>CM034153.1:740674695-741274695 GCA_019776745.2 Taxus chinensis
CTCTGCCCGTCTCCCTGATGTGTGGCACCCTGCAAAAACACACCACTTGTTAATTTTCGTTCCAATTTATCCTTTGCCAATCTCACCAATTCCTTAGCTTGTTCTGGGGAATGAAAAAAGATTCTATGTTTTTTCCTTCTAGAATCTTGGAGATCTTATAGGAGATACGTCCAGTTTATGTGAGAAATGCCTAAGGGACCTACAATGAGTCTTCACCTCTCATAATTTGTTCATGGTTCTCGCTAGCTTGTCAAAATTCATTTGAATTTGTAGCCATTCTTCTTGAATACATCTCTCATAGATTACATAAATTCTATGTTACAATTATTTGAACCTTGTAACAACAAACATTTGTGTTTTCTAGTGTGTGAATGCCATTTGGTTCTCTGCATTTTCTTTTTGTGACGAATTTCGCTATTTTAACTTTTTATTTTCTGTGCAGTGTCATCCTCTTGCATGGTCCTCCTGGTACAGGGAAGACATCTTTGTGCAAAGCACTAGCTCAGAAACTTTCAATTCGACTTGGTTCAAGGTTTTTAGTTGTAACACCAAGTGTACTTTGGTATTTTGTGTTTCCTATCATTGAAATTTTCACCAACCATTCTTAAACTCTTCTTTATTTTTTGGCTCTTGAAAATAGATATTCTCAATCGCAGCTGGTCGAGGTTAATGCTCACTCACTCTTCAGCAAATGGTTTTCGGAGAGCGGTAAATTGGTATGTGGATTAAGGCCATGGCTTGGAAGACATTTGGTTATATAGTCATTTTTTAAATTTGGTTATTCTTGTCTATTTTGCTGCTTATATTTGGATGTCATCATTATTTTGTCCCAAGTAGCAATCTTCCAAATTGTCTTCATGTTTTCATGTTTTGACACACACACACACACACATATCTATATATCTATACACACACATATGCAAGAATGCATTTATATATGTAGTTATGCAAATACGCATGTATGCAATTGAGGTTATATGAACGGATAGTAACAGTATATATTGTTTATGTAAAAAACTGGTGCCTTACCCCTTGCTCGTGCGCTTGCTATATATTTTTGTGCTTGCTTGTTGGTCTTAATCTTCCTATCTACGCATATGCGCAAGCCTTTTACTGCTATGCATCTTTATAGCAATATATTATTCTACATGTGGTTGATTGATATATTGCACCAGTAATGCAGTGATCAAAAACGATAAGTAAAATAAGAGCATACTGTGCAATTATTTGCTGCAAGCATGTAGTAATGTATCTATTTTAGGAAAAGTGTTTGACGAACAAAGATGGCTGAAGCCATAGATAATTTGTATTGAAGGCTATAGAGGATAGGTTAAGGAGGAAGAGTTCGAGAATACAATATATTAATTGAAATCAAATCAAGAGGAACAAAGAAGAGTTGAGCAGTTTTCTCCTCCAAAAAGGTGTTTAAAGTTGAGGACAACTATTATAATTAATGTAATGCCAAATAATGGCTATAATTGGAGGCAAGAAATAATATCATGAATGCCAAATTAATTGTAGGCTAGATGAAAACAGCCTCCTATGCAATGATTGGTGAGCAGTTATGTTGTTTGTACTCTATATACTAATGGTAGCCTAATGTATTTAAGTGACTAACCTAGATTTGGTATTGAATTTTGTGGTGATAAAAGATTCTTCTTCTTTAACACCTCTTCATCGCTTGACTCAAAATGTGCATGCTCTTTGCCTCTATGCAAATTTATAGGAACTGGTACTTTGTATCCTGTTATGCGATGACTCCAAGCTATTGCACCCCTCGTACATTTTCAATAAGATCCAATTTTAAATTCACCAAGGGAGCATACTTCATGTTTTGTATTTGTAACATGGCAAGACCATGTAAAGGGAATTAAATAGTGGAACTCCTTAGGCACCCGTAGTAGTACACATTTAATGCATCCTTGTTCACTAAATGTGTGTCTGATGAAGGTTAACATGATCATTTATAAATTACTTCTTCATGATTCATTGCTCAATTTTTTTGGAACTTCAAAGTAAAGTGTAAATATGGTCTTTTAACTAAGAAAATAAACTAATATTTATAAATAATAAATATCAATAATATATAAAACAAAAGATTTTAAGTGCACATATTGCAAAAGTTGAGCTTCTGATTTCTCATAAAAAATCTGAACCAAATGAGAATAGTTTGTCAAAACCTGAGGCTATATGAGAAGCCTCAATTACCAAGGCTATCCATACCAATACCCAATATTGGCGTGCCAAACATCCAATGAGATATACAAATGAAAAGGATCAGATGGCACAGCAGGCTTAACTTAAAAACTTAATCGGTTGGTCTAAGTCAATGCCCAAAAAGCACCAAAGAAAACTCAGCCACACGACAGATAATCATAACCAACTGTGATACTGACATGATAAGCAGGAAGAAGAAATAAGAGTTCAGCATTTACCAAATCCTTGCTTTTAGTGCTGCCCATTGCAACACAGATTTTTGTAAGCTGTTTCATGTTTTCACCACCTTCATAGAAGCCATGAAGCGATGGGGAACCCCCTGATTTTATAAATTCCGCACACCAGTATTTAAGTTTATTAAGCTCGTTTTGCCTCGTGGTATAGATTGGTCATCATCCCAATCTACTCACTTGTTCCTCCACCATGTGGATGTCATTACCTTTGTCCACTTGCACTGATGGATTGTCAAGGGCTTGTTCTATTACAGCTTCCAAATTCCAACCTCTCTAAATCCTGTCTGGTTGCAGTGGTAACAGTGCTTCACTTTTGTAAGCCCCTGCCCTGCCTTGCCTTCCTGCATGCCAGGATTGTACCAAATTGGCAGTATTAAAAGCATGTTTGTGAGCTGCCTATGTCAACAGGGCAGGAGGGGAGTCAGATGTCTCTCACATATTGACATCAGGTAAGTATCACGAGGAGGCTTGCATAGAGTGCTCTTCCAGCATTCCCAGATTATGTTTAGTAGGTGCAATGCTTCCAATCTTCTCAAACATTTTCCCTATGTTTTGCTAGTCTCCGCTTCTTTGGTAAGTGCTTTTCGTCTTCTTTAAATGGAGAATATGTGGACACTGTTGTGACAATATTTGAGATCTATTTTATGAATACTAATTGTAGATGCAGATTGGCTGATTGTTTCCCATTTACCGAGTTATTCCTAAGAAGTATGTTGTTACAGGGAGTATCATTTTTGACTTAAAATTTTAAGACGTTAGGACAATGTATTTCTCTTTTTCCAATTGCTTGCTCTCGATTTCTAGATAAGTGGGTATAACTTATTCCACATTAAAATTCTAAATACAAATTTTGAAGACTATGATGCTATTTTTTTTTGAAATTGTCTATCTTGCTTTCTTGGAGAATATTTACTGCCATTTTACCAATATGGCATTCGTATCCTCTTCTTCAAAATTAATGAGTATTTTAATTTGTGTAACAGGTGACAAAGCTTTTCCAGAAAATTCATGAAATGTTGGAGGAAGAGAACAATTTGGTTTTTGTTTTGATTGGTAAGTAAAAGAGTGCTTGTTTGTAAGTTGTATTGATAATTGTTATAATCGTTTGCTCTATGACAAATAAATTTGTGTGTTCTCTTGCTGTTATTTATTTTCCAGATGAAGATAAGTTGTATAAATATATAGAATATACTTGTGACAGGTTTTCGAGGCTATGCATATGTGAAATGAGGTTCATCAGCATCAACTCTTGGCATCTTTTTGTATTTCATACACATTCCTTTCTGAGCTAAAATGCTCTGAGTTGTGGCTATATTAATTTGAACTCTCGATTTTAAGTCTATTTGATTCCTTGTACCTTTTCCATGGCTTTAGCCTTTCTGATGCGGAAGATTACCTTATGTGAATTTGAGTCACCCATGCATCATCCTTATTAGAATGTAATATGCGATCTCTACTTGCAGTTTCATGCTCCGTGCTATTAAAGTGGAATTTAAAAAGCCCTCAGTAAATAGCTTAGTTGGTAGTAGCTGTTGGCAAATATTTCTCCTACGCACATTACCTTAAAGGGCCCTAATTCCTAGTTTGGCGGACCTATGGCAATTTGCTGGAAGATCCTAAGGAACAAGTCCTGGCATCTTCTTCATTACCGAGTGTAATTTTCGTTACCTACCTTGGCAGGTTGATATCTTTCAATAGATTGTGCGGCTCATGTAACTGTGATTATTTGCTATTAGTAATTATGAAAGAATGAAGAGAATGGAAGGCACAAGTCACACTGTCATCTCGTGTGTCTCTGTCTTTTATTAACCAATTAAGAAGTTACATATAGTTTAGGGGGTTGATACCCAAACTTTAGTTAATGATAACTAATAGCTAAGAAGAATTTCAACACCCCCTCTTGATGGCTAAAACCGGGGACTACTCCAATTTTATCCAAAATTTTACAAAGAAAAGAGGACCAACAGGTTTAAATCATTAAATTTGTAGACTGCTTCTTAGATATCAATTTGAAATCCAAAGTCCCCGGACATTTTGCCGCTGTCCAATGTATGAGCTTCGGTTGAGACCAAAATTGAGAAAACTCACTATCAGCAACACATAGATCCGGTTGTGTGGGCGTAAGATATTTCAGGTTGTCCACCAATTATCTATAGAGTGATTCTTTTACCGGGCGATGAATCATCATCGGCTGATAGCTTCAGCTTGACCTCCATAGTTCTAAATTTAAAATCGTGGAGATGCTAATCAATTTGAATATTCTAGACTCGTGGAGCCTACTTAAGTCCGTACAGGGACTTGATCAATCTGTACTGTGTAAACCTTTCATTACATCCGTTTGAAACACCTTCCAACCAAATTGAGCTGCATTGAAGAGAATCAACCGAAATGTGACCATATTTGTCGTAGGAGCAAAAGTCTCCTCATAATCTATTTCCTCCTCCTGTGAAAAGCCTTTCACAGCAAGACGAGGCTTGTACTTGTCCAAAGTACCATTGGTTTTGCTATTGATTGTGTACTCCCATTTGTATCCAATGGGTAGTTCCATGAACCATCAATTCTTAGGTATGGTTTTTCAACAAGGCATCATATTCTGCTTGCATGGCAGTCTCTCGCTCAGGCTTGGCTTTTGCTTCAAAACAGCGCAGAGGTTTAGGTACCATAAAATGGTAAGAAGCGAGAACAAAATGAACATGCTCTGCTGGATTAACAAACTTGTTTCCAGTCCTTCGAGTCTGTGCCTTTGATTAAGGCATTGCATCCTTTTGCACCACTAACTGTTTATTTGATTGTGGCATTTCAACCTGCCCTGCACATCCTATATGGCAGACTCTCCCTCCATAGCTAAGCATGCGTTTGATTGAGGCATTTCAGTCTGCTACTCATTCTATATGGTGGAGTCTTCCTCCACATGTACATTTAAGTTGACTGTAGCAGGATCAACAAGCCTAAAGAAATCACCTTGCCCTATACATAGGGCAGCTATCCTATCCTATTTCACATCAGACACAATACGCTTTTGCCTAGAGAAGCTCGCAGTAATGTTGAGATTTTCTGTTAACTGACTAATAGACATGAGATCTTTATTCATGCTACTAACATACCTACATTCCTTACCACGGTGTTTCAACATTATTCAACACTATGCAAATATCTCCTATTCCCTCGATTGCAAGTGACTCCCCATCAGCTAATAGAACTGAATCAGAAATATTTGAATTTGCAATAAATTTCACATACCAGTCCCTAGAACACATAAAATGTTTGGATGTGCTGTAATCAACGAACCGACAAATGGTAGTATTGTTGTTCGAGTATGGTGCCACAATAGCAATACTCTTCCTCAGAATCTCGTTTCTCTTCAATTGTCACATTTTCCCTACTCTGTGGCCTTCTTTTTTGGGAAAGATCATACTGTTGCTTCCGGAAATCCTTTTTCCACGTGCTTGACCTTATGATAGTAATATCATGTCACCTAGTATTTGGAAGATTCACTAGGGATATTTTCTACTTCCTCTTTTATTGAGCAGCAAGTGGACTCTGTTTGTCCAGATATAGACTCACTAGTCTGTGTCTGCTTACATTCTAAATAGGAACTAACTTGTTCAAATGTTAGGGTTTGGATTTCCGCCATCAAGTGTAAAGCCTCCACAAATGTTTTATAGGAGGCCAGTAAACTATTAACAAGAGTAACTGGGTCGTCATCATCTACCTTTTTGTTTAAGGTAGCGAGCTGGTCTTAGAGATCTTTCATCTGAAAAAGATGCTTTGACAAGGACCCACCCACATTCATACTTGCATAATAGTAGATTCTTCATGTATATGGCTTGACTTTATTCCGAAATTTGGTACTTGTTTTGAAGACTGAACCAAAGATCACTTGCCACTGTGGCATTTTGGGCCTTAGGAATTAAATCATTTGAAATAGACAATTTTGGCAGTAGAAGAGCCTCCTTATGACGCTTGTCATAGACAACAAGATTTGTATAAGGTCTCAACTCCTTTTTGAAAATGATTTGATTGCAGTCTCAATATTCCACAATTGTTAAAGTTTTGCGACTCTAGACATTATAATTTTGACCAACTAGATTCTGTGCTTCTGGTAAAACTAAATTTTGAATATTGGCCATAATACACAAAATATTTGACCTTTGAACCGTAAATAAATGCAAAGTCTATAAAGCAACTCACTTGGTGCTACAGTATCTGCTATTGCAAAATCAAATGTCATACAATTCTTTGTGTCAAATTACTTTACAGTCTTAGACGAGACTTTTCCAAATCTGCCACATTTTGGTCTGCTGGTTTGGACCGGAGCCTGACTCTGTTTGCAAACACGCATTATTCTGTGTCACTATGCTTTTTGAATCCTCCTAGTGTCCTCCTTTCGCAACTCACAATTTAGATACAAATTGCATCTTTCTCTTTTACTACAGTTTGGTCATTCACTACAATATGCATTCTCAGTCATGAACCTTTCGCAACTCGTGACATGATCTGAAACTGGATGTTTGATCTTTGTTATTGCGTTCCCCTAATCTAGTGTCTCTATAAATTGTGACTAGATCTCAACAAAAACATCAACATGCTTCTTGGGCAAATCGCGTATTTTATTACGTAAAATTGTGACAACTTTCTGACTACTTTCCTGATTCAACAACCTTGTCACGTCTTGTTTTTATCTGCATCCACTCGCATCCTCAAATTACGACTTCTCCACTGGAACCTTGCATGAACAACTGGAAATCCTGAGTTTCTTGTCATTGGATACTTTCGCGAACTGATGACTGGTCTTGGAAATCATTAGATGGATCATCATGTGTTTGCAGGTTTTCGTTCCTTCAAATCACGTCATTTTTTCACTTCAAATAGTGAACGTGCAACAAATCCTCTGGTCTTGTACTCGTACAACCTATGCAATCTGTAAATAGTCTGATCTTCACATTTTTATTCTGTGCCATTTTTTGTGGACACGAATTCATTGTTGACTAATGCAAATCTTGACTCCATTAGATCTTCACATCTTTGATTTACTTGGACTCTCCTTGCACGAAAGACAAATCAGGTGCCCATTTGCTTTGTTTATCTTTGCCATAGACTGCATTGATCTTCCTACCTCTTCACCAGTGTTGAATCCATGCCCTAATGTGACTTTAGTAACTCCCTCAGTGAATGCTTTGAATGCCTATGTTCAGGAGTACCTTTTATTCTTTGATAGTTCATAGTTTGTACCCAAGGGCTTCCTCAAACTCTACTTTGTTTAACCTGACTAGGAAATCCTCGAATGCCTGGCAACTTGCTGTTCTTACCCTTTTCCTAGAGCTTCCTCGAATGACTTTGATACCAATGTTATTATGAGAGAGAATGAAGAGAATGGAAGGCACACATCAGAGCGATATCTCGTACGTATCCATCTTTTATTAACCAAATAATAAGAAGTTAACATATAGTCGAGGAGGTTAATAATCAAACATTGATTAATGGATAACCATTAGTAAAGCAATAACTTTAATATTTGTGAGTTTAAATATGAAATTGAAGTTTAATTCTTTTTTTCTACTCAAGATAACTAGGGACAGGGGCCCTAGGTCCACAAAAAAAGAGAGTGAAAAGCCAGTCACCGATGGAGTAACACTTTTGGGACCTCAAATTATACAAGCATGCTATCGTTAGAATGTGGAGAGAGAAAGAATAAAGAAAGATCGGAATATACAAAGAACAAATGAAGATAAATTGGAATGCACTCCTTGTTCATTATGTGTCCATTATTTTATTATGTGAGAGATGGTTACAAAATGGTTGAAGTGGTTACAACCGTTTATTAGTTAATATATAACTACTATTAACTTACTGCTAATTTATAAACCTTATGTTCTAGTACTCCCTCTTAAGGCTTACACTATAGAACATAATAACAAAAGATTAAAGTAACAAAACCAAACAAGACCACACATTCTTCAAAAGTTTTTCCCTTTGAAAGTAGTGCTTTGACTAGGTAGAACTCCAAGTTGCCGCCCTAACCCATCTAAAGGTGTAGTTCCTGAGCTGAATTCCCTATTTCTTGGATTCCACCTCCCCGAACTCCCGAATTACAAAATCTTCTGAATTGTTGGACAGCCATCCATATTGAGCTACTCTCATAGTGCTCCATCAAGTTGTCTCATGACCCTCATAAGGGTAAATTCCCGAGATCCATTGACTCTTGAACTATCTAGGCAACCATCCATGCCGAGTTTTACCCACATTGGATCCTTTATTGTCTTCAAAGTGTGGGGAGTTTTTAAAAATACGTATTCTCTATTACTGAGTTCTTCATCACTTCATTTGGATTGTCTGTGAGCTTTCCCTTGCTGTATTTAGAAGGCAGACTATTTAATAAAATAGCATTGGCATTGTTTTTTGTTAGTTGTGTGATGAGAGACCTCAATTTTTTTATTGGCTAGACAATGGCTCCGTCATCTATTTTTACACACTATCTTTAATTTCTGATCCACAAATTAATGAAGCAAAAATGAAAGTGATATTCTGACTTCAAGTATAGAAATAAATTCAACAATTATGCATTTTGATTTTGTCTTGGAATTTAATGCAAGGAATTTTAAATGTCTGAATTTATACAACCAAAAATGTGAAGGTAAATACCCTCAAGTGCATAAATGGTGACTCTGAATTTTGTATTTTAAATGGTGTTTTAATGGTTTAACGTCTTATCATGCCCCTGTGCCCTACTTGAATTTTCTCATGCCCTTAGAAAAGATCCGCGACTTTTAGCAAGTCACAATGTTATTTGCTTTTTGTCTTTGAAGAAGCCCTCCGGCAACTATAAATGATTCATGTTTTTGACTTGAAAAATCCCTCCTGCGATTGGAAATTCTTTATGTGCCTTTCGTGATTGCATGATTGTGTTTTCTCCTATATTCATGAGCCCTTTCGCGAGTGTGATCTTGCTTGTCTTTGGTGACTAGTTGAAACCTTGAAATTTCTATACTTGTTGTTTCCCGTGCCCTCGATTTCCTCGCTTTTCTAGAAGGTATTTGAAATTTTTATTCCTTCCTAACAACCTCATGATTGAGTTCAATGCTATATTATGTTCTCTCGAACCTGGAACTCGTGATTTTCTTCACAGTTTTCTCCTTGATGTCTTTTGTATTTTGCCGAAACTTGAAACTTGTAACTTGTGTCATGCACCCTAGATGTATTTGAAAACACACTGAATTCTTCTTCCTACTCTTTCTCCTCAATTTGTAGATTGCTTTGAGCACCAAGGGCTCTAATACCAATGTTAGAATATGCGTAGAGAGAATAAAGAAATATCGAAATATACAAAGAACGAATGAAGAGATATTGGAATGCACACCTTGTTCATAATGTGTCCGTCATGTTATTATGCAAAAGATGGTTACAACTGTTTATTAGTTAACTACTATTAATTTAACGCTAAATTATAAGCCTTATATTATAATAGATACTGCCAATTGGAGCAACTCTACCTATCAAACACCTACCATGCTTCTTCTAGATATCTCGCAACACCAACTCATTTTGGAGCCTTCTTCAACTCATTAGCAGATTAGGTAGATTAGCATTAGGTAGATCTTGGAGACACATTATGTTTTTAGGTCCTAATTGCTAATTTGGTGGACCTATGGCATTATACTAAAGAATCTTAAGGAACAAGTACTAGCATCTTCTTCATACTAAGTTTAAATATAATCACCTACCTTCGCAGGTTGATATCTTTCAATAGATTGTGCCACTTGTGTAACTGTTATTATTTACATGTTTAAATAGGAAATTCAGGTTTATTCTTTTTTTTTTGCTAAAATCAACCATGGATAGGGACCCTAGGCCCGCAACAGAATAGAAGGAAAAGTAGTCATTGACAGAATATCCCATCTGGGACCTCAAGTTATAGAAGCATGATACTTCCAATTGGAGAAACTCTGCGTATCCAATACCTACCAGATATCTTACAACACCAACTCATCTTGGAGCCTTCTTCAACTCTTCAGCAGATTAGGTAGATCTACATTTGGGTTCCCATAACTTATTGTAAAATATAACAGTTACGCTTTGCATGTGAGTTCCCATAGAACATTGAGAAGAATAACCTTCATACTACTCACAAAATAACATTTGCCATGCCTTTATCTCTCCAGACATTCTTCTGCCCATTGATAACCCCAATAGATAAGATACTTTTATTAACGTTCTACAAATGACCACAAATAGGTCAATGGGACTGCTTAGTATATCACTGTCCACGCAAAGTGGGAGTGCACATGCTGCTCCCAAACAAATAAGATAGAAACAGATCTACTCTACAACATCAAAGCTATATGATTCTAAAGGCCAAGTGCTGAGTACAAGGCTGTGGTACCGAAGCAAGAAAAAGTGAAAGCACTCTAGAGAATTTGAGCTTAGGTAGATTGCTGCTCAAACTTGGAAGGGAGTGTCAATGAACCCCAAAACTGCCACCAAAGGACGAGGAAGAGGAGGGGCTGCAGCCCTTCGCTGAGCTAGAAACTTCAGTAACTGATGCTCTCCTAACATTCGAGGCTGAAGGGAAGAAACTTCCGATATGTGACTGACCAAAGGACCTGTAAGAGTTGATCTGTGGTGTGTTCTACTGTCTAGATGATACCACGCGGTGCCGAGATTCAGAGGAGGCCATTTGTTTGCTGATGCTTTGTGAGATATCTTTGGACCTAAGACGACATCTCTGTATGGGTCTTGTTAACTGTGTATTGGTGATCACTCAGGGTCTCAGTGATCTACTGAATCTAGTGATCGAGATGGTGCTGCTATCTGCTTGTCTCTTGGTGCCCCTGTCTGCAAGAACCACCAGAAGGAAGGAACTAATTGTCTTGGAAGTGCCCAATCTAGGTAGAGGTGGCCAAAGTGAGTGAGAACAGAGTCCGGGGGCCTCCCTCATGTACAACGCCAGGCATTGCTGGTCCGAGTATCTGAAGAAAATGGAGAGGGAGTTCCGGGACTCCCTGAAAAGCCAGTAAAACTGCCCTCTGATCTCATAATAGGTGGGGCACCAAAAAATGAAATGCCCCTCCATCTATATCTTCTGAAGATGGCATAACTGGCAAGTCTTGTTTGCCTGTGGGATATGATGCTTCGATGTAGCGATCCCCTGGCAGGTAACTGGAAAAAGTTAAAACACACCAGATTTTTTTTTTGTAACCAGAATTTTCAATCACTCTTGCCACTAGGGACGGAAATTGATGTCCCTCAATTCCCTAGTCCTACGCATACCATTCATCATACACATGCAAGAAGCTAACCACATAAATACATATGATTTAATGAGAGTTACAAAGTTAGTTTGTTTTCCCATTCTTGGTTCTTAACATAAAGGCAAAATTAAATGTACGAAAATCCAAGTACCTATGTGTTTTCACATATTAATTGTTCACCCAATTAACTAAGCCATTGAAAATTAATTCATTAAGCATGTGAAACAAATATTCCTTCCTTCCTTCCCTTATAAACAAGAGCAATACATGAATGTAAAAGTCATGATTAATTCATAATACGTGTATTCATTATACATCCTATTGTTCATCCATGAGTTAGGAGAAAAAAGCATACCTCATTATATTAACTTGTGCATCTCTTTGATTAACATTAAACATAAAAGTTCAACTGTGTTTACATCACATTCATCCATTAAGTTAACTTAAGAGAAGTAATAAAAAAGATACAAGTTTGTATTTACTCATAAATGATCAAGTGATACAATGATGTCAATTTAGCTCTTAATACACTTACATAGTAATCCGTTTTCATTAAAGTATACAAGGTTTATGTTCTTTTGGGCCACTTTAAACATAAGTCATAACTTACACAATAGTGTATTGCAATTGATGTATTCTATTTGCAATAGTTACAAGTTTACATGAGTTACATCCATTTTGTTATCAATATAAGTACATATAAAAAATACAGTAGCACATCTACGATCACGACACCATGTTGTCATTTGTCAGAGATCCATCATGAAGTCTACTGCACCGTAGTAGAAAGAATATTATCGGAGCGCTTTGCCTCCAACCACGAGCCTTTCAGTTCCCCGAACATCTCTCATGAAGCAAGAGCGGCCCTACCCTTCACGAGAAGGAAGATGCGAGAAAGCGATACAATAAGAGAGAGTGCCATGTGTAATTCCAGTCACCAACTGGTAGACAAATGAATAGGGCAAGAGTAAATATCTCCTGGATTAATAATAAGTATTGATAATGCTTTTGGCCAAAAGACTTAGGATAACAGAAGGTACCCCTTGCTGAAATCTGACAGCGAACCAGGGCATGGTAAGTCTTACCCAACTCCACATGAGGGAAGACTTTGAGTCTATCCGTAGTCCACCCTTACCCTTAGCATTTGTCATACATGATCCATTGTATTAGGTTCCCCACCCATCTATATAGGTCACTGCCTAGTTCAAGTACTCATCTCTCAAGTTTCACTCTTTTCCCATAAGTAATATGCAATATGACATCTCTATTCCCAAAGAAAACCAAAAAGGCAACTAAAACTAGAACATATATAACACAAAACAAATCATCAGTAGCATGTACACATTAATACCCTACTTGTGTGTCCCATACGACACAAAAAAGTTATTAGTACAAGAATCTTAAAACAGGGTTTGTCAATACATACAAAGGACTATCTATTGTTCGTAATAGTTTTGTACATGAAATATTAGTTTTGTAGTATTAAATCCTTTAGAAGATAATAAACACTACTTGTATCCATACAAGAAGGTGTTCACCATTACTTGTTTCCTTAATAGCCTACACCATGACTTCTTGTCCTAGATAGGATATCATACATTTTCCTTAAAGTATGATTTATGATTCTAAAAAGAATTTCATAGCTTGTTAATCAAAACTAGGTTTTATTCACGCGACTTTGCCTTTGCCTATTACATGATAGTTTACCAATATCTTAGGAATGGCGTAAGTTTTCTAGAATACTTCTTTTTCCATCTATCTTGTAACATCTTCTTTTTAAAGATTACCCTTATAGTTTAGTGTAAACTTCAACAAGCAACCTACACATTCAAGGATATCTTATACTGCTATGTTAACAAGATTTAACTTTTATCTTTAAAAAGCTATTTCTCATGCATCTTGACCTAGTTGTTAGGTGAGTCAACTCTTTGTTACAATAATTAGTTTTACATCCGTCATGGTTTATTTGTTATAAGTCTCCAACCAAAGATTTAATGAAATGTATCTAGTAAACAAAGCTTATCTTGTTTTATCGTTATCTCCTAAGTTGCTTTCTATACCTTTGTAATGTCCCCAGTTCAAATAAAAATGATAGCTAATATTAATTACCTTGAGAGTGATTTTCATCATTTGGAATTAAAGGGTAATTATATTAGTTATTATAATAAAGAGGAAAATAATTAAATTATTAGATTATTTGCCTTAAAGTAATTATTATTATTAAAACTAAACTTTGGCGATTAATTTAATAATAAAGTGAACAACAAATAAGGTCGGTAAGAGGGAAAAGAGAAAAGAGATCAAAAGGGTGTTTAAGTGATTTTTAAATAAAGTTTTCCCCTCCAAAGGTGGATCGCCCCACTTAGGGGAGATATAAAAGCAACATAAGGGTTGTCAATTAAGGCATCCATGCAAATTATATTTTGTATCTTCATGCTTGAAGATTTATTGGGATGCATGCCCAATAGTGTTGTTGCTGATCTTGGGTACTTCCATCTGAAAAATACATTGCTACATTTTGAATTTTGCTATGTTGCTGTTTGAAGAGTTTTTTTGCATGTGTGGTGTTTGTTGAAGGTCAAATTGAAGGAGAATAAGATCTGAGGTGTTGTGTTCTGAGGCTTGTTTGAGGGCTTTCTAAGAGGGGCGAATGGCTGTTGTTGATTTTAGGTACAACTAGGGTTTCATCTACACATTTCCATATTGTCGAGCCTGTTTTGGGTGCCTTCCACCCATCGGAAAATTCTGATTTCAATACCATTGGAAAACATGCAATTTTATATTCAATTTGAGCTATCATTTATAAAAAAATGTTGGCTATTTTCCGAGTTATGAATTTATAAAGTTTTGACTGTTTTTCTGCAATTAAAAATAAGATTTTTAGTATTTTTCAAAAATATAAGTACTTTTAGATTTGATAATTCAAGGACTAGCTACAAATTTAATTTCATAATTTTTGAAGGTGTTTTGAGGCTAAATTTAATCTCCTAGGGTTTTGGCAAGGAATTTTGGGCTATTTGCATTGTTGTCATAAAAACAATAATTTTCTGCTTCTTGTTGTTCATTTTCCACATTCAGATTTCAAGGGTTTTGATAAATAATTGCTGAATTGTGAAATGTCATATTTGGGGACATTACAGTGGTATAAGAGCACCAATCTGGTGCACCTGTGAGGTTTTGTGTTTCTGATCTGGAAGTTAGAGGTTAGAAAGATTTAATGGAACGAATGAAGTGGACCCAAGTTCCTTTTTTTGATGGTACTAATAAAATTTCTGCTAGATCTTGGTTGAACAAATTTAAGACATATTTGCGATGGAATGCTGTGTAAGGATGATGCCCTCATGCTCATCTTTATATACATGAATGGAAGGGCACATAAGTGGTGGCATCATTTGTTGGAGACCCGAGCGGTCGAATCCGTTGCCTCCATTGAAAATTTGACCCAAAGGTTCTTAGAAAGGTTCGATGTGCAAGATTGCAAAGATGAGCAAGGTGAAAATCTCTCATTAGTTGAAAATGTTTCTTTGCCTTATAAGGATTGCATGCATGTTAACAAAGTTATAGAAGAGGAGATCACAAAATTTGAACCCTAGAAGGAGGAAAAGTCATATTTACAAGAGAGAAAAGAGAATTTAGTGATTGAAGCCCCAATCCCTAATGTGGATGTTGATATTCAACTTGCTGTCCATTCCGGAACAACTGTCAATATGAAGCACTTTTTTACATGCCTTGTTGATTGGGCTAATAGAGGTATGCTTGGTGTGGATAGAGAAAAGGTTAATATCTACTTTAGTTTTGCTACCCCATGTTATATATTTGGCACATACCAATATTGGGAATGTTTCGCATAAAAGATGCCATTGCTTCTCATGTTTTGGGTGAGTTGATGAAGACAATCTGGATTAATCATGGCTGTTTGGGTTTGGTGCTAGTTGCGATGCAATATAGGACTGCTGTACTTGTCATTTTCAATTTGCTATCTACTTTGTTTGCTGCCTAACAAACAGGGATTGCTGTTACAAAATGTCTACATGATGGACCATCGACTAGATATTTGACTGTTACACTTTCAAGCATGAATTTGGTAAGAGGAATGCTTCATGGAAATTGGAACTTATGGGGCCTTGTGAGCTGGTCCTCTCATGGTAAGCAAATCATTTCATTTATAGCCCATGGAATATGTAATGTCCCCTTTTTCGAGACATTAATTAAATAAAATATTGGAGACCTTTAATCCACCCTTCCCATGGATTAAAGGATAAAAATTGGGAAAATGTCATTACTCATTTTATTTTTAAATTAAATAATTAATTCTCCTCTTATGTTTTTATTTAAATATTAAAAAGAGGAAGTTAATGTTTTAATTGGAGTGACTTTTCAGGAAAGTGGACCATTTTAAAAGTGACCCTCTTACATGAAGAAATGCCCATAAAGTGGAGGGAAACTTGGAGATTTGAAATGCAAAAGCTATATAAAGAGATGTGGCGACCCCTTAGGGGCTTGTTGATGTTTTAATTAAAATTATCTTCATACTTGAAGAGGGATGTATGCCCATGTGATCACATAATAAAAGTGTTTCTTCAACACCACCTTATTTAGGAGAGTGTTAGCCTTTTTGTAATCATTATTGAGTGAATATATGCATTGTTTCTCCATTCTAAGCATTGGCGACTTGGTTTAGAGTGTTGGCGCATTTATTGGGAGGGTTAATTTGCACTTTGGTGAAGGGTTTGAGGTACTTTTGTGACTGCTGTTGCTGCTGCAATTTATTTAGCCATAGTGACTTGGATTGGGGTTTAATTTATCGTGTTTTGATGTCACATGTGCCAGATCTTTAATCTGTTGTGGGTGATTAATTATTTCTGAGCAAGGGCCGATATTTTGGGTGTGTTGGAAGGCTAAAAATGAGTTGAAATTAATTTATATAATTTATTCCAACCCTAGCGATTTGGAATCAAATTTCTGGGGCTGTTTTGAGGTGGTTTTATTGATTAGAAAATTCAGATTCATAGTGCATTGGAAAGACCTCAATTTTTAGTTTATTGTGCATTTCATTTCATGCAAAAATATCAAGTATTGAAGGAGTTAGTAATTTTTGAAGTTTCAGCTGTTCTGGGTGTCATTTTATTTATTAATTGCTCTTATAAAATAAGATCTGGAAATGTTAGTTTTCCGAATGGCTCTCCCATCTAACCCACTACTTTGGCATACTCCAACCCCATTTTGGTTGTATTAACGTTGACATTGGGTTATTTGAGGTCGAACTAAAATGATCTAATCCTTCTAGGGTCGATTCGAGTTAATAAAGTGCAGATTTATATTTTTCCAAAAAGAGGATATTACATAATATTATTTATTTGGCCTTTCAATTACTCACACATGCCTAGAGATAACTCACCAATGGAAGATGACTTCTTGAATCACTCCATGATGAATGAAGGACATAATAGAAGGTATTTTGATGTGAAGAAACTAATTTCTCTTGGTATAAATATCAAGAGTTGGAATGATAAGCTTGTTGTTATAAAGGGTTATAGGACTGTTGTTAACAAGACTGCTGTCACAAAATTCAGTCCTCCATTAAACATATTTTCTGTCATGATCAAGAAGGCAACCCTTGAAGGTAATGATTTTTAGTATTGTAAGACAATTTTAGTCATCTATGCTTTGGGTTTCATTGCTAACACTTCAAGAGTAAGTTTGGAATGCATATTTGGTCACGAGTTGGGTTGTTGGATAAAGATAGTTGCAACTGTTCACTTGCAACCCGGAAATCACATTTGGGTGATTCCAAAGCTCTAAAACAAGTTGTTATTAAGCATAAGGTTGTTGTATTTTGTATTTCCAGCTCGTTCTTTTCTTTCTTTGAGTCCACAAAGGGACAACATGGTTGTTACGAGTTATTTTTTTTATCACTCGATGTTATGGGAATATTTTGGGCAAATACTAATGAATTTCCAACCATCATATACGCAAGGATAAGTACAAAAATAACATGCTACAACCAAGGGTGTGTAAGTGTTGATGACTTATTGTTTCCTATTAGGTCATTTCAGTTTTGTGGGCAACATAGTGATGGAGTAAGGAACATGTCTAGAAGCACTAAATTCATGAATTTTGCTATTAAGGGGCAGCCAAGTGAACAACATTTTGCTGTCCAAGATGTTATACATCCTTACAACATGATGGAAGTGAATAAAAGTGTTAAGGAGGGCAACCCATGGTTCATGGAAGGTGCTAGCATAATGTTATGGACTCCTGTTTTATGCATTTTCAGTTCGATCCTTTTTATAATCCCGTGGTTGTAGTTTGACACGTGAGAGATGTTCTTTCCGACCCTTATCATCTTGGGAGTGCTTGGTGTAAGTACTAGCGAGTTTCCAACCACTTTAATGAGGATTGCGGGGAAAAAGAAACAAAATTACAACAGTAGATGGGAGAATTACATGAGTAAACCATGGAGGTCTCACCATTTGAGGAGAGTTCATGAGATGATCATGCTTCCAAGGCATGATGAAGGATTGACAAAAGTGTTGCTAAACACTCATGTTTTCTTTAATATGTTTGTTTCATGTGCAGGGTCAAGAACGAAAAGAATGAAGTTGTAGAAGTTTTGTTTTGGCCAAAATATATCAGAAGCACGGGCTTATGTTGGTAAGTGATATCTCATTTGACTGACACCGGGTCAAGGCTTTGGACGCATTACATCATGTCTTCTCTCTCGGACATGGTATTTGGGCATATGAGCTTGCATTTGCTTGAGGGCAAACAAATTTGGGAAGGGAGGATTGTAATGTCTCCATATTAAATAAAAATAATAGTTAATATTAATTACCTTGAGAGTGATTTTCATCATTTGGAATTCGAGGGTAATTATTAGTTATTATAATAAAGAGGGAAATAATTAAATAATTATATTATTTGCCTTAAAGTAATTATTATTTTTGATAGAGGGTAAAATGAGGGTTTTAGAAGGTCCCACAACCATGTACAAGGAGCCCAACGGCTAGATTAGACTTTCATGATTACAAAGAGAGAAAAAACCAGGGAAATCCAAAAAAAAAAGGCAAAAAAAGTAAAACCTGAAGAAAAAAATGGCATCATATGAGCTTTTTAAGCTCATTTATAGTATTCTTGGCCTGGAGAGACCCCAATTCATCAGCGAGCTAGTCCACCAGCATTAAAAACTCGATGCAGTCTTTGGTGATGGCCTTCTTGGTGTTTTCAGTGTAGTTCTCCTGTGCTTTGATAACTGAGAAGGAGCATTTCAGCTTGGCCAGAATGGAAGTCACAAGCTCACCTGTCGGCCTTCTGGATGGTTCTCAGTGTCATCAGCAGAGTCAGTGTTAGGAGCAGCATCCAATTTAGTAGCCTGGAGGCTAGTTTCATGATCCTCCATGGAAGTGTTACCAACATCAATCTGGATGTTAGGATTATCCTCTTTGGACCCCCTCAAGGCTAATCGGGGCACAATCGAGAGAATCAGGATATAATTGGGCAAGCCCCAGTAGGGCGTTCGAGATGTGGAGCTCTGAGCTAGAAGCCAAGGAGGAAGTAGCGAGTGAGACTGAGGTCATATGAGTAACGAAACAGTCCAGACTCGAGGTGGGTTAATGGACATGGGAGACAGGGGGAGCAGGACCCGCTAGAATTTTGTCATAGGAGTCAGAGTTGGAGGAGATTTGACGATGGTGGTGATGGCTGGAGGAGGGGAGAGAAGCGAGGGAAGGAATGGGGGAGGAGGTGGGAGTATGGTGGGGCCTCTTGAGCTTAGGAGGAAAAAGATTCAGTTCAGCAGTGGACGCTGTGAATTTGAACAAGAGGTAGAGGAGGCCCTAATGTAGAATGGGCCCTTCCCCCTCCCTGGCGAGATTGATGGAATGTTCAAGTGATTGGAAGAGGAAAGCAGCCATGTTGATCTTTTTCCCCATCAAAGGTGTGAGAGGATGAATAAGTGGGGACCAAAAACTAACTTGTAACGTCCATCGACAGTGAAATACCTCATGATTACCTCAGCAACTCTGTCCCAGGGAAAAAGGAGGGATTCCCTAATATAGCCCGAGAGGTACTTTGTTGGCTTCTCCCCTTTAGCAATGAATTCTAGGAGCTCCATTTGTAGAGGATTCTTGACATAAAATACTCCTGAGGAAGGAAGGTCGGTAACAGAAGCAATGGCATTTGTGGAGATAGTGAAGTGGGTGTTTCCTATCTGAACTCTACCACGAGACCAGGTGGCCAGAGCACCATATAAAACCAGCGCTGAGTAACCCGAAATCTTTTCGAGAAACATCGAGATGCCATTTTCGCGGAGGATATTCTACACTTCTTGGTCCTCTAGCAACCCAGAACATGAAGTTGGTTCAATGCGCTTGAGCTGCACTTCCATTTTTGGAAAAACACGAATATGGTTCAAGAATGCAATCTGTGACTCAGCTTTAAAAAGATCACTAGAACTGCTGGAGCCTTCCACGTCATTCGTCCATCTGAGATGGTAGAATTTATTATGCGGAGTGGTGGATCTCAGACCTGGATCCACACGAGTGTAGTAAATCTCGTCACTCGTGCTATGATCCTTAGAGTAACACTTCCAATTAATATGGATATCATTAACGCCATCAAAAGCAAGAATGCAGTTCTTTTTGCTGAAATTGTTGACGTGGGAATTATACTTCCATCCCCACGTGTTAGTCAGATGAAGAGAAATCATTATGGGTGATTTAAAGGAGATTGGCATGAAAATATTCTAACCAAGTTTGATGAGAATCAAGGTGGACACCGATGTTAGCCAACCAATCCATCACCTTGTTACCTTCCCTGAGAGTGTGCTGAAACTTGAGTTGCCGAAAATTTCTTTGAAGGGTCTTGATGTTAGCAATAATGTTTTTAATAGTCCATTAACCAAGGTCATCTAAGTTTAGGAGAGTTATGATATTGAGAGAGTCACTTTCAACAATTAGGGGGTCATTGCCAATATTAAGGCTCATCTCCATCCCTTATAAGATTACTAGAGCTTTAGCACGATGGTTGGTACCCAGATTGAAGTTAGCTGCAATAGTAGCTTTAGGGGAGCCCTTAGAATTCCTGAGGATCACCCCTCCCCCTGATTTTATAGGGTTACCTTTAGAAGCACCATCTGTATTGAGTTTCAACCAACCATTAGGGGGTGGGAGCCACTTAACATTAGAACAAGCCTAGGAAGAGGAACTGAGAATGGGAAGGCTCATCATTTGCTGACTCCAGTCCTTGTGATTGCATGGCTGAATTTTATGTTGATACTTTTTCCATAAGCAATTATTGAGGTTATCCTGAAAAAGAATAGCAATATGACAGGCCACCTTTTCCGGATCCCAACATTGTTCTTTAAAGACTCTCATATTCCTCTCTTTCCAAATACCCCAAAGGTCATGTGGGAGGATGAGTTTCCAGGCCAGGGAGAGGGTCGGGTGAATGAATGGGGGGGACCATTGTAAGAGGGTGTCATGAATAGAACTCAGGAAGGTCCAAGCCACTCTAAACCAAGACAAAAACCCAACCCAAACATCTTGAGCAAATGGGTAGTGAAGAAGGAGATGAGATAAGGATTCCAAGGCTTTCCAATAAAGAACACATCGAGTGGGAAGTGAGTAACCTCTTCTTTTAAGGTTCTCCCCCGAAAGGAAAGTGTTCTTAAAGAAGAGCCAGGTAAAAAGGCCAATTATTTGGGATAGTATCTTTGGGCCAGATTTTATAGAGGGGAGGGCTAGAAGTGGTCTGGGTCTTGGAATAATAGGCAGCTTTGACAATGAAGGCACCAAAGGGGGAAAGGGGGCATATAAGGTCATCAGTGGGAGAGGAGAAAGGGATATAGATGGAGGCAATGGAAGATCTCAATTACACCAAAAGCTGACTCTGTAATTCACTGATTCCCATCCAATCCGGAATATGCCAAGAGGGGATAGAGTTCTGGATACTCCAATAACCAAACACTTCCCTACTGTGTCTATTGATAAGGTTCCTTTTGATAGGATCCCAAATAAATTTGAGACCCAGAGGTTGATCCTCAATCCACCAATCTGACCAAAATTTGATGGATCTACCATTTCCCAATCGCCACTTGGTCCCAGAGCGGAGAAGAGGAAGAGAACTAGTTATCGAGTTCCAGATTTCCGACCTGCGGGGAAGCTCTGAGAGAATAAAATCATCATCTTTCTTTAGGTATTTAGTTCTTAGCAGTTGGACCCAGTGAAAATTACCTTGAGCAACATCCCAGCCAATTTTAGCCAACAAAGCAACGTTCATGTCAACAATTTGTCTAATACCAAGCCCACCTGGATTAGTCGGTTTATAGACTTCATTCCAAGAAACTAGGTGGATTCATTTTTTGGCCATCAACTCCAGTCCACAATTTTTTTTTTGGGATACCCTCAACTACAGTTATCACAGAAGCAGGCATTTTGAGAAGAGACATGAAATAAATAGATAGACTCTGTACAGAGTGGCTTTGACCAATTGAAGTTTTCCAACCTGACTAAGAATGGCGCATTTCCAAGTAGCCAATTATTTTTGGAATCTCTCAATGACAAGGTTCCATAGGTTCTTGGTTTGCTTTCCATTGAAAAGGGGAATGCCCAGATATGTGGAGGGAAAGTCCACAATTTTACATCCAAAAATATCAGCGATCCTTCTTTGAGTTTGAGACCCGGTGTTTAGGAAGGAAATACTACTTTTGTTGAAGTTGATAAGTTGCTGAGATGCATTTTGATAGTCTTCTAAAATCTCTTTCAGGGCACGAGCTTCAACCACTGAAGCCACACTCAAAAGGAGGGTATCGTCT
This sequence comes from Taxus chinensis, assembly GCA_019776745.2. Lineage (NCBI taxonomy): Eukaryota > Viridiplantae > Streptophyta > Pinopsida > Cupressales > Taxaceae > Taxus > Taxus chinensis. The sequence goes on from CM034153.1 coordinate 740,697,207, forward strand.
GCAAATTGGCTGTGAGTGGCGGTAGGGGAGTTGGAAGTGATTTTGATGCCAGAAATGACCGAAAGACTTTTGGCCGCCTCAAGAGCTCTGCTGAGGGAGTCCACCATTAACAGAAATAGGAAAGGAGATAGAGGATCCCCTTGGCGAATGCCTTTGCTACTTTTGAAAAAGCCTGTCGGGATACCATTGATGAGAATCAAGAAGCAAGGGGTCGCAATGCAAGCCATAATCCAATTACACCATCTGTTGTCAAATCTGTAGCTTTTTAGGACACGGATCAAAAAAGACCAGCTGACTCTGTCGAACGCTTTTTGCATATCTAATTTGAGGATCATCCCTGCTGACTTTGAGTGATGAGCAGAGTGGATGCCTTCATGAACGGTGATGATACCCCCTTGAATAAGGCGCCCACTGATGAAACCATTTTGATTCGTCATGATGAGGTTATTCATCAGAGGCTTAAGACAAGCAGCTAACATTTTGGTTATGATTTTGTAGGTGTTGCAGAGGCTGATTGACCTAAAGTTAGAAACCAATTTGGAACCAAGAGCTTTGGGGGCAAGAGCTATGAAGGTGGTGTTCCATTCTTTCAGAAGGTCGCTGCTGGATTGAAATTCCATAACTGCCTTGTAGAGATCTTGTTTTATGATATCCCAGAAGATTTGAAAAAAGGTAGTAGGGAAGCCATCAGGACCTGGAGCCTTGTCCTTTTTCATAGTGAACACTGCCTTATGAATTTCCTCCATAGAGAAGGGTTTCGTTAAGTTTGCATTCAAGTCCTCCGAGATCAATTTGGGAATGTGATGGAGCATCTTGGATATAGCTTGCTCGTCGAGAGGGTCCTCTTCCTGAAGGAGGTTAGAATAAAAGGAAACTAATTCATTAGAGATCTTAGTATCAGAGGTTAAAGTATTACCAGTTGAAGTGAGCAATTCCTTGATTTTGTCCTGGCTTTTGTGCTTAGAGGCGGTAATGTGGAAGAATTTGGTGTTGCGGTCTCCTTTCTCTAGCCAGAGCGCCCGAGATCTCTGTTTCCAATAGGTTTCTTCTTCCCTTAGGGTATTGTGGAAGTCACTGAGAATGTGTCTTTCTTGATTATGAAGTTGTTTTGTTCTTCCTTCAGCCTCCATTTGAGCAGAGATGTCAGCAATTTCCTGAGTCAGCCTTTGCTTACGGTTTTTGATATTGCCGAAAACCAAGTTCTTCCAGATCTTGAGCCGTTTTTTTATCTCCTTAAGTTTGTTGGAGAATTTAAACATTTCAGAGCCTTGAACTTTGATATCCCACCAACTCTTGATGAGCGGGTCCCACTGGTTATTTTCAAGCCAAGCCAACTCGAATCTGAAGGGAGGATTTTTTTATGTTTAACTTATTGTTGGCGTTGAGGATTAAAGGGCTGTGGTCGGAAGCCGCACGGGGTAAGGCGCTGAGAAAAAAGTCAAGGTATAGAGTGATCCAGTCCAAGGAACTTAAGGCTCTGTTCAGTTTGCGTTGTATGTGATTTTCGCCCACTCTGCGATTTGACCAAGTGAAGGAAGTGCCATGGAGGTCCATGTCAAGAAGAGTCTCCCCCCTTATAAAGTCAGCCAGAGCTTCCATGCTGTTGGGATTAGGTGGGACTCCTTGTTTTTCAGAGGGGTATAGAGTACAATTGAAATCTCCCATAATGAGCATTGGAAATTTTCCACAATTCTTTGTGAAAATAGAGATGTCTTGCCAGAGTTGTTCACGCTGAGCTTCTAGGTTAGGGGCATAAACATTGATTGCAATCCATGCAACATTAGAATCGACAGCCTGGAGAAGTGTGCATAGAAAATTGGGGTGTTGTAAAAGGCAGTCACCTTTGAACTGTTTTGGGGTCCCAGAGAGTGCATAAGCCTCCCGAATTACCTATTGCTGACTGAGATGCAAAAGATGCAGCCGGCAAATTTTCAAGAGACTGCCATCCTTTTTGAGTTTGCTTTCTTGAAGCATGATGATGTCAGGAGAGTGTTTAAATTTAATATCCTTAAGGACTCTCTGTTTTTGCAGAGAGTTCAGACCTCTAATATTCCAAGAGATCACCTTCATTTCTTAGGTTTAGATTTGTTCCCCACAACCATGAGGATGGTGCTCTGAGTTCCTTGGGCCACATTTAGGGCTGATTCTTGCTGCAACTTGACGTTACTTGGGATACGTCCACGTACTTTCTCCGAGCCAGTATAAGGTTTTCTACTACTGCTGCGTGTTGTACGGGGATTCAAATTGTCATCAGAGGAATGAGTGGATGGGGAGAGCAGGGGGCCGGAGGGGAGAAGGAAAGGAGAGCCAAAGAAAGAGGGATTATCAATGGGAAGATCGGTTCCGAACTCGGGGAGGGGAGGCAGGGAGTGAAGGATGTTAGAAGGGGGGGAGCGGGGAGGCGGCGAGGGGGGGCTAAAGAAGTCAAGGGGGCCGCAAGGGGGTTGGGGCAGGTGGAAACTAGGGGGACCTCCCCAGGAACCGCGGACAAGGAAGGGGGATGAGAGGGATCGAGAGGGGGAGCTAAATTGGAGTCAACAGAAATCTCACCTTCTTTTAGGAGGGAAAAGGGGTTGGAAATAGGGATGATTGGGGTCTCTCCGGGAGTGCTTTTAGGGATAAAATTTCCTTTCTTATTGGGAGAGGAAGCCATGGTTTTGGGTTTAGGTTGGGGTTTAGTGGGACACCCAGCGGCTCTGTGGCCTATGCTTTTGCAGATTGAGCATGCTTGAGGAATATATTCATATTCAATGCTTTGGGACTAGGTTCCAAAGTCCGATAAGAGATCGATCGATTTTGGGAGCGGGTTACTTACATCGGCATTAACACAAAAACGGGCATGGATGAATCTAGTCTTGGCCTTAGTGGCCTGATCTATTGCGATTAAAGAACCCATAGAAAGAGCAATACCTTCAATAACCGCGGGGTGCCATACCTCCAGAGGAAGGCCTGGAAGACGAACCCAGATTGGGGCCTGTGTCATTGTCTCAGTGAGCGGGTTGAATCCAGGAGACCATTTCTTGATATAGAAACCTCTTCTGCCAAAGAACCAAGGGCCTCCCAGAAGAGCTCGAGAAAAATCTTCCTTCATGCTGAAGGACTTCATGCTAAAGAAGAAGAGGACAAAACCGTTTGGCATCGCAGCTATTTCCAATGCACCACAAGGGTTCTGTACGTACCCAAAATTGTAGGGTATTACACCGTCGGAACAATGTAACACGTGCCCCAATGATGATACAGGTCTCCTCGCAAGTTGTTCGGGATCCGGAAAAGCTCTCCAAGTATGCGTTATCATCCCGCATGCCTCGCTTAGCCTCCGCGTACTTTGCTTTTCTCTTTTCCCCTCTTTTCTTTGCCTTTTGCTCTTCAGTTACGGAACTGCCGCCCTGCCTGGGCGGCGGTCTCGTGACCGCCGCCCTGATCAGGGCAGCGGTCCTCTAACTGCCGCCCTGCTCAGGGCGGCAGTCCTTTACGCGTTTTCCAGAATGCTCAACGTTTACCAACTTTTTTTCACCGCCTTGGGCTTGCATTAATGATTCTGGTTCCCTGGAATAGTGTTTTGCCATTGTTTATAGTTTAAGAGTTCAATTTGGTTTTTACCTTGGGTAAATGCAAATGCTATAAATAGTTGGCTTGTGCTCAAGCAAATGGCCCCTCAAATTTGCCTCCGAATTTCTCATTGCAATAGGTTAGTCTTTCATTTTGCTTAGAATGCTTAGTTTCATTCATTGCATGCTTAGCTAGTGTTTTTTTGCTGTTAGGAAGCCACATATCCATCTTGTGCAAGTGCTGTTAATATTTCATCCAATCCATTGGAGTATAATAGTTTGTTTTCAATAGGAAGCCATTAAAGTTGCAGGTTTTGTTCTTCAAGCAGGATAGTTTTAGGTTCTGGACGTTTTATGTTGCATGACTCGCAATAAATCCCGCTAGGAATTGCATAAGCCAAGCTCTGTACTCTTGCGCTATCTCTCTCCTACTTGCATTGTATTCAGTTTGTATCCTAAGCTGCCTTTGTCCCAATATCTACTTCTGTTGATGCTAGCATTACACGCTTTTCTGGATCCACGTGAACATGAAGGAGCGAGGAGGTCACACTGAGGGGACAAGATCACACACATCATCGGATTCGCCACTGTTCTGCAGAATCCAGGTTCTAGCTTTCAAAGTTCTAAATTAGAAGCATATCAAATAAGGTAGCCAATCACTTTATTTCAGTCAATTTTACTTTCGATATTGCCAGGGAAGTTGTGAGGATTGATAGTTTCTGAGAGACTATGATTCTTTCCTCACTTCTGAGGTAGGATCGAGAGTCTTTCAAATAGATTAGATCAGTTATTTCATTGTTTAGAATAGATTTACAACTGCACAAGCAAGTAGCTATACTCGGTTACTTAGTTTGTTTTAAATTCGTCATTAGATTAATCGTCAATTTCTAGATATATTAAAATAGCTGCCCCTTCAATTCATTTATAAAATTCATCAGAAAAATACAAAAATATAGAAGTCATATATGTTATAGATATACTCCACAGTTAATTTTACTTTGCTGCATTTAGTTTACATTATGGCTTTTTGTATGACAATCACGGGACCTAGAGAGCCCAGGGAATACGTATTCGAGCCAATCGTACCCCAACCCAATCTCGTCACAGCCATAACTAATATAGATCAGAATCTTAGGATCCAAGCCTTCCGAACAACGGTAAACTTACAACAAATCAGTTTCCAACTGCACGGGTTAAACATAGAAGATGACCAAGCACATACGTTTTGGTCAAATCAACCAAACTACAGATTACCCTAGATACATATCCGCATGACTGTGGAAGGGTTTGAAAGAGAACAGACCTTTGGTTGTGATCCTTTTGTCCCACAACCAGACGCATGAGACACCCTCACAGATATAGATACCAGCTTGAGAATTCAGGTTGCACAAACACCTGTGAGATACTCTGAAAAGATCACACAACTGCTAATTTTGAATATAGAGGCTGAGAAAGCATATGACTATTGGATACTAGGATTAGGGACTGAACCCGCACATGAACATAACAGGACCACACCAAATACAAATCTACGGTTGTGACCCACAAGTCTCATAGCCCAACGAGTCCATAGGAGAATCAAATATAGATGCTGGCCTACGTACATTAGTATTCAGATCTACTCCACTTCCACCTATCATCATCGAATAGTTATCCTTGTTAGACATAGCAGCTAACAAAGCTAAGGAGTTCTGGACTAGGCCAGAGAATCGCCCATAGAGTCAATTATATTTACCATCCGCCCTATGATCTTATCTGGAGACATACACGAAACTATCCCAGGTCATTTTCCACGTATTCCACAACCCATAGACCGAATCACGCCAGAGCTCGATATTGATTGGAGCCTTCGAGCAGTCATCCTTGCTGATCGATCTATCACACCAGTTCAGGTTAGGAGGGCCTTCTTTGCCTTAGATTCACAATTTCCACTAGTGCGCGTCGAAGACATCAGATTGCCTAAGTAGTTTGTCTGCATCCCACGCATATTCAATCCCCACCGGCTGTCTCGGCACGACCTCTGGAGGTCGGGTGCGAGGAAAAGTTACTTGTAGATTCCCATGCTCGCTTGTTACTTTTCCATCGTACAGGTTCCATTTCAGCCGGGCCCATTTTTTTAATGTCTTCGAGCGGCGGTCTGGGGCCCATCAGTTTGCCGATAAGGGACAGATCTTTGGATTCAGTAGCAGCCTTCGTGATGTGCGAAGGGATGTGGAGGGAGAGGGGCCCCATCAGAAAGCACGGGCTGCAACTTCTCCGAGGGGGAAGCAGAGGAGGACCCCTCTAGTATATTTTTCCAAGCCTCGAGGGGGGGGGGGTGAGACAGGCCACCAAAGTCAGCAGGACAGGACTCCCGATCCGGACCAGGAGGGTCCGGCATCAGAGCCATCACCCAGGGGGGACAAAAGCACAAGGGGGTGGCAGGGGGCGGCAAGTTCTTGAACATACAGATAGAATACTTCATGTGTCCCTTAAAGTAATTATTATTACTAAAGCTAAACTTTGGCAATTAATTTATTAATAAAGTGAATAACAAATAAGGTCGGCAAGAGGGAAAAGATAAAAGAGATCAAAAGGGTGTTTAAATGATTTTTAAATAAAGTTTCCCCCCAAAAGGTGGATTGCCCCACTTAGGGGAGATATAAAAGCAACATAAGGGTTTCCAATTAAGGCATGCTTGGAAATTATAATTTGTATCTTCATGCTTGAAGATTTATTCAGATGCATGCCCAATAATGTTGTTGCTGATTTTGGGTACTTTCATCTGGGAAATATATTGCTACATTTTGTATTTTGCTGTATTAATGTTTGAAGTTTTTTTTTTACATGTGAGGTCTTTGTTGAATGTCAAACTGAAGGAGAATCAGATCTGAGGTGTTGTGATCAGTTTCGAGGCTTGTTTGAGGGCTTTCCAAGAGGGGCGAATGACTGTTGTTGATTTTAGGTACGTTAGGGTTTCATTTACACATCTCCATATTTTTGAGCCTGTTTTGGGTCCCTTCCATCTTTCAGAAAATTCTGATTCTGGTATCATTGGAAAACTTGTAATTTTATCTTCAATTTGAGCTATCATTTGTTAAAAATTGTTTGGTATTTTCTGAGTTATGAATTTATGAAGTTTTGGTTGTTTTTTTGCAATTAAAAATATGATTTTTAGTATTTTGCAAAAATATAATTATTTTTAGATTTGATAATTCGTGGGCTAGCTACAAATTTAATTTCATAATTTTTTGAAGGTGTTTTGAGGCTATTTTTACACTCATAGACAAATCTCCTAGGATTTTGGCAATGAATTTAGGGCTGTTTGCATTGCTGTCATAAAAACATATTTCCAGCTTGTTGTCTTTTCATTTTCCACATTCATATTCAAGGGTTTTGATAAATAATTGTTGAATTTTGAAATGTCCTATTAGGGGACATTACAACCTTGTCTCAGATTTGTCTTCAACTGATTTCTCACATTCTAAAAGACCACTTCTCATCTATGTTTTAAAAAGATAGGAGTGAGAATTGATCTGATGATTTCTTCCTTCATATCCTTATGATTTCAAACCATTCTGCCCCGACTGTTTTTATTGCACGTAATAGACACAAAATTGGTTTGCATAGTCACTCAAACATTTACCATTTTCATGATTACCTCAAATTTCTATGTTAGCTAATGGTCAGACTGATAGCTTGAAAGAAATGAAGGACTAGATAAGTCTATTCTTCCGACAATTTTTTTCTATAAACTACAAAAGATTTAAACAAATTTTTTTATGATATGATTTGTGGAATGAGCCCCTCAAACGGTTTGAATCCATGCTCATTAGCTTGGCTAAAATTCAAGTCGTTTAAAGTCAAATTAAACTATGAAAAATATTATCCATGTATGCACTATTTTCCTAAGTCTAACGTTTTCTCCTTTTAATAGATTTAAAACAAGACAAAGTTGACTCGAACCCAACCAATTCAAATTTAATGATATTAGTCTAACCAAATCTAGCTCATACAAATCTGAATGATTAAGCCTGTAGATACAATAGAAAAGAACTTGGTTAACAAAGCCGTGTCCTAGCTCCACATTGTTCTGCAAGCTGAAAACCTTTCTCCCTTTTCCTATGCTTGGGATTCCACTTCATGCTCACAACAAAGACCTCTCACTCTGTCTCATCGTATTATTCCTTATGCACTCTCTCTCCTTTCTGCACCAATGTATCTCCTATCCTTTTTCCTTAGTTCTCTCTATGTTTAGCTTCTGTCGTCTCCTCTACTCACCGTTCTCTGTTTTGTTCACCAATGTCCACTCCCAGCCGCATAATGGCTTCTCAAATTCTCGAGTTTCGTGGAGATGCGCTCCTCTGTCCTCGTAAATAGTTTGACTGTTTCTTTTCCAAATATGGCTTCATTAGACTTAGTCTCAATTGGTTTTGGAGAATCATTCTATACCATGTCTAAATTCCAGCCACACGACCAATTCATGTCGCCATCAATACACTTGGAGAGCTGTGTTGAATTCTTAATAGTGGTGGCCATGGTTATCCTTGCCCACGAACCCGACACCAACTTATAGTTTCAATAACTCCCCATGCAATTTGAAATTGTCGGCCAATGGTTTAGATCCACAAGACAACAGTTAACAAAAAATTGTCAAGGCTCGACACGTAGCATAAGAATCCAAAAAATGACCTCGCAACGTTTTCTGCTAGTGGACGCCCTTGTGGCCACAAACCCTTCCAAGTTTTTAGTTCCACATTGACAGTGGATAGACATCGTCAATCATTTATATTGTTTCCCATTTGCTAAGTCAATTGCCCACCTATGGCATTTTACACTTCACGCGTGATGGGTGTTCTTAGCTTGGCGAGTTGGCTAGATTCACAAGTAATGTAAGTAACTTGAGCTTGGATGGCTTGATTTGTCAAGGTAATGCAACTCGGTAATACTACTCGGCGAGTTGGAAATAAAGTAAGGTTATATCTTTCGAGCTCGGTTTGAAGTCGATGCAGGTCGGTAACAAGCTTGACTTGTCATGAATTAATAAAACAAACATGCAACATTAGAGTTGGCAACATAACTTGATGAGTTAATAAAGTGGCTCACTAATTAGCTCAATTAACAAGGCAAATGCATGATAAAAGCTTGAGCGGCTCAAGTTGCAAAGTAGCTTGGTTCATAATGAGATCATAATCTTGAGCTCAAATCAATATAATTAGGGATTAAATCCCAACCTTTTTAAATGTAAACAACTTAATAACCTTCATTAATAAACTAATCTTCATATTCTTTTCTTTAACAATAATTTTAGGTTATCATAGGGAAAGGTCATTGTTGTAAAGCGACAATGCGCTGATTGACTAGGCTCAAAATGAGATGTTTGCGCTCCTCACCACAGCGAGAGTGCACAACACTATCTTGTTGTCGCGAAGCGACTAAAGCAAACCTATCTCAATAAGCGATCTCATATATAATTATATATACCTATATATACGAAGCAAGGCTATATCACAACAAAAGATTTTCATAACTTCCACTAACAATTTTTACACCCTTTTTTTCCACTTACTGAACACACATGGCAATTCTCTTATCAAACCCATAATTGCATCTTTCTGTCTCTCCCCGATGATACCCTTTCCGTAATCAGAGAATATCTACACAAGTGTAGACAAGAATACCTGGTGTATTATCCATTCCAATACAATCAATTCAACTGAATTGAGTCATAATCAACACATGCATAAATAGTAATTTCAAACTAACATCTGAATCATATTGTTTGCTAGATTTTCTGCATAGCTGAAAACCTAGGCAGTCATGAGATAAATCTCCCTCATTTACCGGTGAGGCTCCCGTGTAAGATTTGTCAATAAAATATGCTAGTATCTATTTAGGGGTTTTACTTTAACCATGCAGCTCATGAACCATAGCTGTATAGTTTTGCAGCAAGTAAGCAGTTGTTAAAGAAAGGAAATATCTAAAGAAGAAAGAAATAATAAAACACAGGAAAGAAATAGGGAAGATGTGCAACCCAATCAATAGATTACAGAGTTGATTGCATGCACATAGACATGACCAATAGATATTAACACACAAAATTATAAGCAAAGGCAACTTTCAGATCTAGATCTAAAATAACCCAAAGTTTATAAGTAGATCTGAGATAAAAAGTTAGAAACAAAATGCACCGTGACACAAAGTTCTCCAGAAATTTGCTCCTTTCTATTCCTTTGCTTCAAATAGCTATCAGGGATTTCAGCACAAAGTCTGGAATACAAGAATGCTGCTTACAAATTCTGATCCTTAACCCGAAGGTTCTTCCTCTACTTATAGAATGTAGAAGGGAAAATACAAATGGGAAACTCAACTGAACTGGAACATAAACAAAAAGTAAAGATAACATCTGGCAATCATCCCCCTCTAATTCCTCTTCAAGTGACATGCATCCGGATCCATACTCAAACTTATACACATCTGTCACTTAACTAATAGAATCGTTCCACATAACTTAAAGTAATGGTTTCAAAACCAATAACTTTAAAGTTTTACAATTATATCCGGGAACGTGGAAAATAGAAGAAGAAAGAGTAGAAGAAGAAAGACACGCCAGCTGTAACATCTACATCTTCTTTTTGTTTTGATACTGAATATACTTGTCGAACATGTAATTCAGCATCTTCCCATCTGTCTTAGCCACAACTTCCTTTTCTGTCCTGAATTGCAGCAAGCCTTCGTTCAATACCCTGATACATGCTTCCACATCCTCCAAGCTAGGCCCGAACTTCTCAATATCTGACTACAGTGCCACCAGCTTACTGATGGAATTCATCGTGAAAGGCCTAACAACTCCATCAATTCTCCCTTGCACCATCAGAAGAGATCCTTCCAGGGAATTAGGCACTTTGCTAGGAATGGTCCTTGTGTATGAAGTAACGTTCCCGACCACTTCCTCATTAGTGAAAGCAATGACATTGTCTGGTAAAGATGATGCCATACTCTCAAGTGCCTGCATCCTTTTCAGCATAATTCTGCAGATCTCCAAACGGAAAGATACTGCAAACTCAAGTTGCTTCCCCTTCTCAACTGATCCGTCGGGCACAATTCGTTTCGCAACCAACACCTCTCTCGGCAGCTTATTTATTTCGGCCAAAGTACTTAGGTTACTCTCAGCAACTGTGTTCATATCTATCGTGCTTGTCACCAATTGCTTCAGCTGATCTTATGCATCTTTCATAACCTTTAATGGGTTGGCACCTCTCCGAGTTGTACAAAAGCTTGGCGAATGATTAGACTTTTCCATTCGTCGATAGCTTTAACCTGGTTACTTGCATCTTCCACTTCCTGCATCAGATGATCACTCACCTGCTTTTGTGTTGAAATTGGCTGAGTGGAAGATTTGGCAACCTTGGCAATGATCTCGCACAACTGAGATACCTGCTTCTGAAGTTCAACTTTCTCCGCCTTTTCTTTGTCAAGCCTAAGGAATAAAGCATCTATCAATGTCTGCGTGTCCTGCTTCAATCCTTCTGTGGTGGCTTGACCTATGGGTACTCTGGTCACTGTTATATCTTTTGTCGTGAGCTCATCCTTCTTCTTTCCTTCTGCTGGAACTGACATCTTGGCGAACTTCTGCCCCGACTCCTCAATGATCAACCTTGAAGTTACCTTAGCAACTTTAGGTTTTCTGTCTTTTCCGCCTAGATTCAGGAGCAGCTACAAGTCGTGTTCCTCCAAGTTGATTTCCTCTCTAGCCTCTGGAACCAACTGCGAAGCCAACCATTCTGAGAAATTACTTCTCGGAGAATGAGAAGTTGCCGAGTGTACCACTATCTCGCGCTCTGATTCCTCTCCATCTGAAACTGCTACAGTGTTGTGGCTGCCATCCTCTGAATTATCCAAAGACAAAGCTCTTTCAAATTCTGCCATCTGCAGCCTTCAACGTTTCTTCAGGAAGAGGTGCTGAACGGAGTGGCTGAGGAGAAAAGATGAATGTTGCCGGATTCAACGGAGGAATGACAGTATCCTTGTTGAGGTGCAACAGTCGGTGAAGTACTTGATGCTGGAGAAGTCAAGAACTAACACCATAGCAGTAGAAGTGATCTTCTCCTTCGAATGAGACCTTCTGTGCACTTTAATCTTCTCAGGCCTTCTGTTGCTCTCTCCTTCGTGCTTCCTTTTGAGGGAATCTCCTGTGCCGAAAGTTGCCCGTGATCTGATTCATCAATGCTTCATCAAGGCAATATCCCTTCGTCAGTAACCAGTTTGAAGTATTGACCAGAACAGCGGCAGACCTTTCCTCGATCGTATGGCAGCCACCTATGCTCTCCTGAAGTACAGCTCTATCTCCTCCCATCCGATGGTATGCGTCAAGTAACACAGGCCCATCATCTTTAAGATCCGTAGGTATCCGTGCTAATCCAAAGTCAAACACTTGCCGCGCTGATAACCTGCTGAAATCTTTCTTTCTAACTTCGTACTCGCTTCTGCACTTCATCCAGAAATCTTCCAATGAAGGCACATGCGCGTACTCCTGGGAGATTGTCTTCCTTGCCACTCCAAATGGATCGAAGTTTAGCCGTGCTGGGAAGAACTCTTGCTCGTACTCAGAGAACATCTCCACTTCAATTCCTCGGGCTTTATGAATACTCTGGCAGCTGTAATAGCCCACTGTGATCGGGAAGAAGCCTGTAGACTTGTGCCGTTTCGACTGTAGGTCATGCATCTCCACGAGTTGTCTGCTCAACTCCATGATGACCAATCTATCACTTGGATATCTGGGCAACTTAACTGGTTCTCCTGAAAAGCTGGTGACCCTGAGGTATGTAAAGTCTACAAACTGGATGAAGATACTGCCAATCTTAGACACAGCTTCCCACGCTTCCTTGCTCACCCTGTTGGCCTTTAGATCGTCGTCCAGCCTGCAAATGAATCCGTAGAAGAATCCATCGTTGACCACCTTGTAATCTTTATTGCATGCGGGCACAGTAAGCTGTGGATAGCACTCAAAAATAGGATCCTTGGAAAGCACACCACATCTATCCAGCTTGGAGAAGACACCCTGTGAAGCTGCTGCATATACCAAATACGAAGTCATTTTGAAGTTGTAAGTACGCCTCACATTCCGGAGCTGCTCACCAATGTTGTCACTAATGATTTCCGACCAATTGATTATTGAATCTGCTTTGTTGATTTCAATGGTCCTGATGAAAGCATACATCCATGTGCGGAAGTTGTGAGCGTTAGCTTCGCCATTTATCCTGCATAACAATTTGGTAATATCATCCACCTCTTGTACCAGATTGGATCGTGGAAGAGTTCTCGGGAACTTGGATGGAGATCTGGGCTTCTTCATGTATCTGTTGTTCATTATGCCCACACAGTCAACTTTATGCTTTTCCCATCTATTGCCGGCATCATGTATGCTAATAGTAGTCACCACCTGTCGTGCTGGAATCTTCAGACAATAATTGATGAACTGTGCGTCCAGCCGAATTATTGTCTTCCCCGCAGCATCTCGGACTGATCTAGATAATGGTGGTAAGACCTAGCACACTCCATGACGAATTCTGGCAACTGAGCTGTGGATGGGAATGTTGAAGCTCGAATGATTCCACTGCTTTTGACTGCACGCATGAGGGAAGTCTTTCCAGCTCTGGATCTTTCAATCAATTCAGAAAGAGGTTCTGGACCTAGATCTGTATCTCCAATGTCAGCAAACTTGGAAGTAATGCATGACTCTGCTGAGCTTTCTTTTTCATCCCGCTTTGCCATGGCCGTATCTGTCTTTGTCTGAGCAATTCTTTTTCTCTTTATTCGGCCAGAATTCTTTACAACCGGTGCAGATCTGGAGATTTCTTCATATTCGGAGGATATGTTCAATGTATTGGACATTGATTTAAGCTCCCTTTCTCTTATAAAAGCACCTGTAATGAATTCCTGCAATTAATTCAGACAAAGATGAGCAACCGGAACATAAACACTTGATTTTAATTATAAAAATCTACATATATCAAGCTTGCTGCCCCAAAATTTGATGTTTTGTTTGCATGCAAAGCAAGCATGAATTTTGTCAACTTCACCTGAGCACCTGTACCACTATGCAGACAATTAATCAGACTTAATTCAAGCTCCTTCAAACCTAGGCGCCAAACTTTGAAGCCTTCCAACAGTAAAAACACCTTCTTCTGAGCAAAATTCCTCCTTAATTGGGCGCCAAAATTGCCTGGGCTGCACTTCCTTGCTAAAGAATTAATTAATTCATCATTATGGCAGCCCATTCTTATATAACCTTCACCATTCTATAATTAATAATTGCCTCTCCTATTCCTGGCAATTAATTAATTAATTAACATGCTTTTCTCTTCAATTTGGGCTGCCTATTTTGTGCATGCTCATGGCTGCCATTAAATAAATTAAATTTATTTAATTTTAGCTCTTCTACTTCCAGTCCACTTTGACTTCACAGTGTGCTTTGACCTCATGCACTAAAAATAGGAATTAATTCCATCAATTAATACTTTAAAAAGTATTATTTCTCTTCAATATGGGTCGCACTTTTTGACATGAGAGGGGGCTGCATTAAATAAATTATATTTATTTAATTTTAGAATTCTATTTCTAATTTCCTTTATTCTCTTCTTCCTTTGTTGACTTTTCCTCATGCTTGGGCGCCAAATTTGGAAATAGAATTAATTAATTAATGCAATTAAAGTTGTCCCTCTATTCCAAAAGGGGTCGCACTTTTTGACATAGCCCATTTCTATTTTTAAAAGCCAATTTTCAATGGGATTATTCACCCTGCACCGCAGCTCCAAAAATCCCATGATCCACTTAAGTTGTTTGACTTTCATAATGGGATTATTTACCCTGCAAGGCAGGTAAGAAATTCCCATCAATGCCTTAAGTGATTTTCTTTTATTTCACAATGGGAATTTTCACCCTGCAAGGTAGGTAAGAAATTCCCGCCTGCCTGTTGCCTCTAATTTTCCCATTATGACTTAAGTGGCTTTGCTTCCATGGCAAAAAAGTACCCTGCTAGGCAGGTACAAAATTCCCACCTGCCTGCTGCTACCAAAAATCTCATTGTAGCTTAAAACCTTCCTTTCCCAAAAATGCGACCTGCCCAGAAGAAGCCTTTTCTGTGCACGACTTCGTCTTTTTAGAGAGAACCAGACCTCCTGTGACAAATTCCTTCTGGCATAACGTCCCATAGGATGATCTCCAGATACTCCAGGCAAGAAATCAGACTAAACCAGCAAAGGAATTGACCTAGAGAAATTTCACAGAAAACAAAACGGGAAAACACCAAAAACACAAAACGTTGCCAGAAGTCACAGATAAAGCCCAGGATTCATTCCTGGTTAAAACCCTACTGGTATATGGGAATATTGACATGTAAGACCACAACAGGGTTAAACCGGAGCACAATTTGCCTCAAACGGGGCTCAGAATAATTAAATACAAATTTCCCGCAGGCAAACCCCAACGACAGAATATAATGATTTTGGGCATCTGGGTATTTGGCGAAATTGGCTAATATGACTCTCTGGGAATATCTTGACACAATACAGACACTTTCTAGCAATAAAAACACAAAACGACCCATTATTTTAAAAGTATGAAAATTTTTACATAGGGTAGTCTCAGATTTCAAGGTGAAATCTTGGGGACACTAGTCGGCTCCGTCTGTGGACATCTTTTCCTCTGTCAAAATGACAAGGGAAAAGATGAGATCCCAACATCTCTGGTTTCGTATCTTGTCCTTTGGGCATGGGGTCAGGCAAACAAAAACAACACAACACAAAAACAAAACAAGGAAAAACAAACAAAATTTTATTTATATACATACAGGTTTTACCCTGCTTTCATGTCCGGAACAGCTTCAAGTGTTGCCCATTGAAAGGCAACGGCAATTCAACTCCATCCTGATGAGCAAGAATGAAGCTATCTGCTCCAACGATCTTTTTAATCACAAAAGGCCCTTTCCATAGTGAATCGAATTTCCCGTGCATGCCTTTTGTTTCTCTTCTTTTGTCCCATAAAAGGACCCAGTCATTGATTTCAAACTTTCTTTCCCTGGCCTTTTTGTCGAAGATAACTTTCACCTTCTTTTGATGCTCTGATAATCTATCTGTGCAACTTGAGTTTGTACCTCCTGCAATTCAGTCAGATACATTATTCCTTTTTTCAATAGCATCATTGAATGTAGAATCTTCTAGGGCTCTAGAAAGTTGTAGGGCAGGCAGTTCCAAGGTAAGAGGCAGCTCTGTGTCTCTTCCATATAATAGCTGAAAAGGGGACATGCCTATAGCCCTCTTTGGTGTAATCCTATCTGCCCATAATGCATCAAATAACTTCTTATGCCAAGTTCTTTGATTCTCAGTTACTAGCTTTCGCATGATAGTCACCAAATTTTTGTTACTTGATTCAGCCTGGCCATTCCCTTGTGGATAGTAGTTGGAGGAATGTACCAGCTGAATCCCATGAGTGTAGCAGAAATCAACCAGCTCCTCAGAAGACAGATTTGGAGCGTTGTCTGCTACTATTTTATTAGGTACGCCAAACCTGATAACAATATTTTCCTTTATAAAATTACACACCTCCGCGGAAGTGGCGTTCTTAACAGGAATGGCTTCTACCCACTTACTGAAATAATCAGTAGCTGTCAGAATATAGTGATGGCCGGCACTGGAGGCTGGGTTGAGCATACCAATAAAATCCATTCCCCATTGTTGGAAAGGTTCTTCAATTACAATTGGTTTTAAAGGTAATGCGGGCAATTTTACACGCCCAACAAAGTGTTGGCATGCTTGGCACTTAGATACCCACTCTGCAGTATCTTGAAAAAGTGTGGGCCAGTAATACCTTGCTCGGAGGATCTTGTGAGCAGTGACTCGGGCTGAGAAATGACCACCACAAGCCATGTTATGAAATTGTTTTAAGAGCTGATCCTGCTGAGCTTTATCTACGCATCGGAGAAACACACCATCAATTCCTCTTTTGTATAAACCATTGTCCCAAAGAACAAAGTCTTTGGACTTTAGTTTAATAGTACGTTTCTCTTTTTTAGAAAGTTGATCCGGGCATTCTCCATAAGTCAGAAAATAGGCAATGTTACTGTACCACTCTTCTACCAGATCTATAAAAAGGACCATAGGCAAATCTTGATCTCCCTCTGGCGCTGTTGCTTTCATCTCCGTCATCAATTCGCACAGACCTCTTCCTCGAACCAGCTTTGTAGGTTTGATATCCAGGTCGTATTCTTGAACTTTCGTCACCCATGTGCCTCTTAACAACCCTAACTCTTGTTGGGTGAGGATAGATTTCACTGCAGTATCTAGAACCAGGACCACAGTATGTGAGGAAAGAATATAGTACCTGAATGCTTTACACGCCTTTACCACTGCATATGCATGCTTTTCCATTGGGGTATATTTCAACTCATAAGCTTTGAGAGGCATGCTCATGAAAGCAATCAGAGCTTCTACATCCTCCTGATTCTTCTGCATCAAGATTGCTGACATGGTGTGTTCGGAGGAATAACAGTAAAGAATAAATTCTTTACTAAAATCAGGTGAAACCAAGACTGGGGCTTTTGACAGGGCCTCCTTAATTTTCTCAAAAGCTTCCTTCCCTTCGCTGCTCCATTTGAAATCTTGTGTCTTCTTCATCATATTTGAGATATGACGAGTTAGCTCAGCAAAGTCAGGGATGAATCTCTCTGAGAAAATTAACTTTACCAAAGAAAGAGTGAACCCCTTTTTTGGATGTTGGCAATGGCAAAGTCTGAATAGATTTGACACGTTCCGGATCTATCTTGGTTCCTTCCTTGGAGACAATGTGTCCTAGTAGCTTTCCTTCTGTTACAACAAAGATAGATTTCTTAGGGTTCAGAGAAATACCATGTTTGCGGCATTGTATGAAAACCTCTTCCAGATTTGAAATGTGCGTGCTCCTGTTCTTGGAAAAGACTGTCAGATCATCAAGGTACACCACTATGCTTACAATCCTTGAGATGAGCAAATGCTAAATCCATAGCTCTTTGAAACGTAGCTCCAACATTGATCAAACCGAACGGCATTTTCTGATAAGCAAAAGTTCCCTAAGGTGTAATGAATGCCGTTTTATATTGATCTTCCTCAGACACCTTGATCTGATTGTAGCCTGAGAAACCATCAAGCATGGAAAGCATTTCAGATCCAGTGACCACCTGCAGAGTGTGATCCATGATGGGGATGGGGTAGTTATCTTTCAATGAGGCTTGATTGAGGTTGCGAAAATCTACACACAACCTAATCTCGCCACTCTTCTTTCTCACAGGAACTATGTTGGCTAACCATTCAGAGTGATGTATGGGATAAATTATCTTTGCATCTAACAGCTTCTGGATCTCTGCAAAGATAGTCCCTGGAAATAGTAGGGTTATGCCGCCGTAGCTTCTGCTTGAAAGGCTTTTGTTCTGGTTTTAATGGGATGTAATGTTGAACTTCTGCAGGCTGATATGTTTTTAGATCCTGGTAAGACCAAGCAAAAACATCCATGTATTTCTTAAGAAGCTCTGTAAAAGCTTCTCTTTCTGCCTCTGAACAACACTTTCCTAGATTTACTAATTTGGGGTCATTGCTTGCTCCCAAATTTAGTAACTGTGTATCGGAGGAAGAACCTTCCCCACTTTCTTCATTCTTTTTAAGCATCTGATCATGCTTGTCGAACATTTCCTCAAGAGATACCAAGCCTTTAGGAATTTTATTTCCCTTCAGCTGGATAATCTCCTGACTTCCTGAGACATCTGCATCCATTTCTCCCACAGTAGTTTGTCTCGGAGGTGAGTTGCTTCCCTCATAGTAGATCTCTTCGAAGTTGTCCTTTTGTTGGAGAAATGCAGCAATCTGCTTGTCATCGTTAAAAACCTGCCATTGTTGGACGTTATCAGGAACCTTCGGGCGGAAGACCATCTCAACTTTGTAATCCCCCTGTCTGAAAAATGTGGGAGGCTGATCTGGATTTAACAAAGCTACAGTCACTGCAAGTGAATCAGCTCTAGAATTTTGTTCTCTCGGAATGTAAGATACCGAGAAAGCTGAAAAATCCAGGATAGTAGAGTAGACTCGATCTCTATAATGCCGAAGTTTGTCCTTTTTTACTTGGTAGAGACCTCTTATCTGCTTAACAATCAGCTCAACATCTCCCTTTGCATGTAAGAGCTTGATTCCCATTGTTCTTGCCTGCTCCATACCCAACAACAGTGCTTCATACTCTACCGTGTGTTAGTATTTTCGAACATCAATTTGAAGGAATGTGCATGCACCTTTCCCTCAGGAGAAACAAGAACAACGCCCGCACCAAATCCAAATGAACAACAGCTACCATCAAATTCCAGAGACCAAACCTTATTATCAAGTTGATGTGGTTCTTGAATCACAGGTTGAATTTCTTCTTTATCCATTTCTAGATAATAGACTCCGTGATCAGATTCTTGAAACAAGATCTGAGATCTAGGATCCTCAGACTTTCGATACTGTGTACTTGGATTTCTTCTCAGGTTCTAACTTCTGATTAACTCCTTTGATTGGTATGTGCGCACAAGACCAATCCATCTTGACTTCTCCGCCCAACTCTTTACAGAAATTTCTACTCAAAAGCATGCCATAAGACACTGGGATGTCTGCTACAAGGATAGTCATTTTTAATCTCTTGTCTGGGAAAGAAGCAAGTACTGCCTGTGCATCTTTGATTTGCCCAACTAGAGGCACTTGCCTTTCCATTGAATAACATCTTCCGATGGTTTTTGTCAATGTGAGACCCAAGGCATCAGCAACTTTGGCAGGCATGACGTTGTCAGAAGCTCCAGAGTCCAAAATGCAATTGCTCAATTTGTATCCATTAATAAGCAATGACACATAGAATGGCTCGATCCTCTCAGATGTAGCAGGGAGAAGAAGTAGAAGGAGAAGAGCTTGCAGCTGCATTATTTGAAGGAAGAGTAATCTTTGGACTTGACAAGATACCCCGTGAAGTATTATTTGTTGGAGGGTTGGGACCATTACTTTGCACATACTTGACCAATCTATTTAGTTGATCAGGAAATGCCCTCAAATACTCAGCTTCTGACATTTGGACCTTGGTCTTTTTAATGTGATCGATGATGTCAAAAGCTTGACTTACTTTAGCCGGATGCGTGTTGGCCCTTTGCTGCGAATTGAAAGAATTGCATGCTTATCTTTGGGAGCTAATGAAGAAGGTAGTGTACTACCTCTTTTTAGGATAGTAACATCCGGCCCAGGATCTTCTCTTTCTCTTCTTTGGCCGCTTGTGGATGCTTCGGCATTTTGGCGTGTCTGGGACCTTGTGAACACCGCAAATGTGTGACCATCAGAATCTTCAAAAGATTCATAATAGCCCTCGTCAGATTCGTAGTCCAGGTAACCAATGTTGGAGTTGCCAGCGGGATCTACAAAGTCCTCATCATCAAATGATTCGTCAATGCCTAGATCTTCTGAAAGAGGATACTGGATAGTTAAGGTACAAGAGTATGACGTTGGACCATGAAACTTCAATTGCCAACTCGTGTGTGGACATGTAGCAATTTGTCAACTCTATAGCGGATTTTGATTTTGACCCAATAAAGAAGACCGGGTAGGATGCTATTGTAAAAAGAGGATCACATTTCCTGCTTGAGATATCTGCTTCTTGGTCTTGCATTATATCATTAGCCAATCTGTTGCAACAAAGGATCTGAAGTATTTGAAGAAGCTCCATCACCTTTGTTTGATGCTATGTTTGATTTTTCCAGCCCTGATCAAGTCATCTTCAACCTCCACGGCAACATTTACAAAATCAAGTAGATTTACAAGTCTTGAGAGTCGCTAAGCTGATATCCAATCTTCGGGATAATATAGCATCTTATAATAAACGTCTTTAGATGGTTGTCATCGCTGAGATGCGGTTGAAGTGGGGGTTTTATATAGAGGAGTCCTGTTAGAACCTTGCATATCACAAGTCAAGCATGTGGTGGCTCACTTGGCTCCTTTTTCTAATCACGTCAGTATAAGTATTCAACGAGAACTCAGCGTATTATTGCAGGCTTGACTCGCTTCAGAAGATTGCTCAAGAATAGTGGTTTCGAGATGTGAATCATGGTCAACAATTTGTTGAGCTAGACCGATAAACACTCATTCACCCTCTCAAACTTGTAGTGATTGAAGAACTCAATGTAGTAGTCTGGATCTAGACTTCATTGGCACATTGAATCCACATGCCAGTGTAGGCGACACCACATGATCCTGAAGCTACCATGCTACTATTTGATCAATGTGGATTTCGCTTTCCATCTCTTGTGAATTTCGGAAACCATTCTTTCTGGAGTCCTGGTATGCAGATTTCATAAAACCACTTTGGTCGGTTTTGAGGTACTAGTAGCCCAAAAATTGCTAACAATGGGACATGCTTCTATCTGGTTACTGATCTTCTGAATTCATGGGTTTTTGCTATGGATGAGTGGGGCATATCTTCTATTTCGTGTAGACTTGGTGATTACTATCCAGCAAGCCGGATCATGCTCAAGATGAATCAAGTAATCTGGAACATTGTTACGACTAGCAAGTCCTAGTGGATGAAAATAAAGCTCCGTCTTACATAACGAAATTAATATGATTGCTATCTTGATAGTGGCAGGTCGGGTATTACTATCGAAGAGAGCCATCAAATAGTGTCTCCGTTGCCAAACTCTGATGGATGGAACATTATGCTGAAATTGCCACTATGTGATTGGAATTCTCTTACTGCAATTTCCCGTTGATTGAGATGCAATAAAGGATGGGATTTCAAAAATTCTCTAGACAAAAGAATCATGTCCCTAAGTAAATGTCATTTGAATCCCATTCTAGCTTGGCTTGAAACTGAATATTTCATCCGTGGTAACAACACCAATCCCACTTCAGATTGAAACACCATTGAAAATTTTTATAACATGGACAGACCTAAAACATTTTAGCAGAAATCTCTCAAGTGCCAATGATACTGTATAGGGACATTCCAACTCATACAACCATGTAATAACCGAAATGAAAATTCTCCGGCTAAATAGACCTAATCCCAATCACGAGCAACGATTTATCTTAATCTCATGGTTTTGCATCAACCTGAAATGGAGAAAACATGAGTGACTAAACCCAACTGTGAATTACATTTTAGTGACAACAACAATACAACCACAACCAAGGGCTGGCAATAGCTCTTAGTTCTCATTTAATGTAGATTCTCTCACTAGCCTCCATAAAATACGAGGAATTGAATGATCCCAATTCTCAAACATGGAGAAGACCCTTCAAATCAATGCAAATCCTCCACATTCTATGCAAAATAGAAACCCCACTTGGATCAATGCTTGAAGGGAGTCTCAAAACAACAAGATCCATATCGTCTTGAGCTACCATTGTTAGATTTCATAGATCCACTGATGTCATTCCATTGTATCTTGTCTTAAGAAGTTCATTGGGGATAGCATATCAACTCCAAGTGATCACCATTGAGAACGCCCCCTTCTAGATTTTTGAGGCAAGGGAAGATCATTCTTGTTCTAGAAACAATCCTTGATGTTTGGGAGAGGAAGCTAAGGAACTGAAGTCGTCCGTGAGATACTTGGTATGTTGGAAGGATCTACCACCTGAAGATGCTACAATGGGAAGGAACAACTATCTTGGAGCATCCAAATTTACGATTGCTTGGGGACATAGCAATCTTGGGAAGGGGGGGACTGTCATGTCCCTTTTTCGAAGGCTGATTCCGTTTGAAGACCTTGACCCATTTTTCTCCCTCATGGGTCCCAAGGGAACAAGCTAGAGGAAGCCAACAATGTCATCACGTGCTTCATTTTGTGCTTATTTCTTTAAATGACATTGTTTTTGTTGGTGAGTCTAGCGCCCAACAATAAATTAAAAATAAAAAGATATTGGTGAGCATATAGGCTCCAAAAAGTAAAAAGAAAATAATAATAAAGAAAGTCTAATTGTGGTCGTCCTCATTTGAGAGCCCCAAGACTTGGCGCCACCCTCTTATTATAAATTGAGGTTGTTGGCATTAGTTTGGGATATGTTGATTTATGAATTTTATATCTTGGCGAAGGTTGGCTAGTGTAGCCCCTTTTACCATCTCTCTCAAGGATGAAACCCCTTGATTGAGGGCTTTTGTGGGGGACGAAAACCCTCTCACAAGGGTGGTGAGGATGAAAACCCTCTCCCACGATTGAATTTTGAAAAGAGGTATTCAAAGGGGTAATATATTTATCATTCTTTGCTGGTATTTCTTTGAGTTTGCTGGTTATATTCCCTTTTTGAGTGGAACGACCCACCTTGGAAGGGAAAGTGGTATATGTTGATGGTAAATTGGTTAATTTGAGTGTATTATCTTATTCTCCATATTTTTAAGAGCCAAGATCTCAAGTTTCATGAATTTTGGAGTTTCCTCGGTAAAGTTATGAATTTTAAAAGCAAATCTGCAGACAAAGGTTTATAGAAATTCATATCTTCAATTCTAGGGCACTAAAAATCAGTTTTCTTGCATGATATGATTGTTGGTGATATAGAATAATTTTAAAGACTTAAGTGGAGTTGATTTGAAGGTTTGAAGGCACAAAAGTAGGTTTTTAACCCCAAAAAGGGTCGCTGCCCTAGAAGGGTGTTTGTTGGCAGCAGTTAAGTGTTTTGACATTTATGTTTCAGTCACTAGCAACCTACTAAAAATCTGAAAGGTGTTGTTTATCTTCAGCTTTGCATAGTTTTCTGTGAGCCCCCAAAAAGGGACATTTCAGTGGTATCAGAGCATCATCCTCCCAGCCTGTGAAGCATGGAAGACAAGTTAGAAAGGTTTGAGAAGATGCAAGAGGAATTAACAAGGTCAATAGAAACCCTCGCACTATTGTGGAGAAACTCGTTGAAGCTAGGGCAATCAAAGAAGAAGCCACTCCAAAGTCTTCCAAGGCTCGAGATTTGATGTTTCATTAAAGAGTTCTTCCAGAGAAGGTCAGGGATGCCCTTCCTTTTGTAGTGTTCGTGTAATCAAAAACAGAGAGAGTTAGAATTGGCACAAGGCCAAAAACCAAAGCAGTAAGGAAGAGGTCAGCGCTCCATAAGGTCACCGCACTCAAGGGTTTTGACACTACATATGAAGAAGGGTTTGAAGATAAAAGTTTCTCAAGTTCTTATGACAAAATTTTGAGCCCTAATGGTCACACACATGATGGAGAAAAATCAGGTCTGCATGTAGGCGGAGAGGAAAAGTCTAAATTTCAGTTTGGTAAGAGGGATTGGGTAGATAACACCCAATTACAAACTGAAATTGAGCACCTTCAGCCTGCTGAGATGTCCTCAGTAGTAGTCAAAGAAGGAGGTGGAGTCATGGAGGATGGAGATTTAGCCCTAACTTCCATCGTTGTTCCGGAAGGACAACATTATGAAGTAAGTAATGATCATTGTTTGGTAAATACTGATGTTATTTTAGCATGTGATAAATTCAGGTTTGAAAAGAGGCATGATGAGCAAGAGGGTGAAGAGAAAGGGATGGTTGGAACCCATTTCCCAAATAGACATAATGGTAGTAAGCTTGTTGGACTGTTTATAACAACAGTTGATAAACAACATAATGATGAAGAATTAGGCCTTGGTAAGAGCCACAAAAACATCCCAAGCTGTAATATCGCTTTTAGGGACAAAACTGAAAATGTTGGAAATTAGCTCAATCCCCAAAATAAGCAATTCTGATTTTTATGACAGCAATTAAATAAGGACCAAAAAACACTCTCAAACCCTAGCAACTAGGAGAGAGAGAAATCCACCGCAGAATCACTCAAAATTTATGAGAAGTTATTCCTTGGATTACCCTTGATTTTAGAAGCCAAAAAGTGATCAAATCATTAAACTCAAAATTATGGAATTTATTATGGCACAAAAATAATTGAAACTTGTAAATTCAATAACTCTTAGAAAACAAGGAATCTCCACACATATGAATACTCAAAATGATCATAAAAATACCAGCAATCAAATGAGACTAATATCATAATTTTCCAACCATGGAAACCCTCTCAAAATTGATCCCGAAATCTCTAATTGAGTAGATAAAGCTGCCTAATGCCCAATAAAAATATGAATATGAAGTATTCTCCTCAAATCTGCAATAATCTTCACTCTCAATCAATGTTGAAGGGTTTTCGTCCTTCTAGGAAGCCACACAAGAGGGTTTTCGTCCTCAAGTGGAAGAACATGGAACAACAAGCTCACAATGCCCAAATAGGAAAATGCGCCAAATCTAGATGCTCCAAATGTGGTCTGAAGTCTCCTTTTATAATATTCTTT
The DNA here is from genome assembly GCA_019776745.2 of Taxus chinensis. Classification (NCBI taxonomy): domain Eukaryota; kingdom Viridiplantae; phylum Streptophyta; class Pinopsida; order Cupressales; family Taxaceae; genus Taxus; species Taxus chinensis. Next base: position 740,722,087 of record CM034153.1, read on the forward strand.
TGGCGCCAAAGCTTAGAAAGATAAGGCCAACCCATAAAGATGTTATATTTCTTCATTAAACTTCTTTTATTTGCCTTAAACTCAGCCAACCTGCTTCAAGAGAGAAAACACTAAAAAGAAAACATAAAATTTAGAAAAACGAAAGCAAATGAAAGCTCAATGTTCTTCTCCAACTCCTCTACTTCTTTGCCACGGAGAAGGAATGGCAAGAAGTCCAAATTCTTATTCTTAAGTGGGAAAAAGAGACATTACACAAGCACAGGTGAACAAGGTGTGGAGATAGTACGAAAGGGGGAAGCTCCAGTTATTGAAGAAACAAGGACCAAGAAGAAGGAACACTTTGATGACAGTCCAAGGGGTAGTAGGTACAACACATTAAATGGTAAGGAGCACATACACCCTCTCATGCAACCCTTGAATTGTGTGAAGACGACTTTATGTACATGGGCCAAAATGGAATTGGTTAGAAGTTACCCCCCTTCCAAAGACCATGGTATGCTTGTGAAGGTAACCACGCCTTATTTTTATTTGGATTAAATTTCAGCTGATAAACGTGTATAGGAAAGAATTTTGGGGTCACAATAGTGGATGCATAGAGGGTAACTCAACAAAATTGATAAGGTCAAGGAGAGGGGAAGAAACTCTCCATGAAGGACCAAGGATAACAATTGGTGAAGTTGTTGGACTGTTATCAACAACAGTCAAACATAGGAGAATCATCAACATACTCAACCATAATAAAGTCCCGTGCATGAGTACCATTACTAGCTTGAAGAAGCTAAATGATAAAGTGAAGGTAAGCAGCCCTGGACCTTGAGACAATTCAGATTTATTGCCTATCATTGTAACATGTCAAAATTATGGATATCATGAACAGCTGGGAAGGAATGATAACTATGTACTCTTTCATATGACGCTGCCATGTTTTCACCTCCACGATCCGCAAGACCAGTCAGGTTTGCAAGGAACCCTCAAGGATGACACTAGGAAAGAGCAAGTCCATGGAGGTAAGGTGCATTTGATATATTTTTGGAGTGCTGATTCTAACTCAGAAATTCTGAGTTGTAAGAAGGTTAGGGATAACTCATGGTCCAAAAAGACTTCAATTTCATTGTCTATCAGCATGCCAATACAGTTTGGTTTTCACCATGCACAATCGGTCAAATATGCTGACTATGTTGCATTGCTTCACTCCATGATACTGCTGTGTTTTTATCTTCATGATCAGCTTGCGCCAAGAGAAAAGAAGGTAAGAAATGAATGGTGTAGCAAAGGGTGCATGGACGCTTGGGTACAATGCCAAAATTGTTTTAGCGTATGTGGGGTTGGTATCATTGTGGGCTTCAAAAAGGAAAGAAGGTCTGATTGTGTGATCAATATGTTTGGTAATCTCAACCTTGAGTGTTGGGGAGTGACTCACACCTTTGCATCTTGGTTTAACACTCATACATACCAACTTTTCCGGGTAATTGGATTCTTATTTGACCACGCAATAGTAATTCTCGTAATTAATGGCAACAATCATAAATGCATTAGAGGAGAACTTACAGATTAACTTGGGAGATTTCAAGGTCACGAATGTCAATTTCATGCCTTACAAAAAGAATATAGTGCATCTGTCAAATCTCATAGGAAGGTGCAAGGTATGTGATGTTTTTCTTGAAATTAAGCCAATTGAAGTTACAGTTGTTTGTGGGATACAATGGATTCAATTTTTGGGGAAATGCAACTTCTACCGCCATGATGTAGGACTGAACTTTGGGAATAAAAATAAAAAGTTCAGAAATCAAGATTCGGAGGATGCAGGATTCAAGGTAGCAAAGCAAAGGAAATTTAATTATGGTTCTCTTTTTCATATATCAGCTCATTGGAGGAACATAATTACAGCTGAGCATGCACAAGTTCAGTCACTAAATAAAGTTATAAAAGGAGAATTTAAGTTGCTGATCATGATGGTGAAAATTGACAAGGTTAAGCAAAGGGGAATTGAACTCTATCCCTTACCAGCAGTCTAGGAAAGGTGGATCATAGTTGAGTTTGCAAACTTGAGTTTGGCAAGCAACATCATGTGAATGTATGGAGAGAAAGTCAAAAGATGCATGACTGATTTTTCTTTACCAACTCTCCTATATTTTATTTCAGTCATCATCTATTCCCTTCCTAAAGGTAAATTGATTAGTTACAGCTGTGTCATTGATAGTATGGATGCATATCAGCCAAACAGAGAGGACAAGAGGTTTGATAGGCACGAGAGGAAGCTGATCATCATGCCTACAAGGCATGAGGGAGGATGGACAGAAGATCATTTTTTCTTGAATAAGTTTGTTTCTTGTACAAGTACAAAGGAGCAGCTGAGATTTGTTTGGGATTCGGGTACTTACAAATGCTTGGGGACAAACAATTTCAAGAGGAGAGGACTGTCATGTCCTTTTTTCGAGATAATTCCGTTTGAAGACCTTGACCCATTTTTCTTCCTCTGGGTCCAAGGGAACAAGCTAGAGGAAGCCAACAGTGTCATCACGTGCTTCATTTTGTGCTTATTTCTTTAATTGACATTGTTTTTGTTGGTGAGCCTAGCACCCAATGATAAATTAAAAATAAAAAGATATTGGTGAGCATGTAGGCTCCAAAAAGTAAAAATAAAATAATAATAAAGCAAGTCTAATTATGGTTGGCCTCATTTGAGAGCCCCAAGACTTGGCGCCACCTCTAATTATAAATAAAGGTTGTTGGCATTAGTTTGGGATATGTTGATTTATGAATTTTATATCTTGGTGAAGGTTGGTTAGTGTAGCCCCTTCTACTATTTCTCTCAAGGACAAAACCCCTTGATTAAGGGCTTGTGTGGAGGACGAAAACCCTCTCACAAGGGTGTTGAGGACGAGAAACCCTCTCCACGATTGTATTTTGCCAAAGAGACATTCAAAGAGTAATATATTATCATTCTTTGCTGGTATTGGTGTCCCAGTTTTCATCCTGAAATCTGTGACTACCCTATCCGAAAAAATTCGTACTTTTAAAATAATGGGACGTTTTGTGTTTTTATTGCCAGAAAGTTCTTATATTGCGTCAAAATATTCCCAAAGAGCCATATTGGCCATTTTTCGCCAAATACCTAGATGCCCAAAATTGTTATATTCTGTCGTCAGGATTTGTCTGCGGGAAATTTGTATTTAATTATTTTGAGCCCCGTTTGAGGCAATTTGCGCTCCGGCTTAACTCTGTTGTGATCGTACATATTGTTATTCCCATATACCGATAGGGTTTTAACCAGGAATGCATTCTGGACTTTATTTGTGACTTTTGGCAGTGTTTTGTGTTTTGTGTTTTTCCCGTTTCGTTTTCTGTGAAAGTTCTCTGGATCAATTCCTTTGCCTGTTTGACTTGCTTCTTGGCCTGGAGTAACTGGGGATCCTATAGGCACTTTATGTCAGAAGGAAGTCGCCATCGGAGGTCTGGTTCACTGGGAAAAGACGAAGTCGTGCACCAAAAAGCCTTTTCTGGGTTGGCCGCATTTTTGGAAAAAGAAGAATTAAAGTGGATCATGGGAAAATTAGAAGCAACAGGCATGTGGGAATTTTGTAATTGCCTAGCAGGGTACTTTTTCCTATGGAAGCAACGTCACTTAAGTCACAATGGGAAAATTAGAGGCAACAGGCAAGCGGGAATTTCTTACCTGCCTTGCAAGGTAAAAATTCCCATTGTGGAATAAAAAAAAAATCACTTAAGTGAATCATGAGATTTTATTGCCTGCCTTGCATGGTAAATAATCCCATTATGAAAATCAAACGACTTAAGTGAATCATGGGATTTTCAGGGCAGCCTTGCAGGGTAAATAATCCCATTGACATCTGAATTTTAAAAATAGAAATTCTTTATTCCAAAAATTGCGACCCACCTTGGGTGAATAATGAATGCATTAAATAAATATTTGTTAATATTTATTCACCCAATTTTGGCGCCCAGGTTTGTGGAAAAGTCAACAGAGGTAAATGGACAAAAGGAGGTTAAAAATAGACTGTTCTAAAATTAAATAAATAATGCAGCCCCTTTATGTCAAAAAGTGCGCCCCTTTTGGGAGATAAATAATACTTTTTAAAGTATTAAATGATTAAATTAATTCCTATTTTCAGTGGCTAAGGTCAAAGCATACTGTGAGGCTTGAGTTAAGTGGAAGCAAAAGTCTAAAATTAAATAAATTTATTTTATTTAATGGCAGCCATAAGCACGCACAAAATAGGTGCCCCATTTGAAGAGTGAAGCTTATTACTTAATTAATTAATTGCCAGTAATAGGAAATACATTAATTAATTATAGAATCATAAGGATTATATAAGCAGGGGCTGCCATAAGGATGAATTAATTAATTCACAGGCAAAGAAGTGCAGCCCAGAGGAAAAGTGCGCCCCATTTGAAGAGGATTTTTGTTCAAAAGAAGGTGAAATTAATGCTGAAAGCTTCTAGAATTGGCGCACAGGTTGAAGGAGGTTGATTTGTGTCTGGATAATTGTTTGCATAAGTGATATAGGTGCTCAGGTGAAGTTGGTAAAATTCATGCTTGCTTTGCATGCAAACAAAACATCAATTTTTGGGGCACCAGACTTGAATTATGCAGATTTTTATCATTAAAATCCATTGTTCATGGTCTCGTTGCCATCTTTGTCTGAATTAATTGCAGGAATTCGTTACAGGTGCTTTACAAAAGAAAAGGAGCTTAAATCAATGTCCAATACATTGAATATATCCCTCGAATCTGAAGAATTATCCAGATCTGCATCAGTTTTGAAGAACTCCGGTCGAGTAAGAAGAAAAAGAATTGTTCAGACAAAGATTGCTCTAGCCATGGCAAAGCGGGATGAAAGAGAAAGTTTAGCGAAATCATGCGTAGTTTCTAGACTTGCTGAAGTCAATAGGCCCAGATCCAGATCTCATAATTGCAAAAGCTTCCGGCACAAAGGCTTCATCCTCTTCTTTCTGATGCAGCCTGTGTAGAAGTCAGTGCGTGGAAAATTTCTTCTAGGATCTTGTGCATGTGCTCTTAATCTTCCAGTTGAAACTTTCATTGAATTTGCATTCACCTGGAGTGTTTTCCATAATTTTTAATTGCTCATATGCAATTAAAAATAAAAATGATGAGTTATTTACGGCAGACGTTGCACTGATGCATGTACAGGAGAAGAATTGCAAAAGCTTCAAGGACAAGAGGGAAGACAAGGCAAAGGCAACACTCGTAAGCAAGTTTCTAGATCCAATTTGTTTACAGATCCAGCTTGTTTCCAGATCCAGCTTGCTTCCAGATCTAGCTGCTCCTAGGTCCAGTTTGGTGAGAATCAAAGGCAAAAGAATCAGATGCATGCAGAATATGAGAAAGGACAAGACTGCAGCTTTCCTCTTTCTTCTTCTTTCTCTTATTGCCTCTGACAAAGTAATTGAGCGATCAATTAAATTATACAACTTAAGTGATTGGTTTAAAAGCCATTACTTGAAGAAGTCAACTACTTGGAGATAGGTGGCAGACGTGCAAAATAGAAGGTTCTATTTTCAGTTGCAAATCATGCATGTCATGCAAAGAGGAATTCTAGGATGGAGATTGCCAGTTGTTTCTTTTCCCACTTCCACATGTGCCAGTTCAACTAAAAGCTTCCAACTTGTAATTGCCCCTCTACAATCTATAAGTAGAGGAAGAACTTTCGGGTTAAGAATCAGAATTCGTAAGCAACATCCTTGTGTTCCAGACTTTGTGCTGAAACCCCTGATAGCCACTTGAAGCAAAGGAATATAAAGGAGCAGGTTTCCGGAGAACTTTGTGTCGCGGTGCAATTTGTTTCTAGCTTTCTATCTTAGATCTTCTAATAGACTGTGTTATTTTAGATCTAGATCTGAAGTGCCTTTGCTTATAATTCTGTGCGTTGATATCTATTGGTTTCTTCTATGCGCATGCAATCAACTCTGTTATCTATTGATTGGGATGCACATCTTCCCCATTTCTTCCCTGTGTTTCACTATTTTCTTCCTCTATAAATATTTCATTTCTTTAAACAACTGCTTATTTGCTGCAGAACTATACAGCTATGGTTCATGAGCTGAATAGTTAAAGTAAACCCCATATAGATACTAGCATATTTTAATTGACAAATCTGACACGGGAGCCTCTCCGGTAAATGAGGGAGATTTATCTCATGACTGCCTAGGTTTTCAGCTATGTAGAAAATCTAGCCAACAGGTATTTCTTTGAGTTTGTTGGTTATCTTCCCGTTTTGAGTGGATCTACCCACCTTGAAGGGAAAAGTGGTATATGCTGATGGTATTTTTTTTAAAAATTTGAGTGTATTATCTTATTTTCCATATGTTTAAGAGCCAAGATCTCAAGTTTCGTGAATTTTGGAGGTTAATTACTAATTTTTTAAGCTTGTTGAAGTTCGCAGGTGAAGGGTTTCCAAAATTAATTATTTCTAGGTTCAATTCTGATTTCTAACAGCTGATTGTGATCGATGAAAGTATTTAATAATCTTTGGCACAAGAATCAAAGTGTTTTAACAAGGTTTAACCCACCTTTGAAGGGTTTAACTTTCCCAAGGAGGTCGCTGCCCTAGTAAGGGCATAAATTGCAGTTTGCAGAGCTTATATCAGTCATCTACAGCAGTTCACTAATTTGATTTTCAAGTTGTATTTTTCAGCTCTTGCCCCATTTCTTGAGGGTCCCCAAAAAATAGACATGACATGGCAAGAGATCGTGTTTCTGATAGGAGCTGACTTGTGTAGTCCAAGATATTCACCATTGTTTTCAGAGACGAAGAGTTGAAAGAGAACTCTTGAGAAATGACCAAAGTTGATCATTCCAGGTAATATGTAGAACATTATTTTTTAGTGCAATAAAGGACACGTTTTGATCAGGGCAGCAGCTGAGGAAGATCCTATGCAGTTACAACATTCGTCTCCACAGTGAAGGAAGAGGAAAGTTCCATCTTGGATCACCTTCACTTGAATACATTTTTTCTCTCTTCTTTTCTTTCTCTAACTCTTGTAAAAGTGACTTCAGTAACTTAGAGTTTCTAATTCTTCATTGGGGTTGCTCGTTTTCTAGTTTTGTCTTATTCACTTAAGTGACTTCATATTCTTTCATTGTAAACTTACTTTTCTCAAAATAAGGAAAAACATCTTATTTAGCCAAAATATGAAAAGCCACATGGGAATGTGAAAAGGCACGTAAAAGGGCTATATATTGGAATGATTTCTCCATTCTAAAGGATTTGTATTTTCTCTCCCTAGAATGTTGCATTATTCCATTGCTTCATAATATTTTCCTCCATTCTCTCTCTTGATACTCAGCGGAACATATTGCAAGTTTTGTAAGGAAGCAAGGGCTTTGTACGTACTGAAATGAAATGAGAATTACCGTTTGATCTTTGTGTCAATGCGTGTTATTGTTTCATGATCCTTATTTGTTTACGTATGTTTGCATGTTTCTTCTAATTGAGCTAGAAAACTGTTTAGATATATTGGTTAATAAAATTTGTATTTCTCTCATTGGCATAACTCCCCTCCTACTTTTCCCTTTCTTTTCATACACTTCTCTCTTCTTACTTGCAAACTCTTCCCATCTCTAATCTATTGTTGTAGTTACAAGGGCGTTCCTGCACATTTCTTGGTTTTTGACCACCTCGAGGTTAGAATTAGTGTATGTAATTTCCAATCTTCAATAAATGGGAGCTGCCCTATTCAAGAATGGAGGGACCTAGTCTTGCGAGTGTTGACGAAAACCATATTTTGTCCACGACAAAATGTTTCGCCAAATTGAAAATTGAATACATAGTTGTAGTTCATGATGGAGCTCTAAAATGAGCTATAGTGCTCCACGCCTTCTCAAAACTTGCAAGCATATTCTAGATGGCCTCACAAAGTGATGCAACTTTATAGAATTTTCCAAATCAGCAAAAATATCCTTCTAAGTTAGGTGAGTCTCTTACCCAGTTGTGTAACAATTGAAAACCTAATACGTAGCCATAGTTCATGATGGAGCTCTAAAATGAGCTACAATGCTCCACGCCATCTCAAAACTTGAAAGCATATTCTAGAAGGCTTCACAAAGTGATGCAACTTTATAGAACATGCCTTGGAAGCATGCCCCAGAAAAATCCAAGATACTCTACATGGCACCTCATGACCTCGCGCCAAGTGTTTAGGTCCATGTTATTCTAAGGAAGTGAACTACCAAATCATATTTTGGTGAACATGCACAATTTTTGAGAAAAATGCAAAATGCACTAAGTTGCTTTGTGTCATCTCCAATTTTGTAGACATGATTGTGGTTTCATAAGGAGGTGATTTGCCAAAACAGAACATGTCGCAAAGTAACACTTCTCCTAAAATCTCCAAAACATGTTTTTATCTTCCTGTTATATTGCGGCTTGAACGGTGTCAGATCTAGGATTTGCGGGATAACTGTAGAATTATCAAAGTGCATTGCACCTATGGGAGATGCCTCATAAACTAGGGAGACCTAAAAGTTGTTTTATGAAGGAAAAACCACTGTTATGGTGTGTCCCCCACAAAAAACCGACATTCGGTATGTCCTGGGGACGGGTGTGAAATGTCCCCCCGACATTTCCCTTTTAGCAAATTTCAAGGGGGATGTCCCTAACCCTCTCCCCCACGTATCCCCCCTTCCCCAAATTTGTTTTTTATTGTTTTAAGATTTTAAAGATATGGATAATAGTTCTTTAATATAGCCATTTGCAAAACACCAATATGTATCTATCTCAAGGTGCTTATCTTAAATTTGTCACATATGTTTGCCCATTAAATGGTTCCACATGTGCAAACGACTCTATTGCCTTCTTTGCAAATTTCCCAATGTCTAGTAATGGATGGCCTCAATCTAACCATTGCGTTGGGCTTTGATAAATTTGAAAATGAAATAAATTTGGGAAGGGCCTAATGTACTCTTTAGTGTAAGATTGTTTTTGGTAACCACTCATTTCTTTTTGAAAAGAAGTGTATGTATAAGTCTAATTAAAATTCACTCTTTAGTGGCCTCAATGGGATCAGGAAGATATGAGAGCTATTCTAAATCTTGACTATCCTTAATGATTTCAGATATGTTTATTTTCCTTTATAATGCTTAGGATTGGACAAATAGCTTTCAAGCTTGACATCGCTGTAATTGTAAAGATCTATTTCCTATGAAATAAAATATTTGTCTGTTTAAAAAAAAAAATTCCCTCTGGAAGCTCCAATCACATAACAAAGCCTATATTATAATTTATATGAAAAGAAAGTTTGTGTAGATGGTAAAATCAGTAAGGCATAGATCAAAACGTTTACTTGTTACACAATTGTATTATATTACAAAGACATAATAAGGATCAAGAGTGATATTTGAATACAATTTTTTTTGAGCACAAATGCAGATGGACTGCCACAAACTACTATTAATAATTTTAAAAAAAAATATTTGTATATTTTGAACATTTATAAATTTACATATTATTTTAATAGCCATACCCTGGCTGTCCCCCCACCATCCCTAAAATTTGGATTGTTTTTGCTGTCTCGGATACTCTGGCCCACCGTCTTGGAGTCCTAGGTAACAAAGGGAAAAATGGCTCATGGATGGAAGCTGAAGCGTGTGGGATTCCATACGAGTTTTTGGGCAATGTCTTGATAAAGACCATGAGCTCCATTTTGGGAAGTGGTTCGGACTATGAGGGCTTAGTTCGTTTGGGGTTTGGCTCAAGTAGCAAGGGAGGTACGTCAACAGCTAGGGGTTTGTGGAGGTAAGAGTTATTCTCCAGGCAGTTAGAGGACTGTAGGAGAGGACTTGCTGAGGAAAGCGCAGGTCTGAATAGAGCTGTAAGAGGTGAACCACGTCCATGAGTGGACCGATATTGTAACACTGGATAGTTGTAGTCTATATGTGTTTGTTTTTTAATTTTCTCATTGAAAGCAATAAAGATAAGGATTGCTAATTTCCACTTGTGTATGGACTGTATGTCTAAATTTGTGGGTTGCAAGGTCTAAGACTGTCCTTCATTGGATTCCCTGCCATGACTGCGTCAAGTGTTATCTTAGCTAGTAACAACTTTGGGATGAGTGAGAGAGTGTTGAAGTTTGGTCTCCATTAAGAAAGAATGGGTAAAGGTCAAGAGTGCAGTGAGGAGAGTTTTTCTTAATCTTGCATAGGTGTGTAGAGAACTGAGGGCACATCCTCCCCTCAGAGAGTAGTGGGTGCAGAGAGTAGTTCTCCATCTTGCATCTGTTGGTAGAGAAAAGAGAGGTGAGGGAGATGATTAGGGAGGTGTGTGACCTGCGTAGGATTGTAATAGAAGGATGTCAGCAGTGGGTTATATGTGTGCAGAAAGTATGCAAGAGATGGATGAGGAGTGTGCATCCCAAGTGGCTGAGTTAAAGATTGTGCTGAGGGAAGTACAAGTCCAAGTGAAAGCCAAAGAAAAGAGGAAGAAAAACAGTGGTTTTTGTACCAATCCTGTTGGAGATTGAAGAGCTGAAGGAGTTGAAGACTGTGCGGGTCATGCTAGAAAGAATGGAAGGAGGTGTTGTTACTGAGAGAGGCAAATGAAAGGAGGAGAAGAGCATGGATCACACCATGTTTTGCTTGGAACAAGATTACCTTGGAGCTGATTGAAGAAGATTTGGTGGAAGGAGTGGCAAAAGCATGTCTTTTGAAAGGCATGGAGATGAAGGTGAAGGCTGTGCCAGTGAGTGCACATGATGCGACTTTGGAGGGAGTGTTGAGTGGAGAGGAAGAAGATCTTCCATTCGAGGAAGATGAACAGTTTGTAGAGAGAGAGGATGTGGCAGCTGAGGTTGTGGTTCATGATGATCTTGTGCTTGACAAAGTAAGAGTAGAAGACCATCTCTTACTTGAAAAGAGATGAGGCTGATTGAGGGAATGTTTGATTCCCTTAATGTTGAGTTTGTTGCATGTAATAGGGAAGTACATCAGCTGAGAAAGAGATAGAAGATGTGTTTCTAGCATCTTTATAGGCTTATGAGGAAGAAGTTTTGATGGAAGAGGCACAGGATGTTGCAGACGTGGTAGCAGCCCACATAAGAGTTGATGAAGTGAATGAGCAGCTGATTGTGTTAGCAGCCCAAGTACGTGTTGAAGAACATGAGATTGAGGCAGGTGATCAGGAAGATGAAGAGAGGTTGGAAGGGCCATCATTTCAAATGGAGATGGATGAACTCTTTGAAGTCATCTTGATGACAAAGACAGCGGAAGAGGATGTTGTTACATCACAGGTGTTGGAGTTGTTTGTTATGGCAATGAGAACAGAGGAAGAGGATGACCGTGAAGGCCATCCTAGAGATAGTACTATCCTAGGTGACTCCACTTGGACTCTGCTCTTTGGTCCAATTCAATCCTCTCGCATTCTAAGCTATTACTCGGGGGCATTCATATTTGTCTAATTCTTCAATGTGGAACACATTCGGAGTGTCATTAGACGCCGTTATTGCAAATTGTGTTGTACTGTTGCAGTTTGTCAACATTGTGACGATGCTTTTGCTTCTTTCAATTTTTTATTTTGTTGTACTTTGTTTATCTTTGTTGTAGACCAGTTGCAGGAACATTCTTTGCATCTTGGTTCACATATAACTTTGGTGTCGTTCATTCTTGTTCATATTGGGTTTGTTTGCAATGCTTGTTTCGTGTCTTTTTGTCGCTTGAACGTGGTTGTGTTTTCTTCTTGGTTTATTAAATAGGCCATGGTATGTTTTCCTATTTTGCTATGTATTCAAGTTTGTTTGCATTTCTTTGCATTTGTATTTCAAATTTTTCAAAACTCGCAAAAATCTAAAAAAAAATCATTTATTTCAAAAAAAATCAAAAAAATCATATTTTTTTGAACAAACATTCACTTATCACAAAAATCCTACAATTGGAAAACCCATGAAGTTAACCTTTCAACACTTAAACACAATCTTGATAAAGTCATACTTTATCTATAATTCTATGTGATCGTTCCAATCTTACAACTATCACTTTCTTCCCTTTGCATGGTTCCTAATTTTGCTTGGGGCAAGTCACAATTGTTTTTCATTCGCGATATAACTTCGCCTGGGGCAATTTCTCTTAGATCATTTGCAAAGTGGATCCAGCAAGAGTATCATTAGGAGTACCTTTGCTCCGCTCTTCTAGTCTGATCCTATTGTCACACATTCCATTGATTTTGGCACTTGTGGGCATTTTCGATTTGCTTAATCATCATTGTGGCACACATTAGGGGCATAATTGATTGTCTTCTTTTTTGACGTTGTGTTATATTGTTGATGTTTACTTTTTGGACCAATTGCAAGTAGTGTGATAGCGTCTTGGTTCATTTATAACCATGATGCCTGCACTTACTGTGTATATTGGGTTTGTTTTCGTTTTTATCTTTTCTTTGTTGTGTGTGTGTTTGTTTACGCGCATCTGGGTTAACCTTCTTAATTCTTTCATAATCATGGTGACAACTCTATTGTGCAACAACAAAATAAGGTTGCTCTAAATTTATTCTCCAAATGATGTTCATGCTATGAGCACAAGTCCTTCCTATCCTTGTTCACAATCCCTTGTCTTCTTCCTATCAAGCGGCTGTCCATTGCTTTTCTGTGTCACCCACCTGCTTGAGGGGGCATTCCCTTACCATCCTTCTTGCTGGGGCATCTAAATGCTTCACTGTCTTCTGATCTGCATACGTCTACTATCTTTAAAATGTTATTACTCCACAATAGCACTTTAAAGAGGGGCAAATGTAGACACCCTAAAATTACACACTTGTTTCCATCTTATCCCAGTACACTTCCTAGTTCATATCCATTTACGATTGATTAATGCAATTAATTAATCATTTCACTCTGTTATGATTAATTAAAGTAATCTCTAATGCATCTTAGCTATAACTTAATTGTCATTTATTAAATAAATGATTAATTAGTTATCTTGCACTTTGTAGCTAATCAAATTAGTTAATTAGGAAAATACACCTATTTTCCTAGTCAAATGCTTTTTCCTTATCCTAGGGGACTCCACTTGGACTCCACTTCACTAGTCCAATGAACTGCACTTTTAGAATCCTAGAAAGGTGGGGGAAATTACAATACAACCCCCAAATTGGATGCAACTTCTGCAACTGAATTTATTTATTGCCCCTCATGGGAATAAATTAATTGGAACTGTTTAACCTCCCTCAATTGCTATTTTTGAGCATGTGCATTCAACTACTTTCAACCACTTCCAACCACTACTAAGCCTCTATAAAAGAGCATGCTTATCCCTTTGAAAATTCTCTTGACTCTCTTGGACTGTTGTAAGAATTTTTTTTTCAAGTTTGTTATCCAATATCTACATATTGGAAGCTATATCCAAGCTAAATCTTTGCTCGTGGCATTTGTCAAAATCCCCATTTGGAGGTCATTTTCAAGAGCCTCCACAATTCATAATTTACAAGGTTACACAAGCCCAAAGCTTCTCACAACCTTATTTGAGGTTTGCAAGGAAGAACTGATTGGAAGGTTTGCATGTGTTTTGTTTGTCTTCCATTTTAGCTTGTTTTTCTGTGCTCACAAGCCCTATCTTCAACCTTTTTGGAATGAGGGACTGTCCCAATCATGAGGGCTATAATACTATTCAAAATCAATGGACAATGATTGGTGCGTTCTTCCCCAACAACCTGCATAGAGTATTCAATATCTGCTATGATCTTCATGTAAGGTGGATGTTCTATTTACATTTGACATCATGTGTGCATAGTTCAAGGATTGTGCCATATCGAATACATTTTTCATACCAGTTGATTTCCCAGGATCAAGCATTATCACTTTCATTGGTGTTCCAGTGTTATCTCTATGTTCATTTCTTTTGCTGCCCTCCACATCCTTTGTAGCCAAAATTTCATATAATGGGTTTCTAATTTCCCGATTCATGTATTTAACAAATTTCATCCCCAAAGTGTCTTTGGCTAACCTTTCTCCTCCATGCTTGTTGGATTCGACATACAAGTCTAACACCAATGATGGACCCTCCATCTTATCTAGGCCCCCTTTGCCTATAGAGGAAGCCATAGCTACATCTATTCGCAATGTTATAATTTGGGTATTCATATGTGTTAACAAAATTTCTGTACAAACACACAATTGAGCTCGTGGGATCAACATGTCAGGCCCATGGACTTGAAGATTGCAGGTTCAAACCTTGCCCTTACCGATCCAAAGGGATATATCCAACACAATGGCGCGAATTCGGTGAATCTGCCTTGATTGACTTCAGGGGCTATATATGTGTGTGTATATTGTTGAGTGCTCTTCGCTCGAGTATTAGTTGAGTGCATCCATAAATGCCCTTAAGAGAACAACGATTACTTCCATCCTTAGAAGTGTGTAATGTCCCCTCTTCTAGATTAAAATAATTAATAATATTATTTAAGTTGGGCCTGGTCATTTCTAATCTTTGGGCAACTTAATAATATTATTATTATTAAAATGAAAATTATTTTTAAATAATTAAAGTAAATTTAGTGATTTAACTAAGTCGGCCAAATGTAACTTTATGTTATATTATAAGGCAACTTTTGTTTTAAAAATAAAAGTGACTTTTAAATAAAGTGAAGTCGGCCACGTAAAATTGAAGAAAAAAGGAAAAAGGTATAAAAGGAGGCGTGGGGGTTCATTTCAAGCATTCTTTTGGACATTTGATAATTTCTAATTTCAGAGTTGGAACAATTTGCTTCCTCTTCATCCATTGAGGACAAAAGCCCTCCATGAATGTCTATTGAGTTTGAAATCCCTCAATATCAATCAGTTTTGAGGATGAAAACAATCAAAATTTGCATGGGTGGTCTCATTTCAGAGATCATATTGGACTACAATCATATTTCCTTCATGCATTTTCAGCTGGGGTTTCTACTGCAGACTGTATTTTAGCAATTCTGAGTGTGGAACAACCACAAGGGTTAGTGCTTGGATCAGCCAAGGATTGTGAATTAGTATTTCATCCATTTTCAGTGGTAGTGTCAAGTATTTAAGGGTTTATTGATTAATTTCAAACCCTCTCCTAATGTAGTGAACCTGGTGTCTCTGGGAGGATTTTACCCTAAAATCTAGGGCATGACTACCCCATTCTGTGTTAAAATTTGGATTTCTTTTAATTTCTAATGGCTGCTTACATTTGTTGTGATTTAATTATTGGGCCTAGAAGATGTTTGTACTTACGTTAATATGTTCCCAGTGGAATCACTGTTTGAGCCAATTAATCAACAAATACTCCAGCTAAGGGTTTGAAAGCTCATTTTTATGGCCTCCACTTCTAAAATATTTGTCTAAATGGGAAGCATTTTTATATAAATAAATAAAGCCCATCATTATTACCACAGTAACATTGTGCTCCAGTTGAATCCTATTGAATTTTTGCATGCCAGTATTCACACATAATTGAATTCAAAGCTTTTTATGTGCACTTGCCTGGCAACGTTCTTTCATTTTGTATTTATTTCTTTTTGTCTGTGTTTTGATTTATTTTCTCCGGTAATTCCCCGTGGTCCTTTTCATTGTTCAATGCCAGACCTTTCTCGGGTCTAGGTTCTTTGTCATGCTATCAAGTATTGTTTAATTATCTGAAGCATCTGGAGATCATTTAAGGCTACTGCACCAGTTCAGGAATAAGCTTTCAGAAGATTGCAAGAAATTGCTTGGACCAAAAAAGATGCAATTCAAGCATTCTATGAAAAGCCTCTCCTAGGCAAGTCACACTTTTTGGAATGAATGGGTTTAGAGCTGCAATGAGAATATTGCGCTAGTGTCAGGAAGGTGGAAATTTCTTACACCTTACAGGGTATTGGTTCCACATGAAGTCAAAGTCACTTAAGTTGCACATGGGAAGTATTAGAGGCAGCAGGTAGGCGGGAATTTCTTATCTGACCCTTTGCAAAAAGGGTAAAAATTCCCATTATATCCTTAAAGAAAAGTCAGTCTTAAAGCCAGTCGTAATTTGGGAAGTTGCCTTCTGCGTCCAATTTCCACGCTAGCCTTAAGTGACTAACTTTTCACGCAATTTTAAAGAGGTTTATTCACCCATGCAAGTCACACTTTATCAAAGTAGAGCTATCTTTTAATACAAGTCGTACTTTTTGGCATAATAGTTTTAATTTGCCAGTGGGAATTTTGGCAGTGGTAGGCAAGTGAGAATTTCTTACCTGCCTTGCAAGGTAAAAATTCCCATTATGAAAGTTAAATAACTTAAGCTGTCAATGACAGGATTTTTTGCAGATGGTAGTGCAGGCGTGGAAATTCCCATCTAGCTTGACTAGCAGGTTATTTTTAGCAATTCCTCTTACCAAAATCAGTGAAAGTACCAACGGGATTTTTGGAGCTGAATAACAGGTTGACATTTCCCATAATATTTATTAATGGTTTATTCACCCATGCAAGTCGCATTTCTAAGGAGGTTATTTTTCATGCAAGTCGCACTTTTTGGAAGGATTTAAGCTGCAAGTGAGAATTTTGGCAGTGGCAGACAAACGAGAATTTCTTGCCTGCTTAGCAGGGTAAAAATTCCCATTATGAAAGTCAAGTCACTTAAGTGAAAGATGAGATTTTTGGAGCTGCCTTGCAGGGTAAAACTCCCATTGCTTTGACTTCCTATTTTTAGCAATTCCACTTGCTAAAAAGTGCGACCCATTCCGGCATAGCTAAATGCCTAAAAGCTGACTTTTTTTGATTAATTGCCGGGGAAACATCCAATTTTGCATGCCTAGGGTCGGAGAAGCTTTCTTTTTATTATTTAGAGCATCTGCATGTTGATGTGAGTGCACAAGTGAATAAAATAATATTTTTAGCTTGTTTGGCATGCAAGCAATGTCTAAAAATAGAGGGCAACAGACTTTATAATCAGATCTAGGTGAAGAAATTAGATATTCATGCTACAAACTTCATACTTGTCTGAATTATTTGTAGGAATAAATCATTTATGCCCATATTGCTGAAGAAAGTAGAAGTCAATATCTGATAAATTGAATATATCTTCAGGATCAGAGGAAGAAATAGATCCAACTCTCATAATTGCAAAGACTTATGAAAAAAATCATCCTCTTGTTTCTAATGCAGCCCATGTGGAAGTCATCGCATGGAAAATTCTATTGCATGTTCTGACCCAATTTTCTAGTTAAAGCCTTCATTGAATTTACTTGTATTTGCATTCACCCGGAGTGCTTTCCAGAATTTAAAATAGCTCATATGCAATTAAAAATAAAAGATGAGTTTTGTTTGAATTATTTATGGCAAACATTGCACTGGTGCATGTACTGGAGAAGAGTTGCAAAAACTTCAAGGATAAAAGGCGAAGACAGGTCAAAGGTAACACCCACAGGAAAATCACTGTTAGCTGCTTCCAGATCCAGTTTGGTGAGAATCAAAGGCAAAAGAGTCAACCACATGCAGAATATGGAAGAAGAACAAGATTGGGAGTGTTGCAACTTTCTTCTAATTTCTTTTCCTCTTTCTTATTCTTTCTCTTATTTTCTCCGACTAAGTAATTGAGCAATCAATTATATTATAAAATTTAAGTGATCGGTTTGAAAGCCGTTACTTGAAGAAGTCAATTACTTGGAAATAGGTGGCAAACATGCAAAATAGAAGGTTATATTTTTAGTTATAAATCATGCATGTCATGCAAAGAGTAATTCCAGGAGGAAGATTGCCAGCTATCTCCTTTTCTATATTCTTGTCTCTTACGGGATGTTGCTAAGTAGAAACTTCTGCAAAGAGTTGGGAGGAGAAGTAAAGATGGATTGGTCCTGTGCCCATATTCCTATCAAGGGGATTAATCAGAAGCTAGAGCTGGAAAAGAAGTTCAAGTACACGGTTACAAAATCTGAGGATCTTAGATCTCATATTCTTTTTCAGGGATTTGATCGTGGGGTCTATTTCTTGGAAATGGACAAAGGCATTCCAGAGTCAGAACTTCAACCAGAGCCAGAACCAGAAGGAGTTGAAAAAGTTTGGATGCTGGAGTTTAAAGGCAGTTGTTCTTTTGGATCAGGAGTCGGCATCCTACCAATATCTCCAGATCATGAGATATTCCCATACTCCCACAAGCTGATGTTCGAGAACACCAATCATACGACGAAGAATGACACATTGCTTCTAGGAATGGAGCAAGCTAAAAAAAAGGAGTAAGACTCCTCAAAGCCCAAGGAGATGCTGAACTTCTAGTAAAGCAGGTTCGAGGGCAAAATCAAGTCAAAGGAGATAAGATGAAGCATTACAGAGATAGAGTGTTTTCTGCCACACTCGATTTTGCAGCCTTTTCTATTGACTTCATTCCAATAAATCATAATTCCAAGGCAGATTATTTGGCAGTCACGGCTACACTATTGAATCTGGATAAACCACTGTCCATATTCAGACAAGGAAACTATAAAGTGGAGATGGTCTACTGCCCTAAAGTCCCTGATAGTGTTGAACAGTGGCAGAATTTCAATGATGACAAACAAACATCTGCATGTCTACATGTTGAAGGGAATAAATCATCTTGACGACGAATAGTCACAGGCAAAACTGATTTGGGTTATGAGGACAATAATGGAATAATCCAACCAAAAGGTAACAAAATCTCCAAGGGTTTAGTTTCCTGAATGGAGAATTTCGACAAACATGATCGGTACCTGAATAAAAACAAAGAATATGGTGATTGTTCTTACTCAAAAATGCAGCCAGTAAAGATGGGTACAAAGCAAGTTGATGCAGACTTACGCACCACAAAAAGAGGAAAGGATGAGCCACCACAAGATGAAGTTGATAAGGACTTGCCCAAGGTGTTTGACAAGAAGGCCAGAGAAAGGAAGTTCGAGATCAGAGACTGGCTACTCTGGTGGGACAATAGACATGAATCGAAGGGCATGCACGGAAAATCTGATTCACTCTGGAAAGGGCCCTTTATGATCAAAGGAGCTGCCGGAATGGACACTTTCTTCCTTGCCTACCGGGATGGAATTGAGTTACCACTGCCTTGCAACGGGCAACATTTGAAGCTGTTCAGAAATTGAGATACATGGTAAAACTTGTTTGTATATAAATAAAACTTTTCTTGTTTTCTTTCCTTTTCTTTTTGTTTTGTTTTGTTTTGTAGCCTGACCCCGAAGCCAACAGACAAGATATGAAACCAGAGATGCTGGGATCTCATCTTTACTCTTGTCATTCTGATAGAGGCCAAGATGTCCACAGACGGAGCCGACTGGTGTCTCCGGATTTCACCCTGAAATCTGGGACTACCCATTTGAATTTTTTTTGTTCTTTTTTAAAATAACGGGTCTTTTTGTGGTTTATTGCCAGAAGATGTCTGTATTATGTTAGGATATTCCCAGTGAATCATATGAGCAAATTTCGACAAATACCCAGATGCCCAAACTCATTTTATCCCTCCGCCAAGTTTTGTCTGCGGGAAATTTTTATTTAATTATTTATTGAATAAATAATGCCCCGTTTGAAGTAAATTGTGCTCTGGTTGAATTCTGTTGAAGTTTTGCATGCCAGTATTCACTCATCTCATTAGGGTTTTCATCAGGAATGAATTTAGGGCATTGTCTGTAACTTCTTGCAACGTTTTTAGCTTTTATTCATTTCTTTTGCGTTTTTCTCCGACTTTCTCCTTGATTTCTCTGTGAAATTCCCCTAGGTCATTTTTTTCGTCAGTATAGTTTGTTTAATTGCTTGAAGCATTGGGAGAACATCTATCGACACAACACCAGAAGTAATCAACCTCAAAATGCAAACTGCTAACCTAAAATGATGAAGTCATGCACAAAAAGCCTCTCCCAGGCAAGTCACATTTTCTGGAATTAATGAGTGTAAACTACAATGGCATTTTTGGTAGCTACAGGCAGGCGGGAATTTATTACCTGCTTTGCAGGGTACTTTTTCCCATGAAGTCAAAGTCACTTAAGCTGCGATGGGAAAATTAGAGGCAACAGGCAGGCGGGAATTTCTTACATGCTTGGCAGGGTGAAAATTCCCATTATAAAACAAAGAAAAATCACTTAAAGCACCGGTGGGAATTTTCTGCTTGCCTAGCAGGCTAACTTTTCCCATCAGAAGGTTTTATTCACCCATACAAGTCGCACTTTTTCAAAAGAAGCTATTTTTAATACAAGTCACATTTTTTGGAAAGTCACTTAAGCTGCAGTGGGAAAATTAGAGGTGACAGGTAGGTGAGAATTTATTACTTGCCTTGCAGGGTAAAAATTCCCATTATAGAAGTCAAATAACTTAAGTGAAAGAAGAGATTTTTAGAGCTGCAGTGCAGGGTGAAAATTCCCATCAGAAGTTGACTTCTTATTTTTAGAATTCACCCTTGCCAAAAAGTGCGACCAGTTTGGGCATTTTTTTTTGATAATTAAACGCTTTTGACTGGATTGTGACCCATTTGGGCATTTAAACAATGCTTTAAGTGATATTTATTAATAGTTGTTTTGCCTAATTTTGGTGCCAAGGATGGAGGAAAAGTCAATGCATGAGAATAAGCCAAAGAGAACTGAAGGAAGCATGCTAAAAATAAATAAATAAAATTTATTTAATGGCAGCCAACAACATGCAAAAATAGGTGCCAAATTTGGGTGAATAAACATATTTGTTTATTAATTAATTGCCAGGAATATGATGGACAATTATTAGAAATAGAATGCTGAGGATTATATAAGCATGGGCTGCCATAATGAAGAAACAATTAATTCTTTTTTCAAAGGATTGCAGCCCGGATTGGTTTTGACACCAAAGGAAGGAGGATTTTGCATTAAAGTTTATTTTCCATTGCCGGGAAGCTTCCAATTTTAGCGCCTAGGGTTGGAATAGCCTAATTTTGGTCATTTTGAGCATCTGCATGTTGGTATAAGTGCTCTGGTGAATTAAATAATATTTTTGCTTGCTTTGCATGTAAGCAACACCAAGTATTCATGCCATGGACTCTATCTTTTTCTGAATAAATTGCAGGTATTCATCACAGGTGCTCAAATCAATGTTAGGTACATTGAATATATCTTCCAAATAAGAAGAAATTGTCAGATTTGCACAAATTGATCCAATTGCAAGGGAGTCCGACAGAATTAAAAGAAAAAGAGCTCAGACAAAGATTGTTCCAGCCATGATGAAGCATGATAAAAGAAAAGCATCAACAAAATCATGCATAGCTTCCAGATTTGCTAAAGTCAATGATACAGACATAGGCCCTGATCTTATCACCAATTTGATTGAAGGATCCAACTCTCATTATTGCAAAGGCTTCTGGCAAAAATTCATCCTGTTGTTTCTAACACAACCCATGTAGAAGTCAATGCATGGAAAATTCTTTCGAGGATCTTGTGCATGTGCTCCCAATCTTCCAGTTGAAGCCTTCATTGAGATTACTTTGCATTTACTGAAGAAGAATTGCAAAAGCTTCAAGGATAAAAGGGGAAGACAGGTCAAAGGCAATACCCGCAAGCAAATCACAGTCATTCATAACTTCCAGATCCAATTTGGTGAGAATCAAAGGCAAAAGAGTCAACCGCATACAAAATATGGAAGAAGAACAAGACTGGGAGGGTTGCAACTTTCTTATTATTTTTTTTCCTCTTTCTTTTATTTTCTTCGACAAAGTAATTGAGCAATCAATTAAATTATAAAACTTAAGTGATTGGTTTAAAATCTGTTACTTGAAAAAGTCAATTACTTCGAGATAGGTGGCAAACATGCAAAATAGAAGGTTCTATTTTCAGTTATAAATCATGCATGTCATGCAAAGAGGAATTCTAGGAGGAAGATTACCAATTGTTTCCCTTTTCATAGCTTCCGCATGTGGGAATTCATTTAAAGCTTCCTATTTGTAATTGCCCTTTATACACTATAAATAGAGAAAGAACCTACGGGTTAAAAGATCATAATTTGTAATCAGCATTTTTGTGTTCTAGACTTTGAGTTGAAACCCTTGATAGCTTTCTGCAAGCAAAGGAATAAAGATGAGATTTCCGGAGAACTTTGTGTCAACGGTGCATTCGTCTCGTATTTATTTCTAGATCTATTCATAAACTTTGTGTTATTCTAGATCTAGATTTGAAAGTTTCCTTTGCTTTGATTTCTGTGTTTAATGATCTATTTATTTTAATCCACGTGCGTGCGATCAATTCAGCTGACCTAGGGTAACAGTCGTGAGGGTTGGTGTCGATGCCTTTCCCTCCACCTTCCTCTCATCCCTTGGGCTCTCTTCTTCTTCTTCTTCTTCTTTTGTTGTTTTCGGAGACCCTCTTGGGTTTTCCCTGTTGTTTCTGCTTTGTTTTGTTTTGTACAGTCCCATTGACCTATCTTTGTGGTCACTCGTTGGACATTTAATATAATTATCTTATCTTATCTCCTTTCCTCCATTTCCTATTATTTTCCTCTTTTGCAAATTTTTCCTTTCTTTTACAGCTGCTTGCTGCAAAATTGTCTAGCTATGGTTCATGAGCTACACGCTTAAAGTAATACCAACAGATAGATATTAGGACATAAACTGATAAAATCTTACACGGGAGCCTCCCCTGTAAATGAAGAAGATTTATCTCATGATTGACTAGGTTTTCAGCTATAGCCAACAATTTTGGGCGACTCTACTGGGGAACAACAATCATTTGCAGACCAGAGCTTACCTTGCTAGTTCCCATTGAACTCTCAACCTGGCTGAACGTCCATTCACGTGGTCTAGCAAAGCTCAAGGGATGACCGATCATTTTTATAGATTGCAGGAGCAATTCAATTTCAGTCATCCTCCTTAAGTTAGAAGCCGCAGATCCAGTCATTCACCAGGAAGAAGAGTGCAAACTCATCCAAATCCGGATCATCTTTGGCATAATCCGGCAGCTAGAACTATTCACCAAGTTTATCCTCAAAGAAGACGCGCTCCATTCATCATGATGCAGAATCAACCACTTGCCCCTGTAACACCTGTTCCATGGGGTGCAGCCTTTGCACCTCTGAATCTGACTCCTCCTATGCATGATCTACCTAAAGGGACAAGAAAAATTTTCTCAAATTCTTTGGGGATGGAAAGCAAAATCCAGATGACCACTTGGCTGCGTTTTTCATATTCTATGGAGTGCTTGCAGTAGAACATGAAGATGTGTTTGTCTGGCTTTTCATTGAGACTTTGCATGACTTGGCTGGAGAATGGTTCTACCGGCTAGCTCCTGGCACCATAACCAACTCGGCTACCATGCGCGATGCATTCCTGAAAAGATTCAAACTTGCTGAAGATTCCGGTACCTTGATAACCCAACTGACTCAGCTAAAGAAGGAGCCACAAGAGCACATACAAGATTTTATTGCAAAATTCCAAAGATTACTTTACAAAATTTCGGCTTTTGCTTCCATGAATGATGAGAATCAAAAGGTATTCTTCATCAATGCTTTACTTCCTGAAGTAAGCTATCAATTGCGAAGAGCACGTCCTGCTGACTTGTTAACAACTCAAAACATGGCGGTTGAAATTGAAGACGACCTCATCATGGCTGGAAAGATAAAGAGCAACACTTCTAGACCTGAAAGTTCATCTTTTGCTACTACATCCGATTCACTATTGCAAAAGTTAGCAAATGAGATGTCGCAAATGAAGAAACAAATGGCTCAAATGGCTCAGGGCAACAATACTGCCCCTGCTCAGAATTTCAACAACAACCGGAACCACATTGCTGGTTCTCAAATATTAGCAATTGAAGCTGCTCCTAGAAACAACGTGGAGATGAATGAAGAAGACTAGGAAGCTGACACTAATCAATTTGAGAATGATGATTTTGTAGGTCTTGCTGGCGACTCCAACATTAATTACCTGAACTACAAATCTGAACATGACGATGAGAAACTTCATGAAGATGATCATGGTCATACATATGCAGTATTTACAAGATCACAAACTCATCAAGTTGAGGCATTATCTGATGAACATAGAAGGGGCAGCCCTTTACCTTCTTCCTTAGCTCCCAGAGATAAGAATGTGAGTTCTTTGTCTCAACCTCAGAAAGCAGCTCAGGTATCTGAATCTGTTCCTTCTTTTCACATTATTGATCATGTCAAGAAAACCAGAGTTCAAATGTCAGAAGCTGAATACTTGAGAGCCTTTCCTGAGCACTTAAATAGGCTAGTCAAATATGTACAATCACCAGGACAATCCAATACATCAAAAGGGCTTTTGTCTAAGCCCAAAGATATTCCTCCACAAAACAACACTGCAGTTGTTAAATCCTCACCATCTTCAGAAAGAGTGGAACCATTATATGTTTCCCTATTGTTTAATGGTTTCAAGTTAAGCAACTGCATTTTAGATTCAGGTGCTTCTGACAATGTCATGCCAACTAAAGTTGCAAATGCTCTTGAGCTTACGCTGACGAAGACCATAGGAAGGTGCTATTCCATGGAGAGACAAGTCCCTTTAATCAGATAAATCAAAGATGCACAAGCTGTTCTGGCAGCTTTTCCTGATAAAAGATTAAAGATGGCAATCTTAGTTGTAGATATTCCTGTCTCCTACGGGATGTTGCTGAGCAGAAACTTCTGCAAAGAGCTGGGAGAAGTAAAGATTTTCTTTTCTGTTGAGCACCAACTCAGCAAGAGACACCTATCGCTTCATTTTATGAGGCACCGACCTCCAAACCGATGACGATACCACCTTCGTAGAGTTGTTTTAACGAATGATGGAGTCTTTTATCTCCTCTTTACAAATCAGCTTGTCTTCTCAAGTATTACTCTTATTTCACACTTAAAAAGTTATGCTCTTCTTCCGAATGATATTTTCTCAAAAGCTGCCCTTCCTCCATCCAACAAATCTTCCTTTTACAGTCCAAAAATGCCCTTTTGAATGGTCACGACTCTTCACCCAATAGGGTCGGCCTTCTTCAAGGGAGGTTGACCACGTAAAAACAAATCATTTAATCTTAATGGAGGTTGGCTGGCCCATTAAATAAATGCTGCCCCTTCATGAATTCGCTGCACATTTTGGTATACTATTACATTCACTGTTATTAAATCTGATCACTGTAACACATCAATGTAATCACTGTTATTTTTCTTTTGATCGCTGTGCATTCTCCGTTGACATCAGTGGCTCCTTTGACACCAGTGACTCCTTTGACATCGATGACTCCTTTGACATCAATGACAATATCTCCAACAATCTCCTTCTTTATCATTGATGGCAACCCTACAAAGAAATAATCATCTTCAATACAAAATATTCTTCCTTTCTGTACTTCTTCTTACTATACTACTCCCCCTTTCGTTTACTGTCCCCTTTTGACACCAATGGCAAAGGGTTATCCACGGTGCTCCCCTTGAACTGATGCTACTCCTTGAGACTTTATTGACTCGATGAGAAGGGTATCACACCCAACTTGTGTCTAATGTACTTAAAAGTCCATTTTGAGAGGGGCTTTGTGAAAATGTCCGCTATCCACTCCTCTATGGCAATGTATTCCAACTTAACATTCTTTTCAGCTACTTGCTCTCTCAAGTAATAATATTTGATCGGAATATGCTTAGTTCTAGAGTGCATAACTAGATTCTTCGAAATGTTAATTGCACTAGTATTATAACAAAATATAGAAATGGGATCATCATTTTCTACCTTAATATCTTGTCGAGTTTGTTTCATCCATAGAACTTGTGTGCAACACGATATTGTTGCTATGCATTATGCCTCTGTTGTGGACAAGGAAACAAAAGGTTGTTTTTTGCTCAACCAAGACACTAAATTTCCACTAAGGAAAAATGCTACTCCATTTGTGCTTTTCCTATCATCCATGTCACCTGCCCAATTTGCATCTGTATATGTTGTTAAGGTGAAATATGCACCTATTGGGTACCAAAAACCATAATCTAAAGTGCCTTTTAGATATCTGAATATTCTCTTAACCGCTTGCGCATGTGTTTCTTTTGGGGCTGCTTGGAAACGTGCAACTAAACCAACTAATTGCATGATATCTGGCCTAGAGGCTGTTGTATACAATAAGCTACCAATCATTGACCCGTATAGAGTCTGATTTGCTTCGGGAGACTCATCATCTTTACTCAACTTGCATCCTGTAACCATAGGTGTGCTGACCGGTTTGCAATCTTCCATTTCAAACTTCTTTAACATCTCCTTTACATAGTTTGAGAGATAAATCTTTCCTTTTCAAATTGAGAAATTTATAAACCAAGTAAAAATGACAATTCTCCTAGAATTGACATCTCAAACTCATTTTGCATATCTTTAACAAACTCTTGGTACATTTTTCTATCATCTCCTCCAAAAATAATATCATCTACATACACAACAATCAATTGATGATTACCTTCTGTTTTAATGTAGCAATTACTATTTGCTACTCCTCTTTTGAACCCTTGTTGAAGAAGATGTGTCAAGTCTTGAGTACCATGCTCGGGGGGCTTGTTTTAGCCCATATGGTGCCTTCTTCAATTTGCACACAAAATCCTTGTTTTCTGACAATTGAAAACTTTTGGCTGCTCAATGTAAACTCCTTCCTCCGATTTTCCATTTAGAAACGCAGATTTGACATTGATTTGAAAAACCTTAAAATTCTTACAACTAGCATATGCCAAAAACATTCTAATGACTTCTAATTAAGCAATAGGAGCAAAGGTTTCTTCAAAATCATTACCTTCTACTTGAGCATGCCCTTTGCATACTAACCTTGCCTTGTTTCTGGTTACTTCCCCATCTTCATTCAACTTATTTCTAAAGACCCGTTAGGTGCCAATCACATTTTTGCCCTTTGGTCTTGGAACAAGTTCCCAAGTTTCATTCTTTTCTATTTGATTCAATTCTTCCTCCATGGCGTTGACCCAATATTCAACTTTACTACCTTCTACAACATTTTTAGGCTCTATTTTTGATAACAAAGAGAAATTGACTCACTCAGATGTACTTACTATCCTTTGTCGAGTTTCACCCCAACATCTTTATCATCGAGAATCAAATTTTCTCCATGATTCTTCTGAACAAATCTCGATGGTGCCTTAGTATTTTCCCGTTCCTCTTCTTCAATTTGTTCTTCGACTTCAATTTGGTCTGATTCTTCTGAGTGATCACTTACTTGTGTGGTCACCTTATGTTTTCTGATCTCATCCACTCTTACATCGGCACTTTCCACAATCTTTTGAAGTATTTTATTATAGCATATGTAAGCTTTACTCCTGGAGTATCCAAGAAAAATACCTTCATCAGATTTAGAGTCAAACTTTCCCAAATCTTCATCATTTCTTTTAATGTAACATTTGCTTCCAAACAACCTAAAGTATTTAACAGTAGCTGGTCTACCCTTCCATAGTTTGTAAGGTGTTTTGGTATTGTTTACTCTGATTTGTCCTCTATTAAGGATGTAAACCTCCATCTTAGCTGCTTCTCCCCAATACCTATCTGATAATTTGGACTCATTCAACATAGTCCTTGCCATCTCCTGAACTGCTCGGTTTTTTCTTTTAGTAACTCCATTTTATTGTGGAGTTCGTGTAACTGTGAGTTGTCTTCTTATTCCATGTTCCTCACAAAATTCTCCGAATTGGTCAGAAAGAAATTCTTCTCCTCTATCTGATCTCAAGCACTTAATTTTCAACCCAGTTTCATTTTCTTCTAATGCTTTAAAATTTTTAAAGTTCTCAAATGCCTCAGATTTATCCTTTAGAAGAGCAATCCATGTCATTCTAGAATAGTCATGAATTAACAACATAAAGTAACTCTCACCGTTTAAACTTTGAGTTTTTGTGGGCCCACACAAGTCTGTATGAATCGATTCCGAAGGTTTTGTTGTTGAATATTCCTTTGATTTGAACTTGCCTCTAGTTTGTTTTCCATACTGACATTGCTTGCAAATGGTGTTTGAAGGCTTTGTGATTTTTGGCATGTCTCTCACACATTGCTTATTGCTAATTTTCACCAAATTGTCAAAATTCATATGGCCCATTCTTTTGTGCCATAACCAACTCTCATCTGATTGTGTCATATAACATCTTTCTTTCTTAACTTCACTGAGCACATACAAGTTATTCGTGGTTCTGTTTGCATCTGCAACTAATCTTCCTGAATCAACTTTACTTACTTCACAACCTTGAGAATGGAAAGTGAGGATGTGTCCTTGATCACACATTTGACTAACACTAGGAGGTTATGCTTTAGCCCTTCAACATACAACACATTCTCAATTTTTATTTTTCCATCATTGAGACTGAGATTACCTTTGCCTGCTATCCTTGCTGAAGCGTTGTCTCCAAATTTTACTGTTCTCCGCTTATTTTCTTCAAGGAATGGAACTTGCTCTTATCTCCTGTCATATGGCTCAAACATCCACTATCAATGTACCAATGTTGCTCTTCGTTTTGCACATGAAAACAGTTTGAACAAACACAACTTTCTCTTTCTCTTCCTTTTGTGTCTTGTTCCAAGCTTTTGTAAATTCTGTTTTATGCTTGGCCAAGGTATCCACTTTCCTGGTTTGCTTTGGATTCTCTACAGAAACATTTCTACAATATCGTGCTATAAGACCAACTTTGTTGCACTTATGACACACAATATCATATTCATTGTAATCCGATAGTGCAACAAATGAGTTATGATATCTACTTGAATAGCTATAAGCACTTTTATTCCAACCATTATTCCTGCATGAACCTTATAATCTATTGCCTTATGACCAAAATTGTTGCACGAGAAACAATAGCCATAAAATGAGTTTTGATACCTGATCATGTAAGGCTGCCTTGGATAGATGGATCTTCTGAAGTTTCTTGCGGGAACCTTATGCCACTTGTTCTCATCTTTGTTATCCTTCTGAGGAATGTTGTTCTTATGAGGAGTCTTATCTTCTTTCTTTGGAGGTTCAACAATTTTTGAATTCAAATCCTTCTTAGTAACCTCTTGCTTTTCTTCATAGCCAACACTCGTCTTGATGCACGGTTACCTTTGGCTATTAAGAATGCTATCCAAGACCTCGATGCTCTTTTCAAATTTTAAGCCATTTTTTAGCTTATCACTAGACTTTTTCAATTCCTTTCTTAAATCAATAGTTTCAGATTCAATCTTAGCACAATTTTTTTCTTTTGATTTCAGCCGATCTCTTAGTAGTACTACCTCCTTAATTCTTTTAGACTTTTCTAATTGACTTTTGAGATTGATAATAATATTTTCAGATTCTTCAAAGCTTTGAGATATGTTCGATTGCGAATTTCCACCATGATGTTTGACAAATATTTATGTGAAGGATCAACGAGTGGGCCGTTTAAGCAGAGGGCAGAGATGTGGTATGATTGTCTTTGCGCGGCATTTGAGGAGAAGTGGCGCATTCTCAAGGAGCTACCTTCGGTGGTGGGCAAGGCGGTATAGTTTGCGGTGTACCAACAATTTTGCATCACACGATTTGCTATGAGGGATGGGGTGTGGAGCCCATGGTGCAAACTGCCGTATGCCTTCACAGTACGCTACTTCCAGACATCAGTCCACCGATTTACTGATGTGCGCCGCCTGAACTTTAATGTAGACAAGGTAGACTGTGACTTCTACACTCTGAGGAAGGCATATGTGTATCTAGGCCAGGATGCCTACATTGAGAGGTTTATCTCAGATGTCATAAGTATGAAGCCAGTAAGCTTGGCTATTAGGGACGGTGGAGCCGCACTCGTATACCTTCAGCTTAAGCCTAAGCTAGAGAATAACAAGTATGTAGAAAATGAGTTCGCGCTCCCAAGGCCGCCTAAAGGCAAACATACAGTGGAGAACGTGCCAACCCCATAGCTTGCAGAAATTATAGTGGTAGATGAGGTGGACGAAGAACATGAAGATAGTGGTGGCTTAGATCATAGAGGCCGAAGGCAGCCCACAGACAGAGTAGAGATTGAGCGTGCGAGTACTCCACCTCAGGTACAAGAAGAAGACGAAGACTTGGACGTGGAAGCACTCCATGGAGAGCACCACTTTAAAAGGGTATTCAAAAGAAAAAGGACCCCAGGTGCAGGAACCCCACAGCTTGTGAGGAGATCCCCACGACTCTCTCCTCAGAAAGAGACAACTGAGAGAAAGAAGAGAAAACTAAAGCTGAACGAGGAGGCAGAGGAGTCCGCAGAGAGCGTGCCAAGAACCCCTGTACAGCTAGAAGATGTGGAAGAACCCAGGGATGAGGATATGAAGGATGAAGAGGAAGGTGCGAAGGAGGCAGAAGAAACAAAGCATGATATTGCTCAAAACATTGAAGATCTAACTCCAAACCTTGGCGCTCAAGTTCTTAAGGGGCCAAGAACGAGGAGAACTAGTGGGGAGTATGTTGGGCCAAGAATGGGCTATACTTAGGACACAAGTAAAATTGTCCGCGCCCATTTCCATAGCACAATGGGCCTTAAGGGGTTGTATGGATGGGAGTTGATGGACCCAGACATGGCCACTACGTTCGCAAGGAAACAACTGTCCTGGTCCATGCAAACTCACATGGACAAGCCCGATTTTGATGTATGTGAGGAGTCATGTGTGTCCCAAAGAATGAAAAAGGCACCGCAGAGCAGGCACATGACTATAAATCCCACTCTCATGTCTGATGAGCAGGTGAGCAATGCCCTAGTTAAGGTATCTACAGAAGTGGTGCAGAGGAACATAGATAAGGCTGCCACTATTAGAGCACCACGAGAAGATAACAAGGCAAAAACTGTAGAAATAGCGTGTCTAAAAGGGGAGGACATAGAACATAAAAAGAATGAAGCCTTCATCAGCATGGCAGAAGAAATTGGCGATTATGTCCTGAAAGCAAGATTGCACTTAGAGTCTAAGTTACCTGAAAAGTTTCCTTCAACTATGCATTATGTGTGTACGTTAGTTGATTTGTGTGCTTGAGGATGGACCAATTTGCATGCCAGCGCAAAAGAACCCTTAACAGGAAGCAGAGAGAGCAAGGGCCTCCGTGATTAGAAAGATTTCATCGTACGAGGCATTGCTCCAAACTTTACAAGATGAGCTGAAGAAAATAGACCAAACTTTGAACATATGCGCAACTCCAGAAGCAGTGATCAGGATTAGAACTATATTAGAAGATAATGAAGTCCTGAAGGCAATGAAGGATGAGACTTTAAGGCGTGTGGAGAGATTGGCAGTAGTAAAGCAAAAGCGCGAAGCCCTTTCAACAACACAACATCCGCATAAGGAGAGGTTGGATGAGCTTGGAAAGCTCATAACACAAAAGATGGATCTTCTGGAGGGAAGGATGTTTGCTATGGCTAACGTTGTCCTAGTATTGCAGAATGAAAAGGGAGAGATGACCTACGACGAGTTGGAATCCATCGCTGCAGACGTTTTAGACAAGACCAGAAACGCACTGTATGATTGGCAAGCCTTGGAGGCTGAGATTAAAGAAGAATATCCGGAGTTGATTCTGCCGGTTGAAGTAGAGGGTGTTGAAGAATATAAGTCCATTCTTTGTAAAGTAATTCTTTACATTCTTTCCATTCTTATTCTTTATTATTTGGGAACATCAGGAGGAACCCCATTGTCGGGACGACAATGTAGTTTAGTGTGGGGCAATGTTGAGCGAACAGAATATGACACTAAGGAGAGGGCACACAAAAGATTCGCATGTGGGATCAAGTTATATTTGAAGGCGCGAAAGGATAGGGAAGGAAATATGCGCGAAAGATAGTTTGATTCGGGACTTAGCCATTTTCATAGTTATGGGCTATTTTTGGATATAGCGTACGAAGCACACACCAGGATGGAGACTTGTGTGACACGCAAATGCTATTTTGGGAAGAGCGTCTACTAAGCGCCATGCACGAGTTCAAGTTAATAATAAGATTACTACTGCCAGTTAACTGTAAGAGATCTATTATTAGCGCACTTGCTTGTGTGCATGTTATTGTAAAGGCGCATGACTATTTTCAGCATGCGACCTATTTTGGTAAGTGCGTAAGCGGTGAAGGGCAAGTGCCCACCCTTATAAATATGTATTAATCTGTATGCTTAGAGAGACACTGTGTATGAGCTATTATGGAGTTATGTTGCCAGATTTGATGCACGCATAAACTTATGATACTATTTATTGTAAGAAGCTTTTGTATTTACTGTGTTTTAATATAATAGAGTGTATTGGGTGAATAATGGTGTTAAACATGACTGTAACTGGTTCTTGCATGGTTGACTTCCTTATGTTTATCACTTAATTCATGATTCTTTTAGATTTAGATCTAAAATATGCTCTGTGGAATGCTTATGCTATTTATGGATCTGAATACATTACATCTTCATCATGTTCACATCCTGCACAAGCAACTCTGAGGAGGGGCTTGGTACCTTTGCGCGCTTTGGGTGAGCGCTTAGCTCAGGCTGGGTGATATGCTAACGCGCCTGGGTGATTCGTGGTAAATTCTAGGCTGCATCATTGGTTCCGTTGCCGGTACCTCTTTTTCAGTTGTTTTCAGGATGGTTCACGATGAAGACGTACCGGTTGACCCTAGCATGTGTTGAGGAGTGGATAAAACATCTAGAAGAAGAGTATGCACAAAGGTTCAACACTGGATTTGAGTTTGACGCACGCATATGGGTGGAAAAGAATATGTATGACTGTTTGTATGAGAGCTTCTTTGCTATTTTTCTGGTAGAACTATACAAGTGGCTGGTTGCTTATGCGTCTAAACGGAATTGGAGGTATCAAACACGTGTAAGATTTTGTCAATTATATTTCCTAGTATCTATCTGTTGGTTTTACTTTAATTGCTTAGCTCATGAACTATAACTAGGCAATTTCGCAACAAGCAACTGTAAGCAATATGTGCAGGAAAGGGAAATAATTAAATACGAGAAGAAGGAAAGGAGATGTGCAACCTAACCAATAGTTGACAGAGTTGGTCACATGCACATAGACGAAACAAATAGATTTTGAAATGTAGAATTTAAAGCAAAGGAAAGTTTGAGATCCAGATCTAAGATAACACAAAGTTTATGCAAAGATTTAAAAAAAAAAAAGAAACAAATGCATCGTTGACACAAAGTTCTCCGGAAATATGCCTCCTCTCTATTCCTCAGCTTTCAGAAAAATATCAAGGGTTTCAGCTCAAAGTCTAGAACACAAGAATGCTGATTACAAATTCCGATCCTTTTACTCGTAAGTTCTTCCTCTATTTATAGTGTATAGAGGGCAATTACAGATAAGAAGCTTTTTTAATGAATTGCCACATGTTGAAACTATGAAAAAGGGAAGCAGCTGACAATCTTCCTCCTGGAATTCCTCTTTGCATGACATGCATAATTTATAATTGAAAATAAAACTTTCTATTTTGCATGTCTACCACTTATTTCCAATTAATTGACTTCTTCCAGTAACTTGAAGTAACGATTTTTAAATCAATCACTTAAGTTTTACAATTTAATTGATTACTCAATTATTTTGTAGGCGAAAATAAGAGAAAGAAAAAGAAAGAAGAAATTAGAAGAAAACTGCTACACTCCCAGACTTGTACTTTTTCCATATTCTGCATGCGGTTGACTCTTTTGCCTTTGATTCTTACCAAACTGGATCTGGAAGCAGCTGAATGTGATTATGCTTACGGGTGTTGCCTCTGACATGTCTTCCCTCTTATCCTTGAAGCTTTTGTAGTTCTTCTCCAGTACGTGCACCAGTGCAATGTTTGTCGTAAATAATTCAGACAAAACTTGTCATCTTTTATTTTTAATTGCATATGAGCAGTTTTAAATTCTGGAAAGCACTCCGGGCGAAGGAAAACACAAGTGAATTCAATGAAGGCTTCAACTGGAAGATTGAGAGCACATGCACAAAATCCTAGAAGGAATTTTCCATGCACTGACTTCTACTTGGGCTGCATTCGAAACAAGAGGATGAATTTTTGCCGGAAGCCTTTGCAGTTATGAGATCTTGATCTATTTCTCCCTCTGATTCTGAAAATATATTCAATGTATTAGATATTGACTTCTGCTTTCTTCACCAATATGAGCATCTGTGATGAATACCTGCAATTTATTCAGACAAATATGGAGTCCATGGCATGAATACTCAATTTTCATCACCAAAGTCTACTTATAAAGTCTGCTGCCCTCTATTTTTAGACTTTGCTTGCATGCCAAACAAGCTAAAAATATTATTTT
The DNA here is from genome assembly GCA_019776745.2 of Taxus chinensis. Lineage (NCBI taxonomy): Eukaryota > Viridiplantae > Streptophyta > Pinopsida > Cupressales > Taxaceae > Taxus > Taxus chinensis. The sequence continues at coordinate 740,756,210 of CM034153.1, forward strand.
ATTCACTTGTGCACTCACATCAACATGCAGATGCTCTGAATAATATAAAGAAAGCTTCTCCAACCCTAGGCGCCAAAATTGGATGCTTCCCGACAATTAAAAAAACAGCTTTTAGACATTTAGCTATGCCAAAATGGGTCGCACTTTTTGGCTAGAAGTCATGTTTAAAATAACAAGTCAAAGCAATGGGAACTTTTGCCCTACAAGGCAGGTAAGAAATTCCCGCTTTCACTGAAGTGACTTTACTTTCATAATGAGAACTTTCACCCTGCAATGCAAGGCAGGCAAGAAATTCCTGCTTTTCACTTAAGTGACTTTACTTTCATAATGAGAATTTTTACCCTGCAAGGCATGTAAGAAATTCCAGCTAGTGCTTTAAGTGATTTTTCTTTTATAATGAGAATTTTTACTCAGCAAGGCAGGTAAGAATTTTCCGTCTACCTGCCACCTCTAATATTCCCATTGCAGCTTAAGTGATTTTGACTTAATGGGAAAAAGTACCCTGCTATGCAGGAAAGAAATTCCCGCTTGCTTGCCACTGCTAATATTCCCATTACAGCTTAAGTGATTTTGACATCATGGGAAAATGTAACCTGCTATGTAGGCAAGAAGTTCCCGCCTGCCTGCCACTGCCAAAATTCCTACTGGAAGCTTAAACCGTTCCTTCCAAAAAGCGCGACTTGCATTGTGACTTTTGCATTAAAAATTGCGTGAAAATTTGTCACTGAAGGCAGCGTGGAAATTGAATGCGGAAGGTAGCCTTGAAAATTGCGACTGACATGAAGACAACATTTTTTTCCTTTTTTGGATTTTTGGTGAAGAAAACACAAGAATAGAATAAAATTTGCCATTTTTGGAAAGGGTCCAGGAAGATGTAGCAGCAAAAACTTGCATGTGCTATAACTTTCATTATGTGGCTTCGTTTTAGGTGTCGTTTTCTCGAAAAGTGCATATTTTCTCGAGCTCTACGCATTGATGGCAATATTTTTCTTATTTTCATAAAATCCATTTTGCACCTTTTTGGACCAAGCAACTTCTTGCAATCTTCTGAAAGAATCCTGAACTCTGATCACATGTAGACAGATTAGTAATTAAAAATACTGGATAGCTTTTCAAAACCCTAGGCTTGGGGAAAGATCTGGCGGGAAGAATGAATAGGCTACAGGAATTGCCGGAGAAAACAAACCAAAACATAGACAAAAAGAAAAAAAAACAAAACGAAAGAAGTTGCAGGCAATTGCTCGAAAATTTCTTGAATTAGCTGATTTGCAAAAATTCTTCCGCCCGGGTGAATGTTCTATGGTAATAATGATGGGGTGAAGTGCCTTATATATCCTAAATCCTCCAATTTTAGCTTAATCTATTTTTTAAAGAACTTTATTTATTTAGTAAATAAATAAATAAAATTCTCTCAGACAAATCTTGGTGAAGCGATAGAGTGAGTTTTAGCATGTGGGTATTTGTCGAATTTGGATTTTATGACTCTCTGGGGATATCTTAGAGCAATGCAAACAACTGCAGACAAAACAAACACAAAACGACCCGTTACTTTGAAAAGAACGAATTTCTTTTAAAAGGGGTAGTCCCAGATTTCAGGGTGAAATCTCGGGGACACCATCTCTTGTCTTACTTTTCTTTCGCGTAAGAGAAGCATCCTCATCCGTGGAGATAGGAGACACAAATGGATGTGGCATGGCCACAATTGGGGATCCACTAGGTGATGGAGCAACTGGAGGCCTCATTGAACGAGATGAACCTCCTCTTTTGGCCAATGGATGACCCGCTCTCATAACCACATTTGCCTCTGCATCTTCCTGCTCTTTGAAATATGCCAAAACTTTTACTTTTGGCACCCCAACATTATTCCTCCCCTTGCATACTCTTATACCATTACCTGTTATGGCACACAAGTGGTTTTTCACCCTACTGTAAGAGCCTTTGAATACTCCATCACAATCATTGCATTTCTATTCAAAACAACCATCACCTGTAATTTGTTGAAGTATTGTTACATGCCTCCATAATAGTGAATTTGGGTCAAAATCCCTGGCCAAAGATTGCCCAGAAGAAACAGAACTTGTTGCCATTACAGAAATACCTACAAGGTTAAAAAAAAAGCAAAGAAAACAATGGCATGCATTGAACAATGAAAATTGAAAAAATTAAATATAAAGAGCAAAAAATGATTAACATAAACAAAAAAATGTAATGTGTAAAAGATTAAATAACAAAAAAAAAGAGAAACAAGGTTAAAAATTAAAAAAAAACTTATTTTCACTTAGTAAATCACAAATCCTTCACAAATCTTCCTCCTTTACACTCCTCACACTCCTACAAGCTTAGCAATAACTCCTTAAACCCTAGACAAACACAATGCGATTTTGGAGAGCCAAAGGTAAGTTTCTTTGCTTTATGTTTTATTTTTGTGTTGTTCTTTTGTTTTATTGCTTAGAGTGATCTTTTAGGGTGTAAATTAGAAGAATATTTAATTTTTTTATGTTATTGGGCTTTTAAAACATGAAAAAAATAAAAAAACAAACAAATTATTTTTTGGCGGTGAGAGCGGTGAGGGGCCTGCAGAAATGGCTGGATACGGTGTGTGCCGTACCCGTCCGTTTCCGTAGGCCCCTCGTCGCTCCCTGCCCGCTGCTGCTGCTACTCCCGCTCACGCTCCCGCTCCCGTACTCGCTCCCAGTGCCCTAGGTTGCCGTTTCGGCAACGTAGCCGATTGCCAAATATTGAACCCTAGAGCCATTAGTAGGTTTTCATTCGTATACTCTAGAAAGCATAATTTGTTCCGCCGAATAATGGAGTCTTGTTTGTGGAAAGACCCTCTGGTACTTGATTATTCGCCATGTCCGCTGCCGAGATCTACCTTCCGTAGATTAGACTGTTCCTAAAGGAACCGATTCTGATACCAATTGTTAAACACACCCTTATACTGATAGGGGGGTGAATCAATACAAGATAAACTTTTAATAATTCAAAACTTTAATAGTAACAACAACAACAATCTCACAAGATCTAGAAATTATGCAACACAAGAGGAACACAATATTTACGTGGAAACCCTTTAAAAGAAAAAAAACCACTGCAAAATATTTGCTTATATGTATAACTCTCTTTTACAATTCGTGTAGGCACCAACCTACTGGAGACATCGATCCCCAATGCGAAGCACCAACTTAGCAATTCAGACACAAATCTTTTCTGCTGAGCACCAACTCAGCAAGAGACACCAATCTCTTCGTTTTATGAGGCACCAACCTCCAAACCAATGACGATACCACCTTCGTAGTGTTGTTGTTTCAACGAATGATGGAGACTTTATTTCCCCTTCACAAATCTGCTTGTCTTCTCAAGATATAACTCTTATTCCACACTTATAAAATTCTGCTCTTCTTCCGAATGATATTTTCTCAAAATCTGCCCTTTCTCCATCCAACAAATCTTCCTTTTATAGCCCAAAAATGCCCTTTCGAATGGTCATGACTCTTCACCCAATAGGGTCGGTGTTCTTCAAGGGAGGTCGACCACGTAAAAACAAATCATTTAATCTTAATGGAGGTTGGCTGGCCCATTAAATAAATGCCCTCCCTTCATCAATTCGCTGCATATTTTGGCATACAATTATTACATTCACTGTTATTAAATCTGATCACTATAACACATCAATCTGATCACTTTTATTTTTCTTTTGATCACTGTGCATTCTCCATTGACATCAATGACAATATCTCCAACAGGAAGAAGTGGGGGAGTGAAAAAATAACTTTGAAGAAAGCAAGAGATTCAAAGATTTTTTTTGTGGGGACAAAGCGGCAATAGTTTCTGCTAATTCGGTAACCTCCACCTTTAGAATGATAGCAGCAGTTAGGAGATTTAAAATTGACAAATGCCTATATACAGCCCAGGTTTTTCTTGGAATAGATAACTTTGTTTTATGGTGGAGGTGTGATGGCCAGAAAGACTGGTCTATCATTCCTGGCTATGGAGGTTATATTTTTGATCTATTTTTTAGGCTGCATGGGGGACCTGTTGTTGAACCCCATCAACATATTAGAAGAATATAAACGTCGTAAATTTTATCATGTTTAGAACGTGTCATTTTCACTTTGATTTTGATTCCTATGGTGTAAGTGCAGAGGTTTTTTTCAGTCAATAATTACAAAGCAATTTTTTTTTGATCGTTAAACGCTTTTTAGACCGGAGCTATCAACCGGAGGGTTGATGGGACCCCACCTATTACAACCAATGTCCTGAGACTAGATATTACAATTAATCCAACACAAACCGCGACCATTGAGCCCGCACTGAGGATGCAATTTTTTTTCCGTAACCGCCACTTTATTTTAGGGCTACCAGCCGCCGTGAATGCCAATGCCGGCGATGCAAAGTCCGCCACCGCCGAGAATAACCGCCAACCGTAACCATTGGTGATGCAATACCTGCCACCATCGATAAACCACCCCGAAGGGATCGCGCCTAGCGGGATTTGAACCTGGGTGGATCCGGACACAACCGTTCGTCTTAACCGATCCACCCAAACCTAATTGGCAATTACAAAGCAAATTTGCACCCTTACATGGATCAAAATTAGCTTGATCATAGGCAGAGAAAACACAGTAAATACTGGAAATAAGTTTCATTAAGATGCTTTATTTTTGTTGCAATTTTACAAGAATGAATTGCATCTTTATTCTACTTCTCCTTATCATAAATATGAAAATTAAGTTGTCCTATTTTTTAGTTTTCTAATAAGGTATATATTCGTGCAGATGAGGTAGAAAGTCTGGCAGCTGCAAGACAAGCAGCACTATCTGGTTCAGAGCCTTCCGACTCCATAAGGGTATATTCAACTCATGTTGCTCTTTCACAACACAATTTAAGGATTGCTTGGAAGCTTCTTTATAAAGTCTACTTTGTTTGAGATTGATGTGTTATCGATTATCCTTTATTGCCACCTGTCTTAGTATTTTGATGTTCACTGTATGCACTGACAGGTTGTGAATGCTCTGTTAACACAGTTGGACAGATTGAAATCCTGGCCAAATGTTGTTGTTCTAACAACATCAAACTTAACAGCTGCTATTGGTATAGTAATAGCCGAGATGCCTTATGCATTTAAAATATTGCATTGATTCTGATTTGTTTGTCTTTTTAGCGACTCATACATACAGATTTTGATTGACAAAAATTGTCATTTGTCATCAGTGTTCTCAATAAGTACTATGATTTGAATTCTCACTAAATGTTCTCCTTGCAACAGACATTGCTTTTGTTGACAGGGCAGACATTAAAGCATATGTTGGACCTCCAACAGTCCAAGCTCGATACGAAATACTTAGATCCTGCCATCAAGAACTTCTTAGGGCAGGCATTTTAGTTTCTTTGGTATGTAGTGCATCTGCCTCCCTCATGTGCCCCATAATTCATCTTAATTTCTGGTTTTGACTTGTAGTTAGCTACAATGTGAGGAAAATTATAGAATACAAGATACGTCTCAAGTTATTGACTATGGATGGAATACTCTGGTACCTGTCAAAATGAGAATATTAATATACCATCAAGTGCAACAAGCCACACCTCAAGTCTTTATAAGTTGTTTTGTATAATAAGATTTGACAAAATTCATATACAGTTCAGTCTAGATAAACAATAAACTATTTAAAATATGATATAATTTCGGTTGGGAGAGTATTTTTTTTAGTTAAAACAACTTAATGTAACATTTAAGTAGATTATTTTTATGCCTAGTATGAATTAGTATGAAAAAACGTTTTCTGTATTTGGATTACTAGCTTAAATTTAATGTCACTTAAATACTTGAAAATTTCCCTTAATATTCTATTTTAGCCACATTTATTATTGCAATTTGAAATTGATATAAAATTGTTGTTAGAAACAGGAAAAAAGGAATTCTTCTTGTTTTTTGAAGAAAGAATTTGTTATGTAACTATACCATAAAAATGTTGGCAGATAGACCATATGTATTGAATCGCATAGTGATAACAATTCTGGATTTGGTTTACTGATATTTTGTTTTGGATTTGGTTTACTGATATTTTGCTCCGTTGTCACCTGTCAATACTAACATTCAATACACTCTATTGCCAAAATTGATAATTGTCTTTTGGCTGGTGTGAAACTGGATTGTCTCTTATAATTTGTAAGTAGAAGAGAAGGAATATTCACAAAGCACATGCAGACCACCAAATCAGTACTTTATTCCTTGCTGACTCCTCTTCTACAATTAAAATTTTCCAAGAGATTGCAGAATAAAATATTACAGAGAGATCCATACGTATTGGGAAAACCATTCCACTTCATCATCCAATAAGAGAAACCTGGTTTCAGTTAGCAGCAAGGCTTCAGAAGGAGTATTTCCTGCATGGTGAAGAAACTGCCACTTCATGCAGAACAGCGGCTACAAAACTGCCGGGTAGTTACATGACTGTTGGTATCTGCAGAGTGGCGGTTATGCAACCATTGGTTTGCATTTACCGGTGGTTTACTGTAGAGGTATGGTAATGGCAGGGGATGGCATCATTTTCAAGTGAATTCAGAATAGAACAACAATCTTTTGGTTTTGCAAATTCTATTATGTCATAGAACTAGGAGTTCGCAGATTATTTTGATATGAAAGTTGTGAAATTTTCTGGGCATTGTGGAAAAGTTTTGACTGATTTGTATATCAGTGACAAGATCAAAAGAGGAAGAATTTGTACCTTGCCATTTGGAGATATCTACAAGAAGGTGGAATCGGAAGGCGAAAGAAATGGTAAAATAAGGCAAAGAAAATCTTGTCATGAGAGTTGTAGCACTAGAGTCATGCATGGAAGGCACGATTCTGTAGATACTCGACGGTCTACCACAGGTTATATGTTCTCTTTCAGTTTAGGAGTTGTTTCTTGGTAGAGTAAACTTCAGCCTACTGTTGCCATCTCTTCTACTGAAATGGAATACAAGGCTGTTGTTAGTACCAATTGCGAAGCAATATGGCTTCGTCGGATTCTGACTGATTTTCAGTTTCCCCAGGCTAATGCTACACCTCTTTCACTCTTGTGTGATAATCAAGGTGTTCTAAAGATGGTGAAGAATCCTATCTATCATGCCCGCACGAAACATATTGAGATTCATCATCACTATATTCGCTAGTCAGTTGATTCCGGTGATATCTCTCTTTATTTTTGTCCTTCTTCGGATCAGCCTGCTGATGTAATGACTAAAGCTCTTGGTCCTTTGTTGTTTGTCAAGTTTAGAGATAAACTTGGTGTTGTTTCAAGGTTAGTCATTAAGGGGGGGTGTTGAATATATATAATGAACCATACGGTTCTGGACAATTAAGGAGTTGTAACTAACAACTGGTTGTAACTGCTCCTCTCTTGAATAAATACACTCTGCCTGTTATCATTTGTACAATGCAATTTTTGGCTTCTTGTTTTTCTCTTTGTTTCTTCTCATACTAACAACGATAAAGTCCCAAGATACTATCCCCAAACAACAAGAGCCTAAAACTAGGAATCAAGAATTTATAGAAATAGTGGTTCGTGCACCAGCCAAGAAGTTTGGCATATGATAGGAAGAACCCATGACGAAGAAGAGTCCGCGGATGAATATGGGCAACCTCCAAATGAAAAATACTCCTTTTAAAGTTGAAACTTGAAGCCAAAGTTGAGATTAGAACTTTTGAAGGAGAATTCGATGTCGAATTGCTAGTCAAATGGTTGAAACAAATGGAGGTGTATTTTACTGTGCATAAGATTATTGATGCGCAAAAGATTTTTTTGCATGGTGCATAATGGGATGTCATGCTCTATTTTGGTGGGAAAGTTATCTAACATCTTTTGAAAAGAAACTACTTATAGCTTGGTGGGATGAATTCAAAGAATTGTGTACGACTATAGCACAAACTTATTTAGACAAGCCATGTTGATGAGCTTGGACTTGGAGGACGAAGGCAACTTGACCAAGTGCTTGGGAGCTCTTTATACGTGCCTAAGGAGACATATTTCATATAAGCTAAAACGACCTTGATGAGGCATGCGTGCAAGCATACTATGTCGAGGTAGAGAGGAGGCAAGGAGGAGAGCCCTCACGGCAAAATCAGCTCGAGAAAGAATGAAATTAGCCTTACAAGAAGGGTAAGAGGAATGCCATTGCTTTACATAATGATAAGGATTTGAAGAACCATTGTAGCCATCATAGTTACTTAAGACTCCAAGACGGGGTTTTCGGAACAACAAAAATTCCCATATTTTGTGGACAGCGAGGGGATGGTTATTAAAATAATAGATACATATTAAAAATATACAATGGGTCCCCTAATCCTGAAAAAAATATAAAAGATTATAATTTCAGCACCACAGCTAGTAATGTTACCAAAGGGCATGCAACATCTCTTTATTATGTCACTTATATGATTATATCCCCAAATTGAAAGAAATTAGTTTTTTGGAACAACAAAGGCCATGCAACCTAAATGAATAGCCATCCATAGACAAAAAAACCGGCCAAGGAAACTGAAACAACACTAAAAATCTTAAATACTAAGTCAGTCTCTAGGACATCCTAATATACTAGAAAAACCTCCATTATCTTTCAAAAAGAGGTAGAGAGACTTGCACAACAAAACTTTGAAATTGAAGAAATTCCTAAAAATTATGCATATGAATTTATAGATGCTATTGCTATGTATAAGAAAGGCTTAAAACATGTAAAATAACAACAATCTCTCGTTAGAAGAGCATCTTTTGGAACCTACATAAAACTAAAAAAGTCCACCTTCTTGGGAAGGTAACTTTGGATGGGAAAAGGATTTACATCTAGTATCATTGCAGAAAGTACTAGTTTTATTTTTCACCTAAAAACCGAAGTCATACTACCTATGATTTTCCAATTTTACTCCAAGTTTAAAAACAACTTCGTTAATTGGGGCCTATTCAAATTACGATGGCCATTACGAGTCCCTATTCACGACTCCCTTATGACCATCCTGTAGGATGCAGCTAATTGGCACGAATATCTCTGTTTGTTCGTAAACATTCCACCTTTCGAGCAATTCAAGAATGTTCCACAAAGTTGGGGATGTCCCTAGATTCCTTCCATTTTTGCATTTCTGAGGTTATCTATCCTTCATAATTGGTTTTGCACATGATCCCATCCCTAAGCATCCCAAATGTCTCTAATCATTTGCTAATCAAGTTTTGATGGAGATGCATTGTGCCAAACACTTAATTTGCTACTGCACTAAACCATGGAAGCCTAATACATGTTGGTATCCCTTTAAGAGATCTACCAGTGCTTGTTTGACCATTTAGTCCCACATGCACACTTAATTCCAAATCCTCCCACACCAATAAACTATGACTTGAATAGATTGAGCACTAAAATTTCCCTTAATTAATGGAAAAATTAATAATCAAATATTTTGCAACTTTATCTTGGGGCAATGAGATTTAGGGATTTACCTTTAAACTGTATACTAATGTATTTTAGGACTACCCATTCCATTATAATTCTCATGTTTTTTAAGAGCTATCCATGAAAGTATGAACATGAAATGAAAACTAAATTTAAAATAAAACCTAAGACTAAAAATAGCCTATGTAGACAACTTGGAAATTCTAATTTATATTTATTAAACAACACATAATTCTGATCTACTTCTGTTAGTCTTAAATATGTTCACTTTCTATCAACTCCTTCATGGAAGATAGTAATTTATATGACTAGGGTTGTGAATTGCATTGTTTCAAATTTGACACGAATGCATTATAAACATTCCTTTCCGCTAACTCTAATGCCCTTTGGTGCTGGTTCCACTGCCCTGTCGGAGTCAAAAGACACATAAGTCTCTCTTAATATTATTTCATAGCTAGGCAAACACTTTCCATCGAATGGACACTAGTTTTCAGGCTCTAAACTGACGAAGTGTCATAATCCTTTCATGAGCTATTAAACTGCACCTTTAAATCTCTAATTCGGGACTTCGGCACAACACCTAGTTTCTTGGGGATGTCATGACAAGTGTCCCATTAGAATTTCCCGAAAGTCTTCAAGTATCTGGGATTTTTTTCTCCCCAGACGCGTTCCCTAAACTTTGTGGAATGTTCAATTACATTTTCGCATTTGACAGCTTGAGACTTCGAACGAATTGTCCACATTTTCCTGAACCACAGAGGCCGAGGTTCGAATGCTTCCCTGATGCTAGCACATCTTGCTCAATGTGTCTGTGTAAAGCTTCTGCACAATGAAATGGTAGCAAAATACAAATTTCAAAACCAAATAAGGAATTGATGAAAATGTGATGATAAGGCATAAGAGGAGGCGACAATCGGGACTATTTCAAAGTCTATTTGTTTAGCCCCATGTATGGAAAAGAATCTGCTGTTTGTACATTACCCAGTCCATCTTCAACATTTTACATGCTACGTTTTTTTACTTATATTAAAAGATTTCCATTGCGAATCTTCAAAAATGGCATATTATTATCAAATTCAGTGAGAAATTACACTTGAAAAGGCAATCGAGTAAGGGCATGGTACCTCAAATATTAGGAGGTATGGTATTTGGAGATACATAGCCAAAAATTCCTGCTTGAATGGTGATACGTGCAGGTGACTATACTAGTGATCAGGTAACATGTTGCAACATAGTCATCACACATAGAAAGTTTTTGAGGTTGGATCATTTTGGCTAGTTTCTGGTTAATCATTTCAGATATGTTTGATCTTTTGTTCTCATGAAAGTATTTGGCCTCCTACAATCTTGCAACAAGGTTGTAGGTTTGGTCACTAATTGAAATTTTTTGTAAGCCAAACCAAATGGGATTAATGACCAATTTTTATTAATAGATAGAGCTTAGGAAATTACTGTAGACATGTACTCCATAGCTACCTATGGGCTGCAATCTTTCAAGCTCGGGACTTTAGCAAAAAAGGAATGTATCTTACAAGCAACTAGTTGGCAGATTTGTGGGACTCAGATCACATTACAACTGGAAGTAGCCCTTGATGAGCTACCATTACACATCAACTGATCCTTTGGATAGTCATAGATGGGTCTAGGTATAGCACAACATTTGGACAGCAGCAATCCCCTAGGGTGTTTGTTTAAGATGAAGGTTTGGAGCATCCAACTTTGCCATTCTATCTTGGTAAAAGTACTGTGATATCCTTGGTACACCATACTCCTTATGGACATTGGGATTAGGGCATAATATGTTGATGCCATCTACAGTTCCCTTTATCTGCCTTTACATCTTGGAACAACGAGCCGCTTGCAATCCTGGTTCTCAATGCGGGTTCACATGGCGTGCTCCCCTTTAACGGACTCCTCCTAATAGTATGGCAAAATCCCGTAGCAGACTTAAAAGTGTGCTGGATAGGTGATGTGGTCTCTTTGGCTTCGAAGAATGTTCTCATCATCTTCCTCACTCTATCAAGGACAGTCCTCCCAGGACTATACTCATGTCTCGGTACGGTTTGCTGGGTACAGATATGTGTACGGGTACGAAACGCGGAAATGGCACAATTTTCAAAAAACCTTGGATACGAAACGTTACGGCGGAAATGCCCTGTACAAATATATTATATATATATATATATATATATATATATATATATATACTCATACTTATAATTGTACTCCATGGACCATAAGAGATAATTGATAAAGCACTCAAAATATTTTGTATTCATTGAAATTTGAACTTCTAAAGAGTCATCATTCAACATGGTTACAATTTCAATGATTCACATATACATGATAATAATCTAGATTCTAGAATATATCATCTAGATTTTCCTCATAATCATCTCCATGAACACCACTAGCATGACAACTCCACTCCCACTAGCTCCACTCTCCATCCCTTGTGCAAAATATCCCGATTCTTCTTCATCAATACCAAGCAGTGAAAGTTGGCTAAGAGTAGCAGCAAAAGCATCAAAGTCGCTAGTTTTAGGATCAATATCCCAAAGTTTGTTGGGACCTCTAGTATAGGCTTCAGTCTTGTGTGATAGGATGCGCAAATTGGAATGTACATACACTAAATCCTCAACCTTCTTGGATGCTAACTTGTTCCGTTTGGCTGAGTGGATGAACGAATATGTACTCCAATTCTGCTCTACTGAAGAATTGCTAGCCACCATTACAAAAAAGAAGTTAGAAATTTTCAATTAGTAATAATATTAATTTACTAAGAAGTTAGAACATACATTTTTAATTAATAAACAAACTTTTGATTTCATTTTAATATTTTATACCTGTGAGAGGATTTTAATGGCAACAAGTTGTAGGTACTTGGCATCATGGCCATGTACATACCACCACATGAATGGAGTCAGTTTGTACTTGTCAACTAATGCGTCTATTTCACCCATGCTACCACTAGATGAAGAGACAAAGACCGCCATTTCATAGCGGACTGCACTAGCTACATCTGGATCAGGAAAAAACCTCCGGAATGCTGCCTTAGTTCCACTTGCAACTTCTTGGTCATTATATGGTGCTTGCCTACCAGGTAGCCCAAGTACTTCACTGCTATAATATTTGGGATTCAGGGCATACGCTAGGGGATGCAATGGGGTGGTCATTTTATTCCACCTTCTCACGATCATGCTCTTAACGTCATTGTAGAAGTTTTCTTCAGGATCCTGTTCTTTTTGTTGTATGATGTCTTTAATTTTTTCAAGCATAGAGTCAATGCCATCATAGATCTCCCCTATGCAAGCATTATCGGTGTTTGCATTTCTAATCATAGATAAAATAGGCTTAGTAAAACTAAGCAAGTATGCAACCTTTGCCCACCAATTATCATCATGTATCAATGATTTTATTTTGATGGCTCTTTCTGTGTTTGCTTGCCTCCACACAGACCAAACATCATCAATCACCATAAACTGCTTAAGGATTGTTTTACCTTCACAAGTCGTCTCAAGACGAGCGTGTGAGAGACAAATCTTGTTTCAACAACCTATTAAAATAAATTAAAACAAGTTAATAAAATATAAAATTAAATTTAAAAGAAATTCAATTGATAATTTGATATTTCGTAGAAAGTTAGCAAATAAAAATTAGAAACTAGGAAATTGTTTCGTTACCTTCAGCAACTCCAACGTTGAGAACCTCCTAAAGATAGCCTGAGACATATGATGATTTGTGACAAACATTTGAATCTCATTTGCCTCTGTATAAATTTCCTATATCCATGGTATTTTGCCAATCTTTTGCAACATCAAATTCAAGGAGTGTACTGCACAAGGTGTCTAAAAACTGTGCTCGTATCTCCCCTCAACAATCATCCTTGCTGCTCTACATTTTTTGGCATTGTCCGTGATGACTTGGACAACGTTTTGAGGGCCCATTGACTCAATAGCCTCAATCAAAATATTAGCAATAAATTGAGAGAATCTTTTACTTCACCCTCACAATCAACAACCCTTAAGAACATTGCCCCTTTAAGGCACACTGCAACAATGTTGATTAGGGGTCTATTTCGGGCATCTTTCCATCCATCTGAAATGATAGATACCCCATGAGTCCTTCCATGAATCCCTAATTGGCTGTAAATAAGTATGTACATGGGCCACTTCTTTCGCTAACAATGTTGTTCTTACCTTCTCATAACTAGGGCTTTTATACCCTTGTGGTGCATCATTAATACCTCTCACCATTTTTTGCCAATATGGTGACCGTAACACATTGAAGGGCAACCCACATGCATAAACGCATCAAGCAACCAACTCATCAACAATTTACCTTTTCTCATTTGCAAATGCTTGCTCTAATGGGCCTTTGGAACTTCTCTTTCGTGACAAACTCTCTTCCTCTAATGGAGTTTCAACTCCAACTTGAATAAAATGATGGTTTGAAGGGGTGGGTGGTTTTTGTGAACCCCTATTTTGCAAAGGAGCGGTTTTAAATCTAGCTCTTGAAGCTTGCAAATCAGCCTCCTCTTGCTCTTTCATATATGCCAAAATATGTTTCCCGTCAACCTTGGAACATTTTCTAATCCCCATTCCCGTTTTCCCCATTAAATGAGCTTTGAGTCGGGTATAAGAGGATTTGAATTGTATATTGCAATGATGACATACCCAAACTTGAGAGCCACTGCCAGCAAGGTTCTCCAACAATATGCACATGTCTCCAAAGAGGAGCTCTAGGATCCATAGATTCCACACCCCCACTTTGGCTTGCTTCCCCTTCCCCATGCCCTCCCACTGAAGCTGAACTGGATGCCATTTATGTTTTTAAATTTTATATCTCAAAAAATCAAACTTACGTCGAAAAATAAAAACATAAACTTATTTAACAATAAATAGAACTACACCCTACATATCCTATTCTGCTTTTGATCACCAAGTTCACCGTTTAGGCGCGAGGTGAGAGCATACACAAAATTCAGATTTTTTAATTTAAAAAAACAAAATAAACTTTAAAAAAAAGTAAAAATAATTAAAGTTTTCAACCCTAAACATCCTATTTTGCTTTTGATTGCCAAGTTCACCGTATAGGTGCGAGGTGAGAGCATACATAGAGTTTGAATTTTTTAATTTTAATTAAAAAACGAAATAAACTTTTAGTTTTAAAAAATAACAAAAAATTAAATTATTAAATCCTATGCATCCTATTATGCTTTTTATCACCAAGTTCACCATATAGGTGTGAGGTGAGAGCATATATAGAGTTCGGATTTTGTTAATTTAAAAAATACAAAAAAAACTCTTAAAATAACAAAAAAAAATAAAACCCTACGTATCCTATTCTGCTTTTGATCACCAAGTTCACCGTATAGGTGCGAGGTGAGAGCATACACAGAGTTTGGATGATATCTATAAATTAAAAAAAACAACATATGCTTTTTATTTAAAAAATGCAAAGGAAATGTTACATTTTTTTAGGTAGAGTTTAAAAATTACTAAATTAAAACTTACACATTGATATCATGATCATTGATCACATTAACATTTTCTTTAGCACAAAAAAAAAAACTTGAAAAATACGTCGTTTTTCCTACTTGAAGCTGATCCCTCCTTCCAAATCTACTTTGAAATTCCTCCTTGATGCTCTTAGCTCTTAGCAGCACCTCCTAAACTCTCCCTTCAAGCTGCTCCTTGATGTCTCGTTGCTCTTCATAATGCTAAATGTTAGTTTAATGAAAACTGAATTTAGCAAGAGAAAAATGAGAGTGTGATTTAGAATGGACCCAAGATGTCACTATATAGCTTTTAGGAAGTGTCTTTAGCAAGTCTAGGTAGGTAGACTAGGTTTAGGCTCATTAAGTGAAGTTATTTTTTATTTTTAAAAAGTTATGATGCTTAAAAAATTGAAAAAGCGGCGGAAACATGCTAGACGTTTCCGGAAACGTCACTGACATTTCCGGAAGCGTCTGGCACATTTCTATGGCATTTCGTGCACGTTTCACGTTTCAGAAACGTTTCAGGCCTGAAATGTGACCCCCCTTGACGCTTCCTGGCTTCACAGCCAAATATGAGACAAGAAAAGATATTATACAATTAGGCTCCCACTAGTAGCTCAAGAGAATATGTAACGTATTTTATTTTTGCCAGAATTCCTATTGCATGTATAAGTCTCTTTGACCATTTCCCTTAAGGAGTTCTCTATTTATAAGGTTGTAACCTCAAGAAAAATTTACCTCAAATTCCTCACACTTTGGTGCTGTTCTCATATGAATTTTATCTTTCGTTGTCAACGTTTTAGTTCTTAGATGTTTTATGCTGTGACTGTACCAATAAATCTTGGGTGTCTTAAGTAATCAATCTAGTCAAGATAGGGTCATAACTGACAAAGGGCCTTAAATTCTGACATTTAGATAAATGCATGATATGTTGTATTGGACCAATTTTCTACTAGATTCTACTATTTTGTTCATTATATTTACTAGTCTAAAACATAGTTTCTCAAGCACTCCTATCCATTTATTTAAGGGTGGTAAGTGATACTTAGAGTTAAGGGGCTACACAAACAAGCTTAAAGAAATCCTTCCAAATGTTGATGAACTTTTGGTTTGGGTTTGCTATAGACATCCATTGGAAGTCTGTGCAACCTATAGACACGCTGCATTAATAGCTCAACCAATTCTGAACCATTGTCCAGTGCATCTAATGGAAGTAAAATGGGCAATTGTACTTAGTCCATTGATTAACCACAACAAAGGTAGTCTTTTTGTCATCTACTCAAGGCAAAATAGTAGTGAATGCTGAATATTTATACTAAAAGTAATCGGTTAGACAGTTGGGAACTGTCTCTAACTGTATGAAAACTGCTAACTGAATGTAACCACCTCTCCTAAATAAATATACTCTACTGTGTCCATTCTGGGCAGTGCAGATTTGTTCTTCTCTTTCCTTTCTCAGTTTTCTTCTGCCAACATTGGTATCAGAGCGATCAAAGTTGTTCAAGGTCGCAGTTCGAGGAAGCCTTCAAGAGGCATGAATTGGAAGTTTGAGGAAGCCCTGGCAGGGCACGAACTTGAAGAAAATAGGAAGTAAATTCGCATTTTAAGAAAAAATACAGTCGTAAAAACCTTTAGTTGAGGAAAATAAAGTCTTGTTTGGGTATTTATTACCTACTCCAAAAGTCGTAGAACTTGTTTTTCTTCATTTCCTGAAGTCGGGAAGGGTTTTTCATCTTTCTACTGTCGCTTAAAGCCTATCACTGCAGTCGTGAAGGGCATGCTATCACTTTTCTGTCATGTCGTAGGCAGAGGTCGCCATTTCGAGGGCAAAGACTGTTCATTTGCAGTCACGAATTTTGTCTTCCTGTTCGCTGTTGTCTTCCTATTCGCTGAGCATTGAATTCCAGTATTGACTGCAAAGTCTGTTATGGTATTTTCACAGTCACGATTCATGGTATTAACAGTTGCAAAAAACCTAGTTATTCTGGTCGCGATTCATGCAACAGGGAATTTTAAGGGCACAAGAATTCATGGGTTTTAGGGCACGAGATTCATTCATAACTTCTAATATATATATTTAGGGGTATTTGCAGGTTTTGCAGACCAGACAAACATTCATACTATTGCTGTTGTTCTTGCTACTCCGTTATTATTATTTTGCAGGTTGGAAAATTGTGAGTAATGGCGAGTATTTCAAACTTGATTCTACCAGAAACATAGAAATTGACGGACACAAATTTCAATGTATGGAGCCATAAGATTTTGACACTTGCAAAATTTCGGGATTGTGATAAAATGATTACAGGCAGTGAAGGCAGACCTATTAACTTCGTTGATTATGACATACGTCATAAGGAGGCTTTACTACTTCTCAAGTTGTCGATGTCAGATGATTTGATACCTGAGGTCCAGAATGCCACTGGGCTAGTATGCTATGGGCCAGTTTGAGGGATAAATATCAGACGTCAGAAAAGAGTCGGGTTTTATACCTGAAGAATATGCTCTTTTCCGTGAAGTTACAAGAAGGTGGATCGCTGTCTGAGCACCTACTTCAGATGAAAGACCTCCGAGACTAGCTATCTTCCATCAACAAAAAGGTGGACGACGATGATATGGTGGCTCTTGTTCCGAACAACTTACCTTCTTCATATGAGTCATTTGTGGAGGCACTCCATTTAATGGCTGAAAGTCAGACTCTCACGTTTGACAAGGTAAGTTCCTACCTATTGCGGAGACAAATTCAGGCAGAATCCAGTTGTGACCAATCAAAGAGTGTTGTTGTCACACAGTCAAGAGGAAAGTGGAGACCGCCATTTTGGTGAGTCCACTCGGTATTGGGGCACATGTTATTACTGTCACAAGTTTGGGCACTTTAAGAAGGATTGTCAGAAGTGGAAGTGTGATCTTTCGCAACAAAACAAAAAGCCATGTGATAAGGAACATGTGGTAACAGTTGCAGAAGAACGAGATTCGGATGATGGGCATGCTCTTTATTGTTTTACGACATCATACTCACATGACAATGGTACTAGTTGTTGGATCATTGACTCCAGCGCATCCACACACTTTTCATGTCACACGGATTGGTATGTTTCATTTACTGCAAATATATGTTTTGAATCAGTAGTACTAGCTGATGGAGAATCACTTGCAGTAGAAGGGATAGGAGATATATGCATTGTATTGAATAATGCTCATAAACTGTTGGTACAGAATGTTAGATATGTACCTTCTTTGCAAAATAATCTTCTATCTATTCGTCAATTAACTGAAAATCCCAATATTTTTGTGGATTTCTGTGGGAATAAGTGTGTTGTTTCTGATATGAAACAGAGACAGATGATTGCCCTTGGTATTGGGCAAGGTGGCCAATATCCGCTTGTTGATCCTGCTATGATCAACACGAATGCACATGTGGAGGACAGCTTCACCATACAAGATGTGTAGGAGGCTGAAATGCTCGGGGAGGAATCCATTCCCCATAGATATGTTGACTTGGATATAGTCAACCTGCATGCTCTTATTGTGGAGGGAACATCCACCATACTAGATGTACGATAGACTGACCTGCCTTAGGAGGATGGATTTCCTCATTTCAAAGATTAGTTTGTTGTGGATGGAGACTCCACTATTGCAGATGCACTGAAGGTGCATGGTGAGATAGCATGCCAAGCCACTCACTCAGAGGTACTTGCTCGAAGGACAATAGAGCGTGAATAGTTTGCTCATTGTGTTGTGAAAGACCTTTCCCAACAGAGGGGGATAAATGAGAAAATAAATGAGACGGAGGAGTTGGATCTCACTCCTACCACTGTGGAGATGGTTATTTCTCTCACTGCTGAGACGGAGATGTTTGTTTCTCTTACTATTTCGGAGCTGGTTCTAAGTTCTAACTTCCATTGCATAGATGCTCACATTTCTCTCCTTAGCAACTCAATTTGATTGGAAGACACTTCATCATGCTTTCCTGAAAAGGTTGGATGAGAACTACATGGTGTTGCAAGGGTATGATCGAGAGGACTTAGATTGTAGGCTAACCGAGTCTCTGTATAGATTCCAACATGCTACACAAGCATGGAACATGTTTCTCAATCCACCTCTCCGAGATTTTGATTCCAGCACTCTGGAGATGGGGCTAACACTCTCAGCCATTGATGATTCATCACTAGTCAATGAATCATGTAACGAAGAATCAGTGGACAACTTGTCATATCCTTTGTTCACACGACTGGATTCTTGTTTTGCGGCCCTTCTCCATTCGACAACTGCAACACAACAATGGACTGCTGATTTTGAAGTACCACCTATGGCACAGTCTATAGATCTAATGACTAAACATATGGGCTTCAGAACATTTGTAAAATTTGGACAAACTTGGTATATTTCCGGTTTCGTCATGAAGAGGGGGTGTTAAAATATAAGAGTATTGTATAGTGTTCCTGATCGGTTATGCAGTTATACTTGCCTCTATTTACCAACTGTTTGTAACCACCTCTCTCTAAATAAATATACCCTGCTGCATCCATTCTGGATTGCGTGCAGATTTTCCTTATCTGATTTCTTTCTTCTTGCATTTGCCAACAAGACTCATTCAAGAAAATAAACTATGTTGTTTACTTCTTTTGAATGATAAAAGGGGGAGAGTTACCAATTTTTGAAATTAATTGTGTTAATAAAGGATTGCAAGATTTAGACGAATTGTCGCATTCTTTTCAAGAATTACTCCATTTTATGAAGATATACTTAGTAATAAACTGCGAGAATTTGCAGTATGAGCGATCTGTATTGGGTGATTGACTATCTCTCCAAACTCGTTATGCACTGCACCTTGATCCCTTCACATGCACTCTCTTCATACATGACTCTTATTGGCCTCATATTCCATTAAACCCTAACTTTGTCTTGGATGCACAAGGAGAGTTGGAGGAGGATGTAGTGTTGCGGTGGAAAGTCAGAGGGAATTGTAGTGGACCACATGAATCTTGATAATTTGGCATGAAGGGAAAGACATTAAGACAAACAAGATGATACCTCAAGGAGATAGTGGAGATTTGTTCCCTCGTCTCCTCCCCCACTAAGCTTTTGTGAGACCAAAAGACTTACAAAAGGGAGTTGTGATCCATAGGGATTAAGAAAACCAATCTGCTTCATCATCCAACGAAAGCAAACTTGGTTTCAGTAAGCAACAGGGCTTTAAGAGAAGCATTTCTTGCATGGTGACGAAACTCTCTGATTGCATTAAATGACAGTTTTTTCCACTGCAGCTGCACATGTGCGGTAACAACATGGGATAGTGTCTCTTTTGTTCCAAGAGGGTTGGCAATCCTTTGGGTGCATGAAAGGACATCCCCAATCATGCTAAATATGAGGCATGAGTTCAGAGATAGAATTCATTTGGAGTGTGAGAAACACAGTTAGTGTTCAGTTGGTTGTAGAAGAGATTGGAGAAAAAGAGCTGAGTGAGCAAGATAGCATGATGTTGTTATAGTTGTTCTATTACACTCTTTATAATCCGTCTTTGGCCATAAGAAGATTGAGAAGATGGACAGTTGCCACTTCCATCCAGTTTTTCCCCACCTCGGGGTTTTGTAGACCAAAATCCTCATGTCCTTGTTGTCTTCAATGCTTACTGTTCATGTTATTTTTTATTCATGGTTCAGTTCTGCAAGTACTGTTTATGTATCCTCCCATTGATATTTGTTATCCGCTTGTGCATATTCATATTTCTATACAAGACTAGCCCTTTTTGAAGTTGGTATCCTCTTGCATGGAAGCAAGTGCTTCATTAGTTACTGGGTGTTATGCTCCATCAACAATAAACTTACTCATTTGCTTCATTATTAGTGATTAATGAGATTATTTTAATCACTTGGGTATTGTTTAACATTATGAACCTGGAGGTTTTTAATAATTCATAATATTACAGTTCGATAATTGTTTGGCGGGGTCATTGGTTTCTAAAAATTCATACTCATAGCAACCTGATGCATCTCTGTATGGCATCCCATCCGTAGAAGACCAGGTCTCGTGCTCTACACATTGCAGTACGTTTGTGCAACTTAATTTCCACTGTATTCAAGAGAAAGCAGAGAATGTAAAATATTCCTTTCTGACCTGCTTAGGGAATCCTTCATAAGTATGCTGAATAAAGGGGATTTTGTTGCAAGATTTTAAGGTAAGTCTCCAAGGGAATCAAGTTCCATCAAGTGATCCTCCAGATGGTTGTAATGAAGAAGAAATTTCAATTTCAGAAATGAAGAAGCTATTTGCTCAACTTTATTGAAACAAGTGTTTTATTTCTTGAAGCAAACAGACAAAGCAACAAACCGCAAATTATCTTCCTTCTAAGCCTTGTGCCCTTTAGTTGAAGTTTTTGTGGGGAAATACAATGCTGGTCTTTCAACTTCAGTGAACAACAGTAAGGCACTAATTGATTCAAATTTTTAATCTGGTTTTTCCTCATGTTAAGGTTCAACTTTTGGCTGAATGCTAAAGCCCCAGAAAGTTGAAACTAAATACGTTACTCTTGTAGACATT
Organism: Taxus chinensis; assembly: GCA_019776745.2. NCBI lineage: Eukaryota > Viridiplantae > Streptophyta > Pinopsida > Cupressales > Taxaceae > Taxus > Taxus chinensis. Next base: position 740,777,670 of record CM034153.1, read on the forward strand.
TAAGAAGCTTCAAACTGCAGTTCTTATTAAAAAGCTATAGTTTTATACCGTATAATATCAGAATTATATAAAATTTTCTCAAGGACAGTGGTTCTGCATAATCTTGGAGTTTCCATGCTTCCATGGTTATAAGATAGGTTGCTAGGAAATGTGTACGGGAAATGGTTCAAAACTCGGAAACACCAATTTTCAAAAAACCTTGGATATGTTATGCTGCGGAAACATCCATACAATATATTATTAAAAAAAAATATAAACATGTATTTAAAAATGCATAATACTCATTTTTAGTCCATAAAAGATAAAACACTTATAATACTTTGTATTCATGAAAGTTCAAAACATTCAACATGCTTAAATTTTCATATTTACATGATTAAAATCTAGATTCTAGAGTGTATCATCTTAGATTTTCTGTTCTGCAAGTACCGCTGAAACAAGAGCTATGTTGCCAGGAAACGGGTACGGGTATGGGTCCGAAACGTGGAACATCGATTTTCAAATAAAACCTTGTGTACGAAACGTTACGGAAACGTCCGTACAATATATTATACAAAATTTAAAATATTATATATATATATATATATATATATATATATATATATATGCACAGTACTCATTTTCAAAATTTTAGTCCATGGACCATAAGAGATAAAGCACTCAAAATATTTTGCATTCATTGAAGTTCTAAAGATTCATCATTCAACATGGTTACAATTTCAATGTTTCGTATGTCCATGATTATAATCTAGATTCTAGAATATATCCTCTTAATCATCTGTCATGCATCCATGTTTCAAAAATTATAGTCGTAACCTGCCTCATTGTATTCATTTGATTGGGGATTCCAATGGAATTCTATTCTAAGGAGTAGTAATATACTGTGTCAAAACCTACTTTCTAGCCTGGAATTTCTTGGTTTTTGCTAGATTCTTCCTACTTTCTTTGGATTACTATTCTGACCCAAACTATCTTTAGGCTTGTTTAATGTGCCTCCTTGTTAGTATAGTTTTAATGTTATAAGACTTTACACCTGAGCACACTGTAACTTATTCTTGGGTCTAGAAAATTCTCTGAGCAGAAATATAGGCTATATTTGAAAATATTAAGTGGAGTAACACAACAGAAAACTGGAATAAACCCTTATAATACATAAGCTGTGGAAATGTCCTGGAAACACTTCCGGAAACATCCTGGACATTTCTGGAAACGTCTTTGACGTTTGCAGGACGTTTCGTACCCGTTTCTGTACCGGAAATGTTACAGGCTGGATACGAGGGGGGTGGGGGATGTTTCCTGGAGTATCTAGTGTTTTTTATTTTATTTTTTGGTGTTTAAGAAACAAAAATACTGCTGATACGGTACAGAAACATCCCAGGTATGGTAGAGCCGTATCCGGAACTGTTTTGGCTTTTCAGAAACGTTTCGGGTGCATGCTAGGACCAATACTAGTACCTGGTACATGGCCCTGGTTGGTGTTTCCGGGTATCACAGGTTATAGGAGTATGACCCCTCAGTCCACATACTCATCTTAACTCCCCTTTGCTACTCGTTCTTCATTTTGGGGAGTGGGAGTTTTATAGATCATTTTGCAATTCAACAGGACGATTTGCATCTGCAATATAAAAGATCAAACACACAGTATCTGCACTTCCATGTAAGTTGAAATGGATATAAGAGTTTCCCTGCAGAAATCGTCTTAGGTTTTCAAGGAAAAATTTGTCACTACAAGCTAGGCTCTGAATGTTGTGCTCTATTCCTATACCCGACATGCTTATGGCTATGTTGCAGTGTCCTATGCTCCACATCAAAACATTTCCTCAAATTCCAAGATCCAATGAATGTCTGAACAAGAAGGTTTCTAGCAAGTCAAAAAGAAAAAGGAAGAGAAAGTGGGAAGAAAATCCTAGAATCATTTCATGGAAACAAATTCTACAGATGAATAAAATGCTTTCCGTCATGGAAAATATGATTTCTCGAGGAAAACAAAGGTTCTGGAAATCTCAGGAATTCTCTCTATTGACTGAACACATATATGAGGTTCCCTACTCACCCGGAAAAAGTAAAATTAGCAGTTGAAAAAATTGGCGGGCTGAAAGATGCTTTAACTTTGACCAAAGATGAAGGCAACCCCTCTTCACCGTCTGCTTAAACTGCGAAAATCTGGTTAAGTCACTGCAGGTTTACCAAGGAAATGTGACTAAAATTTTTGGTCTGACATAATATATCAATATTGCATGTTTGTTAGCATTGGTTAAGCTGCAGGGTTCTTAATTTATCAACAGCCTTCTTCAAGGAAACTTAAAAGATTGAAGAACAAGAAAATAAGAAAAGCCTCAATTCATGCAGGCAGATCGGAAGGATGTACAGATGAAACAGAAAAACAGGTTTTTCCATCAAGCGTTCAATATGTGTTTGCTTTTGTTTCTGAACAGATTGAAAAGACCTCCTTAAGTAATGGGAATTTGTTAATGCCTCCCTTAAGAGTTTATATTATAGTTTGGTTGGACCATGAAGCGAAAGAAAGGCAGAATCAAGCTCCATATTTGTAAATTCGATTTCCCATAAAGGACATGTTTAATAATGGTTGCAATCATTTATTTTGGTGGTCCTCATTCCAAAGCTTCATCCCTAATGGCAACAATGACAACTAGCATATATTTGATTTTTATTGATGGGAAAGCATTATTTTCATCTATAAAATGTCTTTATGAAGTTGTAGTGGATTAATTCCTCCTAGCTGCAAAGGAACTAGCAATGCGGGACAACAAGCAAATATCAAGTCTGTGGAGTTCTAGAGTTCCATCCCCTTGCATCACCTACCATCCGTTTGGGTTGTCAGTGCCTACAGAAATTTGATCTTGCTATGCTTCCACTGTATTCAATGGGCTACATACTGCTAATTAAATATATTATTTTCAAAGTTTCATGCCCTCATCCACAGTGAAAATCTTTGAGCTATCCTTTTACCTTTCGGTCATCTATTGGAAGCATTCTTCGAAGCCTCTACACACAGCATTTCAGATTAAGCATATAGTCAGCCACATGCAATGGTGTAGTCATGTCATCTCATTTACATTGAATGTTGGGATGTATCTTCTGTGTAAATTCTAATTTGGACTCCCTAGTCTTGTAAATCTCTCAATGACTAAAAGAATTTGTATCGGTACAAAGCAATACAATGTGAATATGAATGCCACCTGCAAAATGCGGTCAGGCTACTTTGGATTCCATGATTAGAAAAAATTTAAATTGTGCTGATCAACCCCTCTATAAGAAATTCTGAATGGATTCAGGATTTATTAGCAGTGATATAGACGGGATAGAATTGCTTGTAAGGCTGACTGTATCGATTGGATTCTCTTAATTGAAGTGAGCCATTCTGGTGTCCAAATATTAAAATGTTGCTTGCATTTTGTATTGCAGGTCTGTCCAGTGTGATGACATGTGAGTTTTCGGTGTAAAGTGGAAATCCATGGTATTTGATCAACAAAGAACCAGATATAAACCCCAATAATCTGATTAGCGAGTGCTTTTGTTAAGGAGAAGTGTTTTGCAAAAAACAAGTGGGTTTTATTTGAATTTGCTTGTTGTCCAAATGCTTCCCAAACTAAAGTCAGAATTCGTTTTAGTAGTGGAAAATAGCAATTTGTTTCATGCAAATAGTAAATGAAAAATGTGTATAATTGATTCCTTGAGTAACTGCTTTCAATCAGTGGATTCAACGCTTGGATTTTGTAGAAAGAAGTGGGAAACCACAATTCCATCATGTTCAAGAAAAACAACATGATCTTTCTTGCATAATAAAACACCTGTCTATCCCTAAATTGTAAACTGAAATCAATACAGCAAGAGAATTTGAATAACATAATAAATGAAACCCTATATTATCTCATGCTCCTACAAGCTCCTCAACAAGAGTATTAAATGTGCTATGGCGCTCATGCATCTACAGGCCTTTCCTACACACCACATTCTGTGTATTACCGAACATCTGTACATAGACATAACCTTGTTTGCCAATTGACATCACATATTCTTTGATTGGTTGGGTGACTCACTTGATTCCTATTAGGCTGCTTCCTCAGACATGACATTTTTGATTTCCTAATAACTAAAATAGGAAATATTTCTTGGGATAAAAACACTAATATAAATAAACCTAAAAACAAGTGTAGCAGCGACTGATGTCAACACCCCCTTTAAGTGCAACTTAGGGTATGTGTACAAAAAAAATAGGCTAATGCCTATGATATTCGTCTTGGCCATAGTTACCAGGTCTGGAAATCCAGATCTGTTCGTGAGGGGAAAAAAATCTGAAAATTCGGAACTCTTGAAAAAGTTAGGAAAAATTCGATGCAGACTATATACATATTGTATATGCGAATAATTTATAAATATGAAAAAATTGACAAATACAGAAAAAATATTAATAATGTAATATATTATATGAATATATTTCTTAGTAAATAATATTAAAGGGTGTTGGGTGTTTTTTATTGAAAAAAATAATAACTTTTTTTTTTGGGAAAAAATACATGGCCGACCTGAATTGAATTTATTCGGGCAGCCTGAAATATCCGGCTCCCCTGGATTTTGTGCAAATCCGGCTGTATTTGGTAACTATGGTCTTGGCAACTAGGTCTGATGAGGTATGGGTGTTTAATCCACTTACTGTAGCTGATTCTATTCTCATGGCACACAAGGCAGAGGAAAGGGAATTGGCCAACAAAAAAATTGAATGCAAAAGTGAAAAAGATGTTTTTTGAGCACTGGCTGTTATTGTGCATCAGTAGGTGACTTTCCTTGCATTGTTCCCGAATTGTGAGTTTTGGCATTTCTTGGTGATTAGTAGCAACTTTTTGATCTTATGGTGTACTGCATTTGAAAACTATCCCAATGAATACTATGATTGAGTTTACTTTCAAAAACATCAAAGACCAGACAGCGCATATCTGGACATTGGATTTTATAGTCATGCACAACATTTTCGGGAGTAGAGGCCATTTCGTATATAAATAAATTTGTGGTGCATTATTGGTCAGTCAGTTGTTTCCATTAAAAATTTCAATTTATGTACTGTGTAGACCATACTAAATAGTAAATAATATTTGCTCCTAGCCATCAGTTACCTTCTATCTTCAAAATTTGGTTATTCAGCTTATTATGAAAGCAGTTTTATTCAGGTTGCTTCAATTTGATGTAAATGTTCTAAGCATGGTTGTCCTTACATCTGTTGATCTTATTTTATAGGACAATGGTGAGATTCCACTTTTGAGTTATGCCAACCTGCAGCATTGTATAAATGCTGATGGGTTGAATCATGTTGAAGGTTCATTGAGCTTATCTAAGAGTTTGCTGGAAGCGGCAGAAGCTTGTGAGGTTAGACATTGACTCTTTTCTTGCTACTGACGATTGCTGCTTGGGTCTAGAATATATATTTGTTGCATTAAAGTGAAAATATTTTTTTGTTGATTTTCCATCTACATTTGTATTTTATTCCTGTTATTTTGAATTGCTTTTATTGATATCTTAACCAGGGTCTAAGTGGACGAGCACTGCGAAAGCTTCCATTTCTAGCTCATGCGTCTTTGATTAATTACTCTTCTTGTGACGCTTCAAGTTTCATTGTGACATTGATAGACACAGCAAGAAAAGAACTTTCTGAGAAGGCTAGTTAAACTGTTTAGTTGATGAAGGTGCTCGAGTATAGGTGCAACACATCTATTTGACTGAATTGCGTAAATGCCATGTAGCTTTTCATTGCTGCTCCTTTGTTTCCAGGATCATTAATCTCAATCAGTTGTGGCTTTGTGGTGTTTTAGAGTGTTTTCAAGGAATTTAAACATGCCACAAACACCTACTTACCCGCAGCATACTAACCAAATATACCCATAGATATTCATACAAGACTAGTTGTTGAGACTGGATTTTTCTTTAAGGAAACAAAATCAGTTCTCATTGTATTAATAAAATTTGTATCACTTTTGATGATGTATATTAATAGAGATGTATTAACTATTAATGAAATAAAACATTTATAACAAAGGTATAAGCGGTTGGTAGTAGGGCATGTGCCACTGAAAAGAGTGTTCTTGGGCTCGAGGGGAAATTGATAGGCCTGGGGTGCATCTATAAAACTTATTGATCAATTACTAAAGTCCCATGTCTTTGTACTTTCGCCCTAGAAACTAGTGTTGGTCGGCCGCTGGCTACGTGGTATTTTGGGAATATCATGAAGAGTTTATTACTAATTAGGAATTATTGACAAAATTGACAAGGTTAAATTAATAACAAGTTTCATGATGTTTATGACGCTTGCGAGTTGGCCTTGGTGTGCCGTATTCCTAATATTATTGTATTTTTATCTTATATTGGTTTCCTTTGAATTTCCAGTTTACATTTGATCAGCTTTCAACGTGTCCATAGCACTGGAAATGAAGTATTTTTTAATCAAACAAATCTAAGGAAAAGAAAAAATAAATTTTCTATTTGACCACTACACTTGAATTATATTATTTTTGATTTGTGAATAAGGCTTGAAGGGGTCCCTTTATGGATATATTAATAACCAAAATATCCATTAAATTTGTAGTAGCTGGCAAACTACATAGCTATACAGCCCCGAAAACAAAGCAAAAGAGCAGCCTATGCCCTAAGCAGACTGAAACAAAAGAGGGAAGCATCCCATACATAGGTGAATAACTATCACCGAATGAACTAATGGAAGCCTCGAGGGCATACATTAATAGCATCATTGCAAAACAAAATAAAAAATGCAAGGGTATCACTAATAGTAATGAATATCCATTGCATTGTTTTGAAGACAAGTGGCGAACAAGCTTTAAAAACCAAGGCCAAAAAAGAGACAACTCCTTTGTTATACGAATCTCGGGGGCAATTCACCATCCTTGTTGACAATAGCTGTTGAAGAGGCTCCAACATGTTGATCAAGATGAACCACCGAACCAACACTAGACGGATAAGTGAAACCAACCAAACTCATAAAAGACCTATATGCTTTCTTTGTCAAAGTCACTACCTTCTTTTGCATAAGAAAGTGGGTACGTAGAATTGGACAACACATAGTGGAGGGAAAATGGCTCTTGAAGACATTTGCCTAGAAAGGAGAAAAGTTTGGACATGTTCCATAGCCTCAAACAATATTACAAAATGGAATTCTAGCTCTTGGAACCAATAGCATGAAAACTAGGCCTCTTACTTCTGCACTAGAAACAAAAGATCACGTGGAGCCATCAAATTAGTCACCTCTAAAGCACAAGCCACAACACCCCTATGTTCAACACATGAATTTTGTTGCAATGACTTGGACAACACACTTATTAGAAATCAAAAGGAGTAGATTGCATACAAACATAAAGAGGACCTCGAAGTTTACTTGGCAACACATCTCCAACTCAATGTAATTGACTTGCACTGCATCCTTGACAACCTTAAGAACAAGTCGTGACTAGACTATGGAGGTAATTTTGATGCGCTTGTTTGTAATTGAGGAACGAAATCCCATTTCCCTCTTAGCCCCTAAAATGAAAATGTGAAGGAAGCAAATATGACCACATAACTTAAGAGGCAAGAGAAGACATAATGCTCTAGACAAATCGAAAGGAAGGGATGAATGTACAAGGCCTTGAACCTAAGGACTGCATATACATTGGCACACACCAATCCTTTGTGGCCCTCTTGTGAGAGTGAACGAGGATCAAAGGAACTTGTGCACATCAAGGTTGTTGCACTCTAACGGAAACGAGAAAATGCTCCCAATAAATCAACAAGAAAAATTATCTATAGCCAAATTGTTCATGTAAAAAGAATAGGTCTACTCATGTTCATAGATCAAAATGAGAAATGCACAAGGGAGTACTACGTACCTTCCATGTTGAGACATGTCATACTCTTATTATGGAGTGAGGAGTTACAATGTTAGGAATACCTTGTAACTCCCATATGACAATGACGCACATGACAAGTATGACATATTCTAAGATAGAATTTGTCATATGTCATTTAACTCCCTAAAAGATCTATGACTCACATAAGTGAGATGACTCACCATGTGTGAGGTGGAAAAAACCAAAGAACTATATAAAAGGCGAAAAAAGTACCTCAGACCAACACCCCCCCTTCATCAAAGCTTAGGTAGAGGCATGACAAACTAGAAAGAGAAAGACTCCCTTAGACAACTAAGAAAAATGTGTTATATGGGTCCTGACAACTAAAGGTCTGATGAGGTACTCATGTACAAATTGCAATCTTTCTAGAAGAAGAAGAAGAAGAAGAAGAAGAAGAAGAGGAGAAGAGGTTTGGTAAAGATGTTTACAACTTGATCTGAAGTCTGATAGTACTGTAGATCAATAATGTCTCCATGGATCAACTCCGAATGAAGTGTATGTGAATCTCAATATGTATGTGAACCAAATTTTGACAAATCGAGATAATGCTCTTGTTGTCACAAGAAATGATGGTAGGCTGCCTAAAGTGAATACCTATTTTTGTCAGAATCCCCTATAACCAAATGACTTCCGTGGCAACATTGATTGCCCCTCTGTATTCTGCCTCTATAGAAGATATAACAATTGCATTTTGCTTCTTGCTTGACCAATTGATAGGACCCGAGCCAACAAAGGTAGACTTCCGATAATCCAGATCATCAACCCAATCAGAAACTGTGAGTCCAATTAAATCAATCTCTGTCCCTCCCAAGAAGCGAATGCCATCAATATGAGTGCCACGAACATATTGAAGGATCCGCTTTGCTGCTTTCCAATGCAACTCATAAGGCTCCCACATAAATTTGGACATAATGCCAACAATGAACAAAAGATCTATTCGAGTGTGAGTTAGGTAGATCAAGCTTCCCACCAATAGGCGATAAAGGGTACAATTGACTAAGCGAGTGGAGCAATCAATAACTGTTATCCCCAAATTCACCCCCTGGCAAATTTAGTCAAGACAACTCCCGCACATAAGGAAATTATGAAGGAAACGACTCAGACCCGTGAACTCACATTCCAGGACGACAAAACTGGTTGCAGAGGGACTCTACAATGGAATGACGGGGCTTGCGAAAGTTTAAACGACCCTGTGCGAGAAGAAAGAGAAGAAACGTCTCTGTCGTGCATATCCGTGTCTTAAATCTATTTGACAGACTTGGTCATGCTCTAAAATAAAAGAAAAAAGGGGCACAAAGGAAAAGATGGAAGTGCATCTCGCCAGCCAACCAAAGAGTGCCACGTGTCCAAGCGGAGCTTCGAGGCCGCGGGAGTTTTTTGGATTTCGCGATTCTTGCGAAAAAAGGGGAAATGATAAATTACGGACCCGCAAACCCGATTTTGCCCTAATCTGGCTGTCACATGTCCCATATTAAAGGGGACCCAATTTTTCAAACTGTTTTCCCGTCCATTAGTGTGGGATCCGATGGCTTCCACTACCTGGATATTTAGATTTTGGTTTGCTATCTTCTCTCATACGAGAAGCAAACATGGGGAACCAGAAACGACATATTATGGGCGGATTTGCAGAAGGCATTGATATTCAAGTGGTTGAACCTTTAAAGCAGGATTCGACTTTTCCCTCTTCTATCTCTTTTCTTTCTATATATACTGTAACACTTCTCGTTTGAAAAGAGAGACATTCTGGGCATAAAGAAACTCTGTCAAATTTGTTTCTTGACGCCATTTTTGAGTAGCGAACCTTCTCCTACGCTTGACAAATGTATTTGTGCCTCTATTCTAGAAATGTAATGGTTTGTGCACCTTCTAGAGCAATAAAAACGTGTTTTTGTGGTGTTCTTCAACCCTTTGCATCGTTTTGTTGTTTCTCTGTGCCTCTCCCTTCCAGATTTGTTTTTATGTGCATGTATTTCACATTTGCAGGTGCAGGATGTTGTGTTTCATGGAGTTTAATGACGGATTTGAAGATTTGGGCCGTGTCACTTCTGTTTGACCTCCCTCATCTCCATTTTCTCTGTTTCTTTCTCCCTTAACAAAATATCTCGCTTCCTTTGCTGGTATATCACCGTTTTAGTGTAGGCTCTGTTTTTTCCACATCCGGTGGTAGTGGTGGTGGTGGTGGTGGTGGTGGTAAGTTTGAGTCTATGTGAAAATTCCCCTCGCCCCATCTGCGCCTCCTGCACATACCAAAGCGAGAGTTAGTTTATTATTCTAGGTCTTACTCAGTTTTCCATGTTTATTAAAATATGCAATTTCTAAACTAAGTTGTTTTCTAAATTTAAAAGTGTGTTAGGTTTAAGTTTCATGTCCCAAGTTTTCTAGTGTGCCCAATAGTCCAAGCTTTTGAACCACTGCTCTGATACCAAGTGTGATGCCCGTTAAAACAACCCACTTGAGACCCAAGAAACAACCTATGATTAGTTAGGAAAATTATGGAATATATATATTTTTGATTAGAAGTGTCTACAACCAGGTTGCAAGACAACAACTGTCACTGATAGGTTCCGGAACAAGTTTAATCTAGTAGAACATACTTTTCTTCTATTAACAATTATTAGAGGTCATAAGGTCCAAATTTTAGGGTTAGAAGTTTCAGTTAGGTTTTAGAGGGTAATTTATCACCATACCCACTCTCTAACAGGCTCAAAATTTCAACTTGATTTTTCTCACACTTAACGCATTCAAAATTTCCCTAAATCACTCTCATTGGATAGGAATTTTTCTCACCTTTCCAACGATATAAAAAAGTCCTCCTAACTCCTTGTAAAACTCTAGTTATGGGTTGGCAGGCTTTGGGAGTCAAAATTTTCCCAAAAGGGACACGTGTCGAGCGGGGCAGAAAGACCAATTTTTGGGTTGGCGGGTCGCGGGGCGGTGTTTGGAATTTATCCCTGTGCGGGTGCAAATTCCACTATTTGCTCGTGCCTCCGTGGGTCCTCCTAGGGCACGTGTCGGGCTTCGAGCTCATGTGGGGGAGAAGGAGAGGGACGTGTGGAGCGACGGAGGAAGTTGGCGAAGTTTGCCAAAGGGGAGGAAAAAGGGAGAAGTTTGACGCATGGGTCCGCGTGTCCACGGAAGGGTCTTCTCTAAGGTAGGGCGGGAGTGCGGGGCCGCGGGGAGAAAAATCGAAAATTTTTCAAAACAAAAATTTCAAAAGGGAAAAGGTGTGCAAGGGTTCCGCCCCTCCGTCCTCATCCCATGGTGCCACGTGGTAGCCTGTGATTGGCTGCGGGCCAGTGGGCGGCGGGGGAAATTTTAAAAATTTTTCCCAAATTTTTTTCAAATTTTTTCTAAGGATTTTGAAAGGGAATTTTTCGGGCTGCGGGCCCGCCAGGGAATTTTTTTCCAAATTTTCCCGCCAAGGAAGGAAAACTTCAAAGGGCCATAACTTTTGCTAGGAAGTTCAGTTTTGGGCAAACAAGGACTTTCTAGAAAGCTCTCGACGCCCTCTTTGCACAGGAATCATAAATTTTACATTTTGATAAAGTTTGAGGGGTCATTTTTAAGAAAACGTTCTGCAAGCTTTTAAAAAGCCAACTGGTAATTTTTAACTTATAAAATTTTGTTCAATTTGATCTCCTTCTTCACTCAACATGCCAAACAGACATAAATGATTATTCTAAGAAGGATTTAGGATGTTTTAGGAAGGTAAATTTGCTCAATTGGTTTCCAATTTTGAATTTTTCCAACAATTGACAGAAACAAAGACTGCAAAATGACTGTGAATGGTTTGAGCCCGATTTTGCAATGTTTTGATTTATTTCCTTAAGTGTTTTTTTTTAAATTGAGTCCCTTGATATCCAAGTATGCTAAATTTTAATGTTTCAAAGTTGATTATTATGTGCAGGCTCGATTTGTGCATTTTAAATAAATCATTTACCAGTTTTAAATTTACAATGACAGGGATCAATTTCTAGAGGGGTTTGTTTAAAAATTTCATTTTCCATATATGCAAATTTCATCTTTCATCTAGTCTAATACATTTAAGTGACTTAACAAACCATTTTAAACCCAAAATGCAATACTGAATTCGATCTTATACATTTCCAAAAGATACAAAATACTGCATTATTTCCACATACATTTCTTCCTTTCCAAACAGAGATTTAACTATCTCTTTTGCCATACAACGAAACATTGAATTCATTCCATGCTAGCCTTAAATGTTTTTCCTTCTTAAATCAAACATTAAAACAAGAATCCAGTTTCTATCTTTTCCAAAACTCATACATTTTAACAAGGCGGAATAATACAATTTCATCTCACGTGTTTGTTCCTTTTTTCCATTTTCCAAATAGGGATTCCAATCACAATATGATATTCCAATTTAAATCAACAATGCAAATGAGGGAAGGTCTTGCAATTCTTTATTAATTCTAGAAGAAATACATCTTTACATTCTTTCCTTCCTCGAATGCAATTAGCAGATTTCACTTTCTTTCTTTCAATTGTACAGAACAAAATATAAATATCTTTCACATTTCGAATATGCAACTTTTATACCCAATTACATACATCTTTTCTTCACAAAATACATTACAATTTCATCCACTTCAAAGTGGGAAAGGCTACAATGAAATATATTTCGCAAGGGACTGACAAAACTGTCTTCTTTTGCTCCAAAACAACAACATGCAAGTTTCTTTTTTCTTCTAATTTGATCACAACAAAAGTAGGAGAAAGACAACGCTCTCCACCTAACCAAGATATCCAATGAAAGGAGAAGCCATCCTTCATCATTGGCCGCTGAGCCCCAACCACAATGCAATAAGAAATGAATATCAACCCATGACAACAACATGCTTCCACAACACAATATTCTTTCAACATGCATAAACAAATTAAAATACAGTTCAACACAAGACAACAATTTACAACTGCATTTGAAAGCATTCAAACAGAACTCAGGCTTTATCATGTAAGCCAAAGGAGCAAGGACTATGGGGGAATCTACTTATGCCTCCCAATGGGAATTAGGCATCCACCTGTAACATACTGCCAAAATAATTCATCACACATATCCTTATGCCCCCCCACAATCCCTCCTTATGCCCCCCACAGATTTTCCTTATGCCTCCCACAAAGTAAGAAATGCAAGCTATTTCTTTTCCATGGTGGATCCCAAACCCAAACTCCTTCCACAAGAATTCTGATGCCATTGACATTCCCTTATGCCCCCCCCCCACATGAATTCCCTATAGCCTTCTCCTACACCATCCCTATGACAGTCTACCCAAACAACCAATAAACATGCAAACACATTCACCATTCACACATACACAAAAAGAAATAACGACATAAAAGAAGAGCTAAACTCCTACCTCTCCATGGTAGCTTTTGTTTCCAAACAAGAAGCTTTTAATGCCAAGAATACATTCCTCAAAATCAACAACCAACAAACATGCAAAGTTCTCCAAATCTTCTCTAAGCAAGAGCTCCTAACAATAAGAAAAATGTGCCCCAAAAGGAAGTATTCCAAGGTTCAACAACCCAAAACAAAGCAAAGAGTTTGAATTTTATAGAAGAGGGAAGAGAAGAGGATGATATGGATCCATGTAGGATGCCACTTCACACATCCTCAACTCCAACACAAAAGTCAAATTTTCATTCTCCCAAGCACAATAAAGAGATGGGTGAAAATATGACAAATTTACTTGCACACTCTAAAAAACCCACACCCCAAAGGACTGAATCAAATAAATTGTAAGAAGAGTGTAATAAAAACATGCAACATGATTTATAAAAAGACATTAAAAGGGTCTAAAATCAACCCTCCAATCATTTGTATGGTCGGTAAATAGTTTTAAGAGACATGAGACAAGTTTTACTTGTCCCACAAGCCTCCAAAAACAACCCCAAGGACAAATTCGAATTTCCAAAGAGGTGGAGTATTTCATACTCCAAAATTTGACTTACACAACTCTTACACAAACTTACACATTCCTTACATATTTAATATAAAGAGCCAACAACTTCCATTATTACTTTCTCATATCCCAATTTGATTTATTTAAATTTTAACGATATGATTTCTCACATTAATCTACCACAATTTAATTAAATAAAAGAAAGGGACACATTACTAATAAAATATATATAAACAATAATTAAAAAAACCAGATTAACAATTATACAAAACCCATGGTCACATTTAAAGATGACCCCCCCATGGGAATCCCTAACAACAACAAACACAACACAATAAAACAAGTTGCCATGGTGACCGTGTTGAATTCATCTAGAATTCCAATGTGGTTGGTCTCTAATCCCATGATGTTTGTTATGATATTTTAACCTGCAAAATACAAATACCTCCTTCGACCTCGTGGCCATATCAGAACAGCCAGCTTGATATAAATATAATCACAAAATCATCTAAATATGGGAATCACAACAACATCAAAACAATTTAACAAAATCACTTACAATTTATATCAACACCATCAAAGTAACAACTATATCATCATCATCTAATGTCCATTTCTAAGTCTACTCACAATATCCAAAAATCACATGCCGAACAACATTCAAACTATATCCATGTCAAATAGTGTATCATCATCCACATATGAAGTGTCTTTAATAATCATCATGCATCATAACCAAATCAAGATCAACAATAATCCATGATCAAATGTCTAACATCATACTAAATCAGAACTATAATAATGTCCATATTGTAATCAATAGTATCAAGATTAGTATAACAGGTGTAAAAGGGAAGTGGGCACTACAAAAGCAGGATTCGACTTTTCCCTCTTCTCTCTCTTTTCTTTCTATATATAGTGTAACACTTCTCGTTTGAAAAGAGAAACATTTTGGGCATAGAGAAACTCTGTCAAATTTATTTCTCGACGCCATTTTTGAGCAGGGAACCTTCTCCTATGCCTGACAAATGTATTTGTGCCTTTATTCCATAAATGTAATGGTCTGTGCACCTTCTAGAGCAATAAAAACATGTTTTTGTGTTCTTCAACCCTTTGCTTCATTTTGTTGTTTCTCTGTGCCTCTCCCTTCTAGATTTGTTTTCCTGTGCATGTATTTCACATTTGTAGGTGCAGGATGTTGTGTTTCATGGAGTTTAATGGCGGATTTGAAGATCTGGGCCGTGTCACTTCTGTCTGACCTCCCTCATCTCCATTTTCTTTGTTTCTTTCTCCCTCAATAGAATATCTCGCTTCCTTTGTTGGTGTATCACCGTTTTAGTGTAGGCTCTGTTTTTTCTAGTTTTCTTTCTCTCCTTGTCTCCTTGGAAGTTAGATTAAGATTAGATTAGCTTGCCAACACTGGAATAGCTTGTGGCAGGTAGTTTAGGAAGAGGAACCGACCTTCTCTGGAGAGCTTTCCTACTTTTGCAAGGTCCCACACCTTGGGGAAAGTTCAATGTTATGCAATCACACTAGATGAGTCTGCCTTAGAAAAGCAGATCCATAACTCATTTGGGGGGGCTGCGATTTTGCACTAACAAAACCTCGAAAAGGAAGGGAGTGGGAGATGCCTTACAATCAAACATGTGAAACATGACTAATGAATCAAGGGGGTACTTAGGTTGAGCAATCATCGCCGAGTCAAATTGGGTAATTTGTATCCCAAGGAAGTAGTGAAGCGAACTCAAATTTGTCATGGAGAACTTGTTGGCTAAGGCAGTCTTCACAAAATCAATGATTGAGGAAGAGCTACCAGTAATCAACAAGTCATCAACATACAACGTGAGGATAAACATGGACTTATCCTGTCGCAGAATGTAATCATTTGGGTTAGAGTGACACCTAGTCAACCTCGATGCACAAAGAAAGGAGTCCATCTTGGCATACCAAGCCTAAGGAGCTTGTTTAAGGTTGTAAATAGACTTCTTAAGTCTGCAAATGAGGGAGGAATCGTGGACATAACCTGGAGGTGGTTCCATATAAATTTCTTCCTCTAGGTCCCCATGAAGGAAGGCACTCTTAACGTCCATTTGATGGACTTCCCATTTATTAGCGGCAACGATAATGAGGATTGGTTGAATAGAAGTCATCTTCGCAATGGGAGCAAAGGTCTCTAAATAATCAACCCTAGCAACCTAGGAGAAACCCTTATCTAAGAGTCACACTTTATACTCGTTTATGAGAGTAGGATAAGCCGAAGAAAGAACAATTCTTATTATTAATTCATTCATTCTGATTATACAGATTTATACATTCATCTTCTCCACTATTTATGAAGATTGTTCAAACCTACTCAACAATATCCTATAAACGAGAGTTGTTCCAACAACTTTCCAGATATAATATATTCACTAGTAAAATATATGTGAGCACTAATAAATTTCCTAACATTCCCCCCTTAGTGCGAACATGGGAAGAAAACACATCTGAAGAACTGGAAACAGAATCGTATGCCTCCACATACTTTTAGGTTTGCATATTGCTAGCTTGGTTCTTGTTGTCTTGATCTTGTTGCACATGACCAATCTGCTTTACCACAATGAATCCCATACCGGATGATCACACTTCCACCAATTCACCTACATACACGAACTCAACAGTTCCTGCTTTCACTTCTAGTGAACTCTCTTTCACCGGCTGATCGATGTTAGAAGTACGACAATCGAAGAATCTCAGTAGTAAGATGATCACTCCAGTTCAGCTGCCCTCCCATACAACTGTTCACAACATCCACAATGCACATGCTCCTTGTTTCAACCATAACAAGGGAAGGAAACCACACACCATTTTATTCTGCACACCACACAATTGAAATAATATATAAAATGGTGCCACTAGTGCTGTATGCGACCCTGTCGTTGGTGACTGACGAGAGGGGCTGATCGCCCCTCCATCTTCCGTTGCCTCCGACTTCCAGTCTCATGTTGCTACCTAAACCTGATTTGGATATGAAGCTCAACAATTTCAACATTGGGTTTATTTGTATAACGTCCCCCTACAATGTGAAATAGTTTATTTTCCAGGATGTTGCGTTACACCAAAAATGTGTTCGTAAGGCAATTTTTTTAATTTTTTTTTTCAACCTTTGAAAAAAGACGACACATGTAACTAACGACTCAATTTGACATTGACTAAACACAAATTAACTTGACAAGCTTGACAAATGATTTGACAACTTTTACAATATGCAACTCAAATGGACTACACTAACAAACATAAAAATGACTCCTTTTTTTCGATAAAATAGACAAAGACTCAATGAAATGACAAAACAAAAACACGGCTTAATGACACTTTTAGGATAATAAATTTATATTGATGACAATATATCAATGACTCTACCTAACTCTATAGTGTGGAAAAAATAACAATAAAGACTCTTCATGACATGACACACAAAGACACATTATTTAATAAATCTATAGAGCATATACCTTTGATAAAACTATCAACTAACTACTAAATCAAAGACATATTAACTAAACAATGAAACTAATTGAGCATACAATTCTACAAGAATTTTACAGTAAGAACGTAGATATCATCAGCAGTTAAGGAAGATATGCCTTGGAAGATATCGATGGTCGGACTGTGGATTAACCTTTGTGCTTGGTGGAATACATTAAACCACCAAATGGAAATTCTGATCATACACAGCTAGATGAGAACTTGATTCCAAATTCAATTCAAAAGAATCCCGAGAGAATATAGAAGTCTGCAGAAGACGATAATGTTGTCTCACGTGTTAGCCAGAATAAAATCGATACTATATGTTACAATATTAATCAATGAAAATCAGGTGAAGCCAATGTCATTGTCTCAGATCTGTGCTGCAGGTTTCACAAATTATACAAGTCGGAGTCGATGGAATATTGATTGTTGTCTGTGTGACTTGAGGTGACAGATCTGCTAACCTGTGCACAATTCTGTAGAATGAACACGAAGAGCAATGATAGATAGGCCCGTTGGCATGGTCTGCAAGAGTAAATCGACAGTCCTATGGCATCTTCAAAGACATATGCACCTTGTATTTATTACTTAATCTCTTGAATCTCTTACACACATTATTTCAAGATCTCATGCATCGGGGGAAACAAAGAAAACAATATCTTGCTCCCCTGTAAACAAACTATTCTTCCATCAGAGGACAAACAAACCAATCAAAGGATTAACCGGCTCTGATACTAGATGGGAGAGCAGGATAAGCCGAACAAAGAACAATTCTTATTATTAATTCATTCATTCGGATTATACAGATTTATACATTTATTTTCTCGACTATTATGAAGATTGTTCAAACCTACTCAACAATATCCTATAAAGGAGAGTTGTTCCAACAACCCTCCAAATATAATATATTCACTACTAAAATATAATTGAACACTAATAAAGTTTCTAACATTGTCGACGTTCCCATCGACACTATTATTTTGTCAGTACACCCACTTACACCAAACCGTTTTTCTTCCTTTCGGAAGAGGGGTGAGATCCCAAGTATCGTTCTTCATGAGAGATGAATACTCCTCATCCATGGTAGAGTCCCACTCATGAATCCCAGTAACCTATTGAAAAGATCGAGGATTAGAAGTGGAGGCGAAGAATGCGTGGGATCCAACGAACTCTGAACGAGTTCGACTCTCATACGAAGGATACGCTTTCCAATCTTTAGCACTCTGCAAGGTCTGCCTAGACCAATGAGGACTAGGAGGAGAATCAGGATCATAATCAGTCGAATCTTCACTTGAGTGAGAGGGAACATAATCCTCATCATCACTACTGTTAGAATTGGAAGATTCCGAAGCATGAGGAGTGGGAGGAGTAGGAGGATCAAGAGCAGGAGGCTCAATATGATCATTATCAGAAGAGTCAGAATCAATGTCAGAGAGGGGCATAAGGATCTCATTGGGTGGAGAAGTGGAAGTAGAAGATGACTCATCAAAGTTCACACTTCTCTTAATATAAAGCTGATGAATGGTGGGTTCAATAATCTATAGCCCTTCATGCTATCTAGATAACCTACAAAGATACAAGGTTTGGATTGCGGTTCTAAGGCCTTGCGGCTATTTTAGGAAATCCGAGCCATAACAGTTGATTTGAAGACATAAAAGTGCTCAACATCATGTTTGCGTCCACACCAAGCCTCAAAGGGTGTCATCCATTTTACTTCCTTGTGTGGAATGCGGTTTTGAATATAAAAATAACAATTCACGGCTTCATCGTAATACCGCGGATGAAGGGATTTATAATGAACCATGTAAGTGGCCATCTACTTAAGTTTTTTGTTCTTTCTTTCTACAACTCCATTTTGTGAAGATTTGTAAGCAACTGTACACTGCTACGAAGCAATCCATTCAGAAGGTGCAAAAATCAGTCAAAACATATTGCTCACATACTTTCCTCCATTATCATTTATAAAAACCTTGATAGACCTTTTAGCTTGTTTCTCATTGAAATCTTTCAAGTCTCAAAAGTGATTAAAAAATTCAGATTTTTGTTTGAGAAAGTAAACCCACATATAATGTGAAAATTCATCAATAAAGGTAATTATATAAAGCTAGCTCTAATGAACAGAGGAGATGGAATGGGATACCAAAAATGTCACTATGAACAAGGTCCAAGGGATGAGAAGATATATAAGATTTTCCCTTGCCAAAACTTTCTTTGTGGTGCTTCCTAAGGGTATAACCCTAAAAAATACCCTTTATAAAATTTGACCCGAGGTAACCCATTGAACATCTCATGTTGGATCAATTGTTCAAGGTAGCGATAGTTTAGGTGGCCAAAATATTAATGCCATAGATTACTAACCTCATCTACGTGAGTAAGCAAGGTAGTGGGATGAAGAGTCAAAATTAAAGTGGGAAAAGGTGTACAACCAGGGACTAGTGATCTGCCTTTCCCCTAACCACTGTAGTCTCATTGTGAATCTCTCAAACGATCACTGAGTTAGGATTAAATTCCACTCATATTACCTCACCAATATGAGTGATTTGTTGAACTAGATAGGATATTAGTAGATATATCGGGAACTTTTAAAACATTTTTATAGGTTCCACCTTCTATTTCTACCTATCCACTAGCAATAACTGACACCGAAGTCTCATCAATCAAATTAATTTGGGACACACCACGTGGTTCAATGTTAGAAAACTCAACATGTGAAGAAACCATGTGGTGTGAGACACCAAAATATATGATCCATTTGGATGATGGAATCAACTCTTGCTACAAGGGCCTTTCCTTTCTTCTTCTCATCTTTAGATTCCTTTGTTCTTAGAAGACTCATGTTTCGGATCATTTTTCTTGATAGAATCAGGAACACATATATTAATTTTCTCTAAGTAAATGAGTTAGGTGGTCAATTTTTTTTCTCATACATTGATTCTCTTCATGTCCCAACTTCTTTCAATAGGAACTACTTACACTTTTCCTTCTTTGGTTTAGGCTCAGAAGTAGAAGTGTTTATGTTGGGTTTAGTTTGGGTGGTATTATCTTATTTCTTAGGTTGGTATTTTTTCTTTGTTTTCTTCTCCCATTTCATATCCTTTCCTTTACCATTACTTGCATACTAGGGAATGTGACTTGGACTTGATTTCTCCCATTTGAATCACACTTGTCCTATTCTCAAAGGAGTTGGGATTAAAATTTGTCAAATGTAGTCATTTTTCTAGCAACCCCTAAAGCTTCTTTCATGGTGTGATAAGGTAGAAATGAAGACAAATGTGTTTGGGGAAAATCTTAGAGAGAATGGATAAGATCAGTCTAGGAATCTTTTTTTAGTCAACTCCACATTCTTTTAACAATAGTATCTAGTGTGAAATTTTGTGGATAATGACATGTCATATAGGTTATCAAAGTTACTAGGAGTTAATCCTAGCAATTCGTTCTCCAACTCATGGGCTCTCATGCCATCTTGTTTTCCAAACATATCGTCAAGAGTTTTTCAGGCTCCATCGGGTGTTGTGGAAGACTCAATGGGGAAGAGAAAGTCAGGAGAGATGAACATAAGAAGACCTAAGGATTCGTCACATCAGTTAAACCACCTAAGGGGTTTTTTAGGTTCGATCTATCAGGTTCAGTTTCTTCACTCCTGTAGTGATGTGATATAACCCTTTACCCCTTATTTTTATTAGCATCTTGGATTTCCATTCAAAGAAGTTAAACAAAATGAGAAAAGGGGGAAAACACTAGCATCCATCATGAGGAGAGAGAGAAAGCAATAATGAAGAAAGAAGGAAATTGACATGCACACACACACACCCCAGAACCATATTTTTACTCCCCTGTTTGTGGCCCTTTATAGTTTAGTGAGATGATTACAGTTTAAGATCATGTTCGTGCATTGATATAATAAGCGAACACTTACCTAGCAATGTTTCTCAAAACACATAAATGTGGAGACCATAATAAGTGGTGCAGAGGTGGATACAATTTTTCTCATACACTTGATTGATCTTCATTGTCCCAACTTCTTGATAATAGGCCAACATGCATTACATTCTTTATAGATTCTTCATGGTACTGGTCTAAGAAGTAGAAGTGTTTATGCTCATGGGTTTAGTTTGGGTGGTCTTCCAATATTCTTTCATTAAGTTGGTATTTTTTTCTCTGTTCTTCTGTCAACCCCGTTCATATTCAAACTCCTTTACCATTACTTAGATACTAGATCATGTTGTTTTTACTTAAAGACCATTAGCATTTATCCCAAGAATCAACTTGTCCTATTCTTAAAGGAGTTTGGATTAAACAGTTGTCAAATTGAAGTCATTTTTCTAGCATTCCCTAAAACTTCTTTCGTGGCATGAAAGGTACTAAACGAAGATAGACCTTATCCCACAGGTACAAATATTAGAGAGAATGGATAAGATCAGTTGGGAATCACTTTTTAGTAACTCCACATTATGCTTTAACAACAATATGCATGTGAACAAATTTGGATATAGCATGCCTATAGGCTATCAAAGTTACTAGGACTCTTAATCCTGTTATTTGATTGTCCAAAAATGTGAATATAATCTCCCACTCCTTGAAAGTTGTCTAGCCGAATGCCCAACTCTTTATATGCCCTGTAATCAACGTCTCAGAGTAATGTGGATTCAAAGAAACATAACTTGACTGTATTGTCTGCCTTGTTTCACCTTCATGACCTCGTTGATCATCTTCTCTATCTTCGTCCCTTATCTTGTCACTTAGAAATGTCTTTATGCAATTTCAAAGATCAAGAGTACTAGAATGTACCTCAATAGAGCTAAAGCTCAGCTACTCTGCCCAAGACTGTAAAACTGAGGGTTGTCTCAGTCAGTCTTTCTCTAATATTTTTTCATTAAGATTCTAAGAACTCACTTCCTTGCCTTGTTTATTAAATTTTTAAAAAATCTTCTTTTCCCATTAGTTCAATCTCCACTCATGACTTTCATACCCTGCAAAAATGAGTTAGTGTCACAAGTCTTTCTCTGATCATAATACCTTGTTTTAGTGTTTTTCTAGCCCTTTTAACCTACAAAATCTCAACTAACCTTGTAAACTGACACTGTAACAAGCACAAAACTAGGTGAAAACAAGAAGAAGGGAAAAAAGTAAGTTATGTGTGAGAAACAACGTCTCACGTCGCTTTGGAGCTCCCTTTTCCGCAAGGTTGTGTCAGATGCGCTCACTAGCCCTCAAGCAATAATAAGAGCTTGAGTACAAAAAATGAATGGCAGAGGAGCCAATAACCTCCCGAAATGCAAAAAAACATCCAGGAAATGATAATCCCCTTCACACACACACGTTAGAAAAAAGGTCTAATAATGTTAAATTTTAATATCTTCCCGATTATTTTAATTAATCTAAAGGATTAAAAAATAATAAGGCATTAAAATTTAACTTACCACTATTAACAATTGATGACCTAATTCAAAAAACAATTCCCTCTTAAATAAACTTAACCTATGTTTTAATAAATACAAGCTTAGTTTAAATGTTAATAAACTAAAGTTAAAAAAA
The DNA here is from genome assembly GCA_019776745.2 of Taxus chinensis. NCBI lineage: Eukaryota > Viridiplantae > Streptophyta > Pinopsida > Cupressales > Taxaceae > Taxus > Taxus chinensis. The sequence continues at coordinate 740,800,552 of CM034153.1, forward strand.
ACTACAAAACAAGGCCTTTATTTAGAAAACCACGGGCTTAGTTAAAGCAGGGGAAAATGTTTAAAAAGGTAAATGGACATGCCAAGTGGAAAAGGGGAGGGGCTCGAGGCGAGCTGACTCGGCGAGCGAGCCGAGCATTTACCAAACTTAGGGGAAGGTCAGTTGTAACACACATAAAATAGTTTTGAATGGATGCAAGCAGGTCGGAAGAGCCATTGCAAGGAGGGAGGACCAGAACCAAGATCAAACCAGGAGAGTCTGTAGGAAAATGGATGAGCTCGAGAATGTTAGGCTCGGGGTCGACGGTACATTATGGGAAACCAAAGCCTAAACCAGGTTCATAGAGGTGTGTGCAAATGAGCTCGAGGGCTGAGAGGCCGAACAAGGTCAAACAACACAGGCACAAGCGAGAGAGAACTCAGAAGACCAAGAAATGATCTCGGGTAACACAACAAAGCTTGGAAAAAAGCTCAACAGAGGTATGCACAAGGAGACCAAGTTGGTGTCGAGCCTGAGGTGGCTCAACCACCCAACTTTGCAGGAGCTTGGGAGAGCAAGAAGTTGACTCGGTGAGGTAGGTAGGAGCTCGATGAGCTTGGTCGAGGAACTCGATAGGAGGGAAAAGTGAATGAGAACAAGGTGTAAGATATGAATGAGGTAGGAGATGGCTAAGATAGAATTCAAAAAACTTAGAATAGAGCACAGAGCTAGATGAAGAGAAATCACAAACCAAAACCTAAGGATAAATACCTCCAAATTTAGTTTCCTGCCAAAGATAGTTGTGGATAGCCATATTTAGTTGGAAAACACCTATATGCACAAACACAAAAGTAAACACCACAAACCAACAACTCTAAAAAAAAGAGATTAACCCGGATAAGTACCAAAATGCACAAATCAATAATAGATTAAGAAAACTTGCACAAGAAGCTAAAAAATAACGAAACTAGAAGTAATTAGTAACGAACCAACAACAAGTTACATGTTTATTGAAATAATGCAACTCTGATACCATGTGAGAGTGAACCATGAGGATCAATGGAACATGTGCACATCAAGGTTGTTGCACTCCAACAAAAACAAAAAAATTCTTCAAGTAATCAGTAAGAAAAATTAACCATAGCCAAATTGTTCCTGCAAAGAGAATAGGTCTACTCATGCTCATAGATAAAAAAGAGAAGTACATAAGGGAGTGTAGTGTAACTCCCATGCTTGGACATGTCATACTCTGATGATGGAGTGAGGAGTTATAATGCTAGGAATAACATGTAACTCCCATATGACAATGACACATATGAGAAGTATGACATATTCAATGAGAAAATTCATCATATGTCATATAACTCCCTAAAAGAACTATGACTCACCTAAGTAAGACGACTCACCTTGTGTGAGGTGGAAAAACCCTAATGACTAAATAAAAGGCAAAAATAGTGCTTCACACCAACATGATCGACCATCTCTCTCACACACCACCACCATTAGTTACACCTATTTCACATCATCACTTGCAAAGCTTGTTGCACCAACATAATGGGAGAAAGCCATGATGACTTAGAGAGGCCAAATATGTACCAAGAATCGAGACTGATTACCTATATAAATATTATAATATTTATGAGTACAAAGTCAATGTTAGAGGGAGTGGGATGCAAAAAGTGTATAAGCAAAGTTAATTTTTTATGGGAGGGGTGATGTAGGGGAATCTAGCCCGAAAGTTCATTAAGATCGTGCCGCACTGCTATTGTGTTTTCCATAGTGAACAAAAAAATTAGATCAATGTCTGGATTAGCCAAAAGATCAGCCATCCCATTAGCCTAGTGGGAGCAATGTTGATCAGTCCAAGAAGAAAACTCATTTAAGTGGGGTCAAATATAATGACGAATTTTGTAAAGCTTCCAACACTAAGAACCCCCATTATCCAATGTCCTTATTATGACCATGAAGTCTCCTTCAATGATGATATTATCAACAACATTATCCCCATGACCAAAGCTTGGGCTTCCACGTCATTATTAGAACCCTTCGAAAGATTCTTGAGATGTCACCCTAATGAGAGACTCTTTACTATCTCCGATAACCCAATTAACTCTAGAAGGCCCCAAATTTCCCCTAGCAACACCATCAAAGTTCAATTTGAAGAAGCCATGTTATGGAGGAAACCATTGAGAACCCAAACGAGGATACTCATTCTAATTTGGAATAGAAACCCTAGATCTAGTAATAGGGGAACTTGAACTTATTTTATATTAAAATTTTGGGCATCAAGGTGAAGGAAGAATAGTGACCGGGTGACAAATGCTATCATATAATTTCCCATGTTATTATAGGGTTGCCCATGTTGTACATATCTAATGCATCAATCATGGATTGACTTGCTATTTCTTATTTCGTGTCAAGTTTATACTAAAGGCAAGTAGAGAACTCTATAGGCTAAGTTGTCTAATAATTAATACTAGTAGTGTGGAATATTGTTTGTAGTGGAGGGAGAAAACAAAGCATGTTGATCCGGATGGGATTACATGGCATTCCACATGCAAGTGTGAATTTTACATCAATTTTTTCTAAACCTTGTATGTTTATAGGCATTGATTAGGGACATTTTTGTTTCATGTTATAGATTAAAACAGTCTCTTGTAGTTTATGTTATTCATGTTTTCTAGATCCATCTTTTTATGTATAAAGTTCTTTCTACGTTCTTAGCCACGGATTAACAACATTTTGTTTAATGATATAATTTTAGAGTTTGGACTTGCAGTTTGTTTTGTCAATGTTTTCTCCATTCATCTTTTTAATTACTAAACTCTTCTAGGGTTTGAATATGATTATTTTGGTTTTAGGATTCCTTTTGGAGACAAGATTTGACTTTAAATATATTTGAACACCCATTTAACAAGTGTTTAAATTGAAATCCAAAATGAAATTTGATAAAAAGGCTTAATAAACCTCGTTTTCTTACTTCTAAGTGAATTTTTTTCTAGAGTTTCAAACTTGCAATATATGTTGTTTTTAAAATCTTACCCACTCATGTAGTCAACTTTTACCTTGATGAAACAAAAGAAAGGAACTTAGTTGTTTTTCTTATGACTTTGTAATATTTTAAGGGCTAACCATGTTATTCATCATGGGTTTACCCAAAGTGAGGAGAAGATATGAGTCATCTTTGACATCCATTAGTAGGGAGCATTGCATGAATCATTTCTTCTATTTTACCTAACCAACTCAATATCTCATTTTCTGTACAATGTCCTATTGTCACCCATCCACAACAATGCTATGTAGGAGACTTCCAAGCCCATATTAATATGGAGTATTGATATAGAAAATGAAGGATACTTTACTTCAAGATATCCAAGTATGGTTCATTCAATATAACATAGGATGACTTAAGTGAAGGAAAATTGTGCACTCAGAGTATATACATGTGAACATTATTTTTTGTTTCACTTAAGAAAGTACTTAAAATAAATCATATATGGGTAATTACATTTCACATGTTTCAATTTGTGTCTAAAATTTATGTTAGGGTAAACATATTTTACTTAGGTTAATTTAGCATAGGTAAGTTAATTATTAAATTGTGGTAAGTTGTTATAAACCATATTTTAATTGTATTTGGGAATAGTATTCCCGTAGCATGTTGTTTGTCATTATTTGAGTTGTTATATGGTTCAAACAATATATTTGTAATTATATGTGCACGGGTATGTTTATTTTTGCATTGTTGCAACATCCCAATTGTTTGCACACGGCTGTTCAATTCCTATAAGAATTGCAACACATTCATTGTAATGTTGATTTGATTGATTATCAATAAAAGTGTGAGGCTTCCGTCCCTCTTCTACACTTTCAATTTAAATGTAATTGTTAGCCTCTTTTGGTGCTTCAACCAAGGATATGTTAACGTTGTAGTCCAAATCTATTCTTGGGCTTTTTGTAGTGAGAGGAGCTCTTGCATAGGTATAAATGTTTGTAGAGATCTCATAATAAAATACAAAGATTACTCTAAGCTAGATGTAAGGGAAAATATTTAGATAAGAAACATAACATAGAGAGAGAATATAATAAAAATCCATAAAGAAAATAGAGAATGTTACCAAGCTTCAAATTTATGATGGTGACCTTAGAATGTCTTCTAGAATCACTTTATATAGAGTGGTTAGAATTTTACCAATGTCTTCATAGTCTTATCTATATTTTCATTTCTCTGCACTTGATTCACTTACGCAGTCATTATACATTAACATCTCCTCAAATTTCTATACCTTTTACCAAATACGACATGTTGACACATTTATGACTTGTTATTTCCGTTTGTACATTTGATTCAATCACTTTCAAAATATTTTGCATGCACATGTACACAAAATTTTCTCTCTAATTATTTACTCAAAATTCATGAAGATTATTTTATTGTGTTTCGAGATCAAACATTAAAGAAAATTCATTCAAATGGAGGTTGACTTCCTTCGAAGTCACTGAATTTTGAATTCTTGTATAGTCTTCTCAAAATTGGCAGCTCTACATACCCTAACGATTTAGTTGTACTTCCATGAATGATGTTTATATTTTTTATCTCTCATGCATTACTTTGGTACTTGCTTTGGGTTTTCAATTAAGTAGTGTACCGACATACCATTGTTAATGAGTTTTCAATAGTTGGTGTAATTAGTGACCATCCTTTATTGGATTTCAACCTTCCTAGCTCTTCCTGTAGAAACTCTAGTCTTCATTGATCTTCAAAATTTAGAACTTGTCAAAACTAGTGGGAACTTTGATGGTTATTGAAGAGGTTGATAAGGTGACAGTTGAATAGATTCAGTTAACGGTTGTGTTTGTATTGGATTTCTATGAAGTGGAGGTGGTTGTGTTTAAGTTGTCGCTTGAGTTATTTTTTGGTTTTTTGCTTGTAATTGTGACCATATAGGGTATGAGGTAAGTGGGTTAGTTTATCTAGTTATGAGAAAATGATGCATCCATTTCCCCAAATATTTCTTATAAACTGTCCAATTGTCTACTGGATTTATAACCATTGTGAAATAGAATTGTAATTGGGTGGTAAATTGAGTTACATGTTATAGGTCATCCTTAGAACTTTGTCTACGTGACACTATTTCTTACCAAATCCTATGTGTAAGTGAGCCAATATTGATCTATGATGATTCTCTAAAATAGGCTATAGTAGAAAACCTTTTTAGGGTCAAGACACAATTTGTTAGCCCACAAAGCGGTTTGGGGCTATAAAAAGAGATTCGTGTGGATATGAAGTTGTAAAGGAGCTATAAGAGAAATCTACACTTAATCACTAAAAATATGAGGTGTAAGAATTTATTAGATCCTGGGATGCCCTTAGGTAGAAATAAGAGCTAAGGGGTGAGAAAGTGCCATCAGGCGATCAACAAGCGATACCTAGTCTAAGTGTTGTAAGGGTTCCTTTAGCTAAAAGACACGATTGTAAAAATTCTAAAGTAAATGATAAGAACATGCTACACTATCCTATCTAATACATGATACAAAGAACAATCATCAATAAAAAAAGGGTTAGATATACTTACATGGGGCCAACTTGTCAACACTATAATATCCCCCCTTAGCCTGTACCATCTTGTGAGAGGTTGTTGTGGGTGAAGTCCAATATGGATAAGAAGAAGATCTAAGTAAACCTATTTTGTGAGAGATCCTTCTCTTGCTTCAGATTATTGAAAGTATGCAAGAAATCAAGGAACCTCAGAAATATGGGAGGTTTTAAGTGACGTCTTGATGTAGATGTCGATAAGGGATAATACGGGCAAAAAAGAAGAGAGACTCCCTCTATTGCGAGCTGAATGATCTGCACAACAAAGAGAACTAACACACGAAAAAGGTTAGTGATAGAGATGGAGGGTTTCCCGACGAGGTCGGTCCCGAGAAGTGTGAACTTCTTAGGATGGAAGTCAACCCTCTTTTGATAACAAAGTTTGATAAATGATAATAAGTAAAAGTATGTAGATAACAATATGGAACAAATATCTAATATAAATTAAGGAATGTTAAGATATGACCTGATGGTGATAAGATGCTGATAATGAGGTAAACATGTGAGGGTCAACAACGACCCAGATCCAACTAGTACGGTCGATGATGATCGGTGAAGAGTTGATGGAGGATGTGCAGAAATATGGTGGAGAGTGGTTGTATTGATATCAGAATGGGGATGAGACAAAGGAAATGCAAAAAGAGTAACTATTGGATGGTGATCAATGCCTGAGTTGATGGCGACTGGGCAGGGTCGATGATGATCGGAGCAGGGTATAAGATTTTTCTAGATTGATGAGGTGGTTGGATGGATTTGAGACAAATCTGGGATGGTTGGGGGATGGGAAAAGCTCCAGAGAAACCTACAAACCTGCAGAACAAAAAAAAAAAGACAACAAGGGTTCTCCAAGATAACCTATAATTTGCTTCAAACTCCAATGATCAATGCAAAAGGATGTAAGGTGAACCAAGCTGTTGACATGGGCTTTAGGGATGATGAAGAAGGCAAAAAGATCAATGGTGTCTGGAATCTCTAATTTTCTGAGGGGGGTGAAGGGAGGGAAAATGTGAATTTATAGGGTCGACGATGACCGTATGAGTCCCTGACGACCAAGACAATCAAAGAATTGATTTCGGGATTGAAATGACAAGAAGAGGGGTGATGGGTCAGTTTTAATTTTAGGAAAGCGGGAATAAAAAATCGGCGGGAAAGTGTATGATGAGTTGTTGGGAGAGAAATTAGGGGAGTTTATGGGGGGATGATTAAGGGTAGGTGATTAAATTTAGGGATGTTAGGTGGGGGGTTAATAAATAAATAAATAAATAATAATATGATGTAGAGAGGGTGATAAAGGGGTTAATGGGTAATTAAGTGATTAATGCATATACTAATGGGATAAATGTGGGGATAAATGTGGGGATTTAGGGGTGAAAGAAAAAATGAGGGATACAAGTGCTTAAAATAATGTGAAAGGAGTAATGCAGGATGAGGGGTTGATGTGCCGAAAAGTGGTGTCTACATTTGCCCCTTTTTGTTAAGTGGTTTGCTTTGGGCAAGTCATGAGATAGAAAGTAAAAGTGATGATGAGAAAATGATGGTTGAGGTGCTCCCCCTCAAATGGGGGATTGAGGACACAAAGGGTAGTTAATCACAAGTTTGAAAGAGATAGATGGAGAGGAAAGAGGGATAAAAGTGAGGAATATGTCCCATGTGCAGGGGGTGATAATTGACTGGCTAAAACAAAACACTAAATATGGTGGTGACGTTGGAAACACATCGATAGGATCATAACATGACTTGAGATGGGGGTGAGGTTAATGACTTACGGACCCCGTGTGTCGAAAAAATTCACTGCGAGATGGATGTATAAACTTATGAGACCAATGGGTCAAGGGAAGACATCGAAACATGCAAAAAAAAAAAGTGAAGGTAATCAAATAGCCAAACAATTATGCATTGTCCTACAAGCACAAGGAAGTGGAAAAGTATGCGTCTTGGGTGGGACGAGATCAAATATGACCACTAGGGTGGCTTGTTGAGATGCTGAGATCAATACTGGTGCCCCAAGGAGGGCACTGTGATGGGCACAAAGCAAGGCAAGAAGATTGGAAATGTGAAAGTGTGTCATGGGTGACATATAAGTTTGAGTTGAAGGAAAATGTTAAGGTGATGAAATGGATGAAAAAAAGATGAAAAGGGGATTGGATAAGTGTTGGGTCGATGACGACTGTACCAGCACACCTATATAAGTGACCTGGGTGGCCAAGGGGGCTCATTTGCACTGTTTAAGTTTGTGATTCCAAATATCTGAGAGAGGAAATTGTGAGATTTTTGAGTGAGAAGGAGGCTGTTAGTGGAGCAAGGAAGCGCCAGAGGACTCAAAAAGTGTTTTAAGTAACAAGATCCTAAGCTTATTTTTGATTTTTTTTTCATTTTGGTCATTTTTGATTTTTTTTGAAAAAGTGATCGGTGGGAAGGGCAAATCGGTGGTGACGAGGCTAGTTGCTGTCAATCGGTGCAAGTCGGCGTTGACTGGGTAGGGATGGGGTTGATTTGTTTAAAAATGTTGATTTTTGTGTTTCGAGATGCCAATGGATGTTTGTTTGATAGGTTTTACAGGCAAGAGACACACTGTATCTTGGGGACAGTGTCCCAAATTTTTATGAGTGGAAGAGGGGAGATGTTACTGATATAGAGTGAGATCACCTGACAGTAGTGGGGCTAGGTGGATTCTGACATTACCAGAGAGTGCCTTGAGATACATGACTTATGATTGCATTAATTGATTGATGGGATCCGAGGACCGGTACCTTCTGGCTTTAGATAGGAGAGAAGAATGTCACATTAGAGGATGTGTACCGGATTCTTAGATTACTAATTCAGGGGGCACCCATGGTGCCTATTACAACTAATGGGAGGATGGGATCCTTTATGCGACTATTTAGAGCAAATACAACTCATATCGATTTTTTTTAGAGGCGTTCCATATTGAGGCTAGATACCATCCATGGATTCCGAGGAACATATTGATTTGTTTGATGATGATGGCACTATCCTGTTATGTATTTTCGGACTCAGGTGAAGCCCAGTTTCCGTGGACACTGGCTGGGGTGTTGGCGGATATGGTAGAGCATCAGATGATATTTACGTTTGGTTTGACTATTGGCACATGTTTATTATGAGTTATGTGCATATACATCTGGGAGGTGAACAAGTATGGATGTGGGATTTTTGTTTCATTACTGGGCATATGAGCACATAACAGTGGTGAGGCTGTTAGGGCTTCCATGGGTGACCGGGGACCATATAGAGTTATCCATGGGTTTCCCGATGTGGTGAGTGAATCACGCTTATGGAGATAGGGGGAGTGAGGAGATGAGTGGTATGAGGATAGATTGGAGAGAATGAATGTAGAGGAGGTGAGATGGAGACCCTATAAATATTTTCCTGCATGGCCAGGGACATGTACAACTGACAGGTTTGAGGAGAGTGAGGTGGGTGTAGGGGCAGAGACCTAAGATGATTGCAACTATCTAGTTCACGAGGCTGATGCGATAGTTTGGTGTCTTGAAGGGAGTAGTGGGGGTGCCTATCTGGTATAGGTGAGAGGAGACCTAGAGGCACCTTCCCGTGCCTGTGATGGTAGATCCATTAGATGAGGCGGGGGAGTTGTGGGATGAGGATGATAATGTATGTGTGAGAGAGGTGTACATGGATTGGTGGAGTCAACAGTGGGTGACTAAGGCAGCCGAGGAGAGGGCGCAATTTGGAGAGGAGGAGGCAGTGACACTCGTGGGAGAGGAGGAGGTAGTGCCGAGAGGAGATGGTGGAGATGGGGGAGGAGCTTAGATTTACCGCCTTGAGGAGGAGTTAGACACTATGCAACATGAGAGTGATTTCACACGTCAGGGAAGGGATTTGGTCATGTGGAAACGAGATCGATATCGGTGACAAAGGGAGGCCTATAGAGCCAGGTTTGGGAATCTCGGTTCTATCATTGCAACATCAGGGAGTGAGGTGCCTGAGGCCTCACATGGAGCTGGCTAGATGGATCCACCTTGTACTATCTCAATAGAGAAGTACAAGGCACTAGGTGCAGAGGTTCGATATTATGAGTGGATTATGGCCTCTTGAATACCAGGTGTGCCCCGATATGTGACATATTTGGCAGCACAATGGGGGCCAATGGCACAACAAACTTTGTCAGGTAGCACGACGGTCGTTGCAAAGCCGAAGAATGATCTAGGGCCGGATGAGGGAGCTACAGGTGGGCAGATAGAGGGACATGATCTTGTACTACGAGAATATGGTTCAGGACTGAAATTCTTTGATGTTCACTTTACCGACTAGGGGATGGACACTGTATATAGATTTTGGTTATGTTGGCTAGATTTTTTGCATAGCATCAAACCTAGGCAGTCATGAGATAAATCTCCCTCATTTAGCCGGTGAGGCTCCCGTGTCAGATTTGTCAATAAATATGTGTTATTATCTATCAGGGGTTTTACTTTAACCACTTAGTTCATGAACCATAACTAAGAAGTTCTACAGCAAGTAAGCAGCTGTTTAAGAAAGGAAGTATTTTATAGAAGAAGGAAGTAAAGGAAATACAGAGAAGAAATGGGGAAGATGTGCATCCCAATTAGTAGATAGCAGAGCTAATTGCATGCACATAGAAGAAACTTAATAGATATGAACACACAGAATAATAAAACAAAGGCAGCTCTAGATCCAGATCTAAAATAACACAAAGTTTACTTAATAGATCTAAGATTTAAAAGCAAGAAACAAAGTACACCGTGACACAAAGTTCTCCGGAAACCTGCTCCTTTGTATTCCTTTGCTCCAAGTTGCTCTCAAGGGTTCAACACAAAGTCTAGAACTCAGGATTGCTGCTTACAAATTCTGATTGATCATTAACCCGGAGGTTCTTCTCCTACTTATAGAATGCAGTAGGGAAAGTACAAATTGGAAGCTTTAGTTGAACTGGCACATGTGGAAGTCGAAAAAGAAACAACTGGCAATCTCCTTCCTGGAATTCCTCTTTGCATGACATGTATGATTTGCAACTGAAAATAGAACCTTCTATTTTGTACGCCTGCCACCTATCTCCAAGTAATTGACTTCTTCAAGTAATGGCTTTTAAATCAATCACGTAAGTTGTATAATTTAATTGATCGCTCAATTACTTTTTCAGAGGAAAGAAGAAGGAAGAGGAAAGCTGACTTTGTCGGAGGAAAGAAGAAGGAAGAGGAAAGCTGACTTTATCCTTTTTCATGTCTGCATGCAGCTGATTCAAACTAGATCTGGAAGCAGCTGGATCTGGAAACAAGCTGGAATTGCAAGCAGTTGGAATTGGAAGCAAGCTGGAATTTTGCCTTCGCATTGTCTTCTCTTTTATCCTTGAAGGTTTTGCAGTTCTTCTTTTGTACATGCATCAATGCAAGGTTGGCCGTAGATAACTCATCATCCTTATTTTTAATTGCATATGAGCAATTAAAAATTCTGGAAAGCACTCAGGGTGAATGAAAATCCAATGAAGGCTTCAACTGGAAAATGAGAGCACATGCACAAGGTCTTGGAAGGAATTTTCCACGCACTGTCTTCTTCATGGGCTGCATTCGAAACAAGAGGATGAATCCTTTGTGCTAGAAACTTTTGCAACTATGAGATCTAGATCTGGATCTGCATATGGATTTGCATCAGCATCTGCATCTGGATATGGATCTGCACCTGCATAACAAATTTTGGCAACTGGGCTATGGATGGAAAAGCTGCAGCTCGAATAATTCCACTGCTTTTAATCTGCACGCATGAGTGAAGTTTCTCCTGCACGCATGAGTGAAGTCTTTCCTGCTCTGGATCTGTCTATCAATTTAGCAAGAGGTTCCGAGCCTAGATCCATGTTTCCAATATCTGCAAATTTAGAAGTGATGCATGACTCCGTTGTGCTTTCTTTTTCATCTTTCTTCACCATAGCTTTGTCTATCTTTGTCTGAATGTCTTTTTCTTCTTATTTGACTGGAATTCTTCAATATTGGTGCAGATCTGGACAATTCTTCAGATTCGGAGGATATATGCAATGTATTTGACATTGATAAAAGCTCCTTTTCCTTTGTAAAGCACCTGTAATGAATTCCTGTAATTTATTCAGAAAAAAATGGCCACCGGAGCATGAATAGTGAATTTTAATTGTAAAAATCTGCACTTTTCAAGCCTGCTGCCCAAAAAATTGGTGTTTAATTTACACATAAAGAGAGCATGAATCCTTTCAATCAACACCTGAGCTCCTGTAACACCTGTGCAAAAAATTATGCAGACAAAGATCAACCTCCTTCAAAGCATGTGCCAAATCTGGAAGCTTTTAGCCTTGTTAGCACTTTGTCTGAACAAAATCCTTTCTCTAATGGGGGCGCACTTTTCCTCCTGGCTGCAATTCTTTACCTGTGAATTAAATTATTCACCCATATGGCTGCCCATGCTTATATAACCTTCACAATTCTATAATTAATAATTGCCCTAACAATTAAAGGTAATTAATTAATTAAAAATCACGCTTTTCTCTTTTTAAAAATAGCATGTTTAAGGACAGCGATCCAATAAATTAAATTAATCCAATTTAATCCTTCACACAGCACTTCACTCAAGCTCCACAGTGTGCTTTGACCATAGCCACTGAAAATAGAATTTAATATAATCTTTTAATACTTTAAAAAGTATTAATTCCTTCTCAAAAGGGGCTGCATTAAATAAATTAAATTTATTTAATTTTGGAATTCTATTTCCAATTGATTTATTCCCTTTTGCTTTTGTTGACTTTTCCACAAGCTTAGGTGCCAAAATTGGGTGAATAAATATTAACAAATATTTATTTAATGCATTATTATTCACCCAAGGTGGGTCGCACTTTTTTGCATAATAGAATTCTATTTTTCCCATCGCAGTTTAAATCCTTTGTTTTCCAAAAATGCGCCCATCTCCGCAGAGGCTTTTCTGTGCACGACTTCACTTTTTCCCAGTGATCCAGACCTCCGATGGCGACTTCCTCCAGGCATAATGTGCGTATATGTTTTCTAGCTACTCCAGGCCAAAAATCGGGCTTACCCGGCAAGGGAATTGCTCTAGAGAAATTTCACAGAAAACAAAACGGGACACCACAAAAACACGAAAAATTGCCAAAAGTTACAAATAAAGCCCAAAACTTAAAATAAGTTAAAATCCTTCTGGCACATAGGAATAATAACATATTCGCTCATAATAGAGTTAAAATAGAGCTCAAATAGCCTCATACGGGGCTCAAAATAATTAAATACAAATTTCCTGCAGACAAATCCCGACGACAGAATAAAACAATTTTGGGCATCTGGGTATTTGGCGAAAAGGGCTAATATGGCTCTTTGGGATTATCTTGACGCAATACAAGAACTTTCAGGCAATAAAAACAACAAACGACCCATTATTTTAAAAGTACGAAATTTTTTCGGATAGGGTAGTCACAGATTTCAGGATGAAATATGAGTGACACCAGGTTATGTATCAATGTATATATTTTTGGGATAGAGCCCTCAGAGGCCTATCACATATGTATGTACACATTTGAAGATATATATATATATATATATATATGTATGTATGTATGTATGTATGTATGTATGTATGTATGTATGTATGTATGTATGTATGTATGTATGTATGTATGTATGTATGTATGTATGTATATATATGTATGTATATATATATGATTTTTTCAGCTTATGTGATTTGATGTGATGGTTTATTATGATGTGATGAATGTTTAGATGTTGGATGTGATTCGATTTTGTTATGGATGTGCATATGTAGTTTGATTATGTGATGTATATTTAGATGTTAGACACATACTTATGATGTGACACATTGTTTTATTAAGATTTGGCGACTTTTCAATTATGTAATTTGATGATGAATGTTTAGATGTAATTTTGATTATGTGATGTGGTGGTTTAGATTAGGTGATGTGATGTGATATTTTATATTTCTTATTATGATTAAATGGATGTGATGTGATGTGATGATGATTAAATGGATGTGTAGATTAGATGATTTGATGTAATGGTGGATGTAATGTGAATTAGATAGATCTAGATGTGTATTGTGTGATGGATGGATATGTGTAGGACATGTAGGAGATTGAATAGATAATTGCTAAATTACATGATTGATGTGCTACTCTGATTAGATGTTGGAAATAAATGCCAAGTTATATGAGTGTGGATGTAAAAGTGAGGGTAAAGTGGGGGAAGAGGTGTGACCTAAATGTGTATGAAAGTACACTTCCTCATAGAGGGGGCGCACGTGGAAAGATGTTTTTGAATTGGATTAGAGGAAAAGTGTGAGACAAAACAACACAGAGAAATGCACTTGCAACCAATGATATGTGTTAACATATAACTAACGACGGTCAATCACATTTTAGATTATGAAGGAGAGATGGAAAGTGTGCTTATAGAGTCATCATAGCCATGAAAAAGGTAGGGGTAAGATGGAGCTTGTTCAAAGAAATAGGTTCTCCTTAGGTGGTGTTCCTAGGTCTATGCCCCAACTCTGAGAAATATGGCGCAAATTGATTGATGTGAGAAGTTTGCGGGTGATGGGAAAGCTGATCGATGTGGGAAGCTTTCCAGGGATGCTTGCTTTATTTTTAATATTTTTCTTTTGCTTTTGAGAGTTTTAAGAATGCTGATCGATGTGGGAAGCTTTCACTACCATGATATGAGAGAGTAGCCATCCTTCAAGGGAGTGGTCTATATTTTGATTTTTTCTTTAGATTTTTGACTTTGTAAATGACAGGGTGATATATATATGATAGCTGTCCTTAAAGGGAATAGTCTATACTTTTGACAATTTTCTTTTATATGAACAACTTTCCTTCGAGGGAGCAACCTATTTTGGATATTATAGCTTTTATGTGAGCACCCATGATTTTTAAATTTTGGTTAGAGCTAGGGATAACCAAGTAGAACACTTGGGGAGGGGATGAGAAAGTGTACAAACGACACCTGTGGACCCATAAAATGGTTTCGATGTGTGGATAAGGAGGGCGACGAATGTAATGATTGCAGGGTTCCTACCTGGAAGGAATAACATGTCTATAGGGAATGTGCTATGAGCATAGTAGGCTAGTAGTAACCCACACATAATATATTCTTAGCTATGACCATTCCACTTGTATGTGCACCAAAAAAACCCGAATGCATTTTGACTAGTGTTTGATTAGCTTCTTCCCGATTGAGACACCTTGAGAGAGTCCCACTATAGTCTCTTTGGTAAAGGGTATAAAAAAGGATGGTATAACATGAAGCAAGTTTTCCTAAGGATATTTTAATGGCTGAGTTCATATTGGCATGATAGGTTTTATCTTAGATGAATGTGTAATGTCGTGATTCCAAGGGTTTTTAGGACCAACAATTTCACACACCTTGGTGGACTCTGGAAAATTGTATGCGGTAACCAAAATATGTTCCATGAGAAACTCATTATATGTTTGGCTTTTATGAAACTCAAGAAGAGATGTTATGGTCACTATGGCATCCGTTGTTTTATTCTCAGTTTTAGGAACTTTTTCAAATGTTATGAGCCAATTTTTTTAAGACTATCAACCATGCATTTATTTGGAACAAGATTATCGTCTTTAACTGGATATTCTCAATTAACATGCTTGATGATGAGGAGGGAGTCTTTGAAAAATGTCAACTCTTGGAGCCAACATGATATTTCAAAACTTATACCTGCTATGAGGGATTCATATTTTGAAATGTTATGGGTGAATAGAAAACCAAGGTGATAAGATTTGGGTATGACATCGCCATCTTGTGTGCATAATACTATGCCAACTCCTGATCTATGCATGTTACAAGAAACATCGAAGAATAAGGTATATGAAGGAACTGCATTAATATACAACAAATATTTATTAGGGAATTCAAAATGAAGGGGTTGAGAAATCGACAGTGGCACTGCAACTAGTTGATTTGCCAAAGCTTTCCCTTTTATGACATTTTGAGTGACTAATTCAATGCTGAACTCACTTAGGAGCACGATCCATCTAGACATCCACCCTATTATGATAGGTCTATTGAATACTTAAAAATCACATTGAAAAGAAAACACCGAATATAATATTCAATTTGGGAATCATCTGGTACATTTTATTATGTTGAGAGCTATTACATTTATAGAATTTTTCTTCTCCATCATACAAGGAGATAGACCTCATCTTGAAATCCCCTAAATCTCTCAACAACAAATCCCTAATATGTCTCCTTCAATATCTAACACCTCACTAATAGTGAGTTGTTCTCACAACTCATGTACAAATGTGTAATACTGTTTTATTACACACACACTCATATTAGTTTAATTTCTAATGTTCACACTAACAATATATTTTTCCTAACAATCACCCCCTTAGTGTGAACATGGGGAAAACCTAGATCATGTACTTTCATCTACTATCATGATACTGGTGATTTTCAAAGGATAATCACAAACCTAGAACGATGGTTTTACATATGGCTAACCAACAACTGAGAATGGTGGTTTTTACATATGGTTTACCACAAACCATGTATGAAGGTTTTACAGATGGTTTACCTACAACCACATCATGATATGCAGTACTATCATTGACCTTCATCATTTTTTACATAGAAGGAGATTATTACAAACATGAACAAGAATATCACTTATGTTCTTATTATAGCAGAAAACAAACACACAACTGAAATAAAGGAGGTCAGCAATACATTTGAAGTAGTCTCTTTGTTGGCGACTAACAAGAGATGCTGATCAACCTCCTCCTCCTTACCTCCAGCCTCCAAGATCTTTATTTAGAATAGAAAGTCATCGGAATTGTAGTCAGGTTCTTCTGGTGCTGGTTCTTCTTCATATTCTGATTCTTATTCCACAACAACATTTGTTTCATTTGGTTTACGATTTCCATTGAATAGATCTTTAGCTCGAATTCTGTAATATGCATATGTGTGTCCTTTTTTCTTGTAATAGAAGCATTCAGGGTCTTCTTTGTTTTTAGGAAAATTCTTGTAACTCTTTTTAACAAACAAAGCAGTTTCATCTTTTACATCTTCTTTTGTTCTTTTCTCTTCACTTAGAAGTGCATATATCATGTCTTCAAGTGATTGTGTGGGCATTCGTCCGAGAGTGAACACAAAATTACTGTACTTAGGAAGAAGACTATTCGTCTTCTATTACAACTTTTACTTCTGCAAGTTGCCTTATGAGTGATCTTAGTTCATTAATGTGGCTTGACATTGTCACATTTTCATTCATCTTGAGTTTGAATAGTTGCAGTTTTAGTGAAAATTTAGCATTGACTGCATTTGAGCCAAAAGTTTTACCAAGTAGTTCCCAAATTGTTTTTGAGGATTTTTCTAGATCCACAAAGTGTAGCTCAGTATCTGATAGGGAAATTCCTATTATTTCTTTTGCCTTATCATCCCTTGTTTCCCACTCTATTAGTTTTGCAGCGTCTATGGGTTTTGATTCATCTCCTGATACAATCCTCCATAGATTCTTATGCATTAATTGCATTTGGATTTTGACTTTCCAGGTGTGAAAGTTCAATCCATTGAATTTGTCTAGTGGAATGTCCATTATACCTTAGAGCGTTAGTTTCGACCAAAAATGCACTCTTAGGGAAGTCGGTTTCAACCGATATTGCTCCTGATTTACACTATATATTTAAAAAGTAATAAGAACAAATTACTTTTTAACTTTTACATGGATATTTCTATAGCATAAAAAAACATTGAAATATATAGAAATGACTATCACTTAAGATGTAATATTTAATTACATTTTATAACACAATGACATTACACCTAAAAAAGTATTGAGCGTAGATTTTTTTATTTAATCACATATATGACACTTGCAATATATTATAACCATCTACGTTTGTACGAAAACACTACGAACCAACTGTTGAGTTGAAGTTGAGGAGGAATGGTGGAGACGTCGAGTTCTTTATATTCTCAATGGAAAATGTCACTAACCAGATCCAAACGAACAATGCAAGGAGGAAGCTATGATTTCATTGGGATTCACAATGTAGCGTGTGAAAACAATGAGCAGGTTCATGTTATTATTTTAGAAAATGCTGATTGAATGCTCCTTCAGAAGGCTGCATGCTTGAAAAGTATGAGTTATGACAGAGAGAGAACATTCAGAGGCCTAATATCTGACCGATCTGCTATGAAGTTATCAGAAAGTTTGGAAGCATAACCAAGTCTCAGACATAGATCTCTGAGATATCAATTAAATGATGCACACAGTCCTAAAATGCACCTCTTCACAGACCTGAGCATGTATCTTCAAACATGGATATGATGAAACAAGTAGAGCTTTGAAGGCTATACGGTTTGCATGATGAAATCTAGAAAACTCTTTTGTAGGTCGTAACTGATATGCAAAGGCCGTAGGCTGCATGTGGATCCTATCCTCTAGAATTCTTCCATGCACAGGCAAGAGAATTTGCTGCTCTGATGCCACTGTTGAATACTGAACAATCACATTGAAAATAAAACACTGAATATAATATTCAATTTGGGAATCATCCGGGATATTTTATTATATTGAGAGCTATTACATTTATAGACTTTTCCTTCTCCATCATTCAAGGAGATAGACCTCATCTTGAAATCCCTTAAATCTCTCAACAACAAATCCCTAACATGTCTCCTTCAATCTCTAACACCTCACTAATAGTGAGTTTTTCTCACAACTCACGTACAAATGTGTAATAATGTTTTATTACACACACACTCATATTATTTTAATTTCTAATGTTCACACTAATAATATATTTTTCCTAACAAGGTCTTGACAGAAGATATTTTGGCGGATCTACTTTGGTAATAATTTGTATGGTATGATTGATCATATAGTGTCGTAACTTTTGAAAAGTGGATGCCACTGCCAAACACACTTTTTTGACCTAGGAGTATTTGAGATCCTAGGCTATAAGAGTTTTGATCAAGTAGTAGACCACTTGTTCAAGTCCTTTATTGTTATGTTGTGTAAGCAATGCCCCAATGACATGTTTATCGCAGATATATACAACAAAATTTTCTTATCTTGGATAAACGACATCAATACCGATGGAGTTGATAGATACTCTTTTCATCTTGGTGAAATAATCTTGGCATTGTTGTGTCTATTTAAACTAGACATGTTTTTTGAGTAGTTGGTTGAAATGATGACACTTATCAAATAGTTGAGCTATGAAACACATGATTGATTGAATTATTCCTTATAATACTCGTAGCTAACGAAGGTTCTGTGGTGGAGGAATTTCTATTATTCCCTTGAATTTGGTAGGGTCAACCTAGATTCCCCTCTGTGAGATGATAAATCCTAGGAGCTTCCCTAAAGTGATGGTAAAGACACGTTTCTTTCGGATTAAGATGATCTGTATATTCTCATAACCTTTCAAATATATGCCACAAGATAGTTGGATGATCTATTATGGTTTTATATTTAGTGAGAATATCATCAACATATTCCTTCGTGATATCATGAAGGATGTCATGGAAAATAACTATCATTGCTCTCTAGTAAAGTTGCACCCACATTCTTAAGGATGAAATACATTACCTTATAATAAAAAGTTCCCCATTGGGTCGTGAATATTGTCTTATGTGGATCTTCATCAACAACGTGGATCTAGTTGCATCTTAAAAATCCATCCATTAATGATAACATCTCATGACCAGTTGTACAGTAACCAATCATGTCGATACTGGGAAGGGGAAAGTCATCCTTAGGACATGATTTGTTGATATCCCAAAAATCGGTGTAAATTCAAATGCCTAGTGTCTTCTTAGCATCATGTCTCATGTTTGAGATCCATTCAGAGTAAATCTATTGATATTATTATTCCAAATTCTAGTAACTTTAGAAGTTCCACTTTGACTAATAGTTCACCTTAGAACACATTTTCTATAGTTTCTTCTTGACAGGCTTCGGGTGAACCACCAGATTGTATACAACTAATGAATGATCCAAACCTGCCATATCCTTACAGAACCATGTGAAGACATCCTAAAATTTGATGAGTAGTTTTGTGAAGTCCCGGATTTCTGATTCTGATAAGCTTTCTTCGAGCTATAACATTTTACGATTATCGTTTGTTTTGATATTGATGGTGATAGTTTCTTCTACTAACATTTTAGATGTATTGGTGGCTTCGAATGACGTTGTAGGCTTATGTGGGTCATATGATTTATATAGAACCAAGTATCCTCCCTCTATTTCCTCAGAAATGTTTTCACTAGGAGATGCGTCCTTTTATTTTTTATTTTTTGCTTTTCACTTTTCACTTTTTTCAATTTTTGTTTCTCACACAACGCCTCATCGAGGTTTTCACTATATGAGATTGTATTCTTATTTTTTCATTTTTCATTTTATTTTTTGACTTTTGATATACTGGAGCACTCAAATTCCTCACCAAATTAAGTGGTAGCATCAAGGTTTATATCGAATCCCTTCTTTGGGTCCGATAAGGGAATAGGGTCTCGAGTCCTAAGAAATTCTTGGATGGTCTCACCATTCTGAAAGAGGTCCATGGAGATATGAAATTGTTGGTCCTGATTTATAAGGGATCGGTAAAAGATATCAAGGGTGAAAATGGAAATATTTTCAAGGCAAAGGGTGGCTTCATACATGTAATCAAAGAGGCTATGTGTGGAACTAGTCTAAAATTCGAAATCAATGTCCTCTTTGCTAGTCATTACATCAAATATTATAGGCCTTTTTAAAAAGTTTGTAACCTAAACCATGATGGTATACATTTGATTCATACATTACTGGTTCAAGTAAACCTCATGCTTGTGAGTTGAGTCCTTTTCCTTTCCAAATCATGTTCTTCATTAGATTGTTTCACCTGATTCTTAGACGTTTCTTAGAAAATGACGAAATAGATAGGGTAATGGGCATAGGAGGAATACCTGTTGAGATGCTTGTTGGTAGGTTGTTGCATGCGTATGACTTCAAAATCCACAGCTGATTGTGAGAACTTCCTTTTTGCTTGGAGGAACTACCTGAAATGGCACACAAGACCATTGAATAAAAGTTAAACAATACATGCAGTGGACTTCCTATCATGTGTTAGATCCGGGAAGTGTGATACTTCCTAGATGGCTGTCAATCCACTGTTTAAAACAACTTAATGTTGGTAATAAAGTAAATCCTATTGTATTTAAAATGATTTAGGTATCTCATTCATCTACAATAAGAAAATTCATTCACAACAGGCTAGGCTATGATTGAATCTGAAGGTCAAAGTCACTGTCAGGATTAGTTAGGGTCAGATCTTAGTCAGTTTAGGGTATTTGGTGGTGGTTTTAGGCTTTGATCTAGGTTTCTGATAAAAAACATAGAGACCGATGTTGGTTGAGGTTAACCGGTGATGGTTATGGGTGACCGACGTCGGTATGGTTGGGGTACATGCAACTCAATAAGACTTGGCTGGGTGATAGATCCGGGATTAGATGAAGGTGGAGGGCAATGACGAGATTTGTATGGATCCTGGAGATGCACAAGAATGATGAAAATCCGGGTATGGATAGTTCAATGGTGCGGGTAAAGAGGTGGTTGATTTTGCATGGAGATACAATGGTGGGAAATGGAAATGAAAGAAGAAACTAATAACAAATGTAAAAGGATCTGCTCAAATGACAGGGAACCAACGTAGGTTAACAAACTTACTATTTGTACGAGCTTGATGTCTGGTTGGTAATGGTGGGTGATCAAATGGACTTGGTGTAGTGCTGGCTCTTCCTTGGATGCTCCTATGAAGACATGTGGCTGTGTGATTGGTTCGTCTGCTGACTATGGGTGTTTTGATGCTGGTACAGATGCTGGTTCTACTTACATGCAACTTCGGTTTCGTCACTTGTTCTCAGAAGATGCCTCTCTCTCTCTCTCTCTCAGAAATGTGCCAACCCTCCAAAAACAATGTGCCAACCTTGAAATAAGGTTGTTTTGGGAGTTAAATGGTAATCGACGGTGGTTCCGTCTTAATCGGCAGCAGTTAAGGGTAACCGACGTCGGTTAAGGTGGGATTTCCTAGGTTTACTAAACTAGGCAGATCCCCTTGATTTTCTGGGATCTTGTTTTGTTTAATCCACGGATTGGACTCGAAGCTTCCTTCTAACATGCAGGAATGTGGTTAGAGGGAATGTAGGCATTTATTTTTAGGGTTTGGGTAAGTCTTAGTTAGTTATGGCAACTTACTAAGAATACGTCTTAGGGTGAGGTGGCTAGATGAGGTGGATATGTGGGCATTATCCCAATTAGGATATTTAAATAATAAATATTGTGAGGATAATGAATAATTTAATTTAATTAAATTAATATTAGAGTGGGATGGAAGGGGCCATGGTTAGGTGAATGTGTTCAAGGTGTTTATTTGACGGGGGATGAAGGGGAGTATGACCTAATTTTAGTGTCTACATTTTTACCCTTTTTGTTGCGTAGCTTGTATTGGTAAGCGACATTGAGAAAAATAAGATGTGGTTGCCCCATGTGTGGGTGAAGGTGATCCCCCTCAAACTAGGAAGTGACGAGGTAGAAGGCAGAATCGGTGAGTGGGTTGATAAAATGTGAATGTTAGGAAGAGGAAGGTGGGTATTGGGGGAAAAAGGAAAAAGGTCTACTCGGGTAATCTAGGTAATGGGTCAGGGCCAAAGGTAGTAACATTCAAATGCATGCACACATAAACTACAGCACGGTACCAAGTTGAAGAGTAGGCAAACTCTACATTGTCTAAGGTCGATAGGTTTATTCCAAACAAGGTTGAAGTGATTACGGTATCCCAGGTATAGGATATGGTTAGGAAACATGATGCAGGTTAGGTGTAGGAACATTTAGGTATGTTCTGATACACCAAAGGTAGGGTTAGGATAAATGGTCACGGTAAAGAGGCAAGGTCAGGTCATCAAGTCAATCAACACAGGTAACAGTGCTGCAGGGTATAGCGAACACATGAGGTCAAAGATCACTAGCGATGGTCCAGGTCCAAGTATATAGGTCACGGCACGGGTAGGGTAATAGTGTGAAATTGTGGGCCATGTGGAAGAGAGGGTGACCAATGCTGGTCGAGGGTAAATGATGCCGGCATAGGGTAACCGACCATGGTAAAGTAGGGCACGTGACCGATTTCGGTGAAGGTAAAACCAGTGTCGGTCAAGTCAGGTTTGTTATAAAAATGAAAAATCTGTGTTTTTGCAATTCATTTGTCTTTTTGTAAATTGAGAAAATGACACAAGAGAGAGAAAAAGGTGGAAAAGTTTCTGGATGGAATGAAGAGTTGAGTTGGTGAGCTGAACGGTGGGTGATTGGTAGTTGAGAGGCGGGTCCATGAGATCGGATTGTGAGATTTGATTGGTTGGAGGTGCGGGTAGCGATTGGTGCTGGCAGAGGCTGGAGAGGGATTGGGTGGGCCACCGGTGTAGCGGCTAGACGTGCCACCACGAAGAAGACAACATGATGAGGTAAGCATCAAACTCTTGTGTTTTGGTGGGGGGAATTCATTGGTAAAGAAGGGTTTGACAAATTGGATTTGGTTTTTTTCATTGTTTGGGGGGAAATGAAATTTGAAATGTGGGAGGGTAAATTGGGTAAAATAGGAATGGGGAAAGAGTAAAATAGGAGAATAGGGGGTGGGAGGTGGTTAAGGAGAGGTATAAGTGAGGATGGGTGGGTAGAAGAGGAAGGAGAGGGAAGTGTTGGAGAGGGGAGGGTTTTGGGGGTCGCGATTTTTGGCCGCGACAGTGACCGTGACCATCGGTCTGGGTCGATTAGAGATAACTTACACCGGTCAGGTTTTGGAGAATGAGGGGCCAAAAGGGTCTTAGGTTGAGTGGGTGAGATAGGGAAGGGTAGAATAGGGTGCGTTGTTGAAAAACCTAGAGTAGGCAGGGGGAAAATGGGTTTGGGGAAATGATAGTGGGTGAATATGGGTATGATAAAGGTGAATTAATTTGTTGTTTGTATTGGATGCAGGGGAGAGATCAGCTGCGGATGAGAGATAGGGTGCCACCCTACTCTTGAGAGTGCGGGGCACGGTAACAGCTGAGGAGTGGCAGCACATGGAGGAGGTGGGCTTGAGTGGGGTCCGACGCTATCAGCATGTGGTCCAGCAGCCGAGTCTGATGGTCGCTCTCATCGATAGATGGGATTCAATGACCAACACATTCCATGTACCGATGGGTGAGATAAAAGTCACCCTGGAGGACGTGTTCAGGATCCTGTGGCTACTGATACTGGGTACGTAGGTGTATTCGATCTCCTTCGAAGCCTTGGAGGATTTGATGCTGACAATGTTTGGAGAGGGACTGGTAGACATGACATTCCATAGTGTCAGTTTGAGCTATGGAAAGATGTACATAACCCATCCAAAGGAGACGAGACTCATTGTCTTATTGATGGAGGCAATGTGTGATTTCGTACTGCCTGATGCAAAGGGAGGGAGATTTCCCCGCTCCTTTATGGGGGTATTACATGACATGATGATAGATCAGACCCGCTTTTCCTAGGCACCAGCATTCCTGGTGCAGCTATACAGAGAGCTGTGGGCGTATGGGCGTCTACGCAGGTTCAGCATGTGCTGCACATTTTTACTACACTGCTGGGCCTATGAGCACATAGTTTGTGTGCGGCCAGTAGGGATGCCTCGAGCAAATGAATTTCCACCGAGATTGGTGCGGGTGGGGTATAGGCGATGGGTACCTGTGATTGGAGAGTGGTGATTAGATAGGCCCACACATGATGTAGCATATTACAGGATTTTATTGGAGGGGATCCGGAGTTGAAATCATATGGAGACCGTATGTGGGCTATCCCTCATTCAGGCGGATGCACGAGGAGCTAGATGGTCTGTAGTTGGTGAGATGGATAGTGGGGCACTATGCCGGGGAGCACGAGATGATCTCAGTGGATAGGGTTAGATGGTAGTTTGGACTGCCATAGGACATACCTCCACCTTTCCCACATTACAAAAGGGATGACGTGGAGAGGCCATTACCTCTACCACAACCGATAGTGCCCACAGGGCAGGAGGAGTAGGTGGTAGACCAACAGATTGATGATGCCAGGGTTACAGATAGATACAAATAGTGGAGGGTGGATCATTTATGAGAAATACCACCTAGGCCAGGGCAACCAGACTTAGCCACCATCACGGTGCAGAGGACGCCCTACAGGGGTAGGTGGAGACCCTAATTACCCAGTTGGGTATGGTGCAGGCACAACTTGCTAGTTCAGAGGTGAAGGTGGCCGAGTTACATGTACAGGTGGCTATTCTTCAAGCCCAAATGGCCCAGGGTGGGGACGAAGATGGAGATGGGGATGATGGTTGGGTGGCTGCCCTATAGGAACAGGTGACAGGGTTATAGGGCCAGTTGGCCACAACACATGCACAGATTGGGGCTTTACAGGCCCAGATACAGGCACAAGGGCAGGGGCCACTGGCACCACCATAGACACCGGGACAGGGTCCCAGTTCATAGGCAGGGGTGGGATCAGGTCTTGTAGGATAGGTACAGGGGCCGAGGCCTATTGGGCCACCACAGACCGTACCCATAGCCAGGTTGCGGGAGGTGAGAGAGGAGGCCAGGTACTATCAGGACTAGCTTACTATGGCAGGGATAGATTGCTTATCATATGCCGAGTACAGGGTACAACAGGTCTCTAGTGAGAGGACTAGGTCACACACCCATATCATGGAGAGCACAGGGGGCCAACGAGCCCCAAGACATGGTCAGGGTGAGGCCACCAGTTCCTGGAGGCCAGTTTCGATTGGTGCACCAACAGGGACCCAACCACCACCTATGATGGGTGGGGAGATGTTAGCAGGTCGCCAGATAGGGGCCGAGGAGGCAGAGGGGACATGCGACATAGATATGGAGGATGTCCACCGAGAGGATGCCTGATATATGGCTCTCGATTTGGACATATTTTTGATTTTTGATATATATCAGCTTACGTGCCGATATTTTGTTATATTTTTGATCACATACCGGCCTGCGTGCCAAAGAGAGTGAGGATGTACATGAGTTTTGTATTAGTGAGCATATACTGGCCCACATGCCGAAGAGATTTCATAATGTTTTATTGTTTCATTGTATATGATACCGGCCTGCAATGTCGATGACATTTTGTATTGAGTATTGGCCTGCGTGCCAGATCAATTTTGAGAGATGGACATGATTGAATATTCATATATATTGTATAGAGACACACACATTTTTTTATATGATGACATGGATGAGATTTTGATGATTGGTTGATGTTTTATGATAATTTTAATTTTTTGTCATGATATGGACGAAAGTGGACTACACCAGGTGATCATGGATGGAGTTAGGTTGGTTTAGGCATGGATCTAGTTATGGTTCCAGTGGTCTAGGCATGGTTGAGGTCTTCAGGTCTTAGGCATGGATCGAGTCAAGTCTTAGGCATGGATTGTACAGTCAGGTTGAGCATGGTCTAGGAATATTTGAATTAGGTAATAGGCGTGGTTGAGTCAGGTTTGTGGTCTAGGCATGGTTGAATTAGGTAATAGGCGTGGTTGAGTTTAAATTGGTTGAAGTTGTGATTCATTAATTTGTGCAATGAATGATGGGATGGGTCATGTTTAAGATGCTTTATAATACATGCATGGTGATGATAGAGAAATGGTAGTCATAATAAATGTATGGTGTGATGATGATAAAAATGTTAAGCAACATGTTGTTTGGTTGGTTTAATTTCTAATTTTTGACATAAAAAGGAAACTAAGTGGGGTAGAATGCAAGTTAGGAAGATGAAAGATGAATTGTTTAGGGTAGAGAGTGGCCGAGCTAAACTCCAAGGGCCCCATGCCCTCGGAGTGTTGCCTACATAGTCCCAGCGAAAAGGGACCTCACGCTGATGTAGTTCTCCCATAAGCTAGGGAAGAATATGAGGAGGTATGAACATGAGTTGGTAGGTTTTAGGCATGATTTTGGAATTAGGTTGGTTAGGTATGAGTGGGTTATGGGAAAATTGGTATAGGTGATGTCGATGGAGGTAGAAGAAGAATATTACCCCAAAAGTTAATGTCGAGGACCAAGTCCTGCAAGGTAATCAAAATGTAATAAAGATGGTTAAAAGATAAGAGGGGACAAGAAAACTGCCTGATTGGTTAGGATCATATCGAGTAGGTCATACCTTGGAGGAGGTGAAGAATGTAAGGCCCGAAAGAAATTGCATGATTGATTGTTCTAAGGGTGAAAATTAGTCACATGATCACCAAATGTCTTGGTTTCCAAGAGGTCCCTTGAGGTGGTAGAAAATGAGAGTACAAATGGTGAGAGGGGTGAAAGGTGGTTAATTTTTATATCGTATGAGGTAGCATGCTCTTTGGCTAAGAGATACAAGATCACAATGGGAAAGTCCATGACTAAAAGACTTTTTGTATTGACTGATATTTGAGATAGACTGATCGATGCAGGAAGTCGATATGGGATGAGGAATTTAACTCCTTGAGGTCTTCGTGAAGTTGATTGATGTGGGAAGCTTCAGTTTCTCCCATTTTTTTTTGAAAGAGTTGTACATAGCTGTGCTTTAAGGGAGCAGTCTATTTATAGCAGCAATTTCCAAGAGGAAGATGTCCTTTTAAGGGAGTCATCTTTTTATTAGAAGTTTGACTCAATGAGTTGGATCCCATGTGAGGGATTTTGAAGTCATGGACAAGATCAAGGTGAAAAAATAAGATTCTTTTTCAAAAAGTAGGGTGAAATGACTATGAGA
The DNA here is from genome assembly GCA_019776745.2 of Taxus chinensis. Lineage (NCBI taxonomy): Eukaryota > Viridiplantae > Streptophyta > Pinopsida > Cupressales > Taxaceae > Taxus > Taxus chinensis. Next base: position 740,827,898 of record CM034153.1, read on the forward strand.
TCTCATCTAAAGGTAGACGAAAAGTATCCATGAGAATCATGCTATGTGCAGCATCATGGTACACATATTCAAGTGAAGATGACAAGTGATGGGACACACATGATTCTGGTTTAATCATTGGTGAGGTGTAAGAAGTGGATAGCGCTCAAGGGACGAGCATGAAAAAGGAAAAAAGTGATGTAGGACTAAAATTCAACAATAGAATGGTTAAAGATGCAAGGTGTTAAGGGGCTCAGGTTCAGGTTTACCATCGAGTGAAGATAAACAATAAGCACCTGATCCATAAGTATGAGTCATGATGTATGGTCCAAGCCAATTAGGAGAAAATTTTCCCCTTTTACTTTTTTCTGCTTTGGTTACATGACTTGATTTTCTTTCAGGGCCAGGTTTTTCATCGACTTGTTCATTTTAAGAGAAGGTTCGTTCATGGACTCATTTTTCATAGGCACGTTTGATACGTTTTTGGTAAACTTGAAGGTGATCAAGAGCGTTAAGACGACATTCGTCGACATTGCATAACTCAAGCTATGCTAAACGGTCTTGACAAAAGTTATCATCATTGAGCATGTCATGGAGAGAAATGCGGAGTGAGGGGATCTAGACTCACTCTAGAGGCAGAACAACCTCTCAATACCATAGACCAAAGAAAAAGGTGTGTAGCGGCTGTGGAAGTGCGAATACTAGTGCGGTAACTTACCCCCTTGCCCATAGGGTAAAAGTTGAATGTGTGTATGCCAGTTTTTCAAGGGGTAGGCGAAGACCCCTAAAAAAAATTAAAGTGTAATCGTTAACCACTTTCATGAAAATTTTGTTTAAGGTTTTTTTAGTGGATTCGGCTTGGCCATTGGTCTATGGGTAATAAGGTAACCACTTTCATGAGAATGAGAAACTTAGTTGAATGTTGAAACTTAGGCATCGCAAAGTTTTTGCAATGTTTTGTTTTTGAATTGTTTTCCATTATCAGTGATGAGGAGATGAGGAACACCAAAGTGACAAATGATGTGATGATTGATGAACTCACATATTTTCTCGGCTTTCATGGAGATGAGTGGTATGGCTTCAACCAATTTTGTGTAGTATTCGGTAGCGGTGATGATCCATTGATGTTGTTGGGAAGAATGGAGGGTTGATCTCTTCGACAAGATCCAAACCCCATTGAGAGAAGGGCCAAAGGTCACGGGTGACCTATAAGGCATGACTGGGTGTATGATGAAGAGTTTGCACCTGTTCATTTGATCATTTTACACAAATAGTTTGCTACCGTAGTCACAACAATCATGGTTGAGGGTTGAGGCCAGTAATATTCCTAGGCAGAGAATACGCTTTGCAACAGTTTGGCCAGTGGGACTGTGGGTTCAAAGATATGCCATGGCAGTGAAAATCCTTAATGGTCAAGGGCAAGTTTTCTAGAACAAAAAGATGGCATGGAAACAGAGATGACAGCATATAATCCAGAGCTTATAGAAGGTCCCCCAATGATTACCAAAACAATCAGACATACTTGTAAGAAAAGTGCATTGTCATTACGGGTGAGATTTTTGTAGGTAAGATGGAAAGAGAAAGATCGGATTTTATGTTTTTATAGCTAGAGATAATAAGGTCACTTGGGAACAAGACTAGCCTGGTTATGATAAATTTAGGCTTTCACTTCACTGAGGTAAATAGGATGTCTTGATTTTGTAGTAGATACATCTGTACATCCATCTCTGTGATATTTTAGAGTTGGAACTAGAGGAATATAAGGTCGAAGTAAAAGTGAGATGTGCAGATAACAGAAAGTAAAAATATTCTCATCATGAATTTATCTGGTCTGAATGGTTCCTTGTTTGGAAAAGAATCTACTTTTAGCTCAGTGAGATATTGGTCAAAATCTATAATCCACATGTGATTTTTAGCACTTTTAAATGTTATGTTGTTACGATAAGGTCAGATACCAGTGACTTGGCCTATAGACTCCAAGATGAGCAATCACCAAAGATGTCTAAATTAATTTGACGGCTAGGGGAGAGGTGACTTGGAGACGGCTGATTACGAGTGCTATACATAAATTCATTTAAAATATAAAATATTTGACTAAACTATATAAATCGAAACTGAAATACAAAGGCATTTGAGGTTTACCATCAAGTGGAATGAGGATAAAACCATTTGAGATTTACAATGACAGTTGAAACCATCGAATATCAGAATGTCATTTAAATTATTAGTTAATAAATATAGTTATACATAATTTAAATAAAACCATTTCAATTTGAGACTTGAAATTAAATAAGCTGAAATAAATTATAAAACCATTTTGATTGATGAAGAGACGATAGATGATATTCATATCATTAATCTTTGTAATGTCCTTTTTTTCCCACTTAAGAATCAGAATTTGGACTTCTTCTTGCCATTCCTTCTCCATGGAAAATGGTGTCACCCAGATTTCATCCCTGAAATCTGTGACTACCCAATCTTCGAAAAAAATTCGTACTTTTAAAATAATGGGTCATGTTGTTGTGTATTTATTGCTTGAAAGTTCTTGTATTGCGTCAAGATATTCCCAAGGAGCCATAGTAGCCCTTTTTCGCCAAATACCCAGATGCCCAAAATTGTTATATTCGGTCGTCAGGATTTGTCTGCGGGAAATTTGTATTTAATTATTTTGAGCCCCGTATGAGGCTATTTGCGCTCAGTTTTAACTCCTGTTATGATCGAATATGTCATTACTCTTATATACCAGAAGGCGTTTTACCTTATGGAATAAGTTTTGGGCTTTATTTGTGACTTTTGGCATTTTTCCGTGTTTTTGTGTTGTCCCATTTCTATTTTCTGTGAAATTTTTCTAGAACAATTCCTTTGCCGGGTAAGCCTGATTTTTGGCCTGGAGTAGCTGGAAAACATATACGCACGTTTTGCCCGGAGGAAGTCACCATCGGAGGTCTGGATCACTGGGAAAAAGCGAAGTCGTGCATAGAAAAGCCCTTGCCGGGTTGGGCGCATTTTTGGAAAACAAAGGATTTAAGCTACAGATGGGAAAAATAGAAGCAGCAGGTAGGTGGGATTTTATTGGCCTTGCAGGGTACTTTTTCCCGTGATATAAAATTCATTTAAGCTGCAGTGGGAAAAATAGAAGAAGCAGGCAGGTGGGATTTTATTGCCTGCCTTGCAGGGTACTTTTTCCCGTGATATAAAATTCACTTAAGCTGCAGTGGGAAAAATAGAGGCAGCAGGCAGGCGGGAATTTATTGCTTGCCTTGCAGGGTAAAAATTCCCATGGTGATAATAAAAAAAAAGTGACTTAAGTGAAATCACGGGATTTTATTGCCTGCCTTGCAGGGTAAATAATCCCATTGTCAAAGTCAAATCACTTAAGTGGATCATGGGATTTCCGGTGGCTGCCTTGCAGGGTAAAGAATCCCATTGTAGAAGAAATTCTTAAAAATAGAATTACTATTGTGCAAAAAAGTGCGACCCACCTTTGGTGATTGAATAAAAAGCATTGAATGAATATTTGTAATAATCTTTATTCACCCAATTTTGTGCGCCCAGGCTTGTGGAAAAGTCAACAAAGGGAAGTGGACATAAGGAATTTAAAGAATAGAATTCCAAAATTAAATAAATTTAATTTATTTAATGGCAGCCCCCTTTTCAAGAAGTGTGCCCATTTGGGCATTATTTAATGATTTTTAAAGTATTAAATGATTATATTAATTCCTATTTTCAGTGGCTATGGTCAAAGCACACTGTGGGGCTTGAGTGAAGTGCTGTGTGAAGGATTAAATTGGATTAATTTTATTTATTAAATGGCTGTCCTTAAACATGCTATTTTTAAAAGAGAAAAGCATGATTTTTAATTAATTAATTGCCTTTAATTGTTAGGGCAATTATTAATTATAGAATTGTGAAGGTTATATAAGCATGGGCAGCCATATGGATGAATTATTTAATTCACAGGTTAAGAATTGCAGCAAGGAGGAAAAGTGCGCCCCCATTAGAGGAAGGATTTTGTTCAGACAAAGTGCTAACAAGGCTAAAACCTTCCAGATTTGGCGCATGCTTTGGAGAAGGTTGATCTTCGTCTACATAGTTGTTTTCACAGGTGTTACAGGAGCTCAGGTGTTGATTGAAAGGATTCATGCTCTCTTTATGTGCAAATTAAACACCAATTTTTGGGGCAGCAGGCTTGAAAAGTGCAGATTTTTATAATTTAAATTCACTATTCATGCTCCGGTGGCCATTTTTGTCTGAATAAATTGCAGGAACTCATTACAGGTGCTTTATAAAAGAAAAGGAGTTTTTATCAATGTCCAATACATTGCAAATATCCTCCGAATCTGAAGAATTGTCCAAATCTGCACCAGTATTGAAGAAATCCGGCCAAGTTAGATGAAAAAGAATTATTCAGACAAAGATAGACAAAGCCATGGCGAAAGGAGATGAAAAAGAGAGCACGATGGATTCATGCATTGCTTCCAAACTTTCAGACATAGGAGACACGGATCTAGGCCCAGAACCTCTTTCTGATTTGATTGATAGATCCAGAGCTGGAAAGACTTCACTCATGCGTGCGGTCAAAAGTAGTGGAATTATTCGAGCTGCAGCTTTCCCGTGTACAGCCCAATTGCCAGAGTTTGTGATGGAGTGTGCTAGATCTTATCATCCTTCATCCAGATCAGTGCGTGATGTTGCGGGAAAGACAATAATTCGTTTGGATGCAAAATTCTTTAATTATTGTCTGAAGATTCTAGTGCGAAAGGTGGTGACTTCTATTAGCATTCAGGATGCTGACAGTAGGTGGGAAAAGCATAGAGCTGATTGTGTGAGCATCATGAATAGCCGGTTCATGAAGAAGCCTAGATCCCCTTCCAAGTTCCCGAGAACTCTTCCACGATCCAATTTGGTGCAGGAGGCGGATGATATCGTCAAATTGCTATGCAGGTTGAATGGTGAAGCGAATGCCTACACTTTCCGGACATGGATGTATGCTTTCATCAGAACCATTGAAATCAACAAGATTGATTCTATAATCAGTTGGTCAGAAATTATTAGCAGCAACATCGGTGAGCAACTGCGGAACGTAAAGCGTACCTTCAGCTTCAAGATGACTTCATACTTGGTATATGCTGCAGCTTCACAGGGTGTCTTTTCTAAGCTGGATAGATGTGGTATTCTTTCCAAGGATCCCATTTTCGAGTGCTACCCGCAGCTTACTGCACCTGCGTGCGAGGACTTCAAAGTGATCAACGATGGTTTCTTCTACGATTTCATCTGCAGGTTAGACAAAGACTTGAAGACTCACAGGGTAAGCAAGGAAGCATGGGAAGTAGTGTCCAAGATTGGCAGTGTATTCATCCAGTTTACAGATTTCACATACCTCAGGGTTACGAGCTTTTCAAGTGAACCAATAAAGATGCCAAGGTACCCGAGTGACAGATTGATCGCCATGGAACTGAGTAGGCAACTTGTGGAGTTACACGACCTTCAGTCGAAGCGGCACAAGTCTATGGGCTTCTTCCCACTCACTGTGGGATATTACAGTTGCATCAGCATTCACAGAGCTCGAGGGATGGAAGCACAAATGTTGTCCGAGTATGAGCAAGAGTTCTTCCCTGCGTGGCTTAATTTTGATCCATTTGGAGTAACCAAGAAGACAATCTCCCAGGAGTACGCACATGTGCCTTCGTTAGAAGATTTCTGGATGAAATGCAGAAGTGAGTACGAGGTTAGAAAGAAAGATTTCAGCAGGCTATCGGCAAAGCAAGTATTTGACTTTGGACTAGCGCGGATACCTGCGGATCTTAAAGATGATGGGAACGTGATACTTGACACTTACCATCAAATGGGAGGAGATAAAACTATACTACAGGATAGCAATGGCGGCTGCAACACAATAGAAGAGAGATCCAGAGCTGTGTTGGTGAGTACTTCGAGCTGGCTGCTAACGAAGGGATACTGCCTTAATGAAGTATTGATGAATCAAATCATGGGCAACTTCAGCGTAGGAGATTCCCTCAAACGAAAGCATGAAGGAGAAAGCAACAAAAGGTCCGAGAAGTTGAAAGTACACAGAAGATCTCAAGAGAAAGAGAAGACCACTTCTACGACCATAGCTTTGACCCCGACTTCTCCAGTACCTAGAGGATCACCAACTATTGCACCACAGCAGCAGGATGTTTCCATGCCTTCATTGAAACCAACGACGTTCGTCTTCTCTCCGCAGCCACTTCGTTCAGCACCCGTTCCAGAGGAGATGTTAAAGCTACAGATGACGGAGTTCGAAAGAGCTTTGTCCTTGGATGTTTCAGAAGATGGCAGCCATGATACTGTGGCACTTTCTGATGGAGAGGATGCAGAGCGGGAGATGGTAGTGCACTCAGCGACTTCTCACTCTCCGAGAAGTAATTTCTCGGAATGGTTAGCTATGCGGTTGGTTCCGGAAGCAAGAGTAGAGACGAACTTAGAGGAACATGACTTGCAGCTACTTCAGGATCTGAGCAGAAGAGACAGAAGGCCTAAAGTTGCTAAAGCAACTTCTAGGTTGATCATCACGGATTCGGGAGAGAAGTTTGCTGAGATATTAATTCCAGCGGAAGGAAAGGTAGAAGAGGAGCTCACGGCAGAAGATGTGACGGTGACCAAAATACCACTCGGTCAAGCTACCACTGAAGGATTGAAGCAGGACACGCAGACGTTGCTGGATGCTTTGTTCCTTAGGCTTGACAGTGAAAAGGTGGAGAAAGAAGAGCTGCAGAAGCAAGTATCTCAATTATGTGAGATCATAGCCAAGGTTGCTAAATCTTCCATTCAGCCCATTTCAGCGCAGGTGAGTGATCATCTTATGCAGGAAATGGAGGATGCAAGCAATCAAGTAAAGGCTATTGACGAATGGAAGGATCTGATTATTCGTCAAGCTTCTGTACAACTTGGGGAAGTGCCAGCTTGCCTAAAGGTTATGAACGATGCAACAAATCAACTAAAGCAACTGATGGAGAGCATAGAAGGAATGAATACAGTTGCAGAGAGTAACCTGAGTATTTTGGCCGAGATCAACAAGCTGCCGGGAGATGTATTGGTTGTAGAACAAATTGTGCCGGATGGATCAGTCGAGAAGGGGAAGCAGCTAGAGTTTGCAGTATCTTTCCGTTTGGAGATCTGCAGAGTTTTGCTGAAAAGGATGCAGGCGCTTGAGAGTAGAACATCAGATTTTCCGGACAGTATCATTTCTTTCACTGAGGAAAGAGTGGATGGAGGTGTTACTTCATACGTGCGGATTGTTTCTAACGAGGTGCATGATTCCCTGGAAAGTTCTCTTCTGATGGTACAAAAGAGAATTGATAAAGCTACCAAGCCTTTCACGATGAACTCTATCAGTAGGCTGGTGAAACTGCAGGCAGACATTGCGAGATTTGGGTCAAGTTTGGAAGAAGTGGAAGCATGCAGCAAAGTGTTGAATGAAGGGTTGCTGCAATTCATGACAGAAAAGGAAGCAGTGGCTAAAACGGATGGAAAGATGCTGAATTATGTGTTCGACAAGTATATCAGATATCAGAACAAGAAGAAGATGTAGATGTTACAGCTGGCATGACTTCTTCTATTCTTTCTTCTTCTACTTTCTATGTTCCCGGATGAAATTGTAAACTTCTAAGTTATTGGTTTTGCAACCATTACTTGAAGTCATGTGGAACCTTTCTATTAGTTAAGTGATACATGTGTCACTTAAGAAGAAGTTAGTTGAGGATGATTGCCAAATGTCATCTTTACTTGTTGTTCATACTTTAGTTCAGTTTGAGTCTTCTATTTGTACTTTCCCTCCTACATTCTATAAGTAGGAGAAGAACCTACGGGTTAATCATCAATCAGAATTTGTAAGCAGCAATCTTGTGTTCTAGACTTTGTGCTGAATCCCTTGAGAGCAACTTGTTGACCAAAGGAATACAAAGGAGCAGGTTTCCGGAGAACTTTGTGTCACGGTGTACTGTGTTTCTTGCTTTTGAATCTTTAGATCTTTTGAGTAAACTTTGTGTTATTTTAGATCTAGATCTAGAGCTGCCTTTGTTTTATAATTCTATGTGTTCATATCTATTAAGTTTCTTCTATGTGCATGCAATTAGCTCTGCTATCTACTGATTGAGATGCACATCTTCCCCATTTCTTCTCTGTATTTCCTTTACTTCTCTTCTTCTATAAATTTCCTTTCTTAAACAGCTGCTTACTTGCTGCAAAACTTCTTAGTTATGGTTCATGAACTAAGTGGTTAAAGTAAAACCCCTGATAGATAATAACACATTTTTATTGTCAAATTTGACATGGGAGCCTCACCGGTTAAATGAGGGAGATTTATCTCATGACTGCCTAGGTTTTGTGCTATGCAGAAAATCTAGCCAACATGGAGTTTTTTTGGCAATGAAAACTAAGGCTAATTTTTTTTTTTGGGATGGGTGTATCGGGTTTTGTAGTCAAAAAGAGTACAGCTTATGTAATAAACCACCTACTCTCTGTGTTGTTCATCACGTTGAGCGAGCATGGCTCCCAAGGAGTGATCGGTAGCTGATATGTATAGGTAGAAAGGTTGATCATCTTTAGGTGGAATGAGTACGGGTGGTTGGAGAAGGTATTGTTTTAAGGTTTCAAAAGCTTTATGGTAGTCATCATCCCATTTAAAGGAGACATCCTTCTTGAGCAGATGAAGAAATGGTTGACACCGATCAAATAATTGTGAAATGAAATGGAAAATAGACTGTAACTTACCTTGCAGGCTATGGAGTTGTCAAATGTTAGTGGGCGGAGGCATTTCTAGAATGGCCTTGAATTTAGTAGGCTCAAATTCTATACCACGTAGGGAAACGATAAATCCCAGAAGCTTTCCTTAGAGGACCGCAAAGATGCACTTCTTAGGCTGAAGGTGAACATAATATTTAATGAGACGGTCAAAGATGGTTTTTAGGACGATGAGGTGCTCTGAGTGGCATTTAGATTTGACCAAGAGATTGTCCACGTAATCTTCCAATATATGATGCATGATGTCATGGAAGATATAAGTCATAACTTGCTTATATGTGGCTCTAACATTTTTAAGGCCAAAAGGCATGACTCGATAGTAGAAGGTCCCCCAAGGGGTAATGAATGCGGTTTTGTGTTGATCCTCTAGGGCAAGCAAGATTTGATTATAACCCGAGAAGCCATCCACAAGTGATATCATCTCGTGACCAGCGGTAATGTCAACCAGCTGATCAATACCAAGTAGAGGGAAAGTCATCTTTTGGGTAGGCTAGGTTGAGGTCACAGAAAATCTATGCAAATGCGGAGTCTCCCTTGTCGCCTTAGTGATAAGGACAATGTTAGAGATCCAACACGGATAATCAATGGCTAGGATGAAGGAAACAGAAAGAAGACGATGAAGTTCTTATTTGACGAGAAGGGCAATGTGAGGGTGCATTTTCCTCAGTTTTTGTTTGATGGGTTTGACATCGGGAATGGTTACAATATTGTGGACCACTATGGTGGGGTCAATACCGAGCATGTTTGTGTAAGACCAAGCAAAACCATGGTTATGATCTTTGAGCAAAGAAGTGATGGCTTCTTATTCAACAACATCTAAAGATTGACCGATCTTTAGGATGTGGGGGTCATCCTGAGTATGAATGTTGATATCGATAGTCAATTCATTTAACATGGTTTGTGTCTCAGAAGGCAACGACCGATGAATATATGAGTCCTCTGCACCAAGGTAGGTGAGTATAGATTCATCATCTTGACATTGAATGACGTTAATTGAACGTGTATCGTCATCGATCATTTCAGGATACAATAAGGGAAGAGAGGAAGGAGCCTTGCCCTCCCATTGATAAGTCAGAGGCCCTAAGGAAATGGTGTTTATGAATTTTTTTTTAGGAGGGATAGATTTTGGATCCATCGACTCTGTCGGTGAAGTTGGTGATGAAGGTGAAGCGGGTGAAGAGGGCGGAGAAGGGCTAATGTCCTCAATGAGTTCAATGCGGGCCTGCTTGGTAGCTGGTTCAGCAAAGCTGACACCACTATGGTCGCTATGTTTTCGGGTAGTACATGGAATAACAAAATGGAAGACTTGCTCGTAAAATCTAAAACCAAAACCCTTCCATGCACATCGGTGCAGGAAGGTATGGGCGAAACGACGATTAGTGAGAGACTGGAAGTCAGCGGAAAATGGGCGGGTTTGTGACGGTGGTTCGTGTGTGTAAGTTGTAGTATCAAGTCCCCCATAGGTGAGATTGGTACGAAGGTGAGGAGGACCATAAAGGAGGCGTTCTCCTATGCGGTGATCATAGCGACGATGTTGGTGAAGGCTTCCATACTCATGTGGAGTAAGGAATGTGTTGACACTATATAGGCGATACTCCCCCAAAGTGAGGTGTTGAAAAATGCCTTCCAAGGGATCGATGGTTGGTATGTGGGTAGCTAGAATAAATGATGTGTCAAAGGTCGATGCGGAGGTGGAGTTAATGGATTGGGAGTCTGATGGGTTGGCCATGGAGGTTGTGGTGGTGGTAGGAATGGAGGATGCATGTGCGGTTGAGGTAGCGACTGTACTGGTAAGTGGAGGTGTAGATGAAGTGATAGTGGTCATGGAGGTAGACGCCTTAATGGGTATGAGCACGTCATTGGGTCGGTAAAGCATGCTACATGTTTTAAAAGGTGATGGATCAACTGGAATAGTATAGGTGTGTCCTTCATGCCCAAACTTTCCACAAGTGGTGTAAATTGGAAGGAACACAACCCATGACACGAATCCAGGGTCTACCAAGCAACAAGTTATATTGAAATTCCCCCTCCAAGATGTAAAATAACTCTGGAACTGTGTGGGGTCCCACGCGAACGTGGAGGATGATGGTGCCTGGTGTAGAGGTGATAACGTCATTGAATGAACGCAACATGGCAGGATGTTTATGCATGCAATTGTTAGGTATGTGCATTTGAGCGAATGCATGGGATGAAATGATATTAATGCTTGTGCCCCCATCAATCATTACACGTCATACACGTATATCATCGATGTGACATAGAGATGAAGAGAGTTGGGTCTGGGTCATCCGTTTGGTGTGGTGCGATCTCTTCCTCTGAGAAGCTAAGGGAGGCTATTTGGTGAGTAGGGTGAGGTGTGGATAAAGGTGGAAATTTGGTGAGAGAGGCTACATGATGGGGTGTGATAATGGAGGCTATGGGTGTAGGGTCATTGGGTAAAACCTCAATAGATTGAAGAACCTCCATGAGAGCTTGACGATGGGATTTTGAGGTTTGGATGAGGTCATATAGGGACATTTTGAGGGGAGATTGGTGTAATTGTTTGAGCATGGTGCGATGTGTGACCCCATTAAAAATAGGGTATGTGGGGCCGTAGATAGTAATTTTAGGTGTGGGTGCAGATGGTATGTTGGGTATAGGATTGGTTGGTGAGTCAGTTTCCTTTTCCTTGCCTTTGTCTCTCTGAGCACGAGTAGTGACGTGTATCATGTTGATCTGAGGGGAGTTGGAAAATGGAGATAGGTGTAGGATGAGTGGTATAATGACATGACGGGAAAAAACCTACCGGGGGAGAAAAGCCTTGTGAAATGAGCTGGGTGCAATGACATTTAGGCAATGGTGTGGCCAGTTCTCTAATGCAAACCATGTTAATTTTGAATCTTGGGGGTGGTTCTAGGAGCTGTGGGGGTGGAGGTTGTGTTTGTCGAGTAGGTAGTGAGGGAAGGACTGTGGGAATGGGTGTTGGCGAAACACGGTCCTCATCAAGAAGGTCATCATCATCAAAGTTTTCTTCAGGAGGGCATAACTGGACAAGTATGGTTTTCAAAGCCTTGCAGTTCTCCACATCATGCCCTAGCACATGATGGTAGGTAAAAATTTTAGTGTCATCAAACCCTTTTGGCTTAGGTTTGAGGGGGTGATAAGGTCTGAGCGGCGGTAATGTGATAACAACAATCTCAAGGAGGTTGGTTAAGATTTTGGCATAGGACCCGGCTAGTGGGTTGCAATGGGAAGTGAAAGTGGGTTTAGGCATAGGTGCGGCTGATTGTTGAGGAACCGTCCTTACAGGAGGGGGAGTGGGTCGATCTATGGTTTTGTGTGCTGGAGTGGTCTTGGGTGTTGGTCATGTGTTTGCTTGGGTAGGGGTATGGTAGATGAATGGGCAAGGAGGGTGCATGGTTGTTTTGACTACCTTATTGGAGAGTAGTGGATTTTTGTCTTTGGGTTGCACCTTCTTGGGTAAAGGTGATACGAGTGTATGAAATCTAGAGGGAAAAGCAGATGGGGGAAGAGGATGAGTTACCCACGGGGATAACTGAGGTGCTATGAAGGTAGATGACACGGGTCGTGCAGGGGGTGTGAGGGACAAAGACTGAAGTGTAGTGGGTAGTGAAGAAGTTGCGGAGGGTATTGGAGGTATGGGTGGTAAAGATGCTACAGGTGTGGGTGTAAGTCGTGTCGGGCACCTGGGTATGTTAGAGGTTTGCGAGGAAGGAATGGGATGTTGTGTTTTAGGTTTATTGACGGGCGGAGGTTTCTTAACCACGTTGGAAGGTTGAGGTCCTAAGATGGATAGAATGGGGTAAAAGTGATGAAGGTATGATTGGCGCAGCCGGGGTGTGAGTTCTATGGGTTTGGTTCTTTTGTTTGGGTGCTGGAGTAGATTTGGTGCTGACTTCAGAGGATGTAGCTAAATCTAGTTTGACTAGTGGATGAGTAAGGCTGGTGGTTGGGGTGACCCCTAAGGTAGTAACAAGTTTAGTCGAGGAAGATGATGTAGGTGTGGGTTTGGATTTCAATGTATGTTGGGTTATGGGTGAGGGTGTATGTTGAGCTGTGATAGGTTTCGTGGAAGAAGTTGTGATAGAGGTGGTTGTGTTTGGTTTGATTGGTCGAAATATCTTTGGGTAGATAGTGGAAGTGTCAGTGCAAGTGACATCTGCATTTGTGTTGAAACAGGAAGTAGAAGACGCCCCCATAGTAAGGCTCTATCCACATAATCTAAGTGATCGGCTAAATGTGAGAATGACACATTTGTAGGTGAGGTTGATGAGGATTAATGGCTATTCCCGTAAAGTGTGTCTTAGAGATGGGGAATTTTCTAGCTTTAGCTTCCGTGGGTAAGAGAGCCGAAAGTAGGTCTGCAGGATCTTGGGTAGCTGATGGAGAATGCTCACCTAGAGGTAAAGGTATCTCTACTGGATCCTTGATAGGTGGAGGAGAAAATGGGTGCTCCTCTATAGGTGGAGGAAATGATGGGTGCTCCTCTGTGGGTAAAGGAGATAAACAAGTATCCTCCATGGACTGAAGAAGTACTGTGGGTGATGGCTCTCTAAGTGGAGAAGCCAAAGGTGAAATAGTCTCGATATTAATAGAAGGATCCTCCACGGGTGATGAAGGAGGTGATAGGTGTTCCTCTGTAGATGGAGGAATAGGTGAGGTAGGTTCCAATGTAGAAGGAGGACTTCGAGCTAGAATTTCCTCTATGGAAGGAATATGAGGTAATTGGGAAGCAACGTGTGCGTCACTAAAAATAGCGTGAACCTCACGGGTATGGCTATCGTGAGTTGAGGTCTCACCGGTTTGATCAGATGAAGGGGCATGATTAGGAAAGGGTTTCTTAAAGATGTGTAGGTTTTGATTGGCAGGTGCATTAGGATTATCCATAGTTAACTCACATTTCTCAAGCATTTCTTGGACAATGTTTTTGAAAGTGATGCAATTTCCATCACTGTGACCCTTTACTCGATGATAGTTACAGAAATCATGTTCTTTATACCATGCAGGTGTGGGGTGAGAAGGGTTAAAACCAGTGTGTGGTTTTATAGGTGAAAGGGTGATGGCCCCAGCTTTAATGAGCTTTTCTAAGATAGAAGAATAAGGCTCCCCAATTGGGGTGTATTTCTGTTGTTCCCATTCTGAATTGAAAAGTCTGAATGGGTGAGAGATTAGATGAGGGGCTAGCCTGATTTGACAGATGAGCCGGGATGGATTTGAGTACCACTGTGTTAGCGGTCCCCTTGGCCTTTGAATAATTGTTCTATGGTTTGGAAGAATAAGAGGTATCATTCAACTTGAATGTTGAATTCTTATTGTGTAATTGGATTTTCTTCTCTTCGATGGCCCAAATCTCTAGCTTTCGTGCCATGGTGAATGCTTCGTCGAAGGTTCAGAAAGTTGTGGACTTGTAGGGTCGGCGAGATATGTCTAGCACAATCCCGTGTGAAGAGATTGATGAGTTTGGTTTGTGGTAGTTGGAATGTGAGTTGATTAATCAGGCTACGCTAGCGAGCAACAAAATCTGCAATAGATTCGTCATCATACTGATGTGTGGAGTATAGGTCAGTCATGGTAACCTTCTTAACGATATTGATGGAGAAGTGATCCAAGAAGGCCTGGGCTACTTGGTTAAATGAAAATATAGAGTGTCTAGGTAACCCACTATACCAATCTAATGTAGGTCCAGTCAGAGACATGGGAAAGGTCCTCAAGAGCAAAGCATCATCAAGGGTGATTAGGTAGCACCCATGTTTGAAAGACCGCAAATGTTGTTGTGGGTCTTCCTTGCTATTGAAATGGTTGAATTTAGGCATTTCCCAATGCATGGGGTATGGACAAATAGGGATGGATGGGTGTATAGGCTCATTACAAATCTCATCGTAGGTGAGAGTGTTGTAGGAGCCAGAAATTGATGCCTCCAATGTCTGTATCTTGTCCATCATTAATTTGATTAGGTCATTAGTAGGTTGTGATGGAATGGGTGCCTCTTGTAGCGTAAGAGGGTTGGTGTTGGGCATATGACGGGGGTGGCATTCCAGTATATGGTGATTACCGTATAGGTAGACTGAGAAGGAGGGAGTGAGATAGGGGGTACGTACCCAGAATGAATGATAGATGAAATGGGAGGCTGCTGGTAGTACGTATATGGAGGTGGAAGGGTCGTGGTAACCCTAGTGGCAATGGGGGCTAATGATTGTGGAATAGAAAGGAGCACGTTTTGAAAAGGGGTAGGGGTCACCGACACTGGGGGTGGTAGTGTAGCTACGGGTATATGAGAGACAATAGGGGCGGATGAGGTTGTGTTCTGGGTGGTTGGAAGAAGGTATAGTGGATGTGGCGGGTATAACGGATGTAGCAGAAGTAACAGTCATAGCGGGTATAGGGCCTAACTACGAAATGAACTGGGGGTAAGGTAGATGTAGGCAACACGGAGCCAGATGGGGCTAATGCAGGAGTAGGAGTGAGTGTCGGGGGGATAGATACAGGCATGCCGTATATCAACTGATCCAAGGCATCTCAAGTGGATGAGTGGGAAAGATAAAACTGCAAGGTGACAGGGTTTTGGTCAAGGAGTCGTGTGAACTCCTCATCTTCGGTAGCGATAGTGATAGGTTGGATAGGTTCCATGGATGGGTGATAAAATGGAAGGTGGTGAAGGACTAGGTGGGAGTGGTTGACAACTGGCGTGGAATACAAGGGTTATTGTTTATCGACGTGTCAGTACCATGTGAATGGGTACTAGCGGGGTAAGGCTGCTTTCTGTAAGTGACATAGAAATACAACACAGGTAGGATAAATAGATGGTGGTAGGTGAATTGGGGCTAAAATGGCAGTTGGAAAATGACACAGGCTAACCGATGCCGGTTAGGGTAAACTCAACACCGGTCACAAGGTAACCATGGTTGTCGATCACTGTGGAACGTGAACAATTGGTCAAAAACAAGGTATAAGGCCAAACCTGACAGGTATGCCAATACTGATGAGATTTACAAGGTCAATGTATATGATAAGAGTGACAGGGACTCTGAATAGTCGAAGAAGGTGAATAGCTGTCCTTTTGGGTAGGTTAACCAAAATGACAGTGAATTGACGCCAGTTGGGTATAACCGATGATGGTTAGAGGGTAACCGCTGGACCGACACCAGTTACTATGAAATTGAAACAGCGACGAAGAAAATGTGGTTGTGAATTAAAATTTGATGTGGAATCAAACCTAGAATTACGAGAATGATGAGAATATGGTCTAGGCACACTCAGATGAACCTGGAATACACCAACTGTGATGAGGAGTGTGCAAGGAAAAAGGAAAAATGAAGAACGTAACCTCTCACCTCAAAACGCAAGCCAAGCAGAAACACTAAGAAAAATATGATCCTAAGAGTGTTTTTTTCTATTATGTTTGTTTAGCTTATGTTATTTAAGGACCGACTCATGAACTGTAGAATAGAGTTTTTTGGTGAGGATGGCTTCCTACAAAAAAGGAGATCTACAAGGAGAGGTTTCAGGTATGTTATGGTGGGGGCGGGCCTCGTTCTGAAGTATGACTCAATAGAGCAGTGAGCTGGGTGCCCACTGTGTCGTGATCGTGTGATCACCTACAGCTTCTTCCAGGTAAGATGTTGTTTAAGAATGTGTGTATTTTCAATTTTTGTGAGGTTTGGTAAGACTTAGAGAGAGAGAAAGAGAAAGAAAGTGCTTTTCTATGATTTGTTTGTCAACCATCAGTTGGGAATGACTTCCAACGTATAGGTTGCCCTCAATTAATGTGAGCTAATGCAGAAAATCAGAATGAAATGCAATGATTTTTAAGCCCAAATTGAAATATGGAACTCGATGACACAATGAGAGGAATAGGAGAAAGTATGATCTTTCACTAATGCACTGCAAATGAAATAGAAGAAGAGTTCTTTTTAAGCACCAAAACACGATTGCTTTGAGACAATAGAAAGAAAAGAAGATTCCAAGGAAGAAATTTTAATGTGAGAACCTTTTAGAAAGGAAACAAACATGCAAATTTTCACCTAGAAATGAATGGATGTAAGGAACCCCGAATGGGTCCCACCAGGCATGCCAAAATGTTTCACCTGATTCTTAGATGTTTCTTAGAAAATGACAAAACAAATAGGGTAATGGGCATAGGAGGAATACATGTTGAGATGTTGGTTGATAGGTTGTTGCGCGTACGTATGACTTTAGGAATCCACAGCTGATTGTGAGAGCTTCCTTTTTGCTTGGAGGAACTACCTAAAATGGAACACAAGACCACCGAATAAAAGTTAAACAATATGTGCAGTGGACTTCCTAGCGTGTGCTAGATCCGGGAAGTGTGATACTTCCTAGACGGCTGTCAATCCCACTGTTTAAAACAACATAATGCTGGTAATAAAGTAAATCCTACTGTAGTTAAAATGATTTAGGTATCTCATTTGTCTACAATAAGAAAATTCATTCACAACAGGCTAGGCTATGATTGAATCTGAAGGTCAAGGTCACTGTCAGGATACTATTATTGGTCAGGGTCAGGTTCTTAGTTAGTTTAGGGTATTTGGTGGTGGTTTTAGGCTTTGATCTGGGTTTCTGATAAAATACACAGAGACTAATGTCGGTTTAGGTTAACTGGTGATGGTTATGGGTGACTGGCGTCGGTATGGTCTTGGGGTACAGGAAACCCAATAAAACTTGGTTGGGTGATAGATCCAGGGATTAGATGAAGGTGGAAGGGCAATGGCGAGATTCGTATGGATCCTGGAGATGCACAAGAATGATGAAAGTCCAGGTATGGATAGTTCAATGGTGTGGGTAAATAGGTGGTTGGTTTTTCATGGAGATAAAATGGTGGGAAATGGAAATGAAAGCAAAAACTAATAACAAATGTAAAAGGATATGCTCAAATGACAAGGAACCAATGCAGGTTAACAGACTTACCGTTTGTATGAGCTTGATGCCGGGTTGGTAATGGTGGGTGATCAAATGGACTTGGTGTAGTGCTGGCACTTCCCCAGATGCTCCCGTGAAGACAGGTGGCTGTGTGATTGCTTCGGTCTACTGGCTATGGGTGTTTTGATGCTGGTACAGATGACTGGTTTTGCTTGCATGCAGCTCTAGTTTCATCACTTGTTCTCAGAAGATGCCTCTCTCTCTCTCAGAAATGTGCCAACCACTTCAAAAACAATGTGCCAACCTCGAAATAAGGTTGTTTTGGGAGTTAAATGGTAACTGACATGATGGTTCCGGCTTAACCGGTACGGTGGTTTAACGGTAACTGGCGTCAGTTAGGGCGGGATTTCCTAGGTTTACTAAACTAGGCAGATCCCCTTGATTTTTCTGGGATCTCGTTTCATTTACTCCACGGATTAGACTTGGAAGCTTTCTTCTAACATGCGGGAATGTGGTTAGAGGGAATGTAGGCATTGATTTTTAGGGTTTGGGTATGTCTTAGTTAGTTATGGCAACTTACTAAGAATAGGTCTTAGGGTGAGGTGGCTAGATAGGTGTCTAGTGAGGTGGATATGTGGGCATTATCTCTAGTTAGGATATTTAAATAATAAATATGGTGAGAATAATGAGTTAATTTAATTTAAACTAATTAAATTAATAATATAGTGGGATGAAGGGGGCCATGGCTAGGTGGATGTGTTCAAGGTATTTATATATTACGGGGGACCAAAGGGGGAGGGTGACCTAATTTTAGTGTCTACACATATTATGGGATTTGACATAGTCTGTTGATTCATAACACTCAACCATATGATCTTCATATATCAAAGAGCCATCAAAACCATGAACATATTAATCCTCCAAGAGTCCATATCACCTCCAAGGAATGTTACCAAGGTGATAAATTGGAGCTTCTTTCAAATGGTGGGCATTTGGTCGTCCATAACTACGTGGGGAAAACATAATTTCACTAATGTGGAGATCATTTTCAAGAGAGTATTCACCAAGAACTTGATGGGAAAAATTTGGCTTAGTAGGTGAATAAGATGTATATGGTAGTGAGCTATATGTAGATGTTTGGGATCGAAACAATGTCTTAGGATTAATGCATTTATCAACGAAAAGGATGATGCGAGACTCGAAAAATATATCCATAGAAGGACAATAATTAGCATGGATATGTCTGGCCTCCAAATTTTTGCATTACTCAAAAGGTTTTGAATAGACAAGAAAGGTATACTCTTTACTGTCATGTAGAAATTTATTGCACTGGTGGTAAGTATGGTTTGCATCATATGTATCCATGGTCAACCTAATATGAAATTGTATGAGGTCTCAACATCAAAAATGTGGTAGAAGGTTTCAAGCATTTGCGGGCCCACTTGTATAAGAAATGTGATCATTCCAGAGGATTGTCATTCACTATTATCATAACCACGAATGGTGATAATGTTATCTCTTAGACTAGCCTCCGTGTGACCAAGGCATCTCAACATTTTCATGGAACATATATTTAATGTTGCTCCATTAGAAATGAGAATGCTTTTGACCTTGTGGTCAGTAATATATGCTTCGTTATACAATGAGTTATTGTTTTTTTGGTTTGGATTTAACAGGTCATGAGGACTAAATGATAATATAAGACTGGTTAGTGAAATATTGGCAATTAAGGCTTGGAATTGTTAAACATTAAGATTCTCAGGAACACGTGCCTCATGGAGAACATGAGTGAGAATATCTTGAAAGTTAGGCGATGATTTTAATAAATCCATGAGGGAGATACATGAAGGGGTTGGTGCTAACTATTTTAGTATGTCTTAAGGATTGGAAGCGGAAGATTTTATGTTAGATGTTGGTTTTGGGTTACTTGGAACTGTGGTATTTACTACTTGATTTGTAGTGGATGATGTAGATGGTTGGTTTACTACGGGCACCCAAATTTTATTTTATCGTTTGGCCACTGCATTATTATGAGGTTGAAATTTTATGGTAGAAATAGTAGGAGACATTTCTTCAATAACTGAAATTATCGAGTTGAAATAGACATTGTTTAAAGATTGGCCCTGTTAAGTAGCTTTTTTATTTGTACAATGCTTAGGGATTAGATTAGAAAACACCTTTATATTTTCATTGGGTTTTGGATCTTCAACCACTATATCTCCGTTATCGATGAGGCCCTAGATTTAATGAAAAAGTTGCACACATCTATGCAATGAAAATTACAATAGTTATTAGGTTTATACCAAGAAGGCTTAGGTTCCCCTTCAACAAAAGGTTTTGTGATGGGGTAGGTGAACATATTAGAACTTTCCAGTTGGTTTAAGAAACTCGAAGGAGTCTCTCCTAGAGGTGTGAATTGTCGTCATTTTTGGTCATGAGGAGGGGGAACCTCTCTAGTTGGGATAATGATGGGTTGTTTTGATTTGTTTTTCTTTGGTCGATAGTTTTGTATGTTGTGCACATTTCTATTTTCCATGACACTGTCACTAACAACATTGTGGTTCCTATTGACATGTTTAGGTTTATCCGAATGGCTGGTGTTATTGTTATTGGTATTGGCCAGATTGTCTTTGGAATGAGGCTTGATCAAGCCTTTGATAATGAGGGTCTTTTCAATTTTGATCCTTTTCTCAATAACTTCCTCAAAACTATTGAGGAAATGCATCTGTTTGGTACAAAGATACCGACCAGTTGTTTCTCAGGGATCAAACATGGGAACCGACATGCGATTCCTCTCCATCATTGCCAGAATTGTAAAAAGTGATCATTTGGTCATTGTTTCATGTTACACAAATCCATCATGGTGATCAAAGATTCAAGGTTGAAGGAAAATTGTTTGACGGAATTCTTCAAGAGGTCCGCGAAAGTGGTTAGTTGATCCCTTTGGAAGGTGTAAGAATCAGTCCAAATCTTGTCCTCTTATACTTATGGGAAAGAGAAGCCATAAAAAATATCATTATATGTCACTTCTTGAAATGCCATGAAGAATTCCTTAATATGCTCTTGTGGGTTGTTTTTTCCATTGTATTTGTCAAATTTTGATGTCTCAAAATATTTTTGGAAGGGTATGCGTAAGATTTTCTTATTAAAAAGATAAGGAAATGATTCATCGAATTTGAATTATTTGCATTGGTGTTACATGCCCGATTTTTTTCTTTCATCATTTTTTATTCTCGATAAAATAGTAAATTATTTTGTGGGATAGATGAGAAATTATAATTCTTTAGATTTTTTTCTCTTTATTTATCGCACTATGAGTTTTAGAGGGATCGCCATTGTTCTTCTTTGATTATTTTTCATTTGTGTTGTTAGTGACTTTGGAAGAGATGATAGCCAATTATTTTTCCATTGCATTCATTTGATCGATCAAGGCTTGATTTAGCTCAGGGGTTGAAGCAATAGACTTGACTTTATCATTGGCATTCATTTTACTTGGTCTGATGTCATCATTGTTACTTGATTTGGGTGGTATATCATATTTGGATTTAGGTTGACCTCGTACGGTTTTCAAAACATCCTCATCAAAGTCCAGAGGTAGTTTTGCTCCCATCTTGAGGATATAAAGTAAAAATTGGTCTTTATTTGTTCGTAAAATATTTTTGATTTGGGTTTGTTCCTCGAAAGAAACATTATTTTTGTGGTCTTCAATTCGGTCGTAATCTTCATCTTCGGAGTTAATAGAGAAAGGATTTCCATTGTCTCTTCCAAAGATACTATATTTACATTTTCTCTTTTCCACCATTTTTAAAAGAGGGGAGGAATGAAGAAAGGTGGGATTGATCACTCAACCCTTAACAAAGTGAATGATAAGATGTAAGATATTTTAGCAATACATTTTAAAGGTATTTTATCCCTTAGCAAAGTGAATGCTAAAACAACGTAACCCTTAGTAAAGTGAATGCTAATATAGAAGCAAGTGACAATGAATAACAATATAAAACCAACTCTTAGCAAAGTGAATGCTAAGATGGAAGAGGGGTTTGTTTTGATTGAATGAAATCGACCTCTAGTAAAGTGAATTCTAGAATGGAGGAGGGTGACAAAAAGATTAATCATACTCGACCTATAGCAAAGTGAATGCTAGAATGGAGGAGTTTGAAAACAAAATTTGATGTTTTCGACCCTTAACAAAGTTAAAGTTAAGATTGGCGAGGCTTAGCGATGAGAAGGGAAGATTCAAGTATCAACAATGTGAATGTTGAAAAAGAGGTGTAGAAATGACGATGCCTAAATTTTAAAAAATTGAATGTAAAATTTATAGATATAAGATGAGTGAGTTCTTAAAGTTTAACAATTTCTATGTGAAACTAAAAGACACAAGGGAATGATAAAAATATAAAATATTGATGAAATATAAAATCTTGATGATGCTTGATCGTGATAAAGTAGTTATTACAATGTCCAAGACTTAGGTTGTGAATGAAAGTGCTCGAGTAAGGATGTGGGTATCCACAACTCAAGGCTTAATTTTGATGGGAAAGAATTTGTTTAAACTTTGGGAAAGTGATCCAAATATTTAAGACTAAGGTAAGATATAATGAATTTGAAATGAGAAAACAATTGGAAAGAATAAATTTGGCAATTTCGAAAAGGAGTGATGAAAAATCTAAATAGAAGGTATTGTGGAAGATTTGAAAAGAGATGATGAACAATCCAAATAATGGGAATTTGGATGATTTCAAAATAAGATGAAAGAAAAGTCCAAATAAAGGGGATTTGGAAGGTTTGAAAAGAGATGGTGAAAGATCCAAATAAAGGATATTTGGAAGTTTCGAAAAGAGAGTGAAAGATTCAAATCAAGGAGATTTAGAAGATTTGAAAAGAGACGAAAACAAAGCGTGAACAAAAGAGTGTGGAACACAAATTTTATAATATGTAAAAAAGAAAAAAATGAAAAATGATGTTTATGGAATATGTGCCTCTAACTTAGATTGGACTAGACAAGGCGTGGCTTCTAGAATGAATTTATCTCCCTAAATGCCAACAATCTATCCAAGTGAGCGCGATAACATTTCTAGTTTCTGGCTTTACCTTATCCCCTTGATATGATAATCTGGATTTTACACTGCTCAAAGGATCAAGCTGAGGTCACCATTATGGATATCTTTGAATCTAATCTCTCACAAAATGTGTACTAGTTAGTTGGTGGGGTACCTGTTTCATCAACTAGTTCACTCAAGGTGCCGAATAATCTGGGGTTCCTATGGTACTCCTCACAATGAGTTTTTGGCCCCTGACCATGCACTTCCCACAGTTACAGAGGTATCAGGGAATAATATTGTCACCAAAAATTTAATTAGAATAAATTTTATAAAAAATGTAATAAAAATGGTGATAAAGGGGGTTGTTTCAATCAACAAACAAGGCAACCTGTAGTTAGTAGTTTTAAAAATAATCCTCGTACAGATGATCCTATAAACAATTTGTTAGAAGTTTTTCTTAATGTAGAAAAAAGAGAAAATAATAAAAAACAAACTCACGTTTCTAATTCTCAAGATTACTTATAAAAAATGCAAGAGAAGAGCATACATGTGAGGTTGTTATGATTTATATAAAAAACAAGCTAATAACAAAATAAGAACTTAAAGTAATTAGCTACAATAATCCTGTATGAAATCAGTCAGAAATAATCCTAAAACAGACGTTAGACGAAAAAAACTTGCTGGAAAATATAAAAAATTAAAAACAATCAGAACACGCTAGCATGGGCACTCGAGTGTGCTAGCATTACTAGGTGACGCTGAAACATGTACATAAATGTAAACACATACAATGAAATGTAAATGTGTGCAATATAACAAAGGGGCGTGCAATGGAATTTTCTTTGTAATGCTAGTGCGTGGATAAGCACGATAACGCACACACAAATACATAAACACGTGCATAGAGATGCTAGCACATGTACATGTACGCTAGCGCAAAACACATGAAACACTAGCGCAAAGAATCTAGAAATGAATAAAATTTAGCAAAAATGGCTAGAAACCTGTTTTTTTAATTTCATCCTTCTCTGCTACACCTGAAAGCTTAAAACTTGAACATCAACATTATAACAACACAAAGAAAACACTGTTAGAGTAGGTATTTACCTTACCTCATGTTCACCTAGGTACTTTATTTACCTTTATTATATTTATCCTCACCCACTTATGTGTGTGGATATTTCTTTTTATTTATTTAGATATTAGGGGGATATTATGTAGTTGTTAGGTATAGTTCGTTCCTTGATCTATGGTATTGACTAGTTCTTTCCTTGATCTATGATATTGACTAGATCCTTGATGTCTAGCTCTCTCCTAAATTTATTGACTTGACTAGTTCTTTGATGACTAGTTCTTTCCTTGATTTATGGCTTGATCTACGACCTTGACTGGTTCTTAGATTGTTATTCCTTGCATGTATAAGAAAGGCCCATTCTCATTGTATTTCATTGAGTTCCATAATAATATATGATATTGATGTTCATTTGTTTGCAAATGTTTTCGTAAAGTTATTCTCGGAATTGCTTTCATCTTATTGATTGTAGTGTATGATTAACATCTGTGTTCTTGGCTTGGTACGATCTGGTTATCGTTTCTTTTAAACATAGAAATGATTGGATTACTATAATGTAAACTAAAAATGATTAAAGAAGTGTGGGTTTTCCACCGGGCATGCAAGAATTTAAGCAATGAAAAAATTAGTAGAAATGAAAGATAAACAAATATAACAAACCTTTCCTCCAAGCTTTCCCTTGCAAACCTCAAGTAAGATTGCTTGAAGTATTTGAACTTGAAGAATCTTGTAGTTGTTGGATTGTGGATGCTCTTAAATTGTTCTCCAAATGTAGAAACACAAAGGTTACAAGCAAATAGACACGAGGATGCAGATGAAATTTTTGGAAGAAGTTGGCTGCAATCACACAAATCTTCCAAGGATTATTGACAAATGATTGGTCTTCTTTTTATAGTTGAGGGTGAGGCCATGAATATTGGATTAGGGTTTGAATGGGCTACATGTTCATGATTATAATTTCCTGAAATAGCCATTGGATTTGGTCTGTGTAGTTGCATCTTTGCAGGAAAATGAATGTTTAGATTTTGTGGAGGAAGATGGTTGCATGTGCAACTTTTTTGCCCCCACCATTGTAGGGTTTTAGAAGTAGAGTTGAGTGGAGTGTGAGTAGATAAATAAGATTGTTTAAATAACTAATTTAATTATTTATTAATTGTGAGAGGATAATTAACCATTTAATTAAACAAATATTTAATTAAATTAGCTAGAGGGTGTTATGAATTAATTTAATTAATTCCAAGGGTATGATAAAATTAAATTAATTAATTGTAAAGGGTAGGAGTATGTAATTACAATTAATTATAAAGGGTTATGATTTAAAAGAAGGAATTAATTTAATTAATTCCAAAGGGATGTATTCTAGCAGGATATAAATAATTTAATTAATTTTAATTGGGATGGAAATATGTATATATTTTTAGGGTGTCTACAAAATATATATATATATATATATATATATATATATATATATATATGTTTAGTTATGTTTAAGATTATGTTTTACATTCAATTTATCCTCATTCTAATGGGTTACTGAGTGTGATTTAAAATGCAGATTTAAAAATTGTTTATATAATTAAATCTAGAAGCAATTCATCTATAAATAAATTCTTTAATAAATATTTGATCTCCTCTAAAATGCATTTAACTTTTTAATCGATTCATATGAATAATGAATTCTATGTACTTCCTCTACTAAATGTAAGATAATATTTTTGGATATTCTTTTATTTTTTCCATTCCTCTGTCATGTCTAATAATGTCTCTCCCCATTATCATCTTGTTCATGATGACCTTTTTTTCTTGTCGAATTCCCATTCTTCTCTATTTGGCCACGTCTGCTTATCATTCCTCTTAATTTCTCTCTCCTGAATTGTTTTTTCATCATCAACTTTCAATCAATTCATATGAATAATGACTTCTAAATATCTCCCCTACTAAATGTATTATAATGCTCGTGGAATCTTTTATCTTTCTTATTTCTTTCCCACGTTTTATAATATCCCTCCCTAATATTGTCTCCTTCACGATGAATCCTCATTCATCTCTATTTGGCCAATTTTTCTTCTCCTTCCTCTTGATTTATATCTCCTTTTTTCCTCTTCACTTTTTTTCTTTCTTTCTTGGACATCTTTCCAAAATTGTAGTGGTATAGTTGTAGACATGACCCAAAATCGACCCCCCTCCCATCTACCCCATTTTATACCATTTTCCAAGGTGTGGATGATTTGATTAGAGTTGCAAGGAAAGAGGGGTGTTTCTCAATGACAATAAATTTTAGAAAAGTGAGAAAAGTTTTTTCGAGCACATGATTAGAGGATTAAGTTTGTCTCATTAATTTTATAATTGTATTGCCATAGTTATGAATGTTCCACTTTTAAAATGTTATAATTTTGATCAAAATGCTTAATTTTCACTCTTTTGTAACACTTGGTTAATCTTACTATCAATATCTATTTTTCATTATTAAAGACTAACAACTATTTTTAAATTATTGAATATTTCACACACACACACACACACACACACACACACACACACACACACACACACACACACAAAACAAAATCTTAAATTAGTTGTGTAAACCCA
Organism: Taxus chinensis; assembly: GCA_019776745.2. Lineage (NCBI taxonomy): Eukaryota > Viridiplantae > Streptophyta > Pinopsida > Cupressales > Taxaceae > Taxus > Taxus chinensis. Next base: position 740,854,244 of record CM034153.1, read on the forward strand.
CTTTGTACATAATGTTATTTCTTAATTAAATAAAACGTCACCCGGTTGTGGCACACCATTACTAACTTCGTTCTCATCTATAATCTCATTAGTTTTCCTTAAATGCTTTCTATGAGAAGTACTTCATTTTGTAATAATCTCAATGTTTTCTATAAGAAGTACTTCATTTTGTAATATATCACAGGGCATACTTCATTTTGCAATATATCAGACTTCACCAACAAAGTGATAATGTTTATTATTAGATCAGTGATAATATTGATTATAAAATATAATGCAATATTCCTTGGTATTACTTTGTGCCTTCTCTTCTAAGATTGAGACTAGTTTTAAGGGATCATGATTCCTCATGTGTAATATAATAAACATGACTCCACATGCTAACTAAAATAAATATTCTTAAAAACTCCTTGTTGATATTGTGATCACTTTAGTTATATTCCTAGTCATATTATAATTATGTGGACATGAATAGTCACATTAATAACGGAAATCTAAGGTTGATTCGCTTTATAATTATGTGGACATAAATAAAAGATTGATTTGCTTTATGTTCAAGTTGAGATCACAATAATAGAAGCTGCAGTGTTATTCATGAAACGGCGCATTAGCTTTCGCTTAAAGAAATGCCAATATTTTTACGAAATCTTTTTTAATTTTATTTTGTTTTGAAATGTATAAATAAAAATATTAATATTTGATGGTGTAGATATTTAATTTTGGTACATAATTAGTTAATTGTTATAATATTAATGTATTTATGTGTTTATAAATTATTAGTTTAAATTAATTTTTTGTTGAAATATTATTTTGATTATTTTGACATTGTTCTCACTTCTATTCTTACTAATCTTCTTGTGGGTCCTATTTCATCTCATTCTCTCTCTCTCTCTCTCTCTCTCTCTCTCTCTCTCTCTTCCCTGGTTTTGGCATTTTTGGTGGATAAATAATTTTGACATGTTTTCTAATTTTTTCTATTTTTGTGTCACATGAAAATGCCCAGATTCTTATGAAAATCCTCACATAGGTTTTATCACTATTACATTAAGCAACATTAATATTTCGAATTAGATTAATTTTGTGTCATAAATCAATGTTTTTTGTTGTTTTGCCCCGAGGAAATTTTAGGAATTTGCATCGTTTTGGGTGGTGCAATGGTTGTGTAAAATAAAAGAAACCGAGCCTTTTTAATTGTTTTTTTTTTGTGCTTTCTTTGCACTAGGTTTATGTATTTTTAAGGAAAAAAAATGTGTACCTTTTAGCACAACCATTATGCTACTTTTGCACCACTTCTAAAATGTAAAATAAATGTTATATAATTATTTTTAAACATATCAAATAACTATATGAAATTTATTTTATATAACTAAATATAGTGTAATTATATTTATATAAATTTAACATTTTTAACTTTTTAATGTCAATGAAAAGAATGTATTATATTTCACTAAATAATTATTACAAACCTTTATTTATAATATAAATAAAAATGTTAAAAGAACATATAACAATTCCACAATAATTAATGTCATCATAAGTTACTAACATTGATAATAAATAAAATTAGATTAATTCAATTTTTTGTTAAATAATAATCTATAATTATGATTTCGAGGAAATAATACAATGTTCCTTCCAAATTACAAAACAAATAAATATAATGTTACATCCTAAATGTGATAGGAATCATTATCCTTTCCCTCATTTTCTCTTTAAGACCTTCAAATATATAATCACAAAAATTATGTGTTCTATTTATATTTACATAATCTACAAGTTATTAAATGCCATGTCTTACCTTTTGAAAGTCATTATCACGAGCCAACTTATTGAAGGTTGATATGTCTCATCCCACATGGTTTTCAATGCCATATGAATTTCTATAAAAAAATGACCTATATAAACAAAAATACATAATTGTATGATAAATTTTATAGAACATATAGATTTGTTAGAAAATTTCCCGAGTTTTTCACACCATACAATGCATGTGCACCCTCACTTCATAACCATTTAGTTGGCTTCTTTTCTTCCTTTCGTGAATTACAATATTTTTTATATATTTAATTATAAAAAATTATTCACATATCAATAATTTGATTAACCAACCCACATCAGCTCATATCCATTTTCACACTAAGCATTCCAAGAATCTCTATCTTTTTCAAGAGGTCAATTTTTGGTTCACACGACTTCAGGCAGATAAAGCAGCCATGCACTAACATTCTTCCGATGGGCTTACTGGATTCCATAGTTCCTTGTCACCACACCATTCATCCGGAGTGCCGCGGAATATCAGTACACCCTTCCCTTATGTAGTGATATAACGATGCCTGGTCTTCCAGAGTGATCTCCCATATAGATCATATCTTCCAATTGATGGAGCATTGATGTGATAACCACCCCCCTCTCTATTCTATCACAGAGCCAAGATATAATAGATAGGGGGGTGGGGGGGGCCTCCTTGCAAACATGTACCTCCGCTTGCCTGTCTCCTGAGCCTTCGACCCGATTGGCTTGATCCAATATCTAGTTGGGTTGGGGACTCACCCGCTTCTGTTTGTTTGGCCGACAGGGGGGGGGGCACCCCCTATCTGAATGATAGGGGAGGGCAAGGGAGAGCCCTATGAGAGAGAGATGAGATAAAGGCTCCCCCCTCCATATAGATAGAGTTGAGAATTCTAGATAGGGCAGTACTGAGGGGCTTCTGTATCCATTCGTCAAGCGAGTATATCAATCATTTATTCTGCTAAACCCTTATGATGCATATTTTTCAATTAAAAATTGTTGTAGTGGGCACTCCATAAGTCTTTTAAAGCTATGTTAACTAGCCGTATATAATTTTCCTCTCATATTTTATATCAGTCTAGATTACAATATGAATAATGCAATTTTTTTTGCATCAATAAGCTATTTTAGATGTTAAATATATCATAATATAAATCAATAACTATAAATGAAAAAAAAAGTAAACCAATAAATTGATAAATTGAAATAAAATAAACTAAAAATAACATAAAATGATAAGATGAAATAAATAAACGTAAAATAACATAGTTTATAAAGTTATAAGTTACTAACATAAAATCTCGACAGTGGAACCCTAATCCACCCAACTCACCTTGGAGCCCAAGCCCTCCAAACCAAAGGGGTAAAGTTATACTGAGCGAGAAAGGGAGAGTGAAAAATAGAAGAGATGCAAGTTGGAGCAACATATTAGCTAGGTCTTTCCAAGATTTTGAGGAGGAAGACAAAGGAGATGAGGATGACAAATGGGTAGGTTTGTGGGATGTTGATGAAGTGGAAAAGTATCTGGATATCTAATCGGAGGTGGCTTCATATTAAAAGAGAAGGTATATGGAGAATATTTTTAATTGAGAGATATCTGCAAGTTTAGAGGAATCTACGGTGGTAGTTGGGAGACATGAAATTCCCATCCCACTTCTTGTTGTGGCTTGATCTATTTCAATCGAAAATAGAGTTGGGAAAGGCATGAAGTGGGGCTTCCTCCACCTAGAATATTTTCTAATTTTTTTTCCCTATAGGATATTTTGAAGTTTTATTGGATGGTGGAAATATTGGTTTGAGAGCTACGACCAGAGGTATCCCTTTTCCCCTATTTTAGAAAAAAGCTACATTTTTTCATCTCTTGCTAAGGAGGAATTTAGGATAAAACTAACCTATCATTTGTCTAGCCAAAAGTCATGGAATGGTGTTTTTAAAGGTGAGATCACACCAAATCCTAATTCGTATCAAGAATTGGAACCAAATTTGGAGGTAGAGGGTTTGCATCATATGGTTCTTTATTCTATTTTAAACATCCCATATCAAAGGTGCAAACAAATTAATTGGTAAATCTATTGTATCTAGGTTTGTGGCTAGGATATGGGTGGCAAGGAAATGGAATTTGATGAGAAGTGTCGAGGTGTATTCCATGTCCAATGATTTCTTCTTTTTTCTTTCTTGATTCAAGATAATTTCCTATTAAATTTCATGAGTGCCTTTGGTTCTCGGGTAAACTAGGGCTCTTCATTTATAAATATAATTTTTTCTTTAACCCTAAATTAGATCTCATCTCATGGGTTCTCATTTGTGTTAAGCTCCCAATTTAACCATTATAATATTGGGAGGTTGCGATTATCCAAGGCATTTCTATACTTTTCATCAACTCACACCTATTAATGGAGTTACCAAGTCTAGATCCAAGTTGATGTTTAATATATTCTGCATGTTTTCTAATGTGGAAAAAACCCTCATGTCATCAATTATTTTATCTTTTAAATTCTGGGTTCGGAAGAAACAATTTTTTTGAAAGTTTTCCCCTTGTTTTCCAAATGTGTCACAAGGCAAGTCACTCTTTGACATCTTGTAAGGTCATAAAAGAGGTGTGGAGAAGGAATAATTACAATATCTCTCAGTCACAAGCTCAAACATTCCAATGTATAGAAAGGTAAATATTAAGAATGGTCCTGAAATGGTTAAGGATACTGAGGATAGAACTAGGACTTGTTTGACTCAAGTATTGAAAAAAGAGAAAATAAATTTAGAAATTCCACCTCCTCGAGCTGGTAAACTTATAAAGGAATATATTCCTCTCGACTCTCCATACTCAATGGATACTAGAATGTTCCCTCCCCTCCTTGCAAAGAAAAATAAATAGTGGTGTCTAAAGAAAAAAATTTAATATGCCCCAAGAGTCCCATTGTTCCAAATTCGGCTATGTTTGATAAGTATGAGGTAAGGAATAATTTATGAAATAAAGAAAATATAGGAACTTATACAAAAAAATTTATGAGGAAATTGGAGCACTTTGGCTTCAAGCCACTATGAAATAATAATTAGATTTTTTTATTTGTAATCTCAGTCTATTGTTGTACTAGGACTATTTTTTAGTTGATGATTTGTTGTCTGTGTTGTGTTGGGATTGTTGATGTTTCTTATTTTGTTTTAGGTTGGGATTGTTTCTTTTTCATGATTTTTGTTGGAGTTGCATTATAATATCAAATTTTCTCTTTGTAAAAAAGTGAGGCAACTTTCAAATTTCCTTTATAAGCCTCAATAAAAAATTGATAATAAATAAAATAGATTGAAAACAACATGTAATTAAAAAATTACGTTGATATATTTGTTGTCCAAAATAGTACCCATGCTATTTGGAAAACTTCATTTGAGTAATATACTCACGTGGATTCAAGAAATAAATCCGCAGAATGAAGGAATTTAGTGTTCTGCGGAGTTTGAAAAACCCACATAATAAAGGAAGATAACCACAGGGATATATGTCATGGAAAAAAGGAAAAAGACCATGTGGGACTTTGGATGAGGGAAAGTGAAGCATATGAATGTGAGAAAGGATCACACGAAATAATCCACACAAGTTGAAATAATTGCAGAATAAAGAGAATGCAAAAGTCAACGACATACATTTTTTTTTTGAAATTACGCAAAACTAAGAATCCACAAAATGAAGCATACTTCGCAGGATGAAGAACAATAAAGACATGGATGAAGGAAAATAATCACGAAGTTTGGGATTGTTCGTGGATCAAGGTGGAGTTTTAAATTACTACTACATATTATTGAAGGTTTTCCAAACACAAAAAAATCTGCAGAAGATGAGATCAAGGTGACTGAACATCAAAACTCTGTGGAAATCAGAAAATATATGCCTAATTCAAATCAAATGCTCAATCACTCCAAAAACCAGCATTAATTTTGAACAACATCGTCCTCCTACATTGGCAATCTAATGACATGTGATTGTGATGTAGAGGAAAACACAAAAAACTTGGTTGATACACAAGTTAAGCTCAATTATATCAAAACATGCCAAAAAATTGTACTAGTTTCATAATGCCAACTCTTGAGAATAATGACTACTTGTAACTTTTATATTGATATTCCTTTCATTCATTATCTATCACCATTCATTCAATTCTCTTTCCCTTATCCCTTCCTTGCAATTCATCTCAATTAATCATAAGTCAGTGAATAGATAACAAGTTTCTCCTTATTTTATCCGGTTTGAACTCTTCCCCTGAACTGATGCACCAATACTGTCACTGTGAATCCTTACTTACAACTCTAATAATGTGTGTCATACTTCTCCAAGGTCTTACACCCGCCTTCACTATTGAAACAACTTCATGACAAATTATACCACCATTTGTTAGGATACAAGCATTACTTTATTTTGGTTAGGTCTTTTATACCTTAATAAGAATCTATTATCCCTATCTTTGTGTAAACCTTATTATTGGGAAATATCCACAAGGATTATAACCAAACCATATACTAATTTAGACACCTTTAAGTTATTATAGCTTCATACAAAATTTGAGAACATGCAATGCAACCCTTTCAGTTCACTTATCTCATATCGAAATTAGGCCTATTTCTAGTAGCCATGGTTCTTTAAAAATCTTAGTGTTATGATTAACTGAAAATGAATCATGATAATATGAACACATTTTTAGTACCCATTATTGGGTTCTTTCTCTCCACCAAATTTTAGACTCTAAAATCTAGTATGACCTCTATAACTCGCCTATCACCACTCATCATTAGGTCTCTTAGTTATGTGGAAATTCAATTTTATTAAAAATAGAATCACCCATGTGTCAAAAGTACCAAAACCTACTTTAACATGTTAATAAACCTTAGAAGACTCTACAGAATTCATTTCAGGACTTAATAATGCTTATAACTCCAACTATGTCAATTTCTAACTTAAACCATAAACAAGTTTTTTTATGGGCTCAGATGAGAAAAATTAAGGTTTTTAAATTCAAATTCCATTTCAAAGCTTCTAATTTTACCTATAGGGTCTATCGGGATCCGTTGCACCTTTAGGAACTCATTTTTAGTTTATAAGACCCTCGACAATTCTTGACAATCCACGTTTATCAATCAGAACAAGGAGAAGTCAAACTTACATAGTTAATATTTTACTAGATTTCATCATTTCTTTCATTCCAAACATCAAGATGGTTTAATATTACTTGTAATAGAATGTCTTCACCATTCACTGGTGCTTAAAACTCAGAAATCAAGAGTATATGGCATTATCCATTATCTTTATCTTCATAAACTATATTTTATCCCCACTACACAACATGCCCTACAACATTCTCAAAGAAGGAAGCCAATTTAATTTAAGTTGGATTAATTAAATCTATATTGCAAAGTAACTATTGTAATAAATAATGTACAAATGCTAATATAAAGTAATGACACAAGAAATTAAGCATGTAAAATATGAAACCCTAAGTAAGAAGGAGAGATATGAAGACTTAATTGATTTCTGAATGAAAAAGAAGTCATATGGGTAGGTAAAAGTAATAAATAGGTTGGAAGCAGTGTCATAAATATTCGCTATAAATTCTGGAACTCGGGAATGACGTAGGACAGGGGCATCCATGAAAGGGTAGAGGCGTCTGGACACTAATGACCAAATCTGGGTGTTGGTGGCCGTGTAAATACTCAAAAATTGGTTTCTTCTGTGTTTCAAGGGATTTGTTGTTGATTACTGTCTATCGCTTGATATTTGCACTATGATAACTTAGGGTATTTGTAACCTATAAAATAGAATAAATACCTACACATGTCCAAAAACCACCTCAAATCTAATAAAAAAGATATAGAATGCCGAGTTAGACTAACCTCGACGGTCACCTGAAGAGTGAACTTATTGCCGAGCGCTACACTACATATCATACCCCATGTAGTTCTTGTGTGTGTGTAGAAATGGTGCCCTAGGATGCCCTTGTGCAATTTTTGCAAATGATAGTGGGATAGATCTAGAATTTATCAATGTATAACATGTGTGGATGGAATAGAATAGACTTCCCCTACTATACAATATATGTAGAAGTGATGCAACCCTTGTCCTTTATATGGATATTAGATGGATGCCTTTGAAGTGATTTAGTGCCTTTGGAATGCAAGCTTAGGTGATGATATTAATACTTAGTGATTGGTCCTTATTTTTTATAAGTAACTAAGTATATATACGATTTCCTTATTTGAATTTCGTAATTGACAACTGGAAGTCCGACCCATAAGCAAAAAAGATTCCTAAAACATAAAAGAGATATAAAAAGAGCAAGTCAAGGTAATAAAGGATTAGGAATGCCCAATATGAACAGAAGCTCCTGGGCACTGGTGCCATAACTAGGCTTCAATCTTTGACGCCATAAAGGATAAATCAATTAAGTTTCATTAGGGTTGTAGGGTGTGTAAGACCAAAGAGAAAAAAAGAAACCAATAAAAGAGGACAAAAATAGCTGTCAACTACTAGTTTTCTTGCTTAGGAATCATATATACATTAGTATGATTTTGGAACTATAAATGTACCCAAGTGCATGATTTTGTGTCTATATTTTCCCCCACGTTATTTTTTTGAGTGAATACTCGATAACATAAAGTAGATTTACGATGTGTACCTTATGATCATGTAGAGTGTGTTGGTAATAACATTTCGAGTGGATAAGTGATGTGTGGAGTGATTGCAAAGTGAATCGTGGAGACTTGGAAAGGGAAGTGGACCCTAGGGGTGAAGTGTATGCATTGTAGCATGCCATTGTAGTTTATGTGTGTTGCTTCTTGTAAGGACGGACTTGCAAAAGAAGAGTAAGAGAGTAGTCAAAGTTATATATATGATAGATCAGAGAAACATGTTTACAAGTATGTACAGAGTGTAAAAATGTGTAGAAAAGGAAAGTGTGTACTTGATTGTAAGAGAGTAAAAGATAGAGAAGTGTATTTTTTCTTGAAGTTGTTGATTTGAATGTTGATGGTGAGTTTTTTGGGCTATCTCACACCAAGTGTGATTTTTTTTGTGATCTCATGCCAAGAGCGAGTTTTTTGGGAAATCTCATGCCAAATGCAAGTTTTTTGGGTGATCTCACGCCAATGAAAAAGTGTTAGGGAGAGAGGTCTAGTTTTACTATCCTTCCATGACTTTACCTAACAAGAACCATTGTATATGGTGTGTCATGATTCACTCTGTTTGTTTCGATTTATTCCGAATTGTTATGATTGTAGAATATAGAATGTATTCTATGACTGAAGGCCAATGCCTGTTACTTTAGAACTACTATGTAAACTATTGAAGATGACGTTGTTATGAGAAAATGATTGTGTATACCCCTAGGACATTAGCCCTCAGGGGAGTATAGGAGTGCCTGGACGCTATTGTCTAATTCTTTGTGTTAGTGTATTCTCAAAGTTTTGGACCCAAGTCATAATTTGGGCCATTTTGTAACTGTGTTCATGTGTTTTTATGTACTGTGTTGTGTTGTACTGTAGCTCTGAGTTGTTGTAGGGGTGATTTTTTCACCCAATATATTCCCCCCTCATTTTGGGTGCATGCGATGATAGAAGGATAATGCGGCCTAAATGAGAGGACCTAATGCTGATCTAAAGTGGATACCTATAGGTGGTAGGGTATGTGCATAGTAGAAACTAAGGAACATGCAAACAAAGTGGGCTCTATAAATATGTGTTAGTAGTAAAAGTAGCTAGTCATGAAATAGAAAACAATGTAGTAATCAAGTGTACAAACAATATGGAACGCGAAAAGTGGGTTTCAAACATGGGACATCGCTCACAATGTCACAAGACAATCAAGGTTTGAAGCGGTCAAAAGCATACAATGATCACAAATTTTTTTGGGGTTAGTCACACCAGCTGTACAAATATATTATTCAGATCTAAGCATACAAACAATAAATGTGGAAATAAACTGAAAGAAAAATACACAAGATATAACGTGGTTCACCCAATGTGGGCTACACCCACCAAGAAACAAACAAATATATTATTCCAGAGGATATACAATCAAAGATTTGAAATCTTCCACACCTTACATGATGTACAATAATTTTCCTCTCACAAGCTTCTTTGACCTCTCTGCAAGAATTATTTCTTACAATTACCTCAATCTCATTGAGTTCATAGCTTCTAACCCTAGCTTTCTAGCTTATATAGGCGTATAAAATCTTAGGGCTCTTTAGCTTATGTAATTACAACCATTAGATCAAATTTATAACAAATGTTAGATCTAATTCCCGTGACTTAAATAAAAGCAATCACGCATACGTAACCGATGTCGGTTACCCTAAACCGATGTCTAGTTCCTCCTTGACTTGACTAATAACGGTCCCTAGGTGACTGACATCATTTACTGTGTATTCCAAAAAGTTAATAAATCATGCTATTTGTGAAGCAATTGAGCTCCACAAGTCAACAATCTCCTAGTTGGATATAAATTGCTGCAATGTACCATACAACTTTATCCTCGGATCCTTTTCTTGGCCTGATTCTTCCTCTTCAAGTCTCAAACTCGAAGACCAATAGAAGTGGAGTGTAGCTCCAAATTCTCCTTTTCCAATGGCTTCGTTAGCATATCCGCAAGGTTCTTATTTGTATGAATTTTATCCAGTTTTAGCTTCCCATCCTCTAACACCTGCCATATGAAGGGATATCTCAACTAAATATTTTTCATTCTTGAATGAAACGCTGAGTTCTTTTCTAGATGAATCACACTTTGACTATCATTGTACAACCTGCAACCCTCTTTCTCCTTTCCCAACTCTTCCATGAACCTTCTCATCCATATCATTTCTTTTTCTAGCCTCTGTAGCTACAACATATTTGGCCTCTGTAGTAGACAAAGGTCATAACCTTTTACAATCTAAAAATCCAGCTAACTGTCATCCCACCTACTGTGAATACATATCCAGTGGTGCTTTTCCTACCATCCAAATCACCAGCCATATCTGAATCAACATAACCACATAAATAAATATCTAACCCGCCATAACATAACTGCATGTTGGATGTCCCTCTCAAATAACTGAGAATCCATTGGACTACTTTCCAATGTTCTTTACTTAGATTGGCCATAAATCTACTCAAAAATCCCACTGCCTGTGTAATGTCTGGTCTGGTACAAAACATATTATACATACGACTTATAACCACTAAAGCATATGGGAACTCATGCCATGTACTCAAACTCCTCATGTGATGTAAGACATTGATCTTTGCTCAATTTAATAGTGTCCAGCCATAGGTGTACTTATAGGTTTTGAATTCTGCATACTAAACCTTTCCAACACCTTATTGATATAATGTTCCTGAGACAAATACAACCTCATGTTCTTCATGTCTGTAAGAATTTGCATGCCAAGGATTTTATTTGCAGCTCCTAAATACTTCATTGCAAATGTATGAGATAAATTTTATTTAAGCTCACCAATGTCCTGCATACTAGATCCTACAATAAGCATATCATCCACATATAATAATAAAATAATATAGCTTCCATTTTTAAGCTTCTTGAAATAAACACAATGGTCAAATTCACATCTCATATAACCATGCTCATGCATGAAACTATCAAACCTCAGATACCATTTTCCTTGGGTCTTTCTTGAGCCCATTCAAGCTCTTTTTCAACCTACACACAAGTTTCTCCTTACCCTTGACTTCATAACCAATCGACCACTGCATATAAATTTCTTCCTCCAAATCACCATGAAGGAAAGCCGACTTAAACATCAAGTTGCTCTAAATAAAAATATTCTACTACAACTAAAATCAATATAGTATGAATAAAAGTCATTTTTACTACAGGAGAAAATATCTCACCAAAGTCAATACCTACTTTCTATGTAAATCCTTTTACCACAAGCCTTGCCTTAAATCTCTTCTATCCGCCCTCTTCTTCTTTGATCCTGTAAAACCCATTTATTTTGTAATGTTATTTTACCTACTGACAACTTAACCAAATCCCAAGTATGGTTATGTTCCAAGGAGTCCATCTCATCATCCATGCCATGCCCCCAATACTTGTGGGTTTCATCCTGCATTGCTTCTTCAAAAATTTCGGGTTCAACACTATAAGTCAATAATAAATAAGATAAGGAAGGTGTAAATATTTCTGGAGGTCTACTTACCCTTTGTTACCTTCTCACTAAGATATGGGGTGCCAGAGGCTCAATCTGATCATTCTATAAATTTGTATCAATCTCAGACAGTGACTGACGTTGGTCCCCTCTTTCCTATGTCAGTTCAGCTAACTGATGTTGGTCTTGTTACTTCTGTAATCGACATCGGTTCAGGTGACTGATGTCCGTCAGGGGTCAATAGAACACCGGTTACTATGTAAACGTGTAGGTATCAAGTTTGAATCCGAGAATTCATTTTCATTCCAGAAAAATCTTCTACTGGTTCATCTTTGGGTACCAAAACTTGATCCATGTACATTATATTTTCATTCCCTTCAATGTCACGACTCATAACAATCTTGAAATCTTCTAAATCCCAAAAACGGAACCCAAAATCACCAGAGCCATAACCAGTCAAAGTGCATCTCTTGGATTTAACATCCAACTTATTTATATGTTTTTTATCAACATGAACAAAAGATTATGAACCAAATACTCTAAGAAAAGAAATATCTACCTCTTTTCTACTCCAAGCTTCTTCTGGTATTTCTACAATCCAGTGCACTTGATAGGCCCACGGGTAATTAAATAAATTGATGTGTCTACTACTTCTTCCCAAAACTACAAGGGTAATACAACACGTATCCTCATGCTTCTTACACGCTCTAATGATTTTCCTATTCATTCTTTCAACAACACCATTCTCCTATGGTGTTATAGTAACCATTCTTTCTCTACGTATTCTATTAACTGAACAATAATCACTAAAATCCTTGTCGCAGTACTCACCACCATTGTCAGATCTAAGACATTTTAACTTTGAATTTGATTTATTTTCCACAAGGGATTTCCATCTTTTAAAAGTCTCAAAAACATCATATTTATGTTTAATACAATAAACCCATACCCTTCTTGTAACAACATCAATGAAATTCACATAATATTAGGATCCTCCATGAGAAGCTACCTAGTCTAGTCCTCACACATCTGAGTGCACAAGCTCCAATTTTTGCTCCTTTATTGATCCAACTTTGAGAAATCTCACTCTCTTTTACTTTCCAACTATACAATGCTCACAGAAATCAAGATCTACATCTTTCAAATCTGATAACTTACACTTAGCCTTTAAGATTTACATTTCTTTTTAACTCATATGGCCTAGCCAATTATGTCACATGATTGCATCTGAATATGAAGTAGATATCACAAAAAGGGAATCAATAATACAGGTAGACAAATACAATTTTCCTACCTTCTTGCCTCTTGTTACAACAAGAGATCCCTTGGTAACCTTTAAAGAGTCAGTTGTGAATGTAATAATGCAACCATATTCACCTAGTTGTCTTGTAGAAATTAGACTTCTCCTGAGGCTTGACACATGTCTCACATCTTTCAATATCCATGTATTTTCCATTCTGCAAATTTAGATAAAATTCTCCTTTACCAATAATATTGCATGGTTCATCATCTCCTAAATAAACATGCCCAAAATTACCTTGGACATAAATTCTAAAATAACCCTTATTAGGGGTAACATGGAAAGAAGCTCATGAATCTAAAACCCATTATTCAATTTTATTATCTAAGGAGAGATTAAGGGCATCTTGCATTACCTCAGAAGATGCAACATTTGCCTCTTTACCTTTCTATGGTACATTCTCTTTGTTTTCTTTGAACCAACAATCATTCTTTGCATGTCCTTTCTCTCCACAATTAACAGCAGGTTATTCCTTTACCTCTAGATTTAGATATACCATTCTTAGACTTTGATTTCCCATTATTATTTCTCTTGGATATCTCTTTATGCCTTCCCCTTATTTCTACATTCAAATCATTTCCAGATGAAAATTCTTTTGTACTTTTCCTACGTATTTCTTTATTTAGGATTATACTAGCCAAATCATAAAAATTTAAAATATAAGTAACAGACATTATATTACTAACAACCATTACCAAGTTATCCCAACTATCTAGCAAAGAGCATAAGAATAAACTGCTTTCACTTCATCATCAAACGAAATATTAAACGATTTTAATTGATGTACAATATAATGGAAATCATTCCAATGACTTGATGCATATTCACCTTCTTCGCATATTTGAATTAAATAATTTATTCATCAAATAAAATTTATTTGAAGCACTAGGTTTTTCATTTAAATTAGCTAAAGATTTCATCAACTCTACCGTGGTTGCTGCTTTGGTAATATTTTAAGCCACAAATGATGTTAGGCTTAATTTTATAGATCTCAGAGCCTTTCTGTCAATAATTTTTTTATTCTTGATCAGTCATATTTATAGGCATTTCCTTCTCATCCAACGGTAAGTATAGATAATTCTGATATAGATAATCTTCCACCTGCATCTTCCATAATTGATAATTATGGCCGTCAAATTTTTCAACTATGCATTTTTCCATCTTCTGGCATTGCTGTAGCTCCCACTCAATCAAAAATCCCTTTGTGAGTAAATGCTTCTGTTCCTGGAATAGAGTTGCTTCTATCCTTTCATTCCTTTGAGAAACAGATAAGGGTTAGGGCTAGGAGGAATACCTGTTGAATGTTGAGAGGGTGTGCGCGTACCGTAGAGAGAGATCAGATCGATTGCAAAGAACTCCTTTTTGTCTGGGAAGGACTACCTGCAAGTAAGAATACAAGACCACCAGATTCTAATTAGACAATAAATGAGGGAACTGCCTTGGGCCCAGGAAATATTAAACTTCCTTTCGAAGGTGGTCAGTTCCCCTGCTAATATGAATTAACACAAATTATTGCAAAATTACAATTTAATTACCTTGTTAAAACAATAGAGGAAAGGGCTAGTTTTGGTTTTGAATCACAGTGACCGATGCCGGTCACTGTCACCGGTACCGGTTTCTGCTAACCGATATCGGTAGGGGCAGTGGTTTAGGGGCTTTTAGTGAAGGTTGGCTATAAGGTGGCTATGGTGTTTATAAGGCTAGTAAATGATTGGGGATAGGTAATGGGGTGATGGAGAAGACTCAGAGAGTATGGGGGCTATTCTTGGGGCAATGTAAGGGTAGAGGAATGACAGTTAGATGTAGGGTGTTACCGGGTAGTGGATCTGGGAATAGACTTATAATTACTGTGATTCAGAAATCCAAGAAATGTTATTAAAAGAACATATAAGACACTACTTACTAGTTCCTGATGAAGATATCAGGTCCAAAGACTGTGATAACGAAGGCAGGGCTCAGGTAGGATGATCAGACAATCAAAGATGAGCTATCTTCTCTCCCAATGCTTGGATGAGTGTCACTGGGCTCTGGTTACTCAGTTGCAGTCTTGGGCTTGATGTCCTTCTCTGCAAACTCCTCTCTTTCCTTCACTTGTCTCTGCTCGGCCAAGTGAATTCTGGATTCTTCCAATGACTTCCGATATTCAGATCAATGAAAATCCAGCCTTTTGTTTTTGGTTGGGGGAGGTCATTTACAGGGAACCGATGGTGGTTACGTAACCGACGGCGGTCGAGTAGGAACCGATGTCGGTTAAGTCAAAGTGGGCTATTTTTAGTAAAATAGCCAACTTTCCCTCCTTTTCTCCCGAGGAATTAGTTGTGGGCTTGGTCAAGTCATTATTAGGTTGATTTTGGTGCGGGTGAGGAGTAATTAGTCATGGGTGTGGATGTAGACCAAGTTATAGGTCTTAATTAGGTTAGTTTAGGGTTAGGGCTAGGTCATGATGAGGTGGCGAAATGTGGTGGCAGGTTTGGAGATGTGGATTTATTAATTATAAGGTAATTAATAAATAATTGTGTAAGGTTTAGGTGGTGAGGCTAGGTTGCGAAATGAGATGCGGGGCACAGGGGGTCGTAAGACACAAATTTGGTGTCTACATTAGCCCCTTGTTGTCATGTAGCTTGTCTTGTAAAGCTGCACTGACAATAATAAGAAGTGGTTACTCCTGTTAAGGGTATAGGTAATCCCCCTCAAATCTATCACAGATTGAGGTAGCGTGAAATCAGGGATAGGGTTGATAAAGGGTAAATGGTGTTGAGATGATGGTAAGATGGTGGGGTAGGTCCAAGGAAGCAGATGCACGTTGAAATGCAGTAGTGCGACCAGGGTACATGATTTGAAGAGCAAACAAGCAATTCATAGGCAAAGGTCGATAGTTTATCCAAACAAGGGTGATATAATCCTGGTATCCAAGGCATAGGAAGTAGCTCCAGGGGATATAACGGGTAAGGTACAGGAACGTTTAGGCATGTTCGGCAGTACCAAATGGTTGGTTTGGTTGAGATAAACGTCACGGTCTCGGTCTAGGAAAAGTTGGTCGACTGATCAAGTCAAGTACCCTAATCATGCTAAAACACGAACAGGTGAGCTCGATTGAACAAAAAGCTACATGATGGGTGGATAAAATTGTAATTTACGGGTTTTGGGTGAGGTATTTAAGCCTTGGTCAGGCTGATTGATTACTGAGGGCCATGGGTCGGGCCTGATTGGTTGGTTGCGGCCTTGGGTCAGGCCTAAATGGTTGGTTGCGGCCTTGGGTCAGGCCAAATAGTTGGTTGCGGCCTTGGGTTGGGCCTGATTGGTTGGTTGCGGCCTTGGGTCGGGCCTGATTGGTTGGTTGCGGCCTTGGGTCGGGCCAAATGGTTGGTTACGGCCTTGGGTTGGGCCAAATGGTTGGTTGCGGCCTTGGGTCGGGCCAAATGGTTGGTTGCGGCCTTGGGTCGGGCCAAATGGTTGGTTGCGGCCTTGGGTCGGGCCAAATGGTTGGTTGCGGCCTTGGGTCGGGCCAAATGGTTGGTTACGGCCTTGGGTCGGGCCAAATGGTTGGTTGCGGCCTTGGGTCGGCCAAATTGGTTGGTTGCGGCCTTGGGTCGGGCCAATTGGTTGGTTGCGGCCTTGGGTCGGGCCTGATTGGTTGGTTGCGGCCTTGAATTGGGCCAATGAAGTCAAAAAAGGCTATTTAGCAAAGGAGGGTATAGGCGATGTGGTGAGAAAGGGAGATTGGTGAATAAGGGCAGAAATTGTGGTAAAATAGGGATTAAACCGATATCGGTTAGCTATGACCGGTATCGGTTAGATGACCGATACCGGTGGTTTAGGGCACAATATAACCGATATCGGTTATAGGTAAAAAACCTATAAAAAGAAAAATACGGCCTGTCATTGTCACATTGTCAATTTGATAACCAATACAGCTTGTCTGGGTTTAAAATTGATTTTGTTGAGTTTGTACGCTGAGTTGGTAGTAGTTGAGTGGAGGAGTGAGTGATTGGTAGACCCCAGCGAGTAGGAGGCAGAATTTGATTGGTGGAGGACCCAGCAGAGGAGATTTATAGCCATGGCATAGCCAGGAGGAGCAGGAGGTGCTAGACCAGCTGGACCACCACCACCTATCCCACCACGATGACGTGTAGTCGTACCGGTAGGTTCTAAACCTCTAATTATGTGAATTTAATGATTTTAAGTTTAGATTTGGGTTTTGGGTAGGAATCCAAAATTTAATGAAATAATGAATAAATGGATGTAATTTGAAAAATGGAGTGGGTAGGTAGGTTAGTTAGGCTAAAACGGTAGGGTGGGTAGGTTTGTAGGGTTTTCCAGTGGGTAAAAGGGTAGAAATAGGCAAAAAGATGGTTTTTGGGGGCCGCGTCGGGTTCGGCTCTGGACCTGGACAGTGACCGATGTCGGTCACTAGGCGACCGGCATCGGTCACAAAATATTTGCACAAAGTGAGTTTTTGGTAGACCGGCGTCGGTCGTATGTCGACCGGCGCCGGTGCATAGGATGTGCTGGGGTAGGGGACCGGTGGCGGTCAAGGGTGACCGGTACCGGTCATTAGTTAGGTTTGTTTTGTTTTGTTTTGTTGTTGGTGTTTTGTGTTTTGTTGGTTGTATATTTTTGTTTTGTTTGTTGTTTTGTTGTTTTGTGTTTTGTGTTTTGTTGGTTGTTGTTGTTTTTGTTGTTGTTTGTTGTGTGTGTTTGTTGTTGTTTTGTTTGTTGTTTGGGGTGAAGAGGGAGGGGGTAGAGTTGATAGGAAAGGTGATTGGGGTGGGGCGGGGGGGAAATGGGGTGGTTGTGTGGTTGGTTCGGTTAGGATAGATTAGGTGTTGGGTATGAATTAGGAGGTGTTAAATTGGTAGGGGCATAGTTAGATGGTGAGAGTAGATCGGGGTGGTTGGTAGGGTGTGAGATAAGGAAAGGGGATATCGTAGATGTTTTAGGGTAAGATAGGTGGGTGTAGATGTGTGTTATAGAGTCGGGGTGTGGTCGGGTGGGTTAAAAGGGGGTATAGAGGGTTAAAGTAGTTGTTTTTGTAAAGGGTAGGTCTAATGAAGTGGGTTGTTTTTGCAGGCACGTCAGCAGCTTACGATGCGGGATCAGATGCCCCCGCTATTGAGACGGATGCGGCCACATGTGTCCGCAGCGCAGTGGGCCATTATGCGCGAGGTGGGACTCGGCGGAGTCCAGCGGTATAGGGCTGTGGATAGGGACCACAGCCTTATGGTTGCCCTCATCGAGAGATGGGATCCGGCAACCAATGTTTTCCATCTCCCTACTAGAGAGATGACTATTACCCTGGAGGATGTGTATCGCATCCTGAGACTGCCGATCGTAGGGGAGGCAGTATTCCAGGTAGATGCGGAGACGGCTATGGACAGCATTCTTCAGGTATTTGGGGATGCAGCCGCATTATTGACTTATCACAGCGTGAGCATTGCCTATGACGATATGTATCGCGCCCACAGACATGAGACACGGCTTGCCGTGTTGATGATGATAGGTATCACATGCTTCGCCCTCCCGGACTCAGAGGGAGGCCGCTTCCCATGGGCTTTGATGGGAGTGCTGCACGAGATGGTAGAGGAGCATACGTGCTATGCCTGGGCACCAGTATATCTGGTGCAGCTATACAGAGAGCTGTGGGGTTATCACCGGATGAGGTGATTTGGGATTTGCTCGACATTTTTGTTACACTGCTGGGCATATGAGCACATCATATGTATACGACCAGTAGGGCTGCCCCAGCAGCCAGGGCCACAGATTGTATACAGATATGGCTTTCAGAGGTGGTTGGGGGTCGTGGGCCAGCCACGAGCGGTGCTCGCAGGACGGGATGTAGCCTACTACCGTCATATGTTAGAGGGCTTGACTGCGCTAGACATTGTATGGAGGCCCTACAGAGGCCATCAGCCCCGAGGAGGAGCCCGAGCACAGATGCGCTGGATCCAGTATACTTTCTGGATAGCTGGACGGAGGCCTGGAGAGCATGAGTGGATACCCCTAGAGAGGGTACGACGGCAGTTGGGGCTATGACAGGATGAGCCACCTCCCTTCCCACAGTACCGGAGGGATGATGTAGAGGCCCCACTACCTGCACCGCAGCCCGTTGACCCAGATTGGGTAGCAGAGAGGCTGGCAGATGATACAGTGGATGACGCAGGTGCACAGGTTCATTTTTGGTGTGGTGGGCAGGGGAGAGAGCAGCTAGGAGAGCACAGCCCGCACAGCCAGATTTAGCGGCTGTTATAGCAGAGAGGGACCGGCTCGTAGGACAGGTGCAGTTGTTACAGGGGTAGCTTGCTGCTGCACAGGCACAGATCGGGGTATTACAGGGGCAGTTAGCCCAGGCACAGGTGCAGGCACAGGTACAGCCACAGGCACCACCGGCACAGCCACAGGCACCACCACAGGCACCGGCACAGCCACAGGCACCACCACAGGACACACCACCACAGGTAAGGCACAGGGTGTACCGGCAGGACAGGGGCCACTATTATTAGGAGTCGGGGGACCAGCCCCAGCAGCCATGGTGGCACGGGCCCGCTATATGGAGGTGAGAGCGGAGGCCCGGTATTATCAGGATGTCCTTGATGGTACCGGGGCTGACTATCAGCCATATGTGGCGCACAGAGCCGAGACCTCTCAGAGCCAGAGATCCCAGGGGGGTGTAGCCACAGCCGGTGGGTCGGTGACAGGGAGGAGGCGAGAGCCAGCACAGGGACCAGCAGGGAGAGGGGCTGAGGGTGGTGGGGAGAGCTGAGACACCCCTGGAGCGGAGATGGTTTTTTTTGGATATTGGATATAGACACCGGTCTGCGAACCGGTTATGTTTATAGAGGCCTGCGTGCCTACATATGATTTATTTATTCATTCTTGTTGTATATACCGGCCTGCGAGCCGAGTACAGGTTGTATAGTTGATACCGGCCTGCGAGCCGAGTATATTTTTGATATGAGAGACCGGCCTGCGAGCCGAGTCGAGATTTTGACAGTGATTGCGGCCTGCGTGCCGGCTTTGTATTATTTTGAGCTGACAGAGGCCCCCATGCAGGGGAAGTTGTATATTTAAACATTGATATATATAGAGATGATGATTTTGATCCACATGGTGTGTATAAAATGTTTTATGTGTTTTGTCGATGGTTTTTTTTTGAAATTTAATGTGTATAGATGATGAGTTTAGATCCAAATGGTGTATATACTGATGGGTTTGATGTAGATATTAAAATGTCGTATGTATTTTGTTGATGGTTGTTTTATTGTAGATAGATGATGTTGATGAAATTGTGATGAGATATTGATGTGATTTTGATGACAAATATTGATAATGGTGTAGTTATGCAGGAAAAAGAGGCGGGTGCCACAAAAATTCACAAAAAATAAAGAAAAGGCCTAGGTTTAAGAAAAAGGAGGCATGTGACCGATATCGATATCGTTATCTAACCGACGTCGGTAGATTGTTGACCGATATCGGTTAGGTAACTGATACCGGTTATGCCAAAATGAGCTTTTCTAAAAATAGAAAAGCTTGGGCGGCAACTTAAGTTCTTATTTTTAGAGTTCTTATTTTTAGAGTCATGCAACAAGTTAAATACACGAATGCGACGCTGTTTGACGACTGATACAGGTAATTGCATGAAAGAATTGAGTGATAAGGAGGAAAGAGATAGGTAAAGCGAGTGTGGGCTGAGATTAAGAAGGTAGAAAGGAAAGTTATATTTGAAGAGGGTGGTGAACATGGTTGGACGAGGAGAAGCATCCAGTAGGCAGGGACGAGAGGGAAGACAAGTTCCACCCCAAGCTGCTGCATCCCAAGTGGTAAACTGTTTGGTTGTATTTTAATTCTTGCATGTTTTGATGAATAGGATGAGAGAAGGTAAGAGGGTAGAGATGAGAAAGAAAAGGTGATAGGAAAGGGTTTGGAATGGGGTGAGTGTTATGGGGTAGGTAAGCGGGGTGTTCATGTATGTTTATAGGTATAGAGAGGAGTAAACGAGAAAATAATTATCGTAGGTGGTGGTTTTAAGCAGGTTGTATAGGATTGACAGTGACCGATATCATTTAGAGATAACCGGTATCAGTTAGGAAACCGGTATCTGTTATGTATAACTGATATCGGTTACTGTATGGAATTTCAGAATGTGAGAAAAAACACTTGGGAATTTTATTTATTGAATGGTTTGTTTGTTGATTTGATGTATGCAGGCAGAGGCAGGGTTAAGGATGAATGATAGTGTGCCAGCTTTGTTATCACGAGTCCGAGCAGATGTAACACCAGCTGAATGGGTATTGATCAACCGTGTGGGGTTAAGTGGAATCCACTATTATTCATGAATTACATGCAATCATGCTATGTTGCAGGTGTTGATTGAGAGGTGGAATCCAGAAAAGAATACCTTCTATCTGCTAATAGGGGAGATGACAGTGACATTAGAAGATGTGTTTAGAATTTTGAGGCTCCCAATTACAGGGAGACCAGTGTATCAGGCATTGCCTAGCGTGGCGCGAGGAGCGATAACAGTAGTATTTGGTTCAGCTGCACGAGATTTGACATACCGAGGTTTTACATTCACTTATGGTACAATGTATGCAACACACCCTGAGGAAACAAGGTTGGCAGTGATATTAATGATAGTGGTGGGGTATTATGCATTACCGAGGGTGGAGGGGGGAATATTTCCAAAAGCATTGATGAGTGTTATTTAGAAAATGATAGAAAGGAACGTGACTTTCGCATGTGCACCCGCATATCTGGTGGAGCTATACAAAGGTTTATGGGCCTGCAGGTGAAAACACAGGACGACACTGGATTATTCATACTTATTACATTGTTGGGCCTATGAGCACATTGTTTATGTGCGACTGATAGGCCGACCCATCCAGTCGGGAGAGATAGGAGTGCAGAGGTTGGGATTCAGATGATGGTTCTAGACAGAACAAGAGGCGAGATCCCAGGCCGTGATAGATGACATCAAGTATTATAGGCAGGTATGGGAGATGGTGATGATTGCAGATATTTTTTGGAGGCCTTACGGAAACTATATGGTGACAGGAGAACATAGCTGAGGAGTTGAGGGGTATAGAGCGATTGAGGTGGATCGCAGGGCACAGGCCAGGTGAGTATGAGAGGATTCCTCTAGATCGCGTGCTGCGACAATTTAGATTTGTTCAGGATATACCTATGGCTTATAGATCATACATGAGGATCGACACCGAGGCAGCATTCTCACCTCCCTGGCCAACACCTCTAGAAGGGCCAGAGGAGATAGCATCCGATCGCAGGGTAATGGATGCGGGAGCGACAGAGGCCTATAGATTATGGTGGGTAGCAGAGTTGCGAGGTGTACGTGATCATCCTAACATAGCTATGATTACAGTGGAGAGAGATTGTCTGCAGGGTTTAGTTCATCAGCTCCAAACGCGGGTGAATGATACAACGGGATTGTTAACGGTTGCAGAGTCACGAGTGGAGAGACTAGAGGCAAGATTCCACCACGCGAGAGGGTGTATTAATATGTTACAGGAGAGGTTGACAGATCGGTGGGAGGAACCAATAGCAGTGGCACCTTTGAGGATGGAGAGGCCAAGTGAGTGGCGTCGATGATCACGATCACCACTTGATTCGGGAGGATGTGCAAGGGTCTAAGTGAATTTCATAGGAGTATAAGAATAAATAAGGATGCCGACCTGCGAGTCGATGATAGAGAAGATGTATTTGTTTAACATCTAAATAAAACTAAATATGTATGTTGATTTGAGTTATGATAATAATAAGAATGGTTGTGTTTTGCATGTTTTGTTTTGAAAAAGGATAAAGATGAATGTGAGCGAATAGAAATACACAAATAGATTCATATATACCACACATGATAGGTTATGGTAGGGGATGGTCGAGCTAACCTTGGGAGACCCCATGTCTCCTAAGTGCTGCCTACATAACCCATTGCACAAAGCAAGGAGGGGCCTCAGACCGATGTAGTTCTCCCTTAGGACTAGGGAGAGGTGAATTCAGGAAATTTGGTTATAGTTAGGCAATTTTTTGGCTGGTAAAAATATTAATATTGGTAGGGTAACGTTGTTGGTGTTGGTAAGGGACTAGCGAGTGTTGGTGTAGGTATAGGTGAAACAAAAGTTAGCTTAGCCAAGTAGTAGGGAACCGTGTCCTGATTAAGATCAACACATAACCCTAGAGTCGAGTAAAAGAGGCAGAAGTGTCCCGTAGTTGAGAAGAGCTAAACAAACCACATATTAACATAGGATGGGCTTGAATCCCTAGGTGCCTTACATAGGCGAGAAGTCAATAGGTGAAAAGAGTCGTATAATCACAATATATTGGATATACGTCACGTCCCTTGAGTTTTGTTGTGTTGACGAATGGTGAGGTGAGGTGGCTGGTATAGCTAGGGTGCAGAGAACTTATTATAAGGTGATTATTCTGACGAAAGAGAACCAAACCTAAATATACAAGTCCATGACTCAAAAGTGCTTTAGAATACGGATTTTTACTTTTCTGGATATAGAATGATCGATGTGGGAAGTCCATAAGGGGATATGCATTTCATTGTTCTTGAGGTCTTCACGAAGCTGATCAATGCGAGAAGCTTATGATAAAGGCTGACTTTGTATAGCTGTCCTTCAAGGGAGTATTCTATTTATAGTAGCAGATGCAGCTTGTGTGTATAGCTGTCCTTCGGGGGAACAGTCTAGTGTATAATAACAGATACATGACTTTGCACATAGCTGTCCTTTGAGGGAGCAGTCTATGTATAACTTTAGAGGTCTAGATGTCTGTTTGGCATGAAGCATCTAGTTTTGTAGGAAGTTTGACTCAAGAATATCCCATAAGTGTATACTTAAGAACGTGTTATTTTGATACTTTTTAAGTCATGGACTAGACTACAAAGGGGAAGGTATCTTTAAGGGGAGGTGATGACCAAACCATGTGAGCTTGATTCGATTTTGAGATGCATGGAACAAAAGTGTATGAGGTAGTAAATGAGCTCAAGGGATGAGCGCAAGGTAGATAAGAAGTGATATAACACTAAATTCAACAATAGACTGGTCGAAGATGTAAGGCATTAAGGGGTTCAGGCTCAGGTTTACCATTAAGTGAAGCTAAACGGTAAGTGCCTGATCCATAAGTATGAGTGATAATGTAGGGCCCAATCCAATTAGGAGCAAATTTTCCACGTTTGCTCTTTTCTAGTTTGGTTACATGCTGATTCTCTTTGAGGAAAAGATCACCAACCTTAAAGGTACGCTCATGGAGTCACTTATCATAAGCACGCTTGATGCATTTTTGATAGATTTGAAGGTGGTCAAGAGCTGTAAGATGACGCTCATCAAGAAGCTCCAACTGGGCTAACCGCTCTTGGCGGAAATCATCATTGGTGAGAATATCCTGAAGAGATATTCGTAGGGAGGGTATTTGTATTTCAAGAGGCAAGACAACCTCGGTACCATATACCAAAGAGAATGGGGTGGCATTAGTGGAGGTACGAATGCTAGTCCGATAAGCCCAAAGAGCAAAGGGGATGTGATCAGGCCAATTGCTTCCAGAATCGTTAACAACTTTCATGAGGATTTTGGTTAGGGTTTTATTAGAAGATTCAGCTTGACCATTTTCTTGTGGATAGTAAGGTGATGAGAAGCTAAGTTTGATACCAAAGTTGTCACAAAGGTCTTGTAATAACTTATTTTTAAAAGATTTTCCATTATCTGTTATCAGGCGATGAGGAACGCCAAAATGACAGATAATGTGATGGTTAATGAATTCGATGATTTTTTCTTTTTTGGTTGAAATGAGTGGAATGGCTTCCACCCATTTAGTGTAATATTAGGTTGCTGTGAGTATCCAATGGTGACGTTGCAAAGAGGGCAGGTGAATCTCACTGATAAGGTCTAAACCCCATTATGAGAAAGGCCAAAGATCTCGTGTGACCTGTAGTGGATGGCTAGGAGTATGTTGAAGGTTGGCATGTTGTTGACACATAACACAACGCTTAACATATTCATAGCAGTCGTTATTAAGAATAGGCCAATAATAGCCTAGGCGAAGGATCCGTTTGGCCACGGCCAGGCCACTAAAATGTCCACCACAAATACCGTCGTGGACTTGTTGGATGGTATAGGTGACCTCCGCACTGGTTAGACATCGAAGGAGGATGCCATTAAAGCCACGTTTATAGAGGAGTCCCCCCATGACGACATAACGAGAAACACTTTTAAGAAAATCACGTTTGCCGTTACTAGTAAGGTCAGGTGGGAGAACAGAGGTTGTAAGGTAGTCGTGAAATTGGTGATACCAGGTATCCTGCGAATTAGCAGACACATTATTTATCATACAAACATCCGGGCGTGCCAAAATTTTTTGCACATAATGCTTCCATTCGTGGAATAGAGTTGCTTCTATCCTTTCATTCCTTTGAGAAACAGATAAGGGTTAGGGCTAGGAGGAATACTTGTTGAATGTTGAGAGGGTGTGCGCGTACCGTAGAGAGAGATCAGATCGATTGTAAAGAACTCCTTTTTGTCTGGGAAGGACTACCTGCAAGTAAGAATACAAGACCACCAGATTCTAATTAGACAATAAATGAGGGAACTACCCTTGGGCCCAAGAAGTATTAAACTTCCTTTCGAAGGTGGTCAGTTCCCCTGCTAATATGAATTAACACAAATTATTGCAAAATGTTAAAACAATAGAGGAAAGGGCTAGTTTTGGTTTTGAATCACAGTGACCGATGCCGATCACTGTCACTAGTACCGGTTTCTGCTAACCGATATCGGTAGGGGCAGTGGTTTAGGGGATTTTAGTGAAGGTTGGCTATAAGGTGGCTATGGTGTTTATAAGGCTAGTAAATGATTGGGGATATGTAATGGGGTGATGGAGAAGACTCAGAGAATATGGGGGCTGTTCTTGGGGCAATGTAAGGGTAGAGGAATGACAGTTAGATGTAGGGTGTTACCGGGTAGTAGATCTGAGAGTAGAATTATAATTACTGTGACTCAGAAATATAAGAAATTTTATTAAAAGAACGTATAAGACACTACTTACTAGTTCCTGATGAAGATATCAGGTCCAAAGACTGTGATAACGAAGGCAGGGCTCAGGTAGGATGATCCGATAATCAAAGATGAGTTATCTTCTCTCCCAATTCTTGGATGAGTGTCACTGGGCTCCGGTTACTCAGTTGTAGTCTTGGGCTTGATGTCCTTCTCTGTAAACTCCTCTCTTTCCTTCACTTGTCTCTGCTCGGCCCAAGTGAAATCCGGATCCTTCCAATGACTTCCGATATTCAGATCAATGAAAATCCAGCCTTTTGTTTTTGGTTGGGGAAGGTCATTTACAGGGAACCGATGGCGGTTATGTAATCGACGGCAGTCGAGTAGGAACCGATGTCGGTTAAGTCAAAGTGGGCTATTTTTAGTAAAATAACCAACTTTCCCTCCTTTTCTCCCGAGGAATTAGTTGTGGGCTTGGTCAAGTCATTATTAGGTTGATTTTGGTGCGGGTGAGGAGTAATTAGTCATGGGTGTGGATGTAGACCAAGTTATAGGTCTTAATTAGGTTAGTTTAGGGTTAGGGCTAGGTCATGATGAGGTGGTGAAATGTGGTGGCAGGTTTGGAGATGTGGATTTATTAAATATAAGGTAATTAATAAATAATTGTGCAAGGTTTAGGTGGTGAGGCTAGGTTGCAAAATGGGATGCGGGGCATGGGGGGTCGTAAGACACAAATTTGGTGTCTACACACACATTCTAACCCTAGCTTTCTAGCTTATATAGACATATACAAAATTAGAGAAATTTAGCTTATGCAATTACAACCATTATATCAACTTTATAACAAATCTTAGATATAATTCCTAGGACTTGAAAAAAATTAATCACGCAAAGGCAGCCGATGTTGGTTCCTCCTTACCTTAACTAATAATGGTCTCTAGGTGACTGACGTCGGTCTCCGACTGATGCCGGTTACTGTGTATTCCAACAAGTTAATAAAGCATGCTATTTATGAAGCTATTGAGCTCCACAACTCAACACAAGTCACAGTGCATATCCCAAAAACAATAACATATAATATAAAGCAATGGAAAACAATTATTGACAGATAGTCATGGGTTGTATATAGTCCTACAAGATAAATGCTACAAATGAAGCACCCCATTAGCATGTTAGAAAGATAAATAGAATGTTAAGGCATGTATAGATCAGAGAAAAAAGTAGAGTAACTGGTAATAAGAAATAGTGAATAATGTAGCAATAGAACCATATGTGTGTATAATGTGGTAGTAGGAAAAGTAGATGCCCCCAGGAGCCTCGGTGGGGATGGTAAAAGGTATAGTGCCAAACATCATTATAGCTTGTAAAAAATTGTAAGAGATCTGTATTCACCTCTAAAGACTAAGTGAACACGTATGTAGGTATATATAAAAATATGATGAAATGTTAAGAATCCGTCTAGTATGGAAAACAAAGTGTAACATGTAAATAGAATAAGCTAGCAAGAGTAGATGTGACCAAGATATGCAAATGCAAGGTATGAGTGTGATGGTGCGGTATGCAAAATGTGAAGATGATAGGAGAAACGTACCCGTTAGCAGATGTATTTGATATGAGGTTCATTTATAGGATCCCTCAACAATCAGGAATGAACCATAGAACAAGAGTGTTTCATGGGGTAATGAGAGTGTTGTGCGAGAGTAGATGCTAGAAAGATGTATCATGAAACAAAGATCTAGAAGTGTAGTGTATGTGAGGTTCATCTCATAATTAGACCCTCAAATGTCGAGTATGAACCATGGAACTCGAGTCTGTCATAGGGTAATGACGATACATTGTGTGTATTCAAAGGGTGATAGAGTATGTAGTAAAATTAGTTATGAGACACAAAGTGTAAGTTGTATCAGTAGAGACTATTTTTAAAATTGATAGTGATGGGAAAGGGGGGTAGAAAGCATGATGCCCCCAAGTGTTTAATTAGAGAAGTATCATGTAAACTCATCTCAGAGATACATCAGTGTTGGGATTGTAACCAATTAGATTTGGATTAGAGACTTGCTAAACAATGGTCTGGGGTTGATGATATAAAGAGCCTGTGCAACATAAATTTTACATTACCATAGCATAGTTTCTTCATCAGTAAAAGGGGGTTGAGGAAAATCGTGTGCATACCAACAAGTTAGGTTTTGAGTATAGCCAAGGAATGAATCATTGCATATAGAAACATGACAAAAAGGCATAAAAAATGAGATATCAATGTGATTGGGATCCAAATGCCACCAATGTAGTCAAGCCAAGACTTCTTAAGTGTGAGTGGAGAGGAGCATAGAGTACGTGTAAGGAAGACTGATAAATGGAAGACACAAAGGACATAGGTAGTAATAACAAATACACATCTGTGATATAAATGAGGAGAGTGAGGTGCGGGAGGGAGATTGGTAAATGTGAATCCTATGCATGTTAATCCATCATGCATGCAAAAAGGTTCTGAGCAAGTGGGGGTTGAATGGAATATGAGGCCAATAGGATTCATGTATGATCAGAGAGTGCATATGATAGGGATCAAAGTGCGGTGTATAATGAGTTTGGGGAGATACAATAGGTGGTAAGATGTCCAATGTATGTATGTGTAGCCACCAAAATTGTGTCACACTCCCCTTGGTCCTTGTCGAAGAACCAACTTAAACACATTCACCTAACCATGGCCCTTATACCATATATTAACATTAATTTAATTACTTACAATTAAATTAATACCCATCCTTACCCCATTATTAATTTAATTAAATGGATGGGCACCTCACCTATACACCTCACCATAGACCTATTCATAGCATGTTTCCATAAATGAATAAGACTTGGTTCAACCCTAAAAATCAAGGCCTATTATTCCTCTAACCACCTTCTCGCTCATAAAAACATAACGTTCATTCTGATCCATGAATAAATGGACAAACCTGGCCCAAATGATTGCAAGATCTATTATTTTTAGTAAACCTAGGGAATCCTGCCTTAACTGACACCAGTCATCCTGAAACCGACGCCGGTCAACCAGGAACCATTTTCGGTTACCATTTATTCACTTTGTCAACCTTGTTTATGGGTTGGCACATTAAAGGATCAAAGAGAAGAGAAGAGAGCTGCATGTAAGAAGAAACCAGAGCCTTTTCGTACCTACAAACATCCATAGCCAACACTAGGACATATCCAAAGGTATTGCACTCACGGTAACACTTTGGGAAGCACCATTGCGGGCACCAAGTTCCATCCCACCAATCAATCATCACCACCACATATCCATTAGACCTATAACACCAGTAAGTAAATTTATCACCTGTGTTATTTTAGCCTTGTCATGTTTTAAAGGTTTTTGTCACCTTTGTTGTCATTTCCTTTTTGCATTCCCTTTTCCCCCATTATTCCTCTTTCTGTAAACCCAACCATTCCTCCACCCACACTATAAAACCACCTATACCCAACCTCTACATATTTCTGAGTGTTCCTAAGATCCCCATATACCTCGTTATGCCCTCTGTCATCTCTGACTGACCTCATCTCAAACCCCACTAACAAATCTTATTAAGTCTTATTACCCTGTCTTTACTGATGCCAGTTACCCATAACTATCGTTGGTGTCTGCCTAAACATGATCGGTCATACCTCGACCGATGCCGGTCTCTATGTCTACCAACGATGTGTAAACAAACAACCACATACCTACCAAGACAAATAGATAAACACCTTACCCAAACCTGCTAAGACCCTGTCTGTGACCTGCAGACCACTTGAACAACCTACAACCTGACCTGAAGATCTTGACCCACATAGATTTTTAGTATTTAATTAGATCGACGCCGATAGTGATATGAGGTACCCAAATAAGAATACTAGCACTAGATTTCTTTATGTACACATTTCAGTTACTTCATAATTTGTTTTATAAAACAGTGGGTTGAAAACCTTCTAGGAAGTATCACACTTCTCAGATCTAGCATATGCTAAGCATTCCAATGTCATTTATTATTTAACTCTTCTTTGGTGGCCTTGTTTTCTATTTCAGGTAGTTCCTCCCAGCCAAAAGGAAGCTCTCATAGTCAGCATCAGATCAAGAAGTCAGAACGCGTGCATCAACCTCCAAACCAACACAATATGTATTCCTCCTATTAGCCCATAACATTATTTGTTTTATCACATCCCAAAACGTAAAGAAAATGGTGAAACATTTTGGCACGCCTAGTGGGACCCATTCGGGGTTCCTTGCATTTTCTTCATTCCTAGGTAAAATTGTGTGTTTGTTTCCCTTCAAAAAGCTTACACATTAATTTTTCTTCTCTAGAATCATTCCTCCTCTCTTTATTGTCTAAAAACAATTGTGTTTTTGGTTCTTAAAAAGGAACACATTCTTCTTTCTTTATGGATTACATTAGTGAAAGAGCACATTCCCACCTATTCACCATTTACTTCGTCGAATGTAATTTGTCAATTTGGGCTTAAAATCAATTGTATTTCATCCTTGTATGCTACATAAATTAGCTAACATTAAAATGAGGGCAACCTATATGCTAGAAGTCATGCTCAGCTGATGGTTGACATAAAGAACAGTAGAAAGAACTCTCTTTCTTCTTCTACCAAACTATACAAAATCTAAATATACACATTTTCTTAAATGACATCTTACCTGGGAACACTTGTTAATGATCACATGATAAGAAGATTGGAAGTTACTCCCATGTGGTTATCTCTGTCTAGTCACCTATCAGAGAGCATCCCCCCCGCCATAACATATCCCGAAACCTCACCTTTTAGATATCCTTCTTCGTAGGATGCCTTCCCAACCAAAAATTCTATTTTGAATTCACATGGTCAATTCTAAATAGCATAAGCTAACCACCACATAAGAAAATCACTCTTAGGATCATGTTTTTCTTAGTTTTTCTTCTTGACTTGCCTTTTGAGGTGTGAGATTATGAATCTACATTCTTCTTTTACTTTGCACACTCCACCATCGTAGTTGGAGTATTTTGATTTTGTCTAAGTGTGTCAGGACCCCATATTTCATTCTCAGATTCCTAAGTTTGACTCTTCACTTGATTTAACATTCACAAAATCGAGTTTCTTCATCACTCTCTCATTTTGCAGTAACTGGTGTTAGTCCAATGACCATCATTGGTTCACATCTGACCCATCGTCAGTTACACCTAACCAGTGTCAGCTTCTATCTTTCTAGTTATTTTGCGTGGAATAGCCTTCATCACTACTTTTTTTTTGTTTTTGGCCATCAAGACATCATCCTATTCCCCCTATTGATATTTCTATCATACACAGTTTCCATATTACACATTCATTAGTGTTGTTTCACTTGCTGAAAACTGGTGTTTTTCTACAGTGACTAACATTGGTTTCATTAACCAACATCAGTTTCCCATTAACCGTCATCGGTCAGCCTAACCAATGTTAGTGTCTGGTTTAGTTTTCAAAATTCAAACCTTGACTGAATTCACCCTCCTAGCCTCATGTTTTTCTCCGTTCCTACTATTTTTTTGTGTCATTTACAGAATACAGTCTTTCCAGGTTAACACTTACTCACATGGTGTTGACTCGTAGCCAAAATAATGCTCTTATATTCCACTCTAGTCGTAAACCACTCCCACCTATCCCTTCACCACCTTCTATCTTGTCACCCCATGGATTCAACCCTACTTACCACCATTGCTACAAGTGATGAGGAGTTTACATGAATCCTCAATTAGAATCCTATAGCCTTACGATTTTACCTTTCCCACTCTTCCACTTAGGATTCCTCAGGTCAATTTATATATGGAATGCTTGTATCCATATCTCTTGCCATTATCCCCACTTCTACATCAGCCCTTAATAGTTCTACATTACCTTCACCTACTTTACCCCCAGTGGTTTCACAGCTAGGCCCCACACCCTTTATGACCGTTGCATCTGCAACATTAGTCACACCTGTATTATTTTTTGTTCCTTCATTGACCAACCCAGAGCATAACCCCATCCACACCCATTATCTCACATATTCTAGTTGCAACATAACTACCCATGGTGTTGGTGACCCCTACTTCATTCCAAAATCTTTTCCTCTCCATCCCACAGTCTCTGCCTCTAATCGCTACTAGAGTCACTGCAACTGCCCCACCTACATATAAATATTATCAACAACCCCCTATCTCGTCATTCATTCATTCTAGCTATATGCCCTCTATGTCGGACCCCTATTCTCAACCTTCCTATTCGGCATCACCATACACTGGAATGCCACCCACATCACATGCTCAACACCAGCTCTCTTATGACACAAGAGGCACCCTTCTATCACAACCTACAAAATGATCTCATCAAATTAATGATGGAAATGATGCAGACACTAGAAGCACCAGTTTCCGACTCACACAATTATCTCACCTATGATGAAATCTGTAATGATCCCATTCATCCATCTATTCCTATTTGCCCATACCATGTACATTGGGAAATTCCAAAATTCAACCGCTTCAATAGTAAAGAAATATCCACAAAAACATTTATAGTCTTTCAAACATGGGTGTTACCTGGTTGCCCATGATGATGCTTTACTCCTATGGACCTTCTTGATGTCCCTGACAGGGACCTACATTGGACTGGTATAGTGGGATACCCAAACATTCCATCTAATCATTTAATCAAGTATCCCTAGCCTTCTTAGACCACTTCTCAATCAACATTGTCAAGAAATTCACCATGATTGATCTCTACTCCACTCGATAGTATGAGGATGAGTCTATCGCTGACTTTGTCACTCGTTGGCACAACCTAATTAACCAGCTCACATTTTTGTTACCTCAAAATGAGCTCATAGAGCTGTTTACTCAGGCTTGTGCTAGACACATCTCACCAACCATACAGGTGCAGACCTTCCAAACCTTTGACAAGGAATTCACCATGGCACGAAATTGGAGATTCGTGCCATAAAAGAAAATAAAATTCAGCTACGTAATAAAAACACCACATTAAAATCGAATGATGATTCTTCATCTTTGAAACCCCAAAATAACTATTCGACATCCAAAGGTTATGCCAACACCGTAGTTCTCAAGGTTAGACCCTTTCACCCATCAAATCAAGTCAAACCTTATTCTAATATCTCTCCCATCCAAGCTTTCTAGTTTAGACGAGAACAATGAAAGTATACCCCAATAGGGGAACCTTATTCTTCTATTTTGGAAAATCTTATTAAGGCTGGTGCCATTACCCTTCCACCTATAAAACCACACACTGGTTTTGACCCTAATCACCCCATGCTTGCGTGGTATAAAGAACATGAATTTTGTAACTATCATTGCATCAAAGGTCATAGCGATGGTATCTGCATCACCTTCAAGAATATCATCCAAGAAATGTTAGACAACGAAGATCTAGTCTTGGATAACCCAATGCACCCTCTAACCAAAACCTACATATCTTCAAAAAACCATTCCCTAATCTTGCCCCATCTTCCAACCAAACTGGTGATACTTCAACTAATGATGGCAATTTCCGTGAGGTCCATGCTATTTTTGAGGACGTACCAATTCCTTCCATAGACAAAATCCTAGCCCGAGTTCCCATACCTGCACAGGATCCTATTTCATCTACTCCTCCACCCATAGAGGAACCCCCTTCATTTTTTCCTTCACTTGTGAAAGATCCCATAATTAGCGCTCTGCCTATGACCTCTCAAATTACTGAATATTCATCAGTAGCACCTCTCCTACTCATAGGGGACACATGTCCACTCCCTACACCATCACAAGGAGAGTCCACCTCGTCTGGACCATCACCTCCTCTACCCATAGAGGATCATGTAGAAACACCAATGCCTTTAGATGACGATTCTTCATTGAAATTCCAAGATCATGTTGACCTACTTTCGACTCTCTTACCCACAGAGTCTGAAGCTAGCCACTTCCCTGTTTCTCAAACACATTTTACGGGGATTGCTACTCAATCCACATAGGCTCTGCTTACAACAGTACCATTTTCACACTTGGCCGATTGCGTGGACTATGCTGATAGAACCTTACTTTGGGCATGTATTCTACTTCATGCTTCAACCCAAATGTAGATGTCACTCACTGACACCTCCACAATATATCCAAATTTTTTTCAAGCTGTCAAACCAAACACAACCATGACTATTGGAACACCTTCCATGTCATCACCCACATCTCAACACACACCTCTGCCCACAACCCAACACACACCTATACCCAAATACCTTCCTATGCCTATATCATCTCCCTTACCTAAACGCATCACTACCTTAGGGGTCATGTCGACATCAAACATTACTCACCCACCCATCAAATTAGATTTAACCACATCTTCCTAGACCAACACTAAACTTATTCCTGCCCCTAAAAAGAAGACCCAAACTTCTAGGCCTCATACACCAACCTCACCTACCACACTATTGTCACCTTCACCCCTTCTGTCCATCCTAGAACCTCATCCCTCAACCTTGGCCAAGCAATATTCTTCCACATGTAAACCAAGAACACAACATCTCACCTCCTCATCACGTCCCTGTAATATACCCAAGTGAGCCACACAACCTCCACTATCACTCGGGACCTTCTTACCACCCATACCACCACTACCTTCCATAACTTCTTCACTACCCTGACACTCTCCTCTCTTCCACTCGCACCTTCCACACGATCTTTGCTAACGACTGCTACTACACCATGATTATCCCTATGGGTAACTCACCCCCTTCCACATCTACTTTTCCTTCTAAATCCCATACCCCCATGTCACCTTTACCCAAGAAGGTGGAACCCAAAGGTAAAAATCTGCTACCCCCTAATGAGGTAGTCAAACCAACTAAACCTTCCATCACCAGCTCCTTTACCCCACCTTTACCTAGACAGATGCCCGCAAGACCTAAGACCACTCCACATACAAGACTAGTGGATGAACCCATTCCCCCTCATGTAAAGCCTCTTCCTTCACAATCAGCCACACATGTACCCAAACCCACACTCACTTCCCATTGTGATCCGTTAGCGGGGTCCTATGCCAAGATTTTAACCGATCTCCTTGAAACCTCTATTATCACATTACCACCTCTTAGACCTTACGACCTGCTCAAACCCAAACCAAAAGGGTTTGACGAAACTAAAATTTACACCTACCATCATGTGCCAGGACACGATGTACAGAACTATAAGGCTTTAAAAACCACTCTTGTCCAATTATGTCCTCCCGAAGAAAAATTTGACGAAAATAATCTTCTTGATGAGGAACCCATTTTTCCTTCACCGATATCCCTAGATCTTCTTCCATTACCTACTTAGTGACCAATATCTCCACCCCCACAACTCTTTTATCCACCCTCAAAATTCAAAATTAACATGGTCCACATTATCACACGTGCTCAGAAAGACAAGGGCAAAGAAAAGATAGCTAGCCCATTAACCAACCCTGTACCCCACATACCGTCTGCACCCACACCCAAAGTCACCATTCGAGGTCTTGCGTATCCTATTTCTGATGGGGTCACACATCACAAAATTATAAAACAATTGCACCAATCCTCCCTCAAAATGTCTTTATATGACCTCATCCAAACCTCTGAGTCACATCATCAAGCCCTCATGAGCAATTCAAAAACAAAACCCTACGTAAGCTATGTAATGCTTTTGGCATCCAACTCAGTTTCTCATCACCTTATTACCTACAAACCAATGGCCAAGTAGAATAGACCAATAAAACCTTGAACAAAATTCTTATGAAAGTAGTCAACGATACTGGGAAAGATTGGCATACACACATTCCTTTTTCCTTGTGGGCTTATCGCACTAGTATTCGCACTTCAACTACTGCCACAACTTTTTCTCTTATTTACGGTACCAAGGATGTCTTACCTCTCGAATTCTAGATTCCATCTCTACGCATTTCACTACAAGACATGCTCAACGATGATGACTTTCACCAAGATCATTTGGCGCAACTTGAGTTATTAGATGAACGCCGTCTCAATGCTCTTGACCATCTCCAAATCTACCAAAAATGTATCAAACTTGCCTATGAAAAACGTGTTCACGAATGAACCTTTCAGGTTGGTGACCTCAACCTGAAGGAAAATCAACATGTAACCAAATAAGAGAAAAGTAAATGAGGTAAATTTTCTCCTAATTGGCTTGGGCCATACATCGTTACCCATGTTTATGGATCAGATGCTTATCGTTTGTCTTCACTCAAAGGTAAACCCGAACCTAAGCCTCTCAATGCCTTACATCTTCTAACCATTTTATTGTTGAAATTTATTCCTATATCACTTTTTCTTAGTTGATTTCTTGTCCCTTGAGCATTGTTCACCTTCCACATTACCCATTTTTGAGGATCCATAACTATACAATAATCATGTGGTTACCCATCACCTTTCAACCCTATCTTCAATATGAGTACCACAGCTATACTCATCGCCTGATTTCTCATGGATAATTTTTGTCTTCTTCAAAATGAAATCCCATGGTCGTTTAGCATTCGAAACCACCCCTTTCATAGTTAACCCCTGTGTACTATGGTTTTTTCTTCTAAACAAGAACCTAATCTTCCTATGTAGTCTTGTCCGTGACTTTAACCTCCAAAAATAAGAAGGGATGCAAATCCTTGAGTCAAAATTCCAGTACAAAAGATGACTCCCTCATAAAGGGACATCTCTTCACTCTATTTCCACAGCTATAAAATAGTCTGCTCCCTCGAAGGACAACTATATAAAGTCATTTGCAAAAATACGATAACAATATCTAGAAGCTTCCCACCTCAATCAGATTCGCGAATACCTCAAGGAGATAATATACTCATCCCATATAGACTTCTCCACATCGATAAATCTATTAAAAATATCAAAAAAAATGAACAAATGAAGAAAATGATGAAATTTTTATCATGGACTTGCCTATTTTTTAATCCTGGGTTTCTTATTAAGAAAAACATGTTAATTGTACTCTAGGTTACACTAAACCATCCACTTCTCACCTCATTGCCTTTTGCGCCCTAATTTTCTCTTTATTCAAGGGGACTTTCTGCAACTGTGCAACATTTCGTGATGATGTGAATTTCTTTTCCTTTAGAATGGTCCATTACGCAACGCCTTTAGGGTATTACACTCATAAGCCCATCTTGGATATGGTAGACTCATTCAAGGTTATTCTCAATTAAGAGGTTCAATTTACCACTTCTTACCATTCACCTTCCTCATTACTTATTGATTATCCTATACAAGGACTAGATTGTCGACATCTATGTTTAAAACAACTCAACCATGCATATGACCTAAACTCAACCATGCCTGTGACCTACACTTAACCATGCCTATGATCTAAAACTCAATCGTGCCTGTGACCTACACTCAATCATTCCATATGACCTACATTTAACCATGCCTAACACCCACCAACCCATTCCTCTAGTTCATCATATTCTTCCCTAGCTTATGGGATAACTACATCAGCCTAAGGTCCCTTTTTCGTCGAGGCTATGTTGGTAGCACTTCGAGGGCATGGGGCCCTTGGAGGTTAGCTCGGACACTCTTTACCTTAACTAATTACCCCTTTCACTTTCCTATTCACATTTTACCCTTAGTTAGTTTCAATTTTATATCAATTACTACACATTTTACCACATCATCAAATCATTCATTTATCATTTTCACATTTCCATTATAGCACATCATTTGTAAATTTAAACCATAACATGTATATCACTTTCACCATTTATCTCTCATGTATACCAAAAACTTGGATATTAAATCAACCCAACTCAATCATAGCTACAGCAACCTACCTCAATCATGCCTGAATCGACCTGAATCCATCATGCCTAAACCAACCAAACTCAATCATGCCTAAATCTGACCTGACTCCATACCATGCCTAAACCGACATAAATCAATCATGCCTAAACCAACCTGACTCCATCATGCCTAAACTGACCTAACTCCATCATGCCTAAACTAACTTGACTCCATTATGCCTAAACTCAACCTAACTAAATCATGCTTAAACTGACCCAACTCCATCATGCCTAAACCGACCTGACTCCATCATGCCTAAACTGACCTAACTCCACCATGCCTAAATTGTCCTGACTCCATCATGCCTAAATAAACTTGACTCCATCATGCCTAAACTGGCCTAACTCTATCATGCCTAATCCACTTGGTTTCCACCTACATACATATAACAATGAAAATTTTACAACACAAATACACCATCCATACTATAAATATCATCATCTATAAATCATAAAGTATGTGTATACATACATATGTACACAGGATACAAATAAATATAAACATCTCAAATCACTCATGATACATCCTCACCATCTTCGGCACACAGGTCTAGTATATGATCCCAAAAAATCTCAAAAAACTCTCATGTACATCCTCGCTCTCTTCCTCACACAGGCTGTTATATCTCAAAATACACAAAAAAATATGGAGGTACACGCAAATCTCAAGAATCTCTCCATCGGATATCCTCCATGCCCATCTCACCTGTCTCCTCCTCCTCCTCTGCTCTTGTGCGGCATCCCGCTAGCATCTCCCCACCCACCATAGGTGTCGATCTAACCTCTGATTTCCCCTCACCTAGATCTCATCCTTCGTATATTAGTAGCCTCGCCCTGACCCTATCTCGGGGCTCGTCAGCCCCATGTACTCTCCACACTATGAATGTGGGACCTAGTCTTATCACTCAAAGTCTGCTATGCTCTATACTCAGCATAAGATGGGATGTCTATACCTGTGGCCATCACGTGGTCTTGATAGTATCGTGCCTCACCAGGGCATCCCTAAACCTAGCCATTGGTATGGTCTGTGGAGGCGCCATCGGTCTCAGTGCCCCTGTACCTGTCTCTCGAGACCCTTTCCCACTACTACCTATAATAAGGGACCCTATCCCTGTGCCTGTACTTATACCGAGGGACCTTGTCCCACCCCTGTCTATAAAATGGAACCCTATCCCTGAGCCTATGTAGGTGTCTGTGCCTGTACCTGGGCCTGTAGGGTCACAATCTGTGCCTGTGCAGTGGCCAACTGGCCCTGCATCCCTGTAACTTGTGCCTGTAACATGGCCACCTCTACCTGTGACCCCATTAGCTGCCCTTATAAACTAGTAATATAGGCCTGTAATGCAACCACCTGTCCCTGTAATGTGTCTCTCTCGACTGTGAGGGTAGCCACGTATGGCTTCCCTGGTCTGGGTGGTGTTATGCGTAGTTGGGCTACCCACCACCATCTATATGCATCTGTGCAGTCTAGACATCATCTAGCTTTCGGTCCACCAACTGCTCCTCCTTCCCTGTTGGCACTATCGGCTATGGTAGAGGCATAGGCCTCTCTATGTCATCTCTCCTATACTGAGGGAATGGTGGTGGCACATCCTGGGGTAGCCCAAACTACCACCAGAACTCTATCTATTGGTATCATCTTGTGCTCCCTGACATGATGCCCCTCTATCCACCTGAGTAGTTGTAGATCATCCAACTCTGTATGGCCATGTGAATGTATGATGGATATACCACATAAGGCCTCCAGATAATGTCTACTCTAGACAACCCCTCCATCATCTTCCTGTAGTGAGCCACATCATGTGTAGCCCTAGCCCCCCGCGCACACCACCAACTGGCACCCAACGTCTATAACCAACCCAGAACCATACCTGGCTCAAATGCATCCAGCTAGGGGAAAATCAATCAGCCACACACACACAATGTGCTCGTAGGCCCAATAGTGAAGAAGGAAGGTATAACACATGTTGAACCTCTGTAGCCTCCCATAGGCCCATAGACTCCCTGTATAACTGCACCATGTAGGCTGGTGCCCATGTAAACATGGGTCCTGTCCTCCATCATATCACAAATAACTCCCATCAATTCCCATGGGAATCTCCCACCCTCCACATCTAGCAGTGCAAAAAAACACACTACCTCCATCATCAAAACTACTAGCCTCATCTCCTCATGATGGGCTCAATACATATCTCCATAACTCATGCTGGCACTATGGAATCTCAACTCAGACATCCCCTCTCCAAAAAGTGTCAACATCAACTCCTCAGAGGCCTCTGATGAAATGGAGTACACTAGTGCGCTCCCACTATCGATAATCTCAGGATCCTATACACGTCCTCTAAGGTGACTGTGATCTCACCTGTCAGAAGATGGAACATGTTGGTCGCAGAATCCCATCTATTGATGAGAGTGACCATCAAACTTGAATCACACACTATACACCTAATAGCGTTCAAATACCAATCAAACCAACATCATTCATGTGTCTCCACTCCTCATCGAGTCACATCTCCCTGCACTGCTGTCAACAGCGGAGATACCCTATCCCACATCCGCATAGTTGGTCTCTCGCCTGCATCCAACAAACCATCACACTATGGATTAAACCCTTAACTATTACCATGCATTCACCCCTTGACCCGACTAACCCATAACTATTGCCCTACCTATCATTCCTTCAATACCTTTTCCTCACCCTACCCACCCTTACTCATTTACATTCACAGGCCCACAGTTTCTCTTAACCCCCTTATCGACCCTGACGGACCTTTTCTTCCCTATCCTGACTGACTTAGTCTCCCAGTAACCGGTATCGGTCATCCCCATCTGTAACCGATGTCCGGCTATTTTTACCAGCATGTCGGCTGATTCCTCGACCGATTTCGGTCATTGTCGCCAAACAAATCCACAAAACCCTTCCATTATTTATCTCACTAAATTCTCAACATTTCTACCTTATTACTCCACCTATTCCTACCCTACCCTAAATTCATCCACACCCCTCTTTAACCTACATACCACTTCCTATCCCTTTCCTCATTTCATAGATTTTCTTCAAAAAATTAAATTATAATTCTCCTACCCAAACCCACCTACCCAAATCCACTAGTTTTACACAACAAATTCACATAGACCAACAAAGAATTAGATTGAATCTTACCTTGTCTTGGCGTCATCTACATGGTGGCACGATTGGCTGCTATGCACTAGTGGCCCACCTGAACCCTTTCTCACATCTGCCATGCTGAAATATACCTCGAATTCTCTCCACCAATCACTCGGTCTGCACTCAATCTTCATGGACCCATCTACCTCAGCTCCACTCACCAACTGGATCTCTTCACCTCAGTTAAGTATAATCCCTTGTACTTTCCTCTTGAAAAGCACTAAAAGTCAAACCGACTATGTCATTTTCTCCAACGATACAACACAACAATGATTTTGTAAAATATGGATTTTTTGATTTATAAACCCACCTCGACCTGACCGATGTCGGTCCTATTTGTGCCCTAGTTAACGACATCGCCAGTCACCCTTTAACCAACATTAATTAACCCTTGTTAATTATTTGGTCTTACTAAGTTACCTTTTGGCCTACAACCATTCATGTGCTCAACACACCCTTTTTATCATCTCAGACACCCATTGAACCATACCTACAAATCCAACCTACCCTAACATTACCTTTGCTACATCTTAGGATTTGTTATTTTCCCTATACCTTGGCCTTACTTGTGTCGTTACCTATATACCTTGACCTTGAACCACTGTTTTGTGACCTTTGACCCTCCGTTTTCTTGATGTGCCTTGCGACGTGGTTACCCGTGTTGTTCGAGCCTACTGACCTTACCTTGCCTATTACCATGATGTTTATCCTGACCTGACCTTTGGTGTACCAGAACATACCTAACATTCTTGCACCTGACCTCTATTGTGTTTTTGCACCATATCCTATACCTTGGATACCTGGAATCACTTCAACCATGTTTGGATAGACCTATCGACCTTAGCCAACGTAGAGTTTGAAATCTTCTCAACCTGGGTACCATGCTGCAGTTTGCAACGTGTGCATGTGTTCAACTGCCACTACCTTTGACCCTAGCCCATTTACTTGTTTACCCGATTTTACCTTTTACCTTTACCCAATACACCCACTAATCTTTATCTTCCCACCTCCTCATTTTATCAAACCACTCACCACTTTTGTCTCTCACCTCATCAGTTCCTAGTTTGAGGGGGGTTACCTTCACCCATGCTTGGGGAAACACCACCTTCACTTACACTCAACACAACCATTTCCTATTTTTGTCAGCGTCGCTTACCAATACAAGCTACGAAACAAAAAGGGGCAAAATGTAGACACCAAAATTGGGTCACACTCCCCTTGGTCCCCTATTAAATAACCAACTTAAACACATTCACCTAACCATGAACCTTATACCCTACATTAACATTAATTTAATTATTTACAATTAAATTAATACCCATCCTCACCCCATTATTAATTTAATTACTTTAATTAAATGGATGGACACCTCACCTAGACACCTCACCATAGACCTATTCACAGCATGTTTCCATAAATGAATAAGACTTGGTTCAACCCTAAAAATCAAGGCCTATTATTCCTCTAACCACCTTCCCACTCATAAAAACATAACGTTCATTTTGATCTGTATGAATAAATGGATAGACCTGGCCCAAATGATTGCGAGATCTGTAATTTTTAGTAAACCTAGGGAATCCCACCCTTAACCGACATTACTGGTCATCCCAAAACTGACATCAGTCAACCAGGAACCATCTTTCGGTTACCATTTATTCACTTTGGTAACCTTATTTGAGGGTTAGCACATTCTAAGATCTAAGAGAAGAGAAGAGAGCTACATGCAAGCAGAACCAGAGACTTTTCATACCTAGAGACATCCATAGCCAGCACCAAGATAGATCTAGAGGTATTGCACTCATGGTAACATTCCGGGAAGCACCACTGTGCAGCACCAAGCTCCATCCCACCAATCAATCATCACCACCACATAGCCATTGGACCTGAAACACCAGTAAGTACATTTATCACCTGTGTTATTTTAGCCTTTCCTATTTTAAAGGTTTTTGTCACCTTTGTTGTCATTTCCTAACTTGCATTCCCTTTTCCCCACTATTCCTCTTTCTATAAACCCAACCATTCCTCCACCCACAGCATAAAACCACCTATACCTGACCTCTACATATTTATGAGTGTTCCTAAGATCCCCATATACCTCGTTATGCTCAACTGTCATCTCTTCTTGACCTCAACTCAAACCCCACTAACAAATCTTTATTGAGTCTTATCATCTCATAGCCTCTACCGACGCCGGTTACCCATAACCATCATCAGTTCTTCCTAACTATGATCAGTCATACCTCAAACCGATGTCTAGTCTCTGTGTATACCAACACTATGTAAACCAGTAACCACATACCAACCAAGATAACCCAAACACCTTATCCAACCTGCTAAGACCTTGTCTATGATCTGCAGACCACCTGAAATAACCTGCAACCTGACCTGAAGACCTTGACCCACATAGTTTTTAGTATTTAATTGGATTGATGCTGATAGTGATCTGAGGTACCCAAATCAGAATACTAGAACTAGATTCATTTATGTACACATTTTAATTACTTCATAATTTGTTTTATAAAATAGTGGGTTAACAGCCTTCTAGGAAGTATCACACTTCCTCGGATCTAGCATACGCTAGGCAGTCCACTGTCATATATTATTTAAATCTTCTTTGGTGGTCTTGTTTTCTATTTCAGGTAGTTCCTCCTAGCCAAAAGGAAGCTCTCACAGTCAGCATCAGATCGAGAAGTTAGAATGCGCACATCAACCTCCAAACCAACACAATAGGTATTACTCCTCAACCCATAACATTATCTGTTTTGTCACATCCCAAAACATAAAGAAAACGGTGAAACAAGATGCTACCTTGGAAAGGTATCATGGAATTAGTGGAAGGAGGAGGTTTTTTGGATTGATATTGAATAGGGCCCATAGCGGCAAAAGTATCTTGGAAATATGATTAATCTATTTCAAGAGGAGTAAAGTTGAGATTGTGTAATGTATCATCGTTAAGCTCTACAACATCGACCTTGTCATGAGAATAATCAGTGCTAACATTATCTTGTTGGATAGAATTTTCAAGGATATTGGAAGGGGTGGAGCCAGATGTAGGATTGAGAGGATCCATGAAATGTGTGGTAGTGGTGGCTAAAGAGGTAGACATGGTGGGTGATAGAAGATTGGTATTATGTGTAGGGATGGATGGAATGCATGTGGAGGTAGAAGACGGATGTGAAGCACTAGATTGACCTGCATCATATGTAATGATAATATGATATGAAATATGATGCAATGGAGGTATGGGCACGGTGGTGACTAGGTCTATGTGAAAACATTTGAATGCGTTAGGGTCAGCGGAAATGGTGTGCTCATAGCCATCATGTAGGAATTTAACACACCTATGAACTGTAGAGGGAAAAACATGCATGACATAAATCCATGTTATACCGAGTAAACACTTGAATTGAAATGATGCATTGATGAAAAATAATAGAGTGGGAATGATTTTAGGCCCAACTTGTAGAGGTAAGGTGATAGTTCCCATTCATGTGAAAATAGTGGAATCATAGATGCAAATGAGAGTAGAGGATTTATTGATTAAACTATCAGAAATTTGTAGTTTCCTGAGAAGAGATAGATCATATAAATTTATAGCAGATCCATTTTCGATGAGTACACATTTGATACAAATGGATCCAATAGTAGCAGTGATAATCAAAGGAGTAAAAGGATTACTAACAGCAGAAGG
The DNA here is from genome assembly GCA_019776745.2 of Taxus chinensis. Taxonomy (NCBI): domain Eukaryota; kingdom Viridiplantae; phylum Streptophyta; class Pinopsida; order Cupressales; family Taxaceae; genus Taxus; species Taxus chinensis. The sequence goes on from CM034153.1 coordinate 740,899,158, forward strand.
AAGGATATCCTCATCACTAAAATATATGTCGCGTGGTAGATTTTTGAGGGATTAAATGAGATGAGTAAAGAAAATGGGTGAGTTATTACTTTCAGTGTGGATGGAGTGAAGGTCAACCTCTAATGTATGACAAAAATTCAGGTGCATTGCATAAGAGATCATAGAGAGAGATTTTGGCGGGTGTATTTTTAAGCTACTTAATGATGTCATAACCTTTAGAGGTGGTGGTAAGAACTTTAGAAGTAATAGGTGATGGGACATAGATTGATGGAGCTACAGGAGGACAAGTGTGGTGAGTGGTGACTACATTGATGGTGGGATCATGCATTAGAGTAACAAAATAGGGAGGGTGTTAAGTACGAACCTACATAAAATTAGCAACGGTGACAACCATGCCAAAAACCTTGGTTGGAGTATAAGAGGAATAAGAATATTGATCCATAAATTAAAAAGAAGGGGATAGATTTCGATGCATTCTTAGAAGGTAGGGTTGGAGTAGTCAGGTTCACTAAATGATTTAATATAATTTGGATTAATTAAATCTATATTATAGAGTAACTATTGTAATAAATGATGTAAAAATTATAATATACAATAATTACACAAGCAATAAAACATGTAAACTATGAAACCCTAAGCAAGAAGGAGAGATAAGAAGACTTAGGTGATTTTTGAGTGAACAGGAAGTGATATGGGTAGGTAAAAGTATTGAACAAGTTGTAAGTAGTGTCGTAAATGTTCATTGTAAATTCTAGAACTTAGAAATAACACAGGACAGGGGCACCCACAGAAGGTCAGATGCATCTCGATGTTGATGACTAGATCTTAGTGTTGGTGGCCATGCAAATACTTAGAAACTAGTTTCTTCTATGTCGGAAGGGTTTTGTTGTTAATTCATGTCTGTTGCTTTATATTCACACTATGATCACCAAGGGTATATGTAATGTACAAAACAAAATAAATACATGCACATGTCCACAAACCACATCAAATCTAATAAAAAGATACAAAATGTGGAGTCGGACTGACCCTGGAGGTCACCAGAAGAGTGAACTTATTGCCAAGCGCTACACTACATCTCACAACCCATGTAGTTCTGATGTGTGTGTGTGTAGAAATGGTTTCATAGGATTCCCTTGTGCAAGTTACACAAATGATAGTGGGCTAGATCAAGAATGTAGTAATGTATAACATATATGGATGAAATAGAATATAATTCCCCTCTTATGCAGTGTATACATAAGTGATGCAACCATTTTCCCTTGGATGGATGCCTTTAAAGTGCTTTAGTGTCTTTGGAATGAAATCTTAGGTGATGATAGTAATGTTTAGTGCCTGGTCCTTATTTTTGAGAACTAACTAAGTATATATAAATGATTCTGTTGTTTCAATATCATAAATGAAAACTGGAAGGCTGCCCCATAAGTGAAATGTTTTCCCAAAAGATAAAGAGACCCAAAAAGAGTGAGTAAAGGTAAAAAAGGGTCAGGAGCACCTAGTATGGATAGAGGCATCTGGGAATTGGTGTCCTAACTAGGTGCTAGTTTATGAGGCCATAAAGGATAAATCATTCAAGTTCCGTTAGGGATGTAGGGTGTGTAATACCAAAGAGAAAACAAAAAACCAAGAAAAGAGGACAAAAATAGTTGTCAACCACTAGTTTTCTTGCTTAGAAATCATATATACATTAGTATGCTTTTGGACCTAGAAACGTACCCAAGTTCTTGATTTTGTGTCTAGAGAATCTTGTTCTATCATCAAGGTACTTCTCAACTAATCAACATTAACTACAAGGTTATTATTACCTTCCACATGTCTAAATGTTTATTATCTCATGAACATCCTCCAATTCTCTAGAATAACCAGGCATAAGTCTAAGAATGATTGCATTCAACAACTTTTAAAGATGCATGTGATATCAAAATTGTTATTACACAACTTACCCCATGTATTCCTTCTTTCCATGATTAAACAATCCTTTCTCTCTTCATAGAAACCCTTATGCATGCATTATACAACTTTTTCCTTCTAACAAATTAGAAAACTTCACTTTCATGTAGCTTTTTCAGCACAGTCCTATAGTATTCAATGCATCAAACAAGGATTAGCATAAATCTTATTAAAAAGAGATCTTAATTACTTATAGAATAAAATACCACCATGTTTATCAATTTCATACAACTAAATATTACAAAGACATCATTGGTTTACATTCACATTCCATAACAATAAGACTATGAGTTAAAATCCATCACTTATCTACATTATATGATCATATTGATTACATACAAATTTCCTTAGAGCCTAAATTGCTCTTCCACACTTGTATTTAAACTCTATCAACTTCCTCTAACCTAAAACCTAACTTCCCTTATTCGAATACCTCCTTTCATAGCCCAAAATAGAGGTAGTTACAACAAGATTAGTTCCTAACCATGGTAAAAGTTGACCTAAACATATGAACCCTACATGAATGGGTGAAAAATTCCCCATTTACATCGCATAACGTCTTTGGTTTCTTTTTACCTTATTACATGATTTCACATTTAACATTAGACTCCTCAATTTTAAGCTCAGAATTCAAGTATTCAAATGGTGCATTTTGGAGGGAAAACCCAAAATGACCTCATTACACCCATGGAAGGTCCAAATAGGTTGGATAATATGAGAAACCACTAAAATTGACCCCCAAAACCTACTTTAAGCCAAAATTACTTGAAAACCAACATTTTTTATGTACATGTTTGATGTTGCTACATCAAATTGGAGCAATGTCAGGATCTTATACTTAACCTACAAAATCAATGACAATTGGTCCTTGGTGTTAGCAAGGTTGTTGAATTATTTCATCATTGGATGTGATATTTTCCATCTTCCTCTCTCTAAAAAATTCTATATATGTAGGTGTGAAAGTGCATGTAAAGGGTTCATATTTTCTGCCTAGTTTAAGATTTTTTTCCCTTTTTGAGCTCAAAGCTTTTGCCTGCAGACCTTTGTAATGCACACTTGAAGGTTTCACACACCTCAACTCTATTAGATGTGAATAGATAAGTTCTTGATATTTTATGCAAGTGTGATATCTTTCCTTTGAATACATTAGTGTATAATGTGAATATTTAAGTCCTCTTTCCTGCCTTTCGTATTATTTTATTCATTTCTTTCATGTTATGTGTGGATTTTCTTGGATTTTCAGATATATTGCTATATATGTGTCTTTGGAGCCAGAATCAAACCCTATTTTAGTTTGGTGCATCACATGTATTTATTACAACATTTCTCTCTCTCTCTCTCTCTCTCTCTCTCTCTCCCTCTCTCTCTCTCTCAATCATGGTCCCTTGTAATGCACCAGATGATATTACATAGTAGTAGTTTAGCACAGGTTAGTTAATAACAATGAGATATGATAGAAGGGGCCTACCTTATATGGATATTGAACTCAAAATGTGTCGTTTTCCCACACTTTGGATGACTTTGTAGGTTTCATTAAGGTGTTGAATATGGTATATTAAAAAAGGGTACAATCTCATGAAACAACAATTTTTGGTACGCCTGGTGGAACTATTTGAGTCACTTATAGATCAATTTTGATCATATTTCCCTAATATTGGTGTGTGTCTTAGTGGATCACAACCTTTGGAGGTATCTTATACACATCTGGTGACTCCCCAAGTCTAGATATTTTGGTTTTCAAGTAGTCTAGTACACATTTTAATGAGAGGGATACAAACAATACAAATTACATCGAGAGGATAATGTTTTGAATATCTACAACTTTCACCTAGAAGAAGGAGAGAAAGATAAGTTCAGAAGGTCTCTATCACCTCCAAATAAAATCCTTTCCACCCCTCCTCTTAGTAGACCCCTCTTTTTCTCTTTCAGGAACATAAGGCCCATTCCCTTAATGGCGCATCAAATAAATTTACCCTTTGTAACCTTTAATAGAGGTAGTCCTTTATCCCTAATGGCTCATAATGGTATTATAGTTGTTGCTTTAAAAGGTATTCCATTTTTTACTGGTGAAAATCTCACTACCCCAATATGACATATCCAAGATGTTTCTAATGTATGCTCAGTTCACTCTATAAATAATGGTGATGTAGTTGTTAGACTTTTAGCTTCTTCCCTAAAAGGAAAAATTAATTCACTGGTATAGAAGTCTATGGTATGTTTCAATCCATTCATGGGATGAGATTGGAGAATCAATTTGCTGGAAGTTTGAAGAAAAGGAATTTTTTTTTTTTATCTATTAGAACATGTGACAACTGTCAAGAGATATCTTAGTGATCTTATTGCGGATTTTAACTTCAGATTTCAGAAAACCTGGGACATGGTTCTAGCTCTTTTGAGAAAAACCCCACAAGGTGCATTTTTGTATTTCCTAAGATCTCTTAATTATAATATTGCAGTAATGATTCAATATATGGAAGTGTTGTCATGTAAAATTTCTATCATGCAAATAAATTTTTTTTGGTCATGACAACTAAGCCCACTCTTTGAAAAGCTTTCTTTGGTCATTGTGAACCCTTCCTCCAACCAAATATATCAGCTCATGTGACCCCTACATGTTTGTTTCACCATCATTTTTCCTGAGAGGAAATTTATAAAAATATATTCAATTGTTTCAATGTGCAGGGAAGAGTACCCAACATGATTGATGAACTCATAAAGACTCAAATGAAAACAAATTCCTCCGGAGGCCTTAAAAGGGCCAGTTTTGGCCATTTTAAGCTAGTAAACACCTTCCAGAAATCTAAAGGGAAGATTCAAATCATCTAAGTTTTTTTGGTAAAACTTTAATATTTCCAAAGTAGTTTAGGGAAATTTTGTGAAGAAAATTGATGACAAGAAAAATATGAACAAAATCGAGTCATTCTGAGTGCAAGGAATGAAGGCTTCAACAACGAAAGCCAATTTGTCCAGATGATTTTGGGAGCTTCGAGAGGAGTTGAGAGAAAAAATTAGTCATTGGAAAGGTATTTTAACCCTCTACATGATGGATACATAATAATTGTTCCAAGACTCAAACAATTTCTGAGGTAATCCAAAACACAGTAGTTTCTCCCTTCGGTCAAGAATGAAATAGGCCCTTAAATTGAAATTTCAGGAATAAATTTCTCCTGATAATTGTTGGGATGATCTCAAAAGGTGATTTTGAGTCAAAATAATATAATTTTTGACCCCAAAACACTTTCACATTCTTCCGAGGCAGAAAAGTCCCTCCTCTGTGTCCCGATTTGGACTATGCAGGTAACATCAACATTCTAAAAACTCTTTTGTCACACTTTTCACTCCTTGTGTCCCTTTATACCCCCCAATGTAAAAATGGGACAAAAAAGTGTGAATCCCCTATGGAGGTTATGTTTTATTCACTTAAAACTGTGTGACTTGAGTGGTTAGGTGAGAACAAACTCAAACTTTGACCACTTTTTCATGATAAAGACCCCCTAGTCACACTTTTTCACTCATTGTGTCCCTCTCATCCCCCCTAAGGTGAAAAAGGGACAAGGGGACACAAAAGTGTGACTTCTGTCATTCCATTTATCCCCTAGTCATTATAAAATACATTTTTAGCCCCCGAAAACCAAATTTTAGCCCCCAATGCCCATTCCCAGCCCCCCTAGATATCCTCCACAAGGCACAAAAAGATGCCTCTTATCATGATTTGGTTTAATGCACACTTTATTTTCCCTTTTTTCCCCCTTTTCCCTCTTGTACTAGTGCAAATCCACTTTAACCCTCATTTAACTTCAGTTAATCCTACTTGAGTTAAGGTGTGCAAGTGAGAATAAAAATCTTCATATTTAAAAGTTAGCCATTTTTATGTGTCAAAGATGTATTTTTATTCTCAATTGGATAGGGGAAAAGTTATTCAAAATTGAACTGTTTTGTTTTCTTTTTCATCCACATTATTGTCTCTTTCATACTTTTCCGTTCTTGAGCGAATGGAGAGTTTGTGAGGGGAATTTACACCATTGTTTTTTATTTCATGATTGGGTTGAACCTTTTCTTCATTTCCTTTAGCAACTTTAGAATCCATATCATAAATTTCCTCTGTCATTTCTTGAATTTTGGTGAATAAGGCTTCGTTTGATTTATTTATTGAAGCGCTAGATTTATCTTTGTTTTTTAGATTCAGGTTTATCTATAAGATGTGTCAAGTTCTCATCACCAAAATCTGAGGGTGGTTTACGTACCATTTCTAGTAGATGAAGAATACATTGATGTTTTTTTTGTCTTAAAAGTTCATCAATTTGTGTATATTCATCTTCTGAAAATATTGTTTAACTTCTTCCTCTTCGTCATAACTATTTTTGTCAAAAGGATATTTGTCATGCTTGCCAAAGGTATTATAGCTTTTGGTTCTATTTTCCACCATTTTGGACTAAAAAGGGTAAAAACCTAATGTGAGAGGTGATATTGTGATATTGGTGAATTTTATTCGTAAATATTTCTCTGATATGAATTCATATTTCATCGGTTTGTTTAAACTTAGATAAAGTGAATATCCGAAAGTATAAGATTTTGATTTGATAGGATTGATTGAGTTTAGAGTCTAACTAGACTAATTAGGATTTGCTTAACTTTTGAATAAAGTGAATATTCAAAAAGATAAGTCTTTGAATGATTGAATAGGATTTAGTTTATATTCTAATCAGACTGATTGGGATTTTCTTAAATTTGAATGAAGTGAATATTCAAAAACATAAGTCTTTGAATGATTGGATAGGATTTAGTTTAGAGTTTGATCAGACTAATTAGGATTTGCTTAACGTTGGATAAAGTTAATATTCAAAAGATAATAATTTTATTGATAGGATTAATATGTTTACATTTAGATAAAGTGAATATAAAAATAAAAATTTGATAGGCTGATTTTGATTGATCAAACTTTGATTGGATTTGGAAGGGATATGAGTTGTGGAACACAAACTATCTTAAATTAAAAATCCAAATAGTAAAAGAAGATAAGATTTTTTTTTTGATGACCAATTTTTAGAACTTTTTAAAACTAACAATCTAAATAGTAATGAAAGATAGGATATTTTTTTGTTAACTCATTTTTAGAACTATTTTAAACTAAAAATTTAAAAAGTAGTGGAAGATAGGATTTTTTTTAGTAACTGATTTTTAGAAGTATTTTAAACTAACAATCTAAACAACAAAAAAAAATGGTTGGCCCCGATTTTTTAGGTCTCCTAAGGATTTGGAAAATGCACTCACCAATACTTGTCCGAACGAGTACACCTAGCACAAAAATTATGAATACCGACTATACCCTTCAATCAATTAAGAATGGGGCCGTTACTATAGACAACATTTGGTTTTCCTAATGGGTGATACTACTTAATTAGGATGGGGCACCAACCGTTTTGTTGACTGGTCCTCTCAATGTGCCAACTACTTTGGGGTTCATGTAGTACTCCTCATAATGATTTTTAGGGCTATGCCCAAGTACTTACCATAATTAATTAGATGGATATTAACCGTTATCCGAACATGCAATGAAAATGTTTGGTATAGTTTATTAAAATATTTAGAATTTTTTTGATTGTCTTTGACCTGTAGACACAAAATCTATACACTTGGGTACATTTCTAGGTCTTAGAGCCTACTAATATATACATGATTCCTAAGTGAGAAAACTAATAATTGACAATGTCTTTTGGGACTTTTGATTTGTCTCTTATACTTCTATTGACCTTACACACCCTATAACCCTATTGGTATTTGACTTATTTATATTTTATGGCCTCAAAAACTAGCTCCCATTTAGGACTAGAGCATTTAGGAGCTCTTGTCCCTTCTGGGCACTCTTGACCCTTTCTATCATTTTCTCACTCTTTTGGGTTCCTTTTAATTCTTAGGCATCTTTTACACTTTTGGGTTGGCCTTCCAGTTGTCAATTACAAAATTCAAACAAGGGAATCATATATATACATAGTTATATCTATCAAATAAGGGGCCAAACACTAAGCATTACATATTATCACTTAAGCTTTCATCTAAAGCCATAAAGAGCATTACAAAGCATCCATCTAGCACATTCAATCAAGGAACAAGGGCCACATCACTCTGCATACACAACGTAGTAGGGTAAGTTCATTTTATTCCATCACACACATTTTATACATTTCTACATTCTAGATCTAGCCCGTTATCATTGTGAAACTTACACAAGGGCATCATTACACACACATTCACATAGATAACTATGTGGAGTATGAGATGTAGTACAACGCTCAATTGTAAGATCACTCTTTGGCTAACCACTGGGGTCCGTACGCCTCCCCATTCTAAATATTCTTTATTAGGTTTGATGTGGTTTTTGGGCATGTGAAACTAGGTATCTATTTTGCAGGTTACATGTACGATATAATACATTAAAGGGAAACCAAAGTGATAAAAAAGACAAACAACGAAGCTCCTCTAGCCTTGAAAAGAGTAGATCATGAGTATTCACAAAAACACTAGTGCCCATAACAAACACTAGTGCCTGGGCACTCCTATTCTCCTGTGAGTGCTTCTATCTTGCACATCTTTGAGCTCCAGAATTTCTAGTGAGCCTTGAAGACACCCTTCCTAGTATGTTCCAGCAGTTCCTCAGCCCAGATCACTTCTAGATCACTCAAAAATTATCTCATTCATCTATCTCTCTCTTTTGGTTAGGGTTTCATATTATTACTTGATCACATAAATCAATTAAATCATTTATCTCTCTCTCTTGGTCAGGGTTTCATATTAATGTTTATTTGTGATCTAGAAGTGATATGTGCTAAGAAACTACTAGAACAAACTAGGAAGGGTGTCGTTAAGGCTCACTAGAGGTTATGGAGCTCAAAGATGTGTAGGAAAGAAGCACCTACAAGAGGAAACTAGTGCCCAAGCGCTCGTGTCCTCCCATGGGTGCTGATTATGCTCAAATTTAAAATAATAGCCTAATATAGATGTTATAACAGCAATAAATAAATGAATAATGAAATATAGAAATAATACCCAAGTAACTAAGCAATAAAGTATGAAACCCTAATTACAAAGAGTATTAGATTAGCCCTAGTTAATTCATAGAGGTTGTTGGATTGTGTCATAGTGGTGATCGAATGAACAAAGATGGAAGATTGTCACACAGAATCCTGGAAAATTTTAGATCTGGAGGATTTGACTAGACTGGGGTATCTAGAGAGGGATGAGGGTGACCATGGGTGCCCTGGTATTGTTTCTGGATGCCATGGTCTGCGTAAATTCTCAAAAAACATCCTTTGAGGTGCTGCAAGAGGTTTGCACTTATTTTCCTTTGATTTCCTGTTTGTCACTGTAAGATCACCGCACTGTAAATATACAATGAAGAAAGTACCTGCAAAACCCTCAAATAGAGATCAAAACCTAAAATAAAGATGTAAAATGAGGGTTAGACTGTCTTCAGTTGCCATAATGATTTCCTTACTACTGAGTGTTTCACTACATATCAGACCTATTTTAGTTTTGTGTGTGTGTGTGTGTGGAATTGTGCCCTAGGTTTCTCTTGTTCATGTCTTACTTGAAGTATCGAGAAAGTAGCTAGATGTAGAATGTAAATAATGTTTGCATGGAAACAATATACTCCCCTCCTATGAAGTGTGATGCAAATGAACCAACCTTTTTCCCCTTGTGATAGAGTTAGATGGATGTAAATGGAGCTCTAGATTCCTTAATGGATGCAACCTTAGGTGGTGATAAGTAGTGTTTAGTGTTTGGTCCTTTATTACGGCCACATAAATTTATATTTATATGATTCCCTTGCTTGAATTTTTTAGTGTAGGTTATTATTTATCATTTTATTTGTTTATTAGGATCATTGTTGCACTTATGTTAGCCCTACACTTGTTGGGTTAGCTTGCTTAGGTGTACTAGTTATGTGGAGTTAGCTTTTCAATTTTGTGTAGTTAGCTTTCCATTTGTGTGGAGTTAGCTTGCTAGTCTTATGGAGTTAACTTAACTACTAGTATTAGTTAGTGGGAGTTATTCACCACCAATCTAGGTAGTAGTTGCACTTCCCTCCTCCTATATGTACATCTTTCTTATTGAGCAATGTAATGTGATTTAATGTAAATAAAAACATTATGGATTATAATGGGTTTCCATATATGATATTTTAGATCTTCTGTTTTGCAAGTCAAATGTGGTGTGCTATTATCATTTGAGATCATTGTTTGGAACAACCTGTTTATCATTCCTTTCATGGTATCAGAGTGGTAGATGTTGTAGACATTCATCTGTAAGTTTTTTTGCAAGAAAGGGTTTACTTGTTTTCATATATTTTGGAATTTGTTAGCACTTTGTTGCAGCTTCCATTTTTACTGAAAACAAAGGGCTCTGTTTGATTTGGAAGGCGATAAAACCACATAAACAACTATAAAATTGGCCATTGAAGGAGACATTTTGTATTTGAGTTTGTTTTGGTTTTGCAGAGGAAAACACAGACATGTACCGATCTCCTTGAAAACATGTGTCAGGTGAAGAAATATTTTCCGGGGAAGTAGAAAGTCTAGAAAAATTTCTGGGTTATTTCTGGGTTTTTTCTAGGTTTTTTTCCTTCGGTACTGATTTTTTTCCTTCTGCTTTGCAGCATTCCTATTTGGAGAGAATCTTGAAATATTCGATATCCATGTAGTAGAAAAATCCTTATAGTGAAGTAGAAAATCTAGAAATATGGTTTTTGGGTTTTTTGCATTTGGTAATGGGTTTTTTTTCTTCTACTTATTAGAGTTTCTATTTGACGAGGAACTAGAAATCATAGATTTGCATGCCAATGGAAGAAATCTGTGTCAAGGAAGTAAAAAGTCAGAGGAAAAATGGGTTTTGCATGTTGTGTAATGGGGTTTTTTCTTTCACTTTGTAGATTTCTTGTTTCACAAACATGTGGAAATCTTAGATATCCGTGTTGTGGGGAAATCTTTGTTGGGGAGGTAGAAAGTCCAAAAAATGCTTTCTAGGTTTTTTTACGTTCGGTAATGGGTTTTTTTCTTCCACTTTAAAATTTTTCTATGTGTGGAGGATTTGAGGATCTTATAGATCTATGCTACCCTTGGGGATTTTAGAAATTCATGCCGGTAATGCAAAAAATCTAGAAAAATAATTTCTGGGTTTTTCACATTTGGTACTAGGTTTTTTTTTCTTCTATTATTTTTACAGATCCAGAATTGGAAATTTTTTTCCAGAAAAAGGAAAATTGAGGATGAGTGAAGGAAAAAACATTTTATGTTTTTTAAAATAAATATTAAAGCATAAAGTAAAAACCTTTTAACTTTGATAAGCAAATCCTAATTGAGTTTCATTTTTTTCACAAGTGCTTATTTTTGCGTGCTTTTTCCACTAGAACTGTTTATTTTAATAAACAAACCAAAAATTTAAAATGTCATGTTTGTAACACACACTCAATTATAAAGTGTCAAATTTATATCTCTCTTGTTTGTTGAGAGATTTTATATCTGTATTTTCGACACATTGACATTCTCTCTTATGGGGGAGCTATTCTGGTGAAGCCCAATGTTAGTTTTTCAGTGTTCGAATAGTTTTTTTGATAACTCATATAGATTTGTAGCGTCACTCTACCCATTTAACAGTATGGGAGGGTGTGGTGTTGATATTGCTTCTTCAGTTTTTGTGTCCTTGCCTTGTTACCTTGGCTTTTCTTGGATCGTGGCACTCCATTTTTTTTGGATCTCGTGTCATTTCATTGTTTCATTGGTTATTGTTCTTGGATCATGACACACATATTTGTAGCAGTTGATCTTGCTTCTTTGGGTTTTTTGTCCTTGCCTTGTTACCTTGGCTTTTCTTGGATCGTGGCACTCCAATTTCTTTGGATCTTGTGTCATTGTCTTAGATTACATTGGTTATTATTCTTGGATCATGGCACACCTATTTGTAACAGTTGCTAAAATTATGTTTGGTGTTTTTTTACACTTTTGACATCACTCAATTGACAGTCTCCTTACATGGAGCTATTCTGGTGAAGCCCAGTGTCAGTTGTTTTTTATTTTTTTGATCAAGTAGTGGATTCAGACCACAGTGCACACCAAACTTCTTCAACACTGTAGGAGTTTTTGGATTCGAGCTTCTTGGGATGCCTTGCAGCAGAAATTTTTCTCTCTACTTTGTTCTTACTTGTTTTGGGTACCTTGCGGTGTATTTTTTTCCTATTTATTGTATGTGGGTACCTCATCAAGCTTTGTTATCGGGACCCACCTTCTTTTCCACCCCACCTAATCTATGCTTATAGGGGGTGGTAGTGTAGGTTATTATTTATCCTTTTATTTATTTATTAGGATAATTCTTGCACTTATGTTATCCCTACACTTGTTGGGTTAGATTTCTTAGGTGTACTAGTTATGTGGACTTAGCTTGTTAGTCTTGTGGAGTTAACTTAACTACCCGTATCAGTTAGTGGGATTTCTTCACCACCGATCTAGGTAGTTGTTGCACTTCCCTCCTCCTATATGTGCATCTCTTTTATCGAGCAATGTAATGTGATATAATGTAATTCAAAACATTATGGATTATAATGGATTTCTATATATGATATTTTAGCTCTTCTATTTTTCAAGTAGAATGTCATGTGGTATTATCATTTGAGATTGTGGCTTGGAACAATATGTTTATCATTCCTTTCATAATTTTTTAATTAACCCCGAAACGTTTGACTACCAAAAAATATAAGATGCTCAAATGGCTAAAAAGGTCCCAAAAAGTGTGACCAAAGTGCAAATAGGACACAGACAGCCTAGCGTTAGCATCCTGGCTGGGCATTGGTGTTCAAGATGTTGAATTCTGAAAGGTGAAAAGACAAACTGAGCAAGTAATAGTGCAAGACTAAAATCATAAGCATAAAGAAAAGAAAGGTGGCCAAATACATGGGTCAATCATTAATTTTCATACTTAGGACTCATGTAAATAGTAGTATCTAATCAAGACTAAATAATTACGCAAAGTGCATGATTTTGTGTCTACATTTTCCCCAACTTTATGTTGGTGAGTAGAATGCTCGGTAATATAAATGAGATATAGATGTATACATAATATCCATGTAGATTGATGTAGAAAGTGTGTCAAGGGACTAGGAAAAGCATGGATTGATAAAAATATGGATCATGGAGTCTAAAGATGATAAAGTGTAAAAGGTGATGAAAATGAACCTAAGGTGGAAACACGTGTATGAATTTGGTGTTGTACTTATTGTTGGTATCAATGTGTGTGATTTTTTTGTTGATGTTGAATACCTTCTTCCCATACTGATGGACCTACAAAAGAGAAGATGATCAAGTAGTCAAATATACATGTATATGTATAAATAACATGTAAGGAAGTATGTAAGAGAAAATGTTGAAAATGTGAAAAGGGAACATGTGCACCTGATCCGTGATGAGGAAAGAGTGTAGAAAGGATATTTTAGATGATTTTGATGTGCATAAGGGTTTTGGGTGATCTCGTGCCAATGTAATGGAAGAAGTGTAGGGAGAAATTTTATGGTGTTGTCCTCTAACCTTTAACTACTTCCCGTTGTATAAAAACACCACTGAAAATGGTGTAAAAGTGCTAAGGATTGTGTTACATATAAAATAAAATGGTGTATGGAGTTCAATATATTGTGTTGAAATACCAATCATTGTGTGATATGCCCCTTGGTTTTAGGTAATCCAAGAAAGGCCATTGTGTGATATACTCCCTGGTATTAGGAAATCTAGGAAAGGTCATTGTGTCATAGACTTAAGTCTGATTATGAGCCTTGAAATCTAAAAACTATATTGTACCAGTATTTTGTTGTGTTGTGTACATTATTTATGGGGTGACTGATTCACGCAAATGATGCCCCCTCGTTTGGGGTGCATGAGAAATTGATAAAGGAGAATGCGGCCAAAAGGAGGACTGACCATTGAAATTATGCCCTACAGAGGGAAAGGGGATGTGTTTGGTATAAACCAAGGCACATGCAAATAAGTGGCTAGGAAACAAGTGCTAGTACAAGAAAAGACAAACACTTATGTAAAAAATGAAAATGTAATCTAAGTAGACAATGTGTAAGCTAAGACGTAAGAAGACAATGTAAACACACAAGAAGTCAAAATAGACCGCAAAAAGTGGGTTAAAAACATGAGACACCACTCACGATGTTGCAAGACAATCAATGCCAACTAGGCCAAAAGAAGACAAATTTGCATACAAGACAAAGGGAAAATCCCAAAAAAAGTGGCAACCAATCACAAGAAAGAACAAGAAATGTAACAGATAACCATGGTGGAAAATATTCCTTCAAAACAAATGTTGCACATAAAGCACCCATTAGCATGTTAGAAAGATAAAAAGTATGCCAGAGTGTGTATAATCTGATAAATTAGTGTGCTATGAAACAAAATGAAATAATAACACCTGTAGTGTATGAAAGTGGATTCCTCTAGGGGCCTCTGTGGGACTGGTAATAGGTACTGCACCAAGCATCCATGCTATGTGAATTAGATCTGTATAATATGAGATAACAACTAAAAATTAAGTGAATGCGTATGTGTATATGGAAAGATAATAATATACAAGATATCTATCTAGCATGTGTAGTAAAGTGAACATGTAAAATCATAAGTAAACAAGAGTAAATGTAATCAAGATATGTAATATGTTGTGGAAGAGTGGAATGGAATGTAGAGTGAATGATAGGAGACGCGTGTTCCCCCAAGTGAATGGAATTGTATGCAGTGAGGTTCATTTGTTTATGCCCCCTCAACAGTTAAGAATGAACCGTAAATGAGAATGTGCCATTTGGAAATGGTTCGAACTATGTGTTATATGTATCATAGCATGGTGAATGTGTAGTGATGATATGCGACATAGAGATGAGGTGTGAAAATGTATAATGATTTAGCCTAGAGCTTATATTACAACAAGATAACAGAAGAAGTGATGATTTATCCTAAAGCGTATATCACTAGATGATGCTAGAGGAAGTGATGATGTATCCTATGACGTATATCACTAAATGATACAAGTGGAAGTGATGATGTATCATATATCATATATCACTACATGATACAAGAGGAAGTGATGATGTAGCATATAGTGTATATCACTAAGAATGTCATAAGGATGGGATGATGAATGTATGAATGTATGAATGTGATGAGGCCCATTTGTGATGTATATCCTCAACAGTCCAGTATGGACCATGAGACTAGAGTGTGTCATAGGGTAATGAGTGCAACGTGTAAAAGTAGGTGAGTAAAACATGTAATATATGTATAGTGCATGTGATGAGAGAATTTCATGTGATGTGTAAAGTGTGTGATGTAGAATGTATAATGTGTAATACAAAATTTGTAGATGATATAGGTGTAGAATGTGTATGATGTATGAAGCACAAAGTGTGAATGATGCATGAGATATGTGAGATGTAAAATGTAGGATGTGGGAGGATGTATAATCTGTAGTGCAGTGTGTGAGGTTCATGTGTATAGGGTGCACTCAATAGTCATGTAAGAACCATAAGAACATGAGTGTGTTGTTAGGGGGTAAGGTGATAGGATTCATCTACTAAAGACCAAGTTGGCGTGAAGTGGTGAAAGCATGTGGGGTTAAAGTAACAACATGACCATGCAATGGTGGCACAATTTAAAATGTGTCTTGATCATTAGTATAAGGGGCAGTTTCTTTGATAAAATGAATTGGAAATGGAAGTGGAGCAGGATGGAGAGGAATCTTGAATGGCTATAAATTAAGTGGGATTGATGACACTGCAGAAGAATTGATAGTAGAATAAGGTGGAATGATTTTGAAAGGTGTTTACTTAGGTAGTTATTGAGTCTCTTTAGAAGTAACTTTAGAAATGATGACATGATGCTCATTAGATATAGACAAATCAAATTTAGGAACCCATTGGGATGCAATAATTGTAGATAGGAATGCAACATAATATTGTGTAATGAATGAGATAGATCCTTGATGCTCAAGATGTTTGAATCTTTATTTTAGAGCATAGAAATCATTTTCATTATGTCCATTGATTCAATGATAATTACAATATGGATGACCTTGATATTTTATAAACTGATAAGGAGGATAACCTTGAGTAGATGGTCAAATGATCAATTGATGACTAAGGAGCTCAGTAAGAATGTCATGCTACATAGTATTGAGATCAAACGTGACAGGATTTGGTAATGGTAAGACTTGAGGCTCATTGATATGAGCACATGTAAAAGACATAGAATGAAGATGAGATGTAGAAGGAGAACAAACACGAGCTTGAGAAACGTCCTTAAATTGTTGGATTTCATATTGTATGGATGTAATCATGGATTCCATAGCCTGAAATTTTTTGTAAAATGGAGTATGAAAATATTTAATTGACTCTAATATGGGTTTATTGGATGGAGGATCAAGAATGTCGGGGTCATCAGATCAATAATAAAAAATAGGACTTATTTCGTGTGTCAGCGTATCCTTAGGAAGATACATCGTGTCTAAAATTTTTTACAGGAAAACTGGCAATTGGGATGCATCTTAAGTAAATTAGACAAATAATTTTTAGGAATTTTAGGAGTCATGATAGAAAAAAATGGTGTGCCAAAGAAGGATCCGAATGACCGATCCCGAGTGGGGTTCACCAAAATGATTACGCTCAAATGTAAAACTATATTCTAATCTAGATGTTATAGCAATAGTAAATAAATTAATAATGAAATACATAAATCCCAAGAAACTAAGCAATAAAGTATGAAACTCTAATTACAAAGAGGGTTAGAAGAGCCTTAGATGATTTGCAGAGGTTGCTGGAATGTGTTGCAGTGGTGACTGACTGAATAGATATGGAAGACTATCACAAAGAAGCCTGAAAAATTAAAGATTTGGAGGATTTGACTGGACTGGGGTACCTGGAGAGGGATGGGGGCTCCCATGGGAACACAGGTCTTTTTTCTGGGCACCCTAGTCTACGTAAATGCTCAAAAAATCTCCTTTGAGGTGTCGTAAGAGGTTCACACTTGTTTTCCTTTGATCACCTGTATGTAATTGTAAGATCAAAGAGGTTGTTGTAAACATGTAATGAAGAAAGTACCTATTGGAAGCAAAATGGAATGAGAGGGGGAGTGAATCAGTCCTTATAAAAATTAAAATCAGATTTCATATTACTTATTCAAAACACATAATCACTTAACCATCCATTAATGTGTGCACACAATCAAATATCATACATGTTATAAACCATGAGCAAGAGAGACAACACACGACAACCATATATAAGTGGGAAACCCTCAAGGAGAAGATACCCCACTAATTTTTTTTTTCTGATATTACACACAATAAAGAATCAATTGAATATTACACATAACAAGATATTTCTTTAGTGAGGCACCAACCCCATAAGGAGCACCAACCCCCAAACCCTTATTAATATTATAAACAAAAAAAGACTTTTCTGAATATTACACATCACAAAATATTTTGATGAAGTATGACCACTAAAAATATTTTAATACCACATCTGATAGTGATCCAAATATTCAGCTCCAAACTCTGTCAAACCCTTACTCAAACCCTAGGTCTTCAACTTACACAATCCAACTCTTTCTTCACTTCTCAATGCTTACAACTCTTGCACACATGCTTGCTGATATTCCTCAACTTATATCTCAATTGATCTACCTTAAATTCATGCTTCAATACCTTCAAATATCACCCTCCTAGGTCACACTTCTCACATACATTATGCACACCCACAACTAGTTTGCAAAAGAACCCAAAGGCATCCTTTTATATGTTTCTCCACCTTTCAAAATTATGCCCAAAATTTTCCCTCCATTTGGTTTGACCAATACATCAAGGAAACATTTAAAATTTTAAATATAACAACTACATATGACCCAATTAGGTCATCCTAGCCAAAAACCTCATTACATTTTCCAAAAATGGCTTAAAACCCCATGGGCACAATCTTAAAATTGCCCTAACATGATTACCATATTTTTTCATGACCCATGAACCCTTATACATGATTAAAAAATTATAAAACATTCATAAATTGTCATGATTATTATCAACCAATCAATTTATTTCATTTACCGGGCCTAGTTTCCTTTACCCTTCAACACCCTAGAAACTTCATAATCCCACCAAATGAATTCTATTGAACCAAAACATTCCATGTGACCACTTCAAATAAACAAAATAACCTTTGGAACACTTCTAAACATGTTATAAGTCATGAAACATCTTTTAATTCAAACCTCAACAAGCTTTGCCTTCACTAAATCAACCTGCCAAAAATGTTGTTTCTAAATTTTAGCTCATAAAATTAAATATACATGAAATAAATAAATACAAAATGGATTGATTTTATGCCAAATTCATCCCTATTTACATTATATGTGATAGTAAGCATCACCCAATCTATCTCATTCTTCAAGTAACATCAAACTTGCACAAAAATAGATCATGTCATGAACTGCCAAAAACATTCTTGCTGAAATAATTCTATGGAAATACTAACAAATTACCTCATAATGGGACAAAAAATATGTCCCTGGAAATATATCTAAATCTAGTTTCCAACACAACTTGAATCATCTCAAAATTCCACCTGTAGCTCAAGTTATGGCCAAAACACTAGACCCTGCTATTTGAGATCCCAAAACTTCCCTTTGATCAGTAAACCTGCTTGAGCCTAAAAAAAACCATGTACCTGAAAAATAGTGGCGTGAAACCACCATTGAAATTAGTGAAAAAATCCCATAAATCATGCACCATAAATTTTGCATGCTCCTCCTTTGGACCATCTTGTTTTATCACCTTCTTTCCCAGAAATTTCTATTTTTAGGTGGGGCCCACATGTCATCATGACCTCAACCATAATTTTCTGGAAATCTTGAGGAGTCCTATACAGCATCCAATCATCACATTTTCAATTTTAATAAAAAATGGGTCAGTATACTTCACCTTTTTGAAAGTGCTCCTAGCTAGGGTTTAACTAGGGTTTTTGACATCTTTGCCTTCTTAACATTGCTTCATAAAAAACATGATGATCAAACAACTTCATTATTTTTTATAAACCTTATAAACTCATCTTATAATCATCCTTGAAATCCAAACAGTCTCATGCAAAGCACACTGTTCACAACGAGCATATGAAGTTCAAATTCAAGCTTGATTTTCACATGTTCTTGAACCTATCTCACAAAATCAGTCATATCTGACAAAATACACATCATGGGAGCTTGAAATTTTTTTGAGAGAACCATAACTCATCCCTATAACATATCCAATCACAAAAATGATAACTCCATATCCAAATATCTTCAATCACTAAGATTTACCTATGCTTGCATGTTAGATTCTCACTGTAACAACTAGGGCCAACTCAAATAGTGTAATAACTAAACATGAAACCTCTAAAAATTAGTGAAACATACCTCATATGCCATTATATACCTGATTGCAAGCTTCCATGAGCTCATCTAGCTCCAAATCACACTGTTACACCTCCAAGCAAGCATACATGCTCCCAATGAGCACCTATAAGATGGTGAACTACATGTACCTGCACTATGCCACTAATGTGAGTGTTCAAGAACCATCAAATCATGATATTCATCATGCCAAAATTCTTCCAAAGAATATAAATATCTCACACTACTAAACAACACCTCCTAGGCACCTGTATGGGCTTGCTAGAGCAAGCATGCATCACTGAATACCAATGTAATAGTTGAAAAAACATTTGAACCATCATGTTAGCATCACATTCATCATCATGACATCATCTTATAATACTCACTTTTCCATTAATGTGGTTTTGCATCAATGACAACACCTATTAGGCCTACATGCCAACAATCTCCTCCTTTGTCATTGATAGAAAACAACCTGAACTTCTCCCCCTTTTTACATTAATGAAAAAGGCTTACTTGTAACTCACCTTCATGACCTTATTTATCTTCATACCTTCATGCTTTGGTTGGAAACATACACCAAATGTCTCAAAAAAGCTCCACCTCTTGATTTTTTTACACAAACTGATTCTTAGCCTCATTTCAAGTATGCAAACAACAAGCTCCCCCTGGAATAATCACTTCAAACATATGAACATCATTAGTACATCATGAAAAACATGATCTATACCTTGGAATGGTCCTAAAACAACACTATTTATCTCTTAGACAAGTAGACAAACACATTTTCTCCTTGAACCCTGTTTTTGCCTTCTTAGAACTACTATGACAGCCTACAGTCCGAGTCAACTTCATTATGTACATTCCAACAATGTTATGAAAGACCATACTTCATCATTACTCAACCATTCTAGACAAGAATCTGCCATTTCTAGGCCCAACACATGCAAAACAAGGCTTCTTCATACTTTCACACTTAAGGGCAATATCATGAGACCATAACAGTCTTTTTAGAGAAAAATAGGCCAATTTTGACATCTATTTATATGTCCACCATGCCTAGAATTAATCAAATACTACTACCCTCTGGGTTTAAAACACTTACTACTAGCTCATAAGAACAAAATAAATCATCTATCCTTGAAATCGTACCTTGGAATCAAACTTACAACTTATTGTTGTCCCTAAACAACTTTTTCAGTCTTCTACAATCATATTTGACTAAGATAAGCCACCATTCTTCATCACAATTTGAGTAAATGAGAAAGCACTAATTTCATACCTTGGATGGCCATTAGGATCATTATTTTAGCTCCTAAGAGGGGCAACCAAGTACTCCCCTTATATTTAAGATCCTACTTACACCTTGAATAACAAATTTTCTTGCTATGGCAACATTTTTCCATGCTTGAGGATAATCAATAACATGTTAGTACCAAGGTATGTAATTAAAGAGAAAAACAAAGAGACTTGAGGCTTCTAAACACTTTCACCATGAATCATATAGGACTAAACCATGCTCCCCCTGACACTAATAGAAAAAATACAAAACTTTACCAGTCATCCCTTATCTCAGAGCACTCTATATGTGATTCAATTTTTATATTAAGCTCAAGGTTCAACTAACAAGCCTAAAAATTGATTATTTCATTCATGAAACCACTACTCCATACATATTTATCATGAAGGATGAAACCAAAAGGACTGAGAAAGCATTTATTTACTTCATTACCAATGTTAATGTTATCCATAGTTTCCACCTCCTTGACAAAGTATTGTATCAGCCACGACCCCATACAAGAAGAAAAAAAATAAAACATGGTTAAATCTTATAAACAGGTCGCAGAAGGACTCAATGATGGAGTGGTGGGACCTGCGAAGGACCAAACAACCTTGTGCATAAAGAAATAAAAGAGATGGCTCTATCGAGTAGATCCATGTCTTAAATCTATTTAAACAGGTTATAGGTAGCCTCGGAAATGGAACAATAGGATCAGGTCAAGAGGAGACAGTGTCAAAGAAGCCAGGAGCAAGAAAGAGGAGAAACGATGAAGATCTGAAGTCTTTGGACTCAAAATGGTTCAGAATGACTCCAAAAATATGGCTAATTATGGAGGAGAGAGCCATGTGTCAAAATGATGCACCTCCAAAGATTAAATTCAAATGGATAGACTCAAACGAGCACCAGAATTCCATGCATCAAGATCCCCAAAAGTTGCACGGCCATTGAAAAGGTCTCTGACTCAGTGGAAGGGGCCAAGTGTCAGTTCAGCGCAATTCCAAAATAGGAGCCCAAGGTGGAGACTTGAACTCGTGACATCCTTCCATGTAGGAAATGGTCAACATAGGTCAAAAGGTGGATAGGGCGGGCCTAAAAAAGGATAACTTTAAAAAAGGTCGTGGAGAAATCCACATGTCGACTCTTCGCATCTCCAAGGGTAAATCCAAAAGTAGAGGCTCAAATAAGCGTCAGTTCACCATGTAGCCTAGGGTCCGAAAAGGAAAGAGGGGCCATTGAAAATTCTAAGAGCATGCAGAGGATTCCAAGTGTCAATCTAACGCTTCTTCAGAAGAAAAATCCTAAGTGGTTTCTAAGTGAGCGTAGAGCCTCCACGTGTCTCATTTCAAAAGGGGACAGGGTTAGGTTGAATAGTCAAACATTGAGACAGACCAACAGAGGGTGCCAAGTGTCCAAATGGTGCTAGTTCAAGAGCAAGATTGAAAGGAGGTTTTCAAACAAGTGCTAGGTCGCCACGTGTCCCTGGTCAAGAAATATGACCCCACCGAACAAAGGACTTAGCCAAAAAACATATAAATTGAGCAGGTCAGCAAAGGAAGCCACATGTTAGCCCCACGCCATTCCAAGAGAAAAATATAGAGGCCAACCCTTAGACAAGTGGCAGCCCTCCACGTGTCCCATATTTAAAAGAGAGCCCATTTTTCAAACTAGTTTTCCCACCCTTTTGTATGGATCTGATACAAACTTTGAAGGGGCTTATCTTTCGACTCAGAGCTTGAAATATTGCAAATATGACACCGTTGGAAAGATCTCAGCCTCATATACGCTATGTGGATTTGAAAATTAAAGTTTGAGGAGGTTAGGTGGGAGAAAATGGAGAAACATCTTCAGGGCCATTAATGAAGGATCTATTTTTGCCCCAACAACTAGATCAGATTTGATCTGTTCTGTCATTCCCTCCTCCTGTTAAGGCACTGAATAAGAATTTGATGCAATCAAGATAGATTTGGGGGAAGATTTTAGGAGAGGCATTAATAGCAGTGGTTGAGCTTGGAACTATTTTTCCTGCTTGTCTCTCTTTCTCCCCTCTATGTTGAATCTATAAAAGCAGGGTTGAGATTCATTGTAAAGGGTTGGACATTCTGTTGTTTTGCAGGTTGCTCTCTTCTCCTTGGCAAGTGTGTTTTAACTAATTCTTAGGGGTTGGGTAAATGGCTCTGGGTTTCTGTAGGTCTGACAGAGTTCTGATGAAGGTCACAGGTGATTATAGGTAATTTGGGAGTAAGTAGGTAGGTTGCTGATCTATATTATGTTGAAAGAAATAGCATACCAATGTTGGTCTAGTCTTGACCAATGCCAGTTAAATGTGACCAATGGCAGTTGCTGAAGAAATGAAAAGGGGTCAAGAATAGGGGTCTGGGTCTATTTTCCTTATTAATGGGGAACTGAGTGAGGTGTCTAGGAGGTGTGAGTAGGGATGTAGGTCAGTGGACAGGTCTGGTAGGATTTTGGTGAAGTTGGGAGGAGTTACGGGCTTAGTTGGTGAATGGTAGCCAAGGGGAAATATCGGGTAGGTAAACTAACACCGGTACATGCTTGATTGATGATTACTTAGGGAGACTAATGTTGGTTACTGTGGGAAAGTGGGAGATGTTGCAGAATGGATTTTGGATCTTTTTTGTGATTACACAAAGGGTTGGGTAGGTCAAAATGGAGTGTTGGATTGCTAGGAAAAGGTTTTGAGGGGTTTTGGAGGAGGTATAGGGGGAAAGTTATCATAGAGAAATAGTGAGTGGCTAGGAAAGCAATAGCACACATAAAAATATAAATATTGAAATTATTCAGATAAAACTGGACTGAATAGAGCAATATACTTACTTGGAATTATCTACTAGTTGAATGTGGGTGAAGAGTGAAGTTGATGGTGAGATATTTCTTCTATGAAGGTTCACTAGTTGATTGGAAACTCTTACTTGAGCTGCTTGGGCTTTTCTCCTTACTTGGCTGAATCAACTCTTGGTTTGGATGGGCTATGGATGTTTGGGTATGAATGGATGCTTGCTTTGATTGCATGTAGATGTGATCATTCTCATGTGCTCTCAGAAATGTGCCAACCTTGAAATAAGGTTACCAAAGGGAATAAAAGGTAATCGACAATGGTTCCAGGTTGACCGACGTTAGTTTTAGGTGTGACTGGCATCGATTAGGGTGGGATTTCCTAGGTTTACTAAAATGGGAAGATCTGATTGATTTCTTAGATCCAGTTAGTTTCTTCTCATGGATTAGAACAGAAGCTTCTTTTCTAACGGGTAGGAATGTGGTTAGAGGGAATGTAGGCTTTGATTTTTAGGATTTAGTTCGCTCTTAGTTAGTTATGGAAACATACTAAGAATAGTCTTAGAGTGAGGTTGCTAGGTGAGGTGGTGGTGTGGGAATTATCTTAATTAGGATAATTAAATAATAAATATTGTGAGGACATGGATTAATTTAGTTAAATTATTTAAATTAATATTAGTGTGGGGTGTAAGGGACCATGGTTAGATGAGTGTGTTTGAGTTGGTTATTTGACGAGGGACCGAGGGGAGTGTGACCCAATTTTGGTGTCTACATTTTGCCACTTTTTGTTTTGTAGCTTGTATTGGTAAGCGACGCTGACAAAAATAAGATGTGGTTGCCCCATGTGTGGGTGAAGGTGATCCCCCTCAAACTAGGAACTGCTGAGGCAGAAGATAGAATCGATGAGTGGTTTGATAAAAAGGTGAATGTGATGAATATGAAGGTGGACAACGTGGGTAAAGGGTTAAAGTTCCAATCAGGTAATCCAGGTAATGGGTTAGGGTCAAAGGTAGTAACAATCAAACGCATGCACATGTATAAATGTAGCACGGTACCAGGTTGAAGAGCATACAAACTCAACATTTTCCAAGGTCAATAGGTTTATTCAAACAAGGTTGAGGTGATTCCGGTATCCAAGGTATAAGATATGGTCAGGAAACACGATGTAGGTCAGGTGTAGGAATGTTTAGGTATGTTCTAGTACACCAAAGGTTGGGTCAGGATAAATGGTCATGATAAGAGGCAAGGTAAGGTCATTAGGTCAAACAAAACGAGTAGCAGTGTCACCAGGTATAGTGAGCACATGAGGTCATAGGTCACCAAAAATGTTTGAGTTCCAAGTAGCTAGGTCATGGCATGGGTAGGGCCGAGGTATGGGTAAAATAAGGAGTCCCCAAATGATGAAGAGGTTAGGTGGTAAATGATGAGGTCAGGAGGGTAAAGTGAAGTGTCCAAGTCATGTGTGGGTAAGGTAGAAAGGATTCAGGACAACAAATTAGGGGTAATGGGTAGTAATAAGACTAAGTAGGACAATGGACAATGGTCATAATTAATCGATATCTGGTCACTATGAACTGACCACAATATTCTAGGGCATAGGATATATGTCGGTTAAGGTGAAACCATCACTAATGAAGTCGGGATGGTTATAAAAAGAAAAAGTTCCACATTTTTGAAAATAATTTGTCATTTTCCACATAGGACAACCTGACAAGGGAGAGAGAGAAAGAGGTGGAAAGTGACTGTACGTACCCAAAATTGTAAGGTATTGTACTGCGGAACGGTGTAATAAATGCCCCAATGATGATACAGGTCTCTTCGCAAGGTGTTCGGGATCCAGAAAGAGCTCCTCAAATATGCGTTAACATCCCGCATACCCCGCCTTGTCCCCGCGTGCTTGGTTTTCCCCTTTTCCTCTCTTTTCTTGGCCTTTTGCTCTTCAGTGACGAAACCGCCGCCCTGAATGGGCGGCGGTCTCGTGACCGCCGCCCTGCTCAGGGCGGCGGTCCTGTAATCGCCGCACTGAGCAGGGCAGCGGTCCTTTTCATTTTCTAGAACGCTCTTTTGACGTAACTCGCGTGAAATATCACGTTTCACCAGCTTTTCTTGCCGACTTGAGCATGCATTTATGTTTTTGGTCCCCTGGAATAGTGTTTTTCCTTTGTTTATTGTTTAGGAGTTCAGTTTGATTTTGATTTTTTGGGTGATTGAATTCTTATAAATGCATGGCTTGTGCTCAAGCAAATGGCCACCATTCTTTTTACTCCAATCTTCTCATTTTCAATTGCTGTGGTCTGTTAGTTTGCTTTAATTCCTTAGTTTCTGAGTTCATTACATGCTTAGTTTGCATTGACTAGCTGTTGGTAAGCCACATATCCAACTTGTGCAAACAGTGTTGCTATTTTATCTAATCCATTAGAGTAGAATAGCTTAGGAAGCCATTAAAGTTGCAGGTTTTTCTCTTCATACAGGATAGTTTCAGGTTCTGGATGCATTTTGTTGCACGATTCGCAGTAGATCCCGCTAGGAATTGCATAAGCCAAGCTCTGTACTCTTGCGCTATCCCTCTCCTATCCGCGTTCTATTCTATCTGCATTCTGAAGGTTGTCCCTTGTTCCAAACACCTATTCCTATTGATGCAAGCATTACACGCTTTTCTGGATCTACGTGAACACAAAGAACGAAGAGATCATACTGAGGGGACAAGATCACACACACCATCGGATTCGCCACTGTTCTGCGGAATCCAGGTTTTAACTTTCAAAGTTCTAGTTAGAATCATATCAAACAGAGTAGTTAATCACTTTATTTCAGTTAATTTTATTCTCGATATTGCCGGGGAAGCTGTGGGGATTGATAGTTTCTGAGAAACTATGATTCACTCCTCACTTCTGAGGTAGGATCGAGAATCTCGCAAATAGATTAGTTATTTCATTGTTTAGAATAGATATACAAATTACACAGACAAATAGCTATACTCGGCTATTTTGTTTGTTTTAAATTATTAGTTTAGTTGTCAATTCTAAATATTTTAAATAGCTGCTTTCTTAAATTCATTTAAATCATCAGAAAATACAAAAAGAAGTCATATATGCTAGAAATATACTTAGATTTCACTTTATTATAGTTTGTTTTATTACTGCTTTTGCATGACAATTACGGGACCTAGGGAGCCCAGGGAATACATTTTCGAGCCAATCGTGCCTCAGCCCAATCTCATAGCGGCAATAACTGATATTGACCAGAACCTTAGGATACAAGTCTTCCAAACAACAACAGATTTCCAGCAGGTCAGATCTCAGTTAAGAGGATTAAACATAGAAGACGACCAAGCATATACATTTTGGTCAAGTCAGCCAAACTACAGGTTGCACTAGGAAAAATATCCACATGACTGTAGAAGGATTCGAAAGAGAACAAACATTCGGGTGTGATCCTTTAATTCCACAACCAGACGCAGGAGACACCCTCACAGACATAGATACCGGTTTAAGAATCCAGGTTGCGAGAACGCCCGTAGGATATTCTGAGAAAATCACACAACTATTGATTCTAAATATAGAAGCTGAGAAAGCATATGATTATTGGATACTAGGGATCAGGACTTGATCTCGCGTATGACCATAACAGGACCACAACAACCAAGAATCTATGGTTGTGACCCACAAATCCCGCAGCCTAACGAATCCATTAGAGAATTAGACATAGACACTGGCCTACGCACACTGGTATTCCAGTCTACCCCACTTCCACCTATCATTATCCAACAATTATCCTTGCTGGACACAACAGCTAACAAAGCTAGAGAATTCTGGACTAGGCCAGAGAACCATCCATAGAGTGACTACTTTACCATCCACTATATGACCTTATCAGGAGAAATACACGAAACTATCCCAGGTCATTTCCCACGTATTCCGCAACCCATAGATCGAATCACACCAGAGCTCGATATTGATTGGAGCCTTCGAGCAGTCATCCTTGCCGATCGATCTATCACACCAGTCCAAGTTAGAAGGGCCTTCTTTGCCTTAGATTCACAAATTCCATTAGTGCGTGTCGAAGACATTAGATTGCCTAACTAGTTTGTCTATGTCCCACCTATATTCCATCCCCACCGGCTGTCTCGGCACGACCTCGGGAGGTCGGGTACGCGGAAGAGTCACTTGTAGATTCCCACGCTCGCTTGTCGCTTTTCCGGCGTACAAAATTGGTGAACCCGACGTGAAGCAAACAAGATTAGTAAAACTGACATAAACTGCCTACTTTCTTGTCTGGAGTCATAGTATTACACTTTCACTTTAGTACGCCTTCTTAGAACCGCTTCATTAAGTTTTCATAAATCACCTTCGCTCCTTCCCATTATTCTGCGGGTATTCATATACCCCCCGAATATGTCGGGATTCGATGCATATGGCAGACCCCTCTTAGGTCTTGAGGCATACTACGCCCAACAGAATAGGCAATCATCACCCTCGCTCTCAGTATGGGGTGACAACTATTCAACTAATCAGTTGTCAACACAAACCCCAAGAATCAGATATAGTTCGTCTTTTCAAACTGAGGAGTTAGATCAACCCCCTCGAACCCAACAAACAGAGCCTTCAGGTTCAAACAATATGACGTTTACCGGAGAATCTGGTTCGTCTCCTCAAATGCTACTCAGACCACAAATTAGTAGGCAATCAGATCCATACCTGGTCTTAGATGATGGACAGCCAACACGTTATCCTAGGAGTGAACAACGCTCCCGGGGAATGTACCCACCTATAGGAGGTTTACAAATACAACCTGAAATCTCTTTTCAAGAAAATACCTCTATGCCGCTGCATACAGGAAATATTCTGGGAGAAACTTGGCAAGATAGCGATCAGTTTATGACAGGATATCACATACCTTTACAACACCAAGGTATACAACAAACGCTGTTCAGGCAAAGTACCGTGACTTCACCAAATGAAGTCATTTCAACGTTAGTAGAAAGAGTGAGAGGGTTAGAACTGGCTCAAGCAAGTCAAAATTCTCCGTTCATACAAACAAGAAGTTCCAATCCTCCATACCACTCTGGCCAGGTAGATCTCCTTATGGGAGTAGGCACGTTAGGCATGCCTCCTCAATATCCACAACAAACGCCAACAAGGCCTATCATCTCTAACACTATTCCTCCCGGTCTAGTGTCGAACAGTCCGTTCCTTGACAATACCCCGTCCTACTTAAACATATACTCTAAATCACCACAAGGAGATATGTTCTCCTCTCCTGGCATGTTTGCTCAAACACAGGGACCTCCCTATGCCCCTGCCAATGCATACGCTGCACCGTATCAACAACCTATCCCACCACCACTCCCTCAGCAAACACCATCAATGGTCGAAAGCTATGCGATAGGGACTTATTCAGAATACCTAAAGGAACCCTTAGATTTCACCATACGAAGTGTCATGCTTCCAAGACCTCTCCCTGATTTTCCCAAGTTCAAGGGTGAGGGAGATCCAAACGCGCATATCAAAGCTTACGCTACAGCCATTCGGGAATTACTCCCATGGGATGGGGTTGTTGCTAAAATATTCCCCAAAACACTGGAAGGCATTGCTCTTGATTGGTATTACAGAATACCTGAGGCTTCCATACATTCATTCAAACAACTTGTGTCTGAGTTCATCAAGGCCTTCGACATGAACAAACTATTAAGAACAGGAATCAGGGAGTTCTTACACATCAAACAAGAGCATAACGAGTCTGTCGCCCACTTCATCCAAAGGTGGCGTACCGTCCTTTATTCATCAGCAAGTGCTCCAAACATGGATCAGATGGAACTATGTGATTTATTCCTTCATTCTCTCAGTAGAGAAGTGAAGGAAGAAGTCCAGAAGTTCCCACTAAGGACTTATGATGAAGTACTTGAGAGCGCTCTGCGAATAGATCAAGCAGCGATAGATAGTGGTCGTAAGACATATGGAACAAATGGGAGGTTAATCACCTCCACTCAAAACACTACAACTACCACAAATGTCAATCAAGGACCCAAAATCCTTAACAAAAATCGTGGGGTAACAACGGATGGGGTAACCGACCAGCCCAAGAGGGTAAATGTTGTTAATGCTCCGTCACAAACAAACAACCAACGAAACAACAACTTTACCCCGACAATCAATACAGTGGATTTTAACCATCCACAACAACAACAACAACAACGGCGAAATCCCATACAAGGGCCAAGCCAAAACTCATTTGGTTACCAAAACCAAAGTCAAAACCAGAAACAACAATTCCAAAACTTTAGTCCTAATAGGCAACAGTTTGATCAAAATTTTAGGCCACAATACACACCAAACCAACAAAACGGGAATTACAACCCCAATTCTTATTGTGGTTTCCATAAAATTCGGGGTCACGATACTAGAACGTGCCGTGACTACAATAAATTTATGCAACGCTTGCCAGAAGAACAAAGACAGTTCTTCACAGACCTGTTTTTGGCGGATCCCGTCTCATCATCACCAAATACTCTCGCAGGGGTAGTTTCTCCTCAGAATGCTCCCCTCAAGATCTTTAATGATCCGCTCCCAAATCATGATAGCAATAGGCTGAATCCAACCGGAACAAACAAAGGTGCAGTGACGGGAAACAATGATCATGAAGCCTCGACTTCATTAAATCCGTCAGTTGCGCCACAGTTGGGAGCTCAACCGAGACCTAAGATAGTCAGTTTGGTAGAATTAGACGCTGAACTACCTATCGAAGCTATAACAAGAACACGAGAGTATTTCTCTCAACCGAGCCCAAGTCATCTGCCAGAGACAGATAAGAGTCAGCAAATAGTTGAAAAACCCATCGGTGCCTATGATTTAATTAGTGACCTAACAAAGACCTTCTCACACATTTCATTTTTGGACTTACTAAAGAACTCTCCCCCTCACAGAGCTGCTCTTTTAGAAGCATTAGGTCTAGGCCATCTAATTAACATCACTCCACCTCCCGAAACACAAGTAAATCACGTAGATTTTGATATCCACCCTCCGGGGCAGCCAGAAAAGGATGTCGAATTCATCTTCGAAATAAGTAAAATGCCCACAGATGCTGAGATCGCACGCCGAGGTGACCCAGCCTTACACTTGCAAGTGTGGGTTTATAATAACTATGTAAAACGGGCAATGGTTGACGATGGGGCCGCAGTTAACATAGTCCCTTTCTCTTTCCTCCAAAAACTTGGATATGGAGAAACAAACTGTTCCACTACACGAAATACCTTGAGAGGCTATGATAGCCTTAAAGCCACTTCGATAGGAACTATAATACTGCCGGTCACCTTAGGGCCCAAAACCATCTTGACTGAGTTTTATATTATAGATCGGGAAACTAACTATAATATGATCCTCGGCCGACCTTGGATACATCGAATGAAGGCAATCCCTTCTACTTTATTTCAAGAAGTAAGATTCTTGCATCTAGGAAAGGTATTTGTAGCCAAAGGCGATCCAAAACCTTTCGATTTACACCTAGCTGATTTAAAGAAAAGACCAGGGGTGCACTCAGAATTTGAACTTCCAACAAACCAACTTAATAAACCCTCTGACCCAAAGCCAGAGGAAAAGTTGGTACCTACGACGGATCTTGAAACTACCAGTGTAGCCAAAACAATTCCAACCCCTAAAGATAAAACTAAAGAAACAGTATCATTAGGGACTACTGCGAAAATCATTGAGTTGATAGAACAAGATTCACCAATGTTCTTACCATTCGATTCAGTAGGCATAGGATTTTCCCTAGGTGTTGGTTCCTTGCCAGCAGAAGATCTCTGTATGGTAGAAGTAGAGTGTGCAAATGCAACAGATGCCCCAACATCTATACTCCCGGCTAAGTATTGGACTCTCCATTTCGATGGAGCTAAATGTCGTTATGGAGCGGGGGCAGGTATAATTCTTACTTCGCCCGAGGAGAAAGTCCTCCCATTCGCTTTTAAATTAAACTTTGAATGTACAAACAACGGTGCTGAGTACGAAGCCCTCCTCCTTGGCCTTACCTTAGCCAAAAGAATTGGTATTGATAACATCAGAGTCCTGGGAGACTCGCAATTAGTGACAAACCAAGTTTCTGAAGTATATGAAACTAAAGCCGAACATTTACAACTCTACAAAAATGCTGTATTAGATTTAAGCAAGGCGTTTAACTTTATATCCATTGAAGCAATTCCCCGAGAGAAAAATCTTCTCGCCGATTCAATAGCAACCTCAGCATCACGTTTTACTCCAAGCAATGAGTTAAAAGATACTCAGTTCACGGTGTCCATTCGTGATGAAACCATTGATAAAAATAATGACAAATCCTCTTTCAAGCAGAAGTGAATCTACCATCCTAGACCATGTCGGAAATGATGCAGCTACTTTGGATTACTTAAATGCCTATGCAGCACTACATCTCTCCTATCACATGCTAGATTTATCCCTGATTCCGCATTCGTCTTCCTACTTCGGAAATCCCGTAACGGATCTTCCCTCACAAACGGAACCTAGCATATACGCAATAGAAAATGGGGATGATCTAGATTTACCTCCAGCACCACCTGAGTTCGAAGAGGGTAACGCCTCTTTGATCGAGGAAACAATCGATGTCAACATCGGGACAGAAGATGAACCAAGAATATTGAAACTAGGTTCTTCATTAACCCCAGAAGAAGTGGAAATACATACTCAGATTCTCAAAGAACATCAGAAGGCATTTGCATTTAATTACAAGGAGATGACGGGAGTCGCACCCCACATTGCGGTGCACAACCTCGTCACTAGATCAGATGCAAAGCCAATTAAACAAAAATCAAGACCCATGAAGCCCAAAGTAGCTCTCATGGTAAAAGAGGAAGTAATAAAACTCCTTCAGGTAGGATTCATCAAGCCAGTTGACTACTCCCAATGGGTATCTAACATCGTTCCCATTCTCAAGAAGAACGGAAAGATACGCATTTGCATAGATTTCCAAGACATCAACAAAGCGTGTCCTAAAGACGATTTCCCATTACCATCCATAGACGTTATCGTTGATGCAACAGCTGGTTTTGAACTCTTGTCTCTCATGGATGGATTCTCGGGATACAACCAAATCAGAATATCTGAGCAAGATCAAGCTAAAACCACGTTCATAACTCCTTGGGGAACCTATTGCTACGCTGTTATGCCATTCGGTCTCAAGAATGCCGGTGCTACCTACCAGCGGGCTATGACATACATATTTCACGATCTAATTCATAAGATCGTGGAATATTACGTGGATGACTTATTGGCCAAAGCCAAGAAGCGTTGTGACCATCTGGAAGTACTCCGCGTCATTCTTTCACGCCTAATAGAATACGGAGTCACGCTAAATCCAGAGAAATGCATCTTTGGTGTAACAGGAGGAAAACTCCTAGGTTACATCATATCGTCACGGGGAATAGATGTGGACCCAACCAAAATTCGGGCTGTCCTCGAAATGGTTCCACCTTCAGACGAATCTGGAATCAGGTCATTTCTCGGAAAGCTAGGTGCAATCCGAAGATTTATCCCGGACTTAAGCTTCGCCATTCATC
The DNA here is from genome assembly GCA_019776745.2 of Taxus chinensis. Lineage (NCBI taxonomy): Eukaryota > Viridiplantae > Streptophyta > Pinopsida > Cupressales > Taxaceae > Taxus > Taxus chinensis. Next base: position 740,932,201 of record CM034153.1, read on the forward strand.
CAATCAATAATTTACTCAAGAAAGACTATAGCATTGATTGGACCGAAGACTGCAACGAAGCTTTCAACGCAGTTAAACGTTTCTTGCTGTCACCACCTACGCTAATGCCACCTAAGCAAGATCGCCCGTTGATTTTATACTCACGAGCTACCAATGTCTCACTAGCCTGTATGTTGGCCCAAGAAGACGATAACAAGAGAGAACGTGTGATTTATTTCATTAGCCGAACACTGCTCGACTATGAAACACGCTATACACAAGCAGAACGAGAATGCCTCGCCATAGTCTTCGCAACCAAATGCCTAAGACACTATATGCTAAATCAAGAAACGAGGGTCATGGTGAAAACGGACCACTTACGAACTTTCCTCACACAGGGGTCCTTGTCTAAAAAGGCTGGACGTTTTATAACCTTAATGGGAGAATTCGAATTAACATTTGTAAATCAGAAGTCAGTTAAGGGACAAATCATTGCGGATTGGTTAGCTGATAATCCATTAGATGGAGGCGATCTAGTAGATTTGGATTTTCCAGATGAGTGCGTATACTACATCGAAACTCGACCCGCTATCTCTGAGTGTCCTTGGTACACTGATATCATTAATTATATCATAGACCATACGTACCCGGAGGCAGTTACACTGCAACAAAGAAGGCGGTTACGCATAATCGTAGCTAAATATGTCATTATAGAGCAGGTGCTCTATCGAAAAGCATTCGATGGAATGCTCTTAAGGTGTGTTGACACAGAAGAGTCCAAGAGGATTCTCCATGAATCCCACAGTGGTATATGTGGAGGCCACTTCGGAGGCCATGCCACCGCTCGAAAAATACATCGAATGGGCTATTTCTGGCCCACTCTAGAACGTGATGCGATAGAGTTTGCACGCAAGTGTCATAAATGTCAAGAGTTCTCTCATGAGATCCACATGCCGGCACAAGCTCTACAACCAATCGCAACTCCATGGCCCTTTTCTACATGGGGTCTAGACTTAATAGGGAAATTCTCTCCCTCATCCACAGATGGCCATAATTTTATAATCACGGCCACTGAATATTTTACCAAATGGGTGGAGGCCATGCCTCTTACTACTGTACCTGGTTCTGTAATCGCTAAGTTCATTTTAAACCAAATCATTTGTAGGTACGGTATCCCGCAAATCATTATCTCCGATAATGGAACTTCTTTTAAGAATGAAGAGGTTCGTGAGCTATGCAATCAATTTAAGATAAGCCATCATATGGCTTCCTTGTATTATCCCCAAGCCAACGGACAGGCTGAAGCAAACAAACAAAACACTGAAAGCCATTCTCCTTAAAACGGTAAAAGAAAACAAGCGAGATTGGCATTTAAAGTTATACCCGGCCTTATGGGCCCACCGAACCTCAATAAGAACACCAACGGGAGCAACTCCTTTCTCGCTGGTATTTGGGGCAGAAGCAGTTCTCCCACTCGAGGTTGAAATACCTAGTCTTCGCATTTCATTACAAGGAGTTCTGGATGAAGACGCTTACAGAGAAGCACGTCTTTCCCAACTAGAAAGCCTAGATGAAACTAGGTTAGATGCTGAACAGCGACATAGAGTCTACGCTGACCGGATGTGCCGGTAGTATAACAAGAAGGTCTATGAACGTGACATATACGAAGGTGATCTAGTTCTAAGACTAGACAGCCGGATCGATAAGAAGACCGGTGAAGGAAGGAAATTCCGGCCCAAATGGTTGGGCCCATACCGAGTCATGAAGGACTATGGAAATGGTGCATACCTCTTATGTACGTTATAAGGTGAGGAGTTTGGCGAAACAGTCAATTCCCTGCACCTCAAACGTTTCTACGCATAAGCAGCTAACGCTACCTATATAGCTATCTACATTGCATTTTCATATAAATTAGGATCATTTTGTCCATTCATTTCTTACACAAATTGTGATCAAGGAGTCTATTCTCAAAGCAATTCATTACAAACTCATGATGTTGTTGGCACAAAACTTTCTAATCATATCTCTCCATTTTCACGATATCATCAATCACTTCAGAATCTTTTATCAAATAAAATAGACATGACAAAGTCTTAACGGTAACCATACCAAGATCTGCAAGTCTTTTCTCGCCTTGATTTCTTCTTAGAATAGGTGTCTTGCCTAAGGTCTGTTCTAGAAGCTTCATGGTGTCACATCTATCCCATATATACATCTCTTTGGAAATAAGCATATACTGACATTTTACTCAAAAAGACAAGTCAAAAAGTGATTAAACAGAAAATTTTATTTTTACACATTTCCTTGCCCCACCAACCTTCGGTGATGAGCTTGTGTCTCTTACTAGTGACGTAGGGTTGGGAAAGGATGGAAATGCCCTTACTCGCCTATGCCTTGCCCACAGTGATAAACCCACGCTTCTTACTAGTAGCATGGGGCAAAGTGTAGGGGGTCCTCTTGACAAAGCAAACGTTAAAAGGTCATAAACAAACTATTCAAACTTTGAGTCAAAACCGAATGAATCAGATATTCAAAATTCTAAAAAGAGTTAAAAATCCTAAAAACCCAGATTTTGTCTACTATGTGGCCATCTACGGGTCTAAGTCTAGATAAACCACAAAGCAAGTTGCATCCAAAACTATGAAGTCACCCGGGTGGAGTCAGCTTGTAGCTTTCAATTTGGTTCTGCCAAAGCTTTGTCTATCTTTCATCGCTATCATTTCATCACATTTCATAACTTGCACCCTTCCTGGCTCTTGGTGATGAGCCCTCGCATCTTACTAGTTGCATGGAGTTAGGAGTGGGGCAAGTTTATCTGTTCATCATATTTGTTATTTTCATCACTTTGCCAAAACAAACATGAGGTATCCAATTTACTCACAGAAGCTAAGATTCAAAATCACAATATATCTACAGTATCATGTATCAGCATCATGAAACACAAAAAGAAAGCAAACATTTGCATCATCTATTTTCCATTGCATACATTCTAGAAAGCATATAAAACATACATCATAGTATACACAAAGCAGTTGGAAATAGAAAGGGAAAACATGAGTGACAAGTTTTGGTCCAAAAACGAATGCATATATATAAATAATCAATGTTTATATACAATGCCATCATGCACTAGGCATGGTCAAAATGCTCAAAGAGCCCGTGATATACAAAAGAATCTATAAAATACATAGGAGCCAAGTGGTCTCTCAACCCCTACGCGACCCCTCCGAAGGTGTGCGCCCTCGCCTAGGACTCCGGCTACACCGGCGCTCTGAATGCATGGAGGGCTCAGGGTCCCGAGGGGCAACCGCGGTCTCACCACGAGAATGGCTCCTCATAAGATGCTCGGCTGTCCTATAGCCTGCCAACTCTGTACGGAGAGTCGACACCATCCTGGCCACGTGCCAAATGGGAGTGAAGACATCGGTATGCCTACCAGCTACTGAGGGCTCCCTGGCATCTACAGACAGCTCTGCACGGGTCCTATCCATAGGGATCATCAGGGAATCAGTGCATACCCTACGGATTAGATCCCGCCACTCGTCAACAGTCTCTGCAAACAAAGAAGAAAAACGAATTAGAAACTAGACAAGAGGCTAAAAGATACAATATAAAAACACAAGGAGAAATAGAAATTAAAACAAATCCTAAACTAAACAAGCATTGAAAGGAAGAAAGGATAACTTACTCAGATCACCGGGCCTCCAAGATGGGTCGCTAGGGCTAGCACCCGCCGCAGATGCCGCTGCCGACTGAGGGGCTGCTCCTGTAGTAGGAGCAACATGACGCCCCGCAATGGACTCATCCTCTCCACCATGGCCCTGGGAGAGTGGCTCCTCTAAAGCTAGAGTCTCTCTCTCTGCACTCTGCTCGGCCCTCTCTGCCTGCATGATGTCCTGAGTGTCATACCACTCAGGATCACTGTCATCCATTTGCTCCTCCGATCCTCCCTCTGTAAACTCCTCAGAATCATAGTCAATATCTATGGGGTCATCGTTGTTGTGAGCAAGACCCACAACAATTTTAAGAAAAGGTGCCTGAGGCACACCAGCTCTCCCTCTAGCCCGAACTATCCTCCTGGCTGCAATGGGAGTGCCAGGAGTGATCACTATCCAACCACGGCCTCTAGGCCCCCCTCTAGCCTCGTGGACTGATCTATAGACTGGTGCCACTGGAGGAAGCATGCCCATATATGAAAGGCCAAACTGCTGAGGAACCCTGCCGAAAGGATGTACCTCCACTCGTCCCATGTGGTTAATAAGCTGCCCTGTGGTGGAGCAAGAAATCAATGTAAGAGTCTCCTCTCCCCATATACCGGCCATAAGCTGGTACGGTGTCACCTCCATGTCTGCTGTAGTAAGAGAGGCAACTGGCTGGTGAGGTGCTCTAAGCACCGACATATCTGTCCATCTGTCTGCCCTCACAGCCCCTGGATCTGCCACCTCCACGCCCCTGCCATAAGGGATGAAACACTCATACACCCAACTCATAACTAGAGTAGGGTGGCTCAAAGACTGTCCCTGTAGACGGACCACCCTATAAAAATCATGGTAGGTGGTCCCCAGAATATCTGCACCCCAGGTGTATATCCGGCCATGCCCCTCTATCTATACAATGATGGGGGCTCAGCAGTATAGTAAAGTATCCCCTCCCTTGTCCCTGATCAGCCTCGAGGCAAAGATCCCCATGATAGCCTGTCGAAGTACGGGGATGGGCAAAGAAGGAATGGATCAGACTCTCACTCCCTTCTTCGACCCCGTGGAGATGACTGCATCTCCCATGTACGCTACCCACTATGTAATCTGTGCTCGGGACCCTACCGTCTCCAATCTGAGTCTCCTCCCAATGATTGGGACCCCTAGGATACGGTAGACATCCTCCAAAGTAAAGGCCAGGGCGGCGGTCGCCCTGAGCAGGGAGGCGGTTTTGTCCGAAAACCCGCGTGGGTTTTTAACCTTAAAAAGCCCAAAACAAGCAAATAAAGACCATTTAACCTAAAAATGGAGCCTACCCAGTAGGCGCCCCCCCTAGGTGGACCTTTTTGAACCTAGCATTTTCAAAAATACCCCCCCCCCATTGCAAAGAATTTGCCATTTCAAATTTAAAGAGGGAAAAACACAAAATTGAAGAAAAACCAACCTGTGATCTGGCAGGGTGGTGTTCCGCATGTGGAGGCATGCTCACGATCTCACTACGGATTTTTTGACTCTATCCATGTGAGAAACCGTCACCATGGGTCCCAGAGCTCAAAATAAATCAAATCGACTCGCGCAAATAAATAGGAAAATGGGCCCACTTTCATATATATAGCGCCCTGGTTCATTTTAAATGCCTTTTTCACAGGTTTAGAGCGCTGACGGAGGTAATTTTCTATCCCCGCATGAATGGTACGTCCTCATTCCCTATTGTTTTAGCATTTATTTTCCAAGTTATTGTATCCATCTGCACTTGAGCTCTCTTTTCATTTTGCAGGTAGTGGGAATTTCAGATGGCGTCATCTCAACACACGGACGAGTAAGGTATGACTTCTAAACTCCCCATTTTGGGATGGCCATACTCGGAACTACCATTTTACGCCTCTTCATGGCTAAAACACTTCTCCAAGGGGGCAATATGTACGTACCCAAAATTTTAAGGTACTGTACTGCAGAACGGTGTAATAAATGCCCCAATGATGATTCAGGTCTCTTCGCAAGGTGTTCAGGATCCAGAAAGAGCTCCTGAAATATGCGTTAACATCCCGCATACCTCACCTTATCCCCGTGTGCTTGGTTTTCCCCTTTTCCTCTCTTTTCTTGGCCTTTTAATCTTCAGTGACAAAACCGCCACCCTGAATGGGTGGCGGTCTCGTGACAGCCGCCCTGAACAGGGCGGCGGTCCTGTAACCGCCGCCCTGAGCAAGGCGGCGGTCCTTTACGCATTTTCCAGAATGCTCTTTTGACGTAACTCATGTGAAATATCACGTTTGACCAGCTTTTCTTGCCGACTTGAGCATGCATTTATGTTTTTGGTCCCCTGGAATAGTGTTTTTCCTTTGTTTATTGTTTAGGAGTTCAGTTTGATTTTGATTTTTGGGGTGATTGAATTCTTATAAATGCATGGCTTATGCTCAAGCAAAGTGGCCACCATTTTTACTCCAATCTTCTCATTTTTAGTGCTGTGGTCTATTAGTTTGCTTTAATTCCTTAGTTTAGTTCATTACATGCTTAGTTTACATTGACTAGCTGTTGGTAAGCCACATATCCAACTTGTGCAAAAAATGTTGCTATTTTATCTAATCCATTAGAGTAGAATAGCTTAAGAAGCCATTAAAGTTGCAGGTTTTTCTCTTCATACAGGATAGTTTCAGGTTCTGGATGCATTTTGTTGCACAATTCGTAGTAGATCCCGCTAGGAATTGCATAAGCCAAGCTCTGTACTCTTGCGTTATCCCTCTCCTATCCGCGTTCTATTCTATCTACATTCTGAAGGTTGTCCCTTGTTCCAAACACCTATTCCTGTTGATGCAAGCATTACACACTTTTCTGGATCTACGTGAACACAAAGAACGAAGAGATCATACTGAGGTGATAAGATCACACACACCATCAGATTCGCCACTGTTCTGCGGAATCCAGGTTTTAACTTTCAAATTTCTAGTTAGAATCATATCAAACAAAGTAGTTAATCTCTTTATTTCAGTTAATTTTATTCTTGATATTGCCGGGGAAGCTGTGGGGATTGATAGTTTCTGAAAAACTATGATTCACTCCTCACTTCTGAGGTAGGATCGAGAATCTCGCAAATAGATTAGTTATTTCATTGTTTAGAATAGATATACAAATTACACAGACAAATAGCTATACTCGGCTATTTTGTTTGTTTTAAATTATTATTTTAGTTGTCAATTCTAAATATTTTAAATAACTGCTTTCTTAAATTCATTTAAATCATCAGAAAATACAAAAAGAAGTCATATATGCTAGAAATATACTTAGATTTCATTTTACTATAGTTTGTTTTATTACTGCTTTTACATGACAATTACGGGACCTAGGGAGCCCAGGGAATACATTTTCGAGCCAATTGTGCCTCAGCCCAATCTCATAGTGGCAATAATTGATATTGACCAGAACCTTAGGATACAAGTCTTCCAAACAACAACAGATTTCCAGCAGGTCAGATCTCAGTTAAGAGGATTAAACAAAGAAGACGACCAAGCATATACATTTTGGTCAAGTCAGCCAAACTACAGGTTGCACTAGGAAAAATATCCACATGACTGTATAAGGATTCGAAATAGAACAAACATTCGGGTGTGATGCTTTAATTCCACAACCAGACGCAGGAGACACCCTCATAGACATAGATACCGGTTTAAGAATCCAGGTTGCGAGAATGCCCCATAGGATATTCTGAGAAAATTACACAACTATTGATTCTAAATATAGAAGCTGAGAAAGTGTATGATTATTGGATACTATGGATCAGGACTTGATCTCACGTATGACCATAACAGGACCACAACAACCAAGAATCTATGGTTGTGACCCACAAATCTTGCAGCCTAATGAATCCATCAGAGAATTAGACATAGACACTGGCCTACGCACACTCGTATTCCAGTCTACCCCACTTCCACCTATCATTATTTAAAAATTATCCTTGCTGGACACAACAACTAACAAAGCTAGATAATTCTGGACTAGGCCAGAGAACCGTCCATAGAGTGCCTACTTTACCATCCACTATATGACCTTATCAGGAGAAATACACGAAACTATCCCAGGCCATTTCCCACGTATTCCGTAACCCATAGATCAAATCACGCCAGAGCTCGATATTGATTGGAGCCTTCGAGCAGTCATCCTTTCCGATCGATCTATCACACCAGTCCAAGTTAGAAGGGCCTTCTTTACCTTAGATTTGCAAATTCCATTAGTGCGTGTCAAAGACATTAGATTGCCTAACTAGTTTGTCTGTGTCCCACCTATATTCCATCCCCACCGACTGTGTCGGCATGACCTCGGGAGGTCAGGTACGCGGAAGAGTCACTTGTAGATTCCCGTGTAGTGGCCCGAGGTTCCACCACGCATACAACAACATGATGAGGTAAGAGTCCATTCATATTGTTGTTTTTTTTTAGTAGGTGGAGGAGAGAAATTGGGTAGGAGGAAAATGGGTTTTGGGGGGAAAAATATTAAAATTTGAAGGTGGGGAATTTAATGAGAAAAGGGGAACAAGGGAGGGTAGATTTAGGTAAATGAGGGGTGGGAATAGGTATTGGGTAGGCATTAGTGGGGGAAATGGGTAGAAAGGAGAAGTGCAGGTAGAAACAAGGCAGGGCGTCACAGGTTTTTTGCCGCAATAGTGACTGACGTTGGTCCATTCTTAGACAACATCGGTGGGTGGAGACCAGTATCGATCACAAATGTGGTGACTGATGCCAGTTATTATTAGATCGTGGTCGGTCGATGATGATCGATGCCGGTTAGTAGGCTAGAGAGGTAGGCCCATAAGGAGCTAAAATAGACGGGTTACAAAGAGATAGGTAGGGGTAGGGAGAGTTAGGTAGGGGGAAGAGTTATGGGTATGGGTAGGTGGGTGAATAAGGAAGATTGGTGAGAGGGGAAAAATCAAAATAGGTGAGAGTCCAAGGTGTGGGTAGATAGGTAAAATGAAAATAAGCGAGGGTCTGAGGCGTGGGTAGATAGGTAAAATGAAAATAGGTGAGGGTCTGAGGCATGGGTAGATAGGTAGTGTTGATTTAGGGCATAGATATAGGTGAAAGGTTGATTTAGTTAGGGTAAGCAGTATAGTGGGGGTGACAAGGTTGCATGCAGGTATGGTCAAGTGTTAATAATATGATTAGTTGTATGCAGGCCCGAGACTAGCTATGGATGAGGGATATGGTACCCTCCCTTGCTCGTGGAGATACGGGGGAGCACGCCATGCGGGGAGTGGAGCCATGTTGCAGATGTGGGCCTGATTGGGGTTAGATGCTACCGACACATAGTCTGGGAGGTGAGTTTGATGGTTGCCCTCATCAATATATGGGATTCGACAACCAATACATTCCATTTGCCGACGGGTGGGATCACGATCACCCTAGAGGATGTGTATAGGATCTTGCGATTACCTATAATAGGTACACAATTTTACTTGATCTCCTCATAGGCATCTGAGGAATTACTATTACCAGTGTTTAGAGAGGGGCAGGAATTGTTAGGATTCCACAGTGCCATTATGAGCTATGGGGCGATGTACTGAGCCTACCCCAAATAGATGAGGCTGATAGTGCTTCTGATGGAGGAAGTCTGTTGTTTTGCATTGCCAAATGCAAATGGTGGGAGATTCCCATTGTCACTGATGGGGGTCCTACACAAAATAGTGGAGAGAAGGAGTCATTTTGCATGGGTGCTTGCATTCTTGGTACAATTATATAGGGAGCTGTGGGCTTATGGGTGAATATGGCGATTCAGTTTGTGTTGCACATTCCTATTACATTGTTGGGCCTATGAGCACATTGTGTGTGTGCACCTAGTTGGTATACCCCAGTTTGATGCATTCGAGATAGTTTTTGTGCGAGTGTGCTACAGGTGATGGGTGCCAGTTATTGGAGAGCACCGAGTGGCGAGAGTTACACATAATGTAGCCTATTACAGGTAATTACTGGAGGGGTTGTCTGGCTTGGACATCATTTGGAATCCATATGTGGGATTCCCTTCATACAGGTAGATGGCGGTGGAGCTGGCTGGGTTACAAAATTATAGGTGGATAGAGGGGCGGTGGGAAGGGGAGCATGAGATGATACCCGTAGACCGGGTTAGATGGTAGTTTGGGTTGCCGCAGGATATACCCCCACCCTTCCCACAGTATAGGAGAGATGATGTGGAGAGGCCTATATTACCACCATGACCTATAGTGTCGACTGGGTAGGAGGAGGATCTTGTCGATTGACAGATAGATGATGCTGGGGTGACAGACAGGTATAGAAAGTGGTGGGATGCATAACTACGAGCAGTACTACCGAGGCTAGGGCATCCAGATTTAGCTACTATCACAATAAAGAGAGAAGCCCTATAGGGGTAGGTGGCTACCCTGGTGACCTAGTTGGGCATAGTATAGGGACATCTGACAGGGGCCAAGGCACAGGTTGTGACTCTATAGGAGCAAGTGGCCACTTTTGATGCATAGGGAGTTCCGGGACCAATACCCGCACCGGGAGGATAGGGAGAGGGTGAAGGTGGAGATGGGGTGTAGGTAGCTGCCCTATAGGTACAGGTGATAGGTTTGCAGGGCCAGTTGGCAGCTACACAGACACATATAGTAGCCCTTCAGGCCCAAGTATAGGTGCAGGGTTTAGAGCCAATGACACCACTATAGGGGTAGGGACAGGATCAGAGGCCGATGGCACCACCAAAAATAGTACCTATAGCTAGGTTGAGAGACGCCATGGGTGAGGTGAGATACTACTAGGATCACTTAATGGCCACAGGGATATATGTCTTATCATATGCCTAGCACAGAGTACATTAGACCTTGAGTGAGAGGAGTAGATCCCGCACACATAGTGTGGAGAGTACGGGGGCCGGTGAGCCCAAGGGACAAGTCAGGGTGAGGCCACAAGTGCACAAAGGCTAGCTTCAGAGGCAGGACCATCATGAGCCAAACCAGGGTGAGGTGGAGAGAGGTTAGTCAGATGCCGGGCTAGAGGAGTGGAGAAGGAGACATATGAGACATGCTTGGACATCAGATGGGGAGATGACTGAGCTCCATGTATGATTAGGTTATTTTTGACATATATATTGGCATGCGTGTCGAAGATAGTGAGGATGTACATGAGAGTTTTTGAGATTTTGTTATATACACCAGCCTATGTGTTGATGATATTTGAGAGTCATGTATATGGATACACATTTTTGGATGATTTATTTATAAAGATTATGGTGGTTTATGGCATGATGTATATATGGTTATGTGTAACTTGCTATTATGATTTGTATATGTGATGGAAACCAAATAGTGTAGGCATGATAGAGCCAGGTCATAGGCATGGATCGAGTCACATTTTTGGTTTAGGCATGGATGGAGTGAGGTCATAGGCATGAATTGAGTCAGGTTATTGGTTTAGGCATGGATGGAGTTAGGTTAGGCATGGATTGAGTCAGGTCATTGGTTTAGGCATGGATGGAGTCAGGTTAGGCATGGATGAAGTCAGGTTGTTGGTTTAGGCATGGATGGAGTCAGGTTAGGCATGGATGAAGTCAGGTCATAGGCATGGATTGAGTCAGGTTTTGGTTTAGGAATGGATTGAGTTAAGTTTGGGTTTATATTACAAGTAATTGGTGGTGTAGATATACATGGTGATGTAAATTTCCAAATTTTTATTGTATGCAGAAATATGAAATGATAAATTGATGAATGTTATGATGATGTTTGAAACATGGATGGTAAATATTTGTATTACTTATTGTGTGTTGAGATCAGACTTCCAGTTGTCGATATACAAATTGTAAAATCAGGTATAATGTGAATAGGAAAATAGGGAAAAATTGGTAAGGGTAGAGAGTGGCTGAGCTAACCTTCCAGGGCCCCATGCCCTTGAAGTTCTGCCTACATAGTCCTAGCAAAGGGGACCTTAGGCCGATGTAGTTCTCCCATAAGCCAGGGAAAAATACGAGGAGGTATGAGAATGGGTTGGTAGGTTATAAGCATGATTGAGTCGAGGTATTTTAGGTATGGTTGAATTGTGGGAAAATAGGTATGGGTGATTATAAGATGATTGTGGTGAAAGAGGACAATTTCCTAGAGATAAGCGTTAAGGGTCTAGTCCTATATAGGATAATCAATATGTAATGATGCAGTGAAAAGATAAGAGGAGGCAAGAGAGCCACATGATTGGTGAGGATCATAACGGGTGGACCATACCTTAGATAGGCTGGTGAATGTAAGACCCTAAAGACATTGTATGATTGATTATTCTAAAGGTGAAGAATAGTCACATGATCACCAAATGCCATAGTTTTAGTAGGGCCCTTGAGGCGGTAGGAAAAGATGGTGTAAATGGTGAGAATGTGAAAAATGGTTAGGTTATATGGTAGGAGGTAGCACACCTTTTGGCAAGAGATCCGAGATCACAATGAGCAAGTCCATGATGAATTTTTTTTATGTTTGACTTGTATTTGAGATAGAATGATCGATGTAGGAAGTCTATATGGGATGAGAAAATTATCTCCTTGAGGTATTCGCGAAGTTGATCGATGTGCGAAGCTTCAATTTTTTTTTTCTTTTCTTTTTTAAAGTAGGCTTTACATAGTTGTCCTTTGAGGGAGTAGTCTATTTATAGTAGCGATGTAGAGAGAAAGATGTCTTTTTTGAGGGAGTCATATTTTTATCGGAAGTTTTACTCAAGGATTTGGATCCCATGTGGAAATTATGTGAGGGATTTTAAGTCATGGACAAGACTAAGGTGAAGAATCAGATTCTTGTTCAGAAAGAAAGGTGAAACAACCATCGGATCTCATCTAAAAGAAGACAAAAAGTATCCATGAGAATCATGCCATGTGCAGAGCCATGGTACACATATTTAAGAGAGGGTAAAAGAGTGACGGGTACACACATGATTCTTGTTTAATCATTAGGGAAGGCATAGTGAAAGGATGGAGGTAAATGGTGCTCAAGGGATGATGATGAAAAGAGGTAGAAGGTGAGGTAGGACTAAAAGTCAACAATAGAATGGTCGAAGATGCAAGGCATTAAGGGGCTCAGGTTCAGGTTTACCATCGAGTGAAGATAAACTATAAGCACATGATCCATAGGCATGAGTCACGATGTATGTTCCAAGCCAAATAGGATCAAATTTTCCCCATTTACTTTTTTCTTCTTTAGTTACATGTTGATTTTCCTTCAAGATGAGATCACCAACTTGGAAGCTTTATTCATGAACACATTTTTCATAGGCACGTTTGATACATTTTTGGTAAATTTGAAGATGCTCAAGAGCATTAAGATGACGTTCGTCTAATAACTCAAGTTGTGCTAAATGGTCCTAGTGAAATTAATCATCATTAAGCATGTCATGGAGAGAAATACGAAGAGATGGAATCTGGACTTTGAGAGGTAAAACAACCTCTATACTATAGACTAGAGAGAAAGGAGTGGCAGCAATGGAAGTGCAAAAAATAGTACAATATGCCCACAGGGTGAAAGGAATGTGTGTATGCCGATCCTTCCCAGTATCATTAACCACCTTCATAAGAATTTTGTTCGGGTTTTATTAGTGCATTTGGCTTGGCGATTGGTTTGTGGGTAATATCGTGATGAGAAACTTAGTTGAATACCGAAGGCATCACAAAGTTTTCGCAAGGTTTTATTTTTGAATTGTTTTCCGTTGTCAGTGATGAGGCGATGTGGAATGCCAAAGTGACAGAAAATGTGATGATTGATGAACTCACATATTTTCTCAGCTTTCATGGAGATGAGAGGTATGACTTCAACCCATTTGGTGTAATATTTGGTAGTGGTGATTATCCATTGGTGTGTCTGGGAAGAATGGGGATTGATCTCTCCAACAAGATCTAAACCCCATTGAGAGGACCAAAGGTCACAAGTGACCTATAAGGCATGAATGTGTGTATGATGAAGATTGGCATGTTGTCGACATTTTACACAACGCTTAATGTAGTCGCAAAAATCATGGTTAAGGGTCAGCCAGTAATAGCTTAGGTGAAGAATACGCTTAGTAACCACGAGACCACTAAAGTGACCTCCACATATGCCATCATGAAATTCCTTAATGGTATAGGGAATTTCAGAACTCATAAGGCACCATAAGAGAATACCATCAAAGCCACGCTTATAGAGGAGGCCCTTTTGAGAAAGGTGCGTTGTCAATTACGAGTGAGGTCAGGAGGTAAGATGGAGAAAGAAAGATAGTTTGATTATTTTTTATACCAAAGGTCACTCGGGTCGGAAGTAGCAGTTCTGATAGAGTAAAATTTAGGAGGTAAATAAGAGGGTGATTGGAGTCTTTATATGGTGACAAATATTTTAGAGTTTGCGGGTGAAGCGGGTATCTGAGAAGCCAAGTAGTCCATCGTATCTACAAATTTGTTGGTAGAATGTGGGACGGTTTGAAGGGAGTAACAGTCGAAGGTGGTCAAAATTATGTCCACATGATGCTTATACTTTTGAAGTATCTCATTACGACACTGGTATATACCATTGATTTGGTTTATGACCAATTGAGAATCACCAAATTTGTTGATTGACTTAACATCTAAGGCATATGCAGCCTGGAGACCCAATACAAGTGCTTCGTATTCAACAATATTAATTGTACAATCAAAATCAAGTTTGAAAGACAAAGGCATGGGTTCACCATCAATTGGAATGAGGATAACACCAGCCCCACCTCCATGCTGACACTTGGAACCATCGAAAAAGAGTGTCATTTGGTAAGCGGGTTTCGTCCAGGGAAAGGGTAGCAATAGACTCATCTAGAAATTCAAAGTTAGAGGGTTAATCCACGGAAAAAGGTGCGTCGAGGAAATTGGTTGGCGATAGCTTGGCCCTTGATGGAATTTTTATGGATGAATTCAAGGTCGAGGTCAGCCAAAAGCATAAGCCAACGTGCAGCCCGTTGGTTTTGATAAGGTTTGGCATACATGAAGTGTAAGGGGTCAGTGTTGGTCATAAAATAGGTTTTGTGGTTGAGTAGGTAATGACGGAGTTTGGTGGTAACAAAAACTAAGGCTAAGAATTTTTTTTAGCATGGGTATATTAGGTTTCATAGTCTAGAAGACGACGACGTATGTAATAAACCACATGCCCCCTATGTTGTTCATCGCAATGAGTGATCATGGTTCCTAAGGAGTGATTGGTAGCAGAGATGTATAGGTAGAAGGGTTGATTATCTTTAGGTGGAATGAGTACAAGTGGTTGGAGAAGGTATTATTTTAAGGCCTCAAAAGATTTGTGACAATCATAATCCCATTTAAAGGAGACATCCTTTTTAAGAAGATGATGAAATGGCTGACATCAATCAGAAATTTGTGAAATGAAATGGTGAATAGACTACAACTTACCTTGCAAGCTACGGAGTTTCTGCAGGTTATTAGGTACAGGCATTTCAAGAATGGCCTTGAATTTAGCAGGGTCAACCTCTATACCACGTAAGGAAATGATAAATCCTAGAAGCTTTCTTGAGAGAACCACGAATACACACTTCTTGGCCTGAAGGCGAACACAATACTTAATGAGGTAGTCAAAGATGGTCTTTAGGATGGCAAGGTGCTTGGAACAATGCTTAGATTTGGCAAGGAGATCATCTACATAATATTCTAATATACGGTACATGAAGTCATGGAAGATGTAAGTCATAGCCCGCTAATATGTGGCACCAGCATTTTTAAGGCCAAAAGGCATGACTCGATAGTAGAAGGTCCCCCAAGGGGTGATGAATGTGGTTTTTTGTTGATCCTCTAAGGCAAGCAAGATTTGGTTATAACCTGAGAAACCATCCATGAGTGATAGCATCTCGTGGCTTGCAGTGAGGTCAACCAACTGATCAATACCATGTAGAGGAAAGTCATCTTTTCGGCAAGCTAGGTTTAGGTCATGAAAATCTGTGCAAATGCGAAGTCTTCCTATCACCTTAGTGAAAAGGAAAATGTTAGAAATCCATCGGGGGATAATCAATGGGTAAGATGAAGGAAACAGAAAGAAGGCATTAAAGTTCTTCTTTGACCAGAAGAACAATACGAGGGTGCATTTTCCTCAGCTTTTGTTTTACAGGTTTGGCATTGGGAATGGTTACAATATTATGGACCATTATGGTGGGGTCAAAACTAGGCATGTCAGCATAAGACCAAGCGAAATCATGGTTTTGATTTTTGAGAAAAGAAGTGATGGCTTCTTGTTCAACAGTATCTAAAGATTGACAGATCTTTAGAATGTGCGGGTCGTCCTGAGTATGGATGTTGACTTCGATAGTTGATTCATTCAACATGGTTTGTGTTTCATATGGTAATGACCAGTGAATATAAGAGTCTTCTACACCAAGATAGGTGAGTATAGATTCATCATCCTAACATTGAATGACATTATTAGAAGGTGTATCATCATTGATCATTTCAGGATACAGGAAGGGAAGAGAAGAGGGAGCCTCGCTCTCGCGTTGATAAGTCAGAGGCCCCAAGGAAATGGTTTTTTATGATTTTTTTTAGGAGGAATGGATTTTGGATCCATCGACCCTGTCAGTGAAGGTGGTGAAGAAGGCGGAGCAGGTGAAGAAGGTGAAGAAGGGTCGACACCCTTAATGAGTTCAATGCGGGCCTTCTTGAAAGGTAGTTTAACAAAGCTGATACCACTATGGTCATTATGTTTGCAAGTAGTACATGGAATAACAGTGTGATGGCCCTTGCTCATAAAATCCAAAACCAAAACCTTTTCACGTACATCGGTGTAGGAAGATGTGGGCAAAGTAGCAATTTGTGAGTGACTGAAGCTCGGTAGAATAGGGGTGGGTTTGTGATGATGGTTTAGGTGTATAAATGGAAGTATCAAGTACCCCATAGGTGAGATTAGTGCGAAGGTGGGGAGGAACATAAAGGAGACACTCTCCTATGAGGTGATCCTAGTGAGGATTTTGGTGAAGGCTTCCATACTCTTGTGGAGTAAGGAATGTGTTGACATTATATAGGCGATACTCCCCTAGAGTAAGGCATTGAAAAACACCTTCCAAGGGATCGGTGGTTGATATGTGGGTAGCTAGGATAAATGATGTGTTAGAGGTTGGATCGGAGGTGGAGCCAGCTGATTGGGAGGTTGATAGGTCGGCCGTGAAGGTCATGACAATGGTAGGAATGGAGGATTTAGGTGTGTTTGAGGTAGCGGTGGCACTGGTGGGTGGAGGTGTGGCTAAAGAGTAAGTGATCATGGAGGTAGATGCATTAATGGGTACAAGCACGTCATTGGGTCGGTAAAGCATGTTGCATGTTTTGAAAGGTGATGGGTCAGCCGAGATGGTATAGGTGTGTCCTTCATACTCAAAATTTACACAATGATGCAAAGTGGAAGGAACATAACCCATGACATGAATCCATGGTCTACCAAGCATCAGGTTATATTGAAATTCCCCCTCCAAGACATAAAATAACTCTGGAATAGTATGGGGGCCCACGTAAACATGGAGTATGATGGTGCCAAGTGTAGAGGTGATAACATCATTAAATGAATGTAACATGACAGGATGCTTATGCATGTAATTTTCGGGTATGTGCATTTGGTCAAATGCATGGGAGGAGATGATGTTAATGCTAGCACCCCCATCGATCATAACACATCGTACACATATATTATTGATATGGACGGAGATGAAAAGGGCTAGATCAGGGTCATCGGTTTGGTGTGGTGTGATCTCTTCATCTGAGAAGCTGAGGGTGGCTACTTGGTGAGTAGGTGGAGGTGTAGAAGAATGTGGTAATTTGGTGAGAGAGGCTACATGATGAGGTGTAATAATGGAGGCTATGGGTATAGGGTCATTGGGTTAAACCTCAATAGATTGAAGAACCTCCATTGGATCTTGGTGATGGGATTTAGAGGTTTGGATGAGGTCATATAGGGAAATTTTGAGGGAGGATTGGTGTAATTATTTGAGAATTGTGTGATGTGTGACCCCATTAGAAATAGGATATGCAGGACTGCGGATAGTGAATTTAGGTGTAGGTGCAGATGGTATGTTGGGTATAGGGTTAATTGGTAGGTTGGTTTCCTTTTCATTACCTTTGTCCTTCTGAGTGTGGGTAGTAACGTGGATCATGTTGATTTTAGGTGGGGAGGTAGATGAAGTAGGTGAGCCATGAAAGGTGTAACGATAGGAAGGCTAAAAGCCAAGAGGTGGGAAGGAACCTTGTGAAATGATCTGGATACACCAACATTTGGGTGGAAATTTAGCAAGTTCTCTTATACAAAACATGTTAATTTCGAATCTCAGGGATGGATCTAAGAGTTGTGGGGGTGGAGATTTTGGTCGCTGAGTAGGTAATGAGGGAAGAACTGTGGAAATTGGTGCTGGTGAAATGGGGTCCTCATCAAGAATATCATCATCGTCAAAGTTTTCTTCAGGAGGACACAACTCAACAAGAATAATTTTCAAAGCCTTACAGTTCTCCACATCGTTTCCTAGCACATGATGGTAGGTGTAAATCTTTGTTTTGTCAAACCCTTTTGGTTTGGTTTTTAGTGGGTCATAAGGTCTAAGAGGTGGTAATGTGATGATAGAAGTTTTGAGGAGATTGGTTAAGATTTTGGCATAAGATCCCGCTATTGGATCACAATGGGATGTGAATGTGGGTTTGGGTGTAAGTGCGGTTGATTGTATAGAAGAGTATTTGTAAGAGGGGAGAGGGTTGGGCTATGGTCTTAGGTGTTAGCCGTGTCTACTTGGGTAGGGGCATGGTAAATGAACTGGAAATAGAGTGTGTGGTGGGTTTAACTACCTTATTTGAGGGTAGCGGATTTTTGCCTTTAGGTTGCACCTTCTTGGCTAAAGGTGATATAGGTGCACGAGGTGTAGATGGAAAAGAAGATGGTGGAAGAGGGTAGGTTACCCATGGGGGTAACCGAGGTGTTGTGGAGGTAGGTGGCATAGGTTGGGAAGGAGGTATGAGGGAAAGGGAAGGAAGTGTTGTGGGTAGTGAAGAAGTTATTGATGGTATTGGAGGTATGGGTGGTAAAAAGGTTACAAGTGAGGGTGGAGGTTGTGTGGGGTGCTTGGGTATATTAGAGGTTTGTGAAGGGGAAATGGGCTAATGTGTCCTTGGTTTACCAACAGATGGAGGTTTCTTAGCTAGGGTCAAGGGGTGAGGTCCTAGGATGGATGAAAGGGGTGAAAGTGATAAAGGCGTGATTGGCGAGGTTGGGGGTATGAGATTTAGGAGATTGGTTCTTTTGTTTAGGGTCTGGGTTAAATTTGGTGTTAGTTTTGGAAGACGTAGCTAAATCTAATTTGATGGGTGGATGAGTAAGGCTAGCCGTTGGTATGAGCCCTAAAGTTGTAATAGGTTTAGGCAAGGAAGATGATGTAGGTGTGGGTTTGGATGTAGATGCATGCTAGGTTATGGGTAGAGATGTGAGTTGAGCCATGAGTGGTGTTGTGGGAGAATTTGTAATAGTTGTGGTTCTGTTCGGTTTGGTTGGCTAAAACACTTTTGGATAGATAGTGGAGGTGTCAGTGAGTGACATCTACATTTGTGTTGAGATAAGAAGTAGAAGACGACCCCAAATTAAGGCTCTATCAACATAATCTAGGTGATCTGCTAAGCATGAGAATAACACTGCTGTAGGTGAGGTCGATGTGGATCTAATGGCGATTCCTATAAAATGTGTTTTAGAAACAGGGAAATAGCTAGGTTCAACGTCTGTGGGTAAGAGAGCCAAAAATAAGTCAACAGGATCTTAGGTGGTTGATGGAGAATGGTCACCTAGAGGTAACGACATTTCTACTGGATCTTTGATAGGTGGAGGAGATGATGTGTGCTCCTATGTGGGTGGAGGAGATGAAAAAGTGTCTCCCATGGGTCAGAGAGGTATTGCTGGTGATGGCTCTCTAGGTGAAGAAGCCAAAGGTGAAGTGTTTTCGATGTTAACAGAAGACTCATTCACAAGTGAGGGAGGAGATGAAGGGTGTTCCTCTATGGGTGGAGGAATAGGTGAAGTGGGTTCACATGTAGGTGGATGACTTCGGGCTAGGATTTCCTCTATGGAAGGTGTTTCACCTTTTTATTATATCGTTTCTTTGAGGTGTTGATGAAACAGACAGGGTAACAGGCGTAGGAGGAATACCTGTTCAGATGTTGGTTGATGGGTTGTTGCACGCGTATGACTTCTGGATCCACAGCTGATCGTGAGAGCTTCCTTTTTGTCTAGGAGGAACTACCTGTAATGAAAACAAGACCACCAGAAGGAATTAAACAATATGGGCAGTGAACTGCCTAGCGTATGCTAGATCCAGGAAGTACGGTTCTTCCTAGAAGGTTTTCAGTCCACTGTTTTGAAAAATTCAATGTTGTAAACAAAGTAAATCCTATTGTTATTTTAAAATGATTTAGGTATCTCACTTAAAACATAATAAGAAATAGATCTAATCTAATAGGCTAAGCTAGAATAGAATCCAAAGGTCAAAGGATTGGTTCTGGGTCTCTGCAGGTTTGATAAAGGTCTCGAGTAGATCACAGGTGAATGAGGGTGAGGTGAAATTAGGTGGGTAGGTCTCTGTTTTAGGCTATGTAGGAAAACACAGAGACCAGTTTTGGTCAGGGGTGATCGACGGCGGTTATGTGTAACCGGTGCCGGTTACTATCAGATCTAGAAATGTCACAGAACAAGCTGGGGTCTCCTTTGTGATTACACAAAGGACTTGGGTTAGTCAGCACGAGGTATTGGGTGACTGGAGTAGGCTTTGGTGAGATTTTAATGGGTATATGGAGGTGAAAATGTGGAGAAGGTCAATAGGGGGCAAGATAAAACAATGGATGATAAAATGATGATGAAATGAAATAACCAGGGAAGTATGATGTTGTACTTACTTGGATTTCGTTCTTGAATGTCTGTGTGTGAGGGATGGAGGTGTTGATGATGGGTTTGAAGGTTGTAAGTGTTCACCAACTGGAGAAAAGATTTTACATGGGCTATATGTACACTCCTCTTTTCTTGGATAGATCAGATCATGGCTGGGATGGTTGTGCAGGAGAAGATGCTCAATCTCCTTCCTTGGATGTGAGTTTTTGCTAGAATTTTGCTCTCTGAAGATGTGTTATCTCTCTGAGATGTGTTCTTGCTCGTCAAATTTCTCTCAATGTTTTCCAACCTTTAGAATAAGGTAGTTTAGGGGTTAAAAAGGGTAACCGACGGCGGTCTAGCTTAACCGGTGATAGTTAGGGGTAACCGACATCGGTCAAGGTGGGATTTCCTAGGTTTACTAAACTAGGGAGATCCTCCTGATTTCCTTGGATCTCATGTTGTTATCCCACGGATTAGATTGGGAGATTCTTGTGAGCATGTGGGAATGTGGTTAGAGGGAATGTAGGCATTGATTTAGGGTTTGGGTAAGTCTTAGTTAATTATGGACAACTTGCTAAGAATAGGTCTTAGGTTGAGTTGGCTTGGTGAGGTGTCTAAGTGAACTGTATGTGGGGATATTATTTAAATAATAAATATTGTGAGGATAATGCATTAATTTAATTTAATTAATTAAATTAATATTAGTGGGGGTGAAGGGGGTCAGGTCTAGGTAAATGTAATAAAGGGTGCTTATATGTCGAGGGACCAAAGGGGAGTGTGACCTAATTTTAGTGTCTACATTTTGCCCCTTTTTGTTGCGTAGCTTGTATTGGTAAGTGGCACTAACAAAAATAATATGTGATTTCCCCATGTGTGGGTGAAGGTGATCCCCCTCAAACCAGGAATTGACGAGGTAGCAGGCTGAAGCAGTGAGTGGTTTGATAAAAGGTAAATGTGAGGAAAAGGAAAGTGGGTACATGGGAAAAGGGTGAAAGGTCTACTCAGGAAATCTAGGTAATGGGTCAGGGTCATAGGTAGCAACAGTCAAACACATGCACACGTATAAACTGCAGCATGCTACCGGGTTGAAGAGTAGGAAAAATCTACATTGTTTAAGGTCGATAGGTTTATCCAAATAAGGTTGAAGTGAATCCGGTATCCAAGGTATAGGATATGGTTAGGAAAAAAAACATAGGTTAGGTACAGGAACGTTTAGGTATGTTCCAGTACACCAAATGTATGGTTCAGGATAAACAGTCACGACAATAGGCTAGGTAAGGTCATTAGGTCAATCAACACAGGTAACAGTGCCACAAGGTATAGCGAACACATGAGGTCAAAGGGCACTAGTGATGTTCCAGGTCCAAATATCTAGGTCGCGGCACAGGTAAGGCCAAGGTAGGGGTAAAATAATGAGTCCCCAAAGGAGGAAAAATGGAGGTAGTAAATGATGAGGTCAGGAAAGGTAAGGTAATGGGTTGGGTAAAGGTTGAAAGCAAGGTAAAGGGTTGGGTAAAATGACAAAGTAGTGGCAATGTGTAGGTTAGGTTGACCGATGGCGGTCATGGATAACTGATGTCGGTATAGGAAAACCAATGAAGGTGAGGTAGGGCATGAGACCGATGCCGATCAAGGGGAACCGATGTCGGTTAGATCGGGTTTGTTATGAAAACAAAAAAAAATCCATGTTTTTATTATTCATTTGGTTATTTGTGAAGTGATGAAACAACAAAAAAGAGAGAAAAAATGGAAAAGTGTTAGGATAAAATGGGACGGTGAGCTGACAGTGTGATTTGACAAGGGTTGGGTTAGTGAGTAGCGGGTCCATGGAATCAGGGTGAGAGAGTTGATTGGTCGGAGGTTGCGGGTAGATATTTGGTGATGGCAGAGGTTGGAGAGGGATCAGGTGGACCAATAGCACAACGGCCAGACATGCCATCGAGACGGTGGCAACGCGATGAGGTAAGCACTGAACTCTACATGGTTGATCAAATAGATTAGAAGATTTGGTAGTGGTTAGTTGTAGGGTTTTGTATTTTGTGGGTGGGTAAAAGTGAAATGTGGGTATGGGGGGAAAAATGGGCAAAAAAGAGGGGGGGGGGGGGTAGTAAATTGTATAGGTGGGGTGGGTAGGGGTTTTTGGGTAGTGTAGGTCATTGTAGGTGGGGTAAAAGGGATAGGTGGGAGGAATTTTTTTTTTAAAAGGGGGGTTTGGGAAGTCACGGATTTTTCTACGACAGTGACCGGCGTCAGTCAAGCTTGGCCAGAATCTGTTGGTAAGAGCTAGGATCAGTCACAAAATAGGTGATAGATGCCAGTTAAGTGGTACTGTGGTTGGTAAAGATGAACCTGTATCAGCCACCAAACAGGTGATTGACACTGGTTTAAGGGTGATCAGAGTCGGTTAGGATGAACCGGCACCGGTCAAGATTTTGGGCACAAGGGTGCAAAAAAATGATGTAGGTTAGGTTGTTGAGATGGGTAGGGTAAAAATAGGGTGGTGGGTAATGATAAGTGATGAATATGGTCATGGTAAAGGTAGATTAATGTTGTGCTTGGATTGGATGTAGGGGAGATCACAGTTACACATGCGAGACAGGGTTTCACCTCTACTGGTGACATTACGCGGCTTAGAGACTCCTTTGGAGCTGCAACACATGGAGGTAGTGGGCTTGAGTGGGATTCTGTGCTACCAACATGCTGTTCGGTAGCCTAGTTTGATGGTCGCGCTCATCGATAGATGGGACTCCGTGACCAACACATTCCACCTTCTGACAGGTGAGATGACTATCACCCTAGAGGACGTGTTCTTAATTTTACGGTTACCCATATTGGGGGCCCAGGTTTACTCTATCTCCTCTGAGGACTCAGAGGAGCTGATCGGGATAGTTTTTGGCAAGGGGGTGGTAGAGTTGAGATTCCATAGTGCCAGTTTGAGCTATGGCGAGATGTACCTAGCCCGTCTGGATGAGACGAGGCTAGTGGTTTTATTGATGGAGGCAGTGTGCTACAATGCACTGCCAGATGCAGAGGGTGGATGCTTTTCCCAATCACTGATTGGGGTTCTCCATGATATTATGGTGCATGAGACACGCTTTTCTTGGGCACCAGCATTCTTGGTGCAGCTATACAGAGAGCTGTGGGTGTATGGGTGGTTGTGCAAGTTTAGCTTGTGTTGTACCTTTATACTACACTACTGGGCCTACGAGCACATAGTATGTGTTCGACCTATATGGATGCCCCGAGTAGATGCATTTCCTGTGAGATGTGTGTGGTTGGGATATAAGAGATGGGTGTCGGTTGCAGGAGAGTGGAGGTCGGATAGGCCGACATATGATGTGGCCCATTTTCGGCAGTTGTTAGAGGGGTTGTCCAGAGTGGACATTATCTGGAAGCCATATGTGGGATTCCCCTCATATAGGCACATACATGAGGAGCTAGCTGAGCTCCAGCTAGAGAGGTGGATACAGGGTCACCATGCCAGGGAGGATGAGATGATCCCGGTAGACAGGGTCCGACGGTAGATCAGGCTTGTACAGGATATTCCTCCATCCTTCCCACAGTATCAGAGAGATGACGTGGAGAGGCCTCTACCTCTACCATAGCCTACAGTGCCTACAGGGGAGGAGGAGTAGCCAGTGGATTGGTGGATTGTTGATGCCGGATGCACAGATAGGTATAGGAAGTGGTGGGTGGCTCAGTTACGAGCCATACCACCTAGACTGAGGCAACCTGACTTAGCTACCATTATAGTGTAGAGAGATGCCCTACATGGGCAGGTAGCGATGCTGATCACACAGATAGGTATACTACAGACACAACTGGAGGGGTCAGAGGTAGAGGTAGCAGAGCTACGAGTACAGGTGGCTAGTCTGTAGGCCCAGATGGTAGAGGGAGAGGGTGGAGGAGATGGAGATAGAGATGGTCAGGTGGTAGCCTTACTGGCTCAGGTGGCCAGTTGGCAGTTGGCCACAGCCTAGACATAGATTGGGGCCTTACATGCCCAGATACAGGCACAGGGAGCTGGTCCCAGTTGGGGCATAGGGTAGGTATAGGGGCCAAGACCTATGGGACCACCACAGACCTTGCCTGTATCCAGGTTACGGGATGCCCTAGGTGAGGTGAGATATTATCATGACCAGCTCATGGTAATTGGGATAGACTTCCTCTCTTACGGAGAGTACAGGGCACAACAAGCATCCAGTGAGAGGACAAAATCATGCACACATAGTGTGGAGAGCATAGGAGGTCAGCAAGCTCCAAGGCCTAATCAAGGAGAGGCCACCAGTGCATGGCGACCAGGGCTAGGTGATGTGCCAGCATGGCCACAGGAGGCTGAGAGAGCAAGTGACACAGAGATGGAGGAGATCCGGTGAGATGCCTGAGATGTGGTCACCATATTGTATACTAGTTATTTTTTTGATATATATGTCGGCCTACCTACCGAAGATAGTGAGGATGTACGAGTGATTTTTGTATATTATGAGCATATACCAGCTTGCATGCCGAAGATTTTTTGTATTGATTCATTCATTATTTTTGTATATATGAGACCGACCTATGTGCCAATGGCATTTTGTATTTTATATCGGCCTACGTGCCGACATTTTGGAGATGATGGTCATGATGAGATAGGCATGTATTTTGAGATACACATTTATTGATTTATATGATGAGATTCATGGTATTTTGTGATGTGTTAATATGTTTATGAGATATTGGATATATGACTTGTGCTAGATGAGATATGGATTTATTACTTTGATATAGATTGAAATTAGATGAGTTGGGTATGATGGAGTTAGGTTGGTTTAGGCATGGATCGAGTCAGGTTATAGGCATGGTTGAGTTAGGTTTGGTAAGCATGGTTGAGTTAGGTTATAGGCATGGATCGTGTCAGGTTATAGGCATGGATCGAGTCAGGTTTGGTAGGCATGGTTGAGTCAAGTTATAGGCATGGATCCTGTCAGGTTATAGGCATGGATCGAGTCAGGTTTGGTAGGCATGGTTGAGTTAGGTTATAGGCATGGATCGTGTCAAATTATAGGCATGGTTGAGTTGAAAGTAGGTTTAGCTATGATTCATTATTTTGGCAATGAATGATGCTATGGGTCATATGTGAAATGTTCTATAATCTATGCATAGGGATGAGAGAGAGATGGTAGGTGTAATAAATATATGTTGTGGTAAGCAACTTGTTATGTATGTGGCTTGATTTCCAATTTTGTTAGAAAAGGGGAACTAAGTGAAATGTGGGGTAAATGGTGAGTTAGGCATGGTTGATGAATTGTTTTTAGGGTAAAGAATGACCGAGCTAACCTCCAAGGGCCCCATGCCCTTAGAGTGCTGCCTACATAGTATCGATAAAAAAGGGACCTCAGACCGATGTAGTTCTCCCATGAGCTAGGGAAGAATATGGAAATGAGTTGGTAGGTTTTTGGGCATGTTGTGGGTTTAGGTGTAATAGGTGTGGGTAGATTATAGGTAAAAGGATGCAGGTGAAGGTGATTATGGCGAAAGGGGAGGACTACCTCAAAGGTAAGCGTCGAGTACCAAGTCCTGTATAAGGTAATCAAAACATAAACAAAGATGGTTAAAAGATAAGAGGGGGGCAATAAAACCACCTGATTGGGTAGGATCATATCGAGTAGATCATACCTTTGAGGGGGTGATGAACATACGTCCCTAAAGACATTGCATGATTGACTGTTCTACGGTGAAAGTAGTCACAGGATCACCAAATGTCGAAATTCCAACATGTCCCATGAGGAGATTGAGGAAATGAGAGTGGAAATGGTAAGGTGGGTGAAAGGTAGTTAATTTTATATGTTGAAGTAACAAGGCCTTTGGGCAAGAGGTCCTAGGTCACAATGGGAAAGTCCATGACTAAAAAAGTTTTTTGTTTTGATAGACTGATCGATGCGGGAAGTCTATATGGGATAAATAATATGGTACTCCTTGAGGTCTTCGTGAAGCTAATTGATGTGGGAAGCTTTGGTTTTTCTCTTTTTTTTTTTGAAAGCTTCACATAGCTGTCCTTCGAGGGAGAAGTCTATTTATAGAAAAAAATTTGGTCGAGAGGAAGATGTCCTTTTAAGGGAGTCATCTTTTATTAGAAGTTTGAATCAAGGAGTTGGGTCCCATGTGAGGTCTTTGAAATCATGGACAAGACCAAGGTGGAGGATAGGAATCTTGTTCAAAAGGCAAGGTGGAATGACCATGGGATCTCATCTAAAGGTAGACAAAAAGTATCCATGAGAATCATGTTATGTGCAGTGCCGTGGTACACATATTCAAGAGAAGATAACAAGTGATAGGTACTCATATTATTCTTGTTTAATCGTTAGGGAGGTGTATGAAGTGGATGGTGCTCAAGGGACGAGCCTATAAAGAGACAAAGGGTGATGTAGGACAATGAGTCAACAATAGAATGGTCGAAGATGCAATGCATTAAGGGGCTCAGGTTTGGGTTTACCATCAAGTGAGGATAAACGATAGGCACCTGATCCATAGGTATGAGTTACGATGTATGGTCCAAGCCAATTAGGAGAAAATTTTCCCCGTTTACTTTTTTCTGATTTGGTTACGTGTTGATTTTCTTTCAAGACAAGGTCAACGACTTGGAAGGTTCGTTCATGAACACATTTTTCATAAGCACGTTTGATACGTTGTTGATAGACTTGAAGGTGATCTAGAGCATTAAGATGACATTTGTCTAATAACTCTAGTTGTGCTAAGCGGTCCTGATGAAAGTCATCATCAGTAAGCATGTCATGGAGAGAAATACGGAGTGAGGGGATCTGGACTTCGAGAGGTAGAACAACCTCTGTACCGTAGACCAGCGAAAAGGGTGTGGCCGCAGTGGAAGTGTGAATACTAGTGCGGTATGCCCATAGGACAAAAGGAATGTCCGTATGCCAATCCTTCCCAGTATTGTAAACCACTTTCATGAGAATTTTTTTGAGGGTTTTGTTAGTGGATTCAGCTTGGCCGTTGGTTTGTGGGTAATAAGGTGATGAGAAACTAAGCTGAATGCCGAAGGCGTCGCAAAGTTTCTACAATGTTTTATTTTTGAATTGTTTTCCATTGTCAGTGATGAGGTGATGAGGAACACCAAAGTGACAAATGATGTGATGGTTAATGAACTCACATATCTTCTCGGCTTTCGTGGAGATGAGTGGTATGGCTTCCACCCATTTTGTGTAGTATTCGGTAGCAATTATGATCCATTGATGGCATTGGGAAGAATGAGGATTGATTTCTCCGATAAGATCCAAACCCCATTGAGAGAAGGGCCAAAGGTCACGAGTAACCTGTAAGGTATGACTGGGTGTATGATGAAGATTGGAATGTTGTTAACATTTGACACAACATTTGACATATTTGCAACAATCATGGTTAAGGGTCAGCCAGTAATAGCCTAGGAGAAGAATACGCTTAGCCACAGCAAGGTTACTAAAGTGACCTCCACATATGCCATCATGAACCTCCTTAATGGTATAAGGAATTTCAAAACTTGTGCAGCATCGTAAGAGAATACCATCAAAGCTGCGTTTATAGAGGAGTCCCCCCAAAATGACATAATGAGAGACCTTTTTAAGGAAGGCGCGTTGTTCGTTACGGGTGAGATCAGAAGGTAAGATGGAAAGAGAAAGGTAGTCAGAGTACTGTTTATACCAAAGGTCACTCGAGTCAAGGGTGTCGGTTCCGATCAAGTAAACATCATGAGGTAAATAAGAAGGTGAATGGAGGTGTTGTATGGTGACAAATAATTTGGAATCGATAGGGGAAGCTAAGTAGGCCATGGTATCTACAAATTTGTTGGTTGAACGTGGGATGGTTTGAAAGGTGTAACAATCAAAGGTGGTCAAAAGTATGTCTACATGATGTTTATACTTTTGAAGTATCTCATTATGACATTGGTACATATGATTGAATTTGTTTATGACCAATTGTGAATCACCAAAGATGTGGATTGATTTGACATCTAGGGCATATGTGTCTTGGAGACCTAGTACAAGCGCTTTGTACTCGACAATATTGTTAGTGCATTCAAAGTCTAGTTTGAATGACAAAGGCATGGGTTCTCCATTTAGAGGAATGAGGATAATACCAGCCCTACCCCCACGCTGACACTTGGAACCATCAAAGAATAGTGTCATTTGGTAAGGGGGTTCGTCCAGGGAAAGAGTATCAATTGACTCATCAGGAAAGTCAAAATTAGAGGGTTGATCCCCAGAAATATGTGCATCAGCTAGTTGGTTAGCGATCAGCTAAAAGCATAAGCCATCACGTGGCATGATGATTTTGATAAGGTTTGGTGTACATGAAGTGTAAGGGATTGGTGTTGGTCATGACATAGGTTTTGTGGTTGAGTAGGTAATGGTAGAGTTTGGTGGAAACAAAAACTAAGGCTAAGAAAAGTTTTTCTGGATGGTTGTATCAAGTTTCATAATCCAAAAGAGTATGGCTTATGTAATAAACCACCTGATCCCTATGTTGTTTATCACGATGAGTGAGCATCGCTCTCAAGGAATGATCGGTAGCTGATATGTATAGGTAAAAAGGTTGATCCTCTTTAGGTGGAATGAGGACGGGTGGTTAGAGAAGGTATTGTTTTAGGGCCTCAAAATCTTTGTGACAGTCATCATCCCATTTAAAGGAGACATCCTTCCTAAGCAGATGATGAAATGGTTGACACCGATCAGATAATTGTGAAATGAAACGGTGAATGGACTACAATTTACTACACAGTTGTTTAAGGTTAGTGGGCGGAGGCATTTCCATAATGGCCTTGAATTTAGCAGGGTCAACTTCTATACCATGGAGGGAAACAATAAATCCAAGGATCTTTCCTGAGAGAACCGCGAAGACACACTTTTTAGGCTGAAGGTGGAGACAATATTTAATGAGGTGGTCAAATATGGTTTTGAGGATAGCGAGGTGCTCGGCGTGACGTTTAGATTTGGCTAAGAGATCATCCACATAATCTTCCAATATGTGATGCATGATATCATGGAAGATGTAAGTTATAGCACGCTGATATGTGGCACCAGTGTTTTTAAGGTCAAAATCCATGACTCGATAGCAGAAGGTCCCCCAAGGGGTGATGAATGCGGTCTTGTACTGATCTTCTGGGGCAAGAAAAAAATTATTATAACTTGAGAGTCCATCCATGAGTGAGAGCATCTCGTGACAATGCGTGAGGTCAACTAGTTGATCAATACCGGGCAAGGGAAAGTCATCTTTCGGGCAGGCTAGGTTGAGGTCATAGAAAGTCCGTGCAAATGTAGAGTCCCCCTATTACTTTAGTAACAAGGAAAATGTTAGAAATCCAACAAGGATAATTAATGGGTAAGATGAAGGAAACATGGAAATAAGGCGCTGAAGTTCTTCTTTGACGAGAAGAGAAATGTGAGGGTGCATTTTCCTCAGATTTTGTTTGATAGGTTTGGCATCGGGAATGGTTACGATATTGTGGACCACTATGGTGGGGTCAATACCGGGCATGTCTGTGTAAGACCAAGTGAAAGCGTGGTTATGATCTTAGAGAAAAGAAGTGATGGCTTCATGTTTAGCAACATCTAAATATTTTCTGATCTTTAGGATGTGCAGGTTGTCCTGAGTGTGAATTTTGATCTCGATAGTCGATTAATTCAACATGGTTTGCGTCTCAGAGGGTAACGACCAGAGAATATATGTGTCTTATGCACCAAGGTAGGTGATTATGGATTCATCATCCTGACATTGAACAATGTTAATTGTATGTGTGTCGTCATCGGTCATCTTAGGATACAGGAATGGAAGAGTGGAAGGACCCTCACCTTCGTGTTGATAAGTCAAAGGCCCCAAGGAAATGGTGTTTATGAACAAAAAAGTTAGGGGGGATAGATTTAGGATCCATAGACTCTGTTGGTGAGGGTGGTGATGAAGGTGGAGCGGGTGAAGGTAGTGATGAAGATGAAGGTGGAGGAGGGATAGGGTTTTCAATGAGTTCAATGCGGGCCTGTTTGGTAGGAGGTTCGGGGAAGCCGATTCCACTATGGTCATTATATTTGTGGGTGGTACATGGAATAATGGTATGATAACCTTGCTTGTAAAATCCAAAACAAAAAACCTTCCACGCACAGCGGTGTAGGAATGTGTGGGAAAAGCGGGGTGATTAGTAAGTGATTGGAAGTCAGCAGAAAATGGGCAAGATTGTGATGGTGGTTAAGGTGTGTAGGTGGTAGTGTTAAGTCCCCCATAGGTGAGACTAGTACGAAGATGAGGGGGACCATAAAGGAGGCATTCTCATATACGGTGATCATAGTGAGGGTGTTGGTGAAGGCTTCCATATTCGTGCGGAGTAAGGAATGTGTTGACACTATATAGGCGGTACTCCCCCAAAGTGAGGAGTTGAAAAACACATCTTCCAAGGGATCAGTGGTTGGTATGTAGGTATCTAGAATGGATGATGTGTTGGAGGTCGATGCAGAGGTGGATTTAACGGATTAGGAAGCTAATGGGTCTTTCGTAGAGGTTATAGTAGTAGTAGGAATGGAGGAGGTATGTGTGGTAGAAGTAGCGGCTATACTAGTAGGTGGAGGCGTAGGTGAAGTCGGTATTGGTTGCGGAGGTAGACGTCTTGACAGGTATGAGCACATCATTGGGTTGGTAAATCGTGTTGCATGTTTTGAAAGGTGATGGGTCAGCTGGAATGGTATAAGTGTGTCCTTCTTGTTCAAAATTTACACAATGATGTCAAAGTGGAAGAAACGCAACCCATGACACAGATCCAGGGTCTACCAAGCAACAAGTTATATTGGAATTCCCCCTCCAAAACATAAAACAATTATGGAACAGTGTGGGGGCCCACGCGAACATGAATTATGATAGTGCTCTAGTGTGGAGGTGATAGCGATCATTGAATGAACACAACATGACCAAATGTTTATGCATGTAATTGGCAGGTATGTGCATTTGAGAAAATGCATGGGATGAAATTATGTTAATGCTAATGCACCTCCATCAATCATAACATGGCATACCCATATGTCATCAATGTGGACGGAGATGAAGAGGGCTGGGGTCCAGGTCATCGTTTTGGTGTGGCATGCAATCTCCTCCTCTGATGAAGCTAAGGGAGGCCAGTTGGTAAACAAGGTGACGTGAGGATGAAGGTGGTAATTTTGTAAGAGAGGCTACATGATGGGGTGTGATAATGGAGGCTACGGGTGTAGGATAATTGGGTAAAACCTCAATGGATTGAAGAACCTCCATGAGGGCTTAACAATGGGATTCATGAGGTTTAGATGAGGTCATATAAGGACGTTTTGAGGGGAGATTGGTGTATTTGTTTGAGTATGGTGCAATGTGTGACACCATTAGAAATGGGGTATGTGGGGGTCGCAAATAGTGATTTTAGGTATGGGTGCAGATGGTATGTTGGGTATAGGATTGGTTGGTGGGTCAGTTGCCTTGCCTTTGCCCTTTTGCGCATGTGTAGTGACATGTATCATGTTTATTTGAGGGGAGTTGGTAAATGGAGAAGGTGTAGGATAAGTGGTATAATGACATGAAGGGTAAAAACCTAATGGAGGAGAAAAACCCTGTGAGGTCAGTTGGGCACAATGAAATTTGGGTGGTGGCGTGGAAATTTCTCTGATGCGAACCATGTTAATTTCAAACTTGAGGCTGGCTCTAGGAGTGATGAAGGTGGAAGTTGTGGTTGTTGAGTGGGCAGTGTGGGAATGGGTGTCGGTGAAGAAGGATCCTCATCAAGAAGGTCGTCATCATCAAAGTTGGTTTCTAGTGGACATAATTGGATAAGGACAGTGTTCAAGGCCTTGCAGTTCTCCACATCACACCCTGGCACATGATTGTATGTGAAAATTTTAGTATCATCAAACCCTTTAGGCTTGGGTTTGAGGGGTTTGTAAGGTCGGAGTGGCGGTAATGTGATAACAGAAGTCTTGAGGAGGTTGGTTAAAATTTTGGCATAGGACCCTGCTAGTGGATCACAATGGGAAGTGAATGTGGGTTTGGGTGTAGGTGTGGTTGATTGTTGAGGAACTATTTTTGGAAGAGTGGGAACGGGTTGAGTTACGATTTTAGGTGCCGGTGTGGTTTTAGGTATCAGTCATGTTTGTTTGGGTAGGGGTATAGTAGATGGATGGGTAGGAGGGTGTGGGGTTGTTTTGACTACTTTGTTGTGGGGTAGTGGGGTTTTTTTTTTGGGTTGCACCTTCTTGGGAAAAGGTTATGTGGGTGTACAAGGTTTAGAAGGAAAAGTAGATGGAGGAAGAGGGCAAGTTACCCATGGGGATAATGGGGGTGCTGTAAAGGTAGATTACGCGGGTTGTACTTGGGGTGTAAGGGACAATGACTGAAGTGTGGTGGGTAGTGAAGCAATTCCTGAAGGTATTGGAGGTATTGGTGGTAAAAATACTGTAGGTGCTGGTGTAAGTCGTGTTGTATTCCTGGGTAGGTTAGAGGTTTGTGAGGAAGGAATGGGTTGTTGTGTTATTGGTTTATGGATGGGTGAAGGTTGCTTGACCATGTTGGGCAGTCTGAGGTCTATATGACAGACAGGACAAGTGTGAGTGTGATTGGTACAGTCGGGGTAAGAGGTCAATGAGTTTGTTTCTTTAGTTTGGGGTGTTACAATAGGTGTGGTTTTGATGTTGGAGGATATAGCTAAATCCAGTTTAATAGGTGGATGAGTAAGGATGGTAGTCGGGGTGACCCCTAAAGTGGTAATAGGTTTAGTTGAGGCAAATTTTATAGGTATGGGTTTGAGTTTAGAGGTAGGTCGGGTTATGGGTAAGGGTGTGGTGTGAGTGTTAACTGGTTATCATGGAAGGAGTTGTGACAGTGGTGGTTGCATTTGGTTTGATCGGTTCGAGATGTGTTTGGGTAGATAGTGGAGGTATCAGTGAGGGATCTCTGCATCTGTGTTGAGATGGGGAGTAAGAGGTGCCCCCATAGTAAATCCCTATCCACATAATCTAAGTGATTGGCCAAATGTGAGAACGACACGTCTATGGGTGGAGTTGGTGAGGACCTAATGGGAATTCCCATAAAATGTGTCTTAGAGATGAGGAATTGGCTAGCTTCAACTTCCACTGGTAAGATAGCCGAAAGTAGGTATGTTGGATTTTGGGTAGCAGATGGAGAATGCTCGCCGAGAGGAAAAGGTATCTCAACTGGGTCTATGATAGGTGGAGGAAATGATGGGATCTCCTTATAAGTGGAGGAATAAATGGGTGCTCCTTTGTGGGTCGAGGAGGCAATGGAGGAGATAATGGGTGCTCCTCTGTGGGTGGAGGAGGTAATGGGTGCTCCTCTATATGGGTGGAGGAGGTAATGTAGGTAAAGGTTCTCTAAGTGGTGAAGCTAGGGGTGAGATGGTCTCAATGTTAGTAGAATACCCCTCTGTAGGTGATGAAGGAGATGAAAGGTGTTCCTCTGTTGGTGAAGGAACAGGGGATGTTGGTTCCAATGTGGAAGGAGGATTTCAGGATAGGATTTCCTCTATGGAAGGGATGTGAGGTAATTGAGAGGTGATAGGTACCTAATTAAAGATAGTGTGAACCTCACGAGTATGGGTATCGTGAGTTGATGTCTCACCGGTTTGATTGGATGGAGGGGCATGGTTGGGAAATGGATTTTTTAAATATTTGTAGATTTTGGTTGGGGGTGGCATTGGGATTATCCACAGTTAACTCACCTTTCTTGAGCATTTCTTAGACAATATTCTTGAAAGTGATGCAGTTGCCATCACTATGACCCTTTACTTGATGATAGTTACATAAATCATGTTCT
This sequence comes from Taxus chinensis, assembly GCA_019776745.2. NCBI lineage: Eukaryota > Viridiplantae > Streptophyta > Pinopsida > Cupressales > Taxaceae > Taxus > Taxus chinensis. Next base: position 740,966,530 of record CM034153.1, read on the forward strand.
TTATACCATGCGGGCATGGGCTGAGTAGGGTCAAAACTAGTGTGTGGTTTTATGGGTGGAAGGGTGATGGCTCCAGCTTTGATAAGATTTTCTAAGACAGAAGAGTAAGGTTCCCCAATTGGGGTATATTTTCGTCTGCTCTTGTCTGAATTGAAAACACCTGGACATGTGAGAGATTAGATGAGGGTGTAGCCTGATTTGATAGGATGAGCTGGGCTGGCCTTGAGTACCATTGCGTTAGCAGTGCCCTTAGCTTTTGAATAATTGGTTTATGGTTTGGAAGAAGAAGAGGTATCATTCGACTTGAATGCCAAATTCTTATTGCGTAATTGGATTTTCTTCTCTTTGATGGCCCGAATCTCTAACTTTAATGTCATAGTGAATGCCTCATCAAATGTTCGGAAGGTTTGGACTTGAAAGGTCAGGGAGATATGTCTAGCGCAAGCTCGTGTGAAGAGCTCGATGAGTTCATTTTGTGGTAGTTGGAAGGTAAGTTGATTGATTAGGCTACGCCAGCGAAGTGACAAAATCTATGCGATAGATTCATCCTCATACTGACGTGTGGAATATAGATCGGTCATGGTAACCTTCTTGATGATATTGATAGAGAAATGATCCAAGAAGGCTTGGGCTACCTAATTGAATGAGAATATAGAGTGTTTAGGTAACCCACTATACCAATCTAATGAAGGTCTAGTGAGGGACATGGGAAAGGTTCTCAAAAGCAAAGCATCATCATGAGCGATTAGATAACACCCGTGTTTGAATGACCGCAAATGTTGCTGTGGGTCTTCTTTACTATTGAAACAATTGAATTTAGGCATTTCCCAATGCACAAGGTATGAATGGATAGGAATGGATGGGTGAATAGGATCGTTGCAAATCTCATCATAGGTGAGAGTGTTGCGGGAGCCGGAAACTGATGCCTCCAATGTCTGCATCTTGTCCAACATCAATTTAATTAGGTCATTGGTGGGTTGTGATGATTGGATGCCTCCTGTAGTGTGAGGAGGTTGGTTTTGGGTATATAACTGGGGTGGCAATCTAGTGTAGGGGGCTTCCATGTAGGGTGGTGGAGAAGAAGGTAGTGAAATAGGGGGTACGTACCCAGAATTAATAATGGATGAAACAAGAGGTTGTTGGTAGTATGTATATGGGGGTGGAAGGGTCGTGGTAACCCTAGTGGCAATAGGGGATAATGATTGTGGAATGGAAAGAACCACATTCTGAAATGGGGTAGGGGTCACCAACACTGGAGGTGGGAATGTAGCTACAGGTATGTATGAGACATTAGGGGTGGATGAGGTTGTGTTTGGGGTAGTTGTTGAGGGTATGGTAGATGTAATGGATGCCACAGAGGTAGCAGAAGTGATAGTCAGAGCGGGTATATCACCTAACTATGAAATGACTGGGGGTAAGGTGGATGTGGGAAGCACGAAGCCAGATGGGGCCAATGCAAGAGTGGGTGCGAGATTCGGGGGGATAGATATGGGCATGCCATATATCAACTGACCCGAGGTCTCTCAGGTGGATGAAGTGGGAAAGGTAAAACTGTAAGGCAACAAGGTTCTGGTCAAGGAGTCGTGTGAACTCCTCATCTCCAGTAGTGATAGTAGTAGGCTGGATGGGATCCATGGATGGTGATAAAATAGAAGGTGGTGAAGGACTAGGTGGGAGTGGTTGATAACAGGCATGTGAAATATGAGGGCGCTTGCTTGTCTTTGGGTCAGCACCATGTGAACCAGTATTGATCAAGTAGGGCTACTTCTCTGTAAATGACACAGAACAGTATGAATAGGTGAATCTGGTGATAAAAAGTGGATGAAGTACCAACCAGTGGCTAGAATGTGAAATAGGATAACTGATACCGGTTAGGGAAAACTAACGTCGGTCAGGGGTAACCATTGCCGGTCACTGTAGAAAATGGACAATGACTAAACAATGAGGCAGAAGGTAAAATCTGACAGGTATGCAAAATCTGAGGATGTTTAAAATGTCAATGGGAATAACGACAGTGACAGAGGCTGTGAAAAGTGGAAGAAAGTGAAGTAAAATGTCTTTTTGAGTAGTTTAGAAAAAGGACCTGGAACTGACGTCGGTTGGGTATAACCGATGGTAGTCAAAGGTCACCGACGAAGGTTACTGTGAAATTGAAACAGTGATGAAAGAAAGTGGTTGTGCATTAAAATCTGATGTAGAATCTGACCTAGAATTCTGAGAATGATGATGATATGGCCTAAGCACACTCAGGTGAAGCCAGAATACACCAACTATGATGAGGAGCATGCAAGGATGAATAAAAAAAGTGATGAACGTGATCTCTCACCTCAAAACACAAGCCAAGCAAAAACACTAAGAAAATGTGATCCTAGGAGTGCCCTTCCTATTATGTTTGTTCAGCTTATGCTATTTAGGGACTGACACATGAATTGTGAAATAGAATTTTTTGGTGATGATGGCTTCCTACAAAGAAGGAGATCTAAAAGGCGAGGTTTCAGGTATGTTATGTTGGGGGTGGGCTTCACTCTGAAGTATGACTCGACAGAGTAGTGAGTTGGGTGCCCACTGTGCCATGATCATGTGATCACCTACAGCTTCTTCTAGGTAGGATGTTGTTTAAGAATGTATGTATTTTGAATTTTTGTGTGGTTTGGTAAGACTCATAGAAAGAGAAAAGGATAGAAGTGCTTTTCTACGATTCGTTTGTCAACCATCAGCTGGTCATTACTTCCAGCGTATATGTTGCCCTCAATTAATGTGAGCTAATGCAATAAATAAGAATGGAATGCACTTTTTTAAACCCAAATCAAAAATGTGAAATTGGATGACACAATAAGATGAAGAGGAAGAGGGATGCTCTTTCACTATAATGCAGAAAACATGAAGCAATGGTTCTTTTTTATTACACCAAAAGAAGGGTTTCCTTTAAAGCAAATAGAAAGAAGAGGTGGATTACTAGGGAAGAAAATTAGTGTGTATGCTTTTCATAAGGGAAACAAACACACAATTTTTTTCCTAGGATTGAATGAAATGCAAGGAACCCTGGATGGGTCCCACTAGGCGTGCCAAAATGTTTCACCTTTTTCTTAGATCGTTTCTTTGAAGTGTTGACGAAACAGATAGGGTAACGGGCGTAGGAGGAATACCTATTCAGATGTTGGTTGATGGGTTGTTGTGCGCGTATGACTTCTGGATCCACAACTGATCGTGAGAGCTTCCTTTTGGCTAGGAGGAACTACCTGTAATGAAAAAAAGACCACCAGAAGGAATTAAACAATATGGGGAAGTGAACTACCTAGTGTATGCTAGATTCGGGAAGTACGGTACTTCCTAGATGGCTGTCAGTCCACTATTTTAAACAATTCAATGTTGTAAACAAAGTAAATCCTATTGTTATTTTAAAATGATTTAGGTATCTCACTTAAAAATACAATAAGAAATAGATCTAATCTAACAGGATAAGCTAGAATAGAATCCAAAGGTCAAAGGATTGGTTCCGGGTCTCTGCAGGTTTGATAAACGTCTTGGGTAGATCACAGGTGAATGAGGGTGAGGTGAAATTAGGTGGGTAGGTCTTTATTCTAGGAAATCCTATTGTGTAGGCAAACATAGAGACTAAGCTAGATGTCGGTCAGGGGGTGATCGACGACTCGGTTATGTGTAACTAGGTGCAGGTTACTGTCAGATCTGGAAATGTCATAGAACAAGCTGGGGTCTCCTTTGTGATTGCACAAAGGACTTGGGTTAGCTGCCACGAGGTATTGGGTGACTGGAGTAGGCTTTGGTAAGATTTTAATGGGTATATGGAGGTGAAAATGTGGAGAAGGTCAATAGGGGGCAAGGTAAAACAATGGATGATAAATAGACGATGAAACGAAATAACCAGGAAAGTATGATGTTGTACTTACTTGGATTTCATTCCTAAATGTCTATGTGTGAGGGATGGAGGTGCTGATGATGGGTTTGAAGGTTGCAAGTGATCACCAACTAGAGAAAATCTTCTGCATGGGCTACATGTACACTCCTATTTTCTTGGATAGATCAGATCAAGGCTAGGATGGCTATGCAGGAGAAGATCCTCAATCTCCTTCCTTGGATGTGAGTTTTCACTAGAATTTTGCTCTCTGAAGATGCGTTACCTCTCTGAGATGTGTTATTGCTCGTAAAAATTTCTTGCTTCCCAATGTTTTCCAACCTTTAGAATAAGGTAGCTTTAGGGGTTAAAAAGGGGTAACCGATAGCGGTCCAGCTTAACCAGTGACGGTTAGGGGTAATCAATGTCAGTCAAGGTGAGATTTCCTAGGTTTACTAAACTAGGGAGATCCTCCTGATTTCCTTAGATCTCATGTCGTTATCCCATGGATTAAACTCAGAGATTCTTATGAGCATGTGGGAATGTGGTTAGAGGGAATGTAGGCATTGATTTTTAGGGTTTGGGTAAGTCTTAGTTAATTATGATAACTTGCTAAGAATAGGTCTTAGGTTGAGTTGGCTTGGTGAGGTGTCTAAGTGAACTGTATGTGGGGATATTATTTAAATAAGATATTTAAATAATAAATATAGTGAGGATAATGCATTAATTTAATTTAATTAATTAAATTAATATTAGTGGGGGTGAAGGGGGTCAGGGCTAGGTAAATGTAATAAAGGGTGCCTATATGTCGAGGGACCAAAGGGGAGTGTGACCTAATTTTAGTGTCTACAGAAGGAATATGAGGAAATTGGAAAGTAACTGGTGCGTCACTAAAAATAGCATGGACCTCATGGGTATTGCTATCATTAGTTGAGGTATCCCCATTTTGGTCAAAAGAAAGGGTGTGATTAGGAAATGGTTTCTTGAAAAAAGAGCAGGTTTTGGTTTGGTAGGTGTTCTTGAAAATGATGCAATTTCTGTCATTATGAGCTTTTACCAGATGATAGTTGTAGAAATCATGCTCTTTGTACCACGCAGGTGTGGGGTGAGCAGGATCAAAACCAGTGTGTATTTTTATAGGAGGAAGGGTGATGGCCCCAACTTTAATGAGATTTTCTAAAATAGAAGAATTAAGGCTCCCCAATTGGGGTGTATTTCCGTTGTTCTCGTTTGAATTGAAAAGTTTGGACTCCAGGAAATATTAGATGAGGGCTTAGCCTAGTTTAATGGATGAGTTGGTCAAAGCATTGAGTATCACCGCGTTAGCGCTTCCCTTGGATTTTGAATAAATATTATGTGGTTTTGAAGAAGAAGTATCATTTGACTCAGCTAAATGCCATCGTTCTTATTTCATAGTTGGATTTTATTTTCTTCGATGGCTTGAATCTCTAGTTTTTCGTTCCATGGTGAATGCCTCATCGAAGGTTGAAGAAAGTCTACACCTGCAGGGTTGGTGAAATATGTCTAGCACAATCCCACATGAAGAGCTCTATGAGTTAAAGTTTTTGGTAATTAGAATGTGAGTTGATCGATCAGGCTATGCCAACAAGTGACAAAATCTGTGATAGACTCATCGTCATATTGACGCGTAGAGTAGAGGTAAGTCATGGTAACCTTCCTAACGACATTGATGGAGAAATGATCCAAGAAGGCTTGGGCTACCTGATTAAATGAGTAGATAGAATTTCTAGGTTATCCACTATACCAGTCTAATACAAAAGGCCCAGTTAGAGACATGGGAAAGGTCCTCAAAAGTAAAGCGTCATCATGGGCAATCAGATAACACCCATGTTTGGAAGACTAAAAATGTTGTTGTGGGTCCTCTTTGCTATTGAAGTGGTTAAATTTAGGCATCTCCCAATGTACGCATCGATATGGACGAATAGGAATGGATGGACTGTATGGGCTCTATTACAAATTTCATCGTAGGTGAGAGAGTTGAGTGACTCCAGAAATTGATGCCTCCATTGTTTGCATCTTGTCTTTATCATTAACTTGATGAGGTAATTGGTAGGTGGTGATTGATGAGTACCTCCTGTAGTGTAAGAGGGTTGATGTTGGACATATGATGGAGGTGGCATTCTTGTATATGGTGATTCTTGAATAGGTAGGTTGAGAATGAGGGAGTGAAATAGGGGGCACGTACTGTCAGAATGAATGATAGATGAAATAGGAGGTTACTCATAGTATGTATATGAAGGTGGAAGGGTTGAGGTGACTCTAGTAGCAATTGGGGCTAAGGAATGTGGAATAGAAAGGATTTTTTTTTTAAATGGGGTAGGGGTCATCGACACCAAGGGTGGTTGTGTTGCTATGGGTATATGTGAGACAATAAGCATGGATGAGGTTATGTTCTGGGTGGTCGACAAAGGTATAGTGGATGTTGCAGATGTAATAGATGTGGCAGATGCAGCGGTCATACCCAGGTATAGGGCCTAGCTACGAAATGAAAAGGGGCAAGGCAGGTGCGGGTAGTGTATAGCTAGAAGGGGTTGACTCAAAAGTATGAACGAGTGTCAAGGGGGATAGATATGGGCATGTTGTATATCAACTGACCTCGATGCATCTCAAGTGGGTGAGTGGGAAAGGTAGAACTGTAAGGTGGTAGGGTTCTGATCAAGAAGTCGTGTCAAACTCCTCGTAACACTATATGGCCGATAGTGATAGGTTAGGTAGGATATATGGGTGATAGAATGGAAGGTGGTGAAGGAATAGACGGGAGTGGTTAACAACTAGTGTGGAATATGAGGGAATTTTCTTGGCTATGAGTTAGCACCATGTGAATATTGCTGATTTGGTAGGACTACTTTCTGTAAATGACACAAAAATACAATAGAAAATGGGGAAAAAAAGGAAGTGGTAGGTGGATTGGATAAAAATGTCAACTGGAAAACTACACAGGATAACTGATGCCGGTTATGGTAAACTGATGTCCGTCTGAGGTAACTGTGGTTGGTCACTATGGAAAAAGAACAGTTTTCAAAACAAAGCAAAAGACTGATAATCTACCACCTAGTAGATAAGCTGTAGGATGGATTTTATCGGGATAGAGTAGATACTAACCACCAGTTACAGAGACTCCGAACAACAAAGAAGATGAAACGGGTGTCCTTTTGGGAAGGTTAACCAAAATATCAGTAAAATGACACCAGTTGGATAAAACCGGTGACGGTCAGAGGGTAACTAACGATGGTCGCTGGACTGACACTAGTTACTATGAAATTGAAATAAAGATGAAGAAAAAGGTGGTTGTGATTTAAAGTCAAGTATGGAATAAACCCAAAACTTTGAGAATGATGAAAATGGGGTCCAGACACACTCAAACTTTAAAGTTGGAATACACCAACTATGATGAGGAGCATGTAAGGAGAAATAAAAATGATGAAGAATGTATCCTCTCACCTCAAAAAAAACAAGCCAAGCAGAAACACTAAGAAAAATACAATCTAAATGTCAAATTACTTTTTCTATTATGTTTGTTCAAAAGCTTATGCTATTAAGGACTAGCTTACACTACCAAGAAAGATATCTAAAAAGAGAGGTTTCAAGTATGTTATGGTGGGGGAGGGCCGTCTCTTGAGATAATGACTCGACTTAGAGAAACTGATCAGGGAGTACTTGCCAATCAGACCGTGTGATCACTGATAGATGTTCCTGGGTAAGATTTTGTTTAAGAAAGATGTGTTAATTTGAATTTGTAACCAGTTTGGTAAGACTCAGAGAGAAAGAGAATGTGCTTTCTATGATTATTTTGTCAACCATCAACTGGGCATTACTTCCAGCGTATAGGTTGCCTTCATTTAAATTTCACTAATGTAACATACAAGAATGAAATGCTGTTAATTTTAAGCCCAAATCAAAATATTAAATTAAATGACACAAAAGATGAACATGAGAGAATATGATATTTCACTAATGTAGTACAAATGAAAGAGAAGAAGAGTTATTTTTATATCACTAAAACATGATTGCTTTAAGACAATAGAAATGAAATAATATTCTAGGGCTAGAAATTTAATGTGAGAACCTTTTGGAAAGGAAACAAACATGCAACTTTTACCCAGTAATGAAGAAATGCAACGAACCGTGAATTGGTCTGACCGGGCATGCCAAAATGTTTCACCTGATTCTTAGAATGTTTCTTGGAATGTGACAAAATAGATAAGGGTAAAAGGGCTAGGAGGAATGCATGTTGAAGTTGGTTGAAGGTTGTTGCACGCGTATGACTTCTTGATCCACAGCTGATCGTGAGAGCTTCCTTTGGCTAAGAGGAACTACCTAAAATAACAACAAGACCACCAAATAGAAGTTAAATAGTATATATAGTGGACTACCTAGCGTATGCTAGATTCGGGAAGTATGATACTCCCTAGAAGGCTGTCAATCCACTATTGTAAACAAATTCAATGATTAAGAAATAAGGTGAATATTGTCCTACTGTAGTTAAAATTATTTAGAGTATCTCATATCGACTACAATAAGTAAAATTTGTTCACAACATGCTAAGCTATGATTGAGATCCGGAGGTTGGGTAAATGGTCTCTGTCAGAGTTACTGCAGGTACTAGATAGAGTCTCTGTTTTGAAGGTCATAGGTGATTATGGGTAATTTGAGTGGGAAGTAGTTAGGCTTGCTGTTCTATGGTCTGATGGGTACAAACATAGAGACCAACATGCCGGTCTAGTCCTAACTGATGCAACTTAAATGTATGGACCGATGAGAGGTCATGGGTAATGGGGAACAAAGTGAGGTGTATAGTTGGTGTGAGTAGGGATACAGGTTAGTGGGCAAATCTGGTAGGGTGTAGGAGAGATCTGGGAGGTAGTTATGGAAATGAAGAGGGTGAATGGTAGCCAAGGGTCAGTATCGGGTAAGTAATCTTACGCTGGTACAGGCTTGACCGATGAAGTGCTTAGGGAGACTTAGTGCCAGTGACTGTGGAAAAGTTATGGATGTGGGCGAAATGGATTTTGGATCAAACTTTGTGATTGCACAAAGGGTTGGGAAGGTCAAAATGGAGTGTTAGATTGCTAGGACAAGGTTTTGAGGGGTTTTGGCAGAGGTATAAGGGGAAACTGATCACATAGAAAGAGTGAGATGCTAGGGAAAGCAATAGCTACAAATGAAGAATCTAAAGATTGAATGTGGTCTAACAAAACTGGACTGAATAGAGCTGTTATACTGAGCTTGGAATTGGCTACCAGATGACTGCGGGTGGAGAGTTGATCATGATGGATGAGATATTTGGTGTGGTGATGGTGCCACCGGTTGATTGGAGACTCTTGCTTGTGATACTTGCAAATTGCTCCTTACTTGGCTGAATCAACTCTTTGCTTGGTTGGCTATAGATGTTCTGGATGCATGTGTGAATGCTAGCTTCTGCTTGCATGCAGACTGTTGGTCTCATTCTCTCGTTATCTCAGAAATGTGCTAACCTTGAAATAAGGTTGTTTTTGGGGAATAAAAGGTAACCAACGATGGTTCTGGGTTGACCGACCATTGGTTTAGGGGGAGACGGGCGTCAGTTAGGGCAGGATTTTCTAGGTCTTACTAAAATGAGTAGATCCGCTTGATTTTTTCAATCTTGTTCAGTTTATTTTTGTGGATTAGAATGGAAAGATTCCTTTCTAACCAGTGCAGGAATGTGGTTAGAGGGAATGTAGGCTTTGATTTTTAGGGTTTAGGTAGGTCTTAGTTAGTTATGTCAACATACTAAGAATATTCTTAGAGTGAGGTGGTTAGGTGAGGTGGATAGGTGAGGTAGTGGTGTGAGAATGATCTTAATTATGATAATTAAATAATAAATATTGTGAGGACATGGATTAATTTAATCAATTTAATTAAACTAATATTAGAGTGGGGTGAAAGGGGCCATGGTTAGGTGAGTGTGTTTCAAGTTGGTTATTTTATGAGGGACTGAGGGGAGTGTGACCCAATTTTGGTGTTTACAAAGTGAATTCGTGGAGTTTCAGACCTCCCATATAGACTGTAAATGAAAATTTTCCTTTTTACCATTGTAATGCATCGTATCAAGCCGTGAAAGCAATAGTACATGTTATGTGGGTGATCTTTATCCCTTTCTGTGTTAATTTTTTTCTTCTGATCCTTCATTACAACTTTGGTTAATTGTGCATGTTTTTGTGTTGCATTCTTTTGGTTTATGTCTACCAGCAAAACAATTGTTCATCACTCCTTTGGTGTATCACCTTTTAGCTTAAGTTTCATTTTCTTTACATCCCTTCTTTAAATTTGTCTCCTTGGAAAATTAGATTAGGATTTAGGATATATCCTCTGCAATTTCATGCATACACCTAAACAGAGGAGTAGGAAGCAGCCTCAATCTGGAGACTTTTCCCATTTGTAAAGTCCCACACTTTGGGGAAAAATCAATGTCATGCGAATCATACCAAATGAATCTACCTTAGAAAAGTAGATCTGACGACTCATTTGGGGGTGTTGTGATTTTGCATTAATAGTTTTGGCACACCTAGCGGGACAAAGAAGTCTCCATTTTATTACAGTAAGATCGATGTGCACTTGGTGTGATTCTAGATTTTAAGAAGCCTTTAAGAACTGCACATCTGGCAACTCCAAAAGGAATAGAATCCACTAGTTTCAGTAGTCTGAGTTCCCCAAGTTCATGATAATCATACAAACAAGGTCAATAACAAGAGAGGAGGGACAATTTGTACACCTATACTTGTCTCCAGATAGAAGGAGAATAGGAAGAAGAGCCCAGAGGTCTCTATCTCCGCCAAACATAGCCTTATCAACACCTCCTCCTAGTAGGCCATTCTTTCAACCAAGAATGGTACTCAGGATGATCAAGATGGCACAGCCAAATCCCTATGTCAATTTCACTGGCAACAACCCACTCGCTCTAAATGCATAAAATCTAGTCCCGGTGGTAGCCTTGAAGAGCATCCCATATTTCATTGGGGAAAACAAGACTTCTCCTAGTGACCATGTTCAAGATATTGCAAATGTCTGTATAATCCATGAGATCACTGAGATGGACATTACATTCAAGTTGCTAGCCTCTTGATGCAAGGGTAAAGCTTAACAATGATTCAGGAGCCTAGAAGTAGGCTCTATTCAATGCTGGGACCATCTGTGCACAACTCTTCACAACCAGTTTGGAGAAAAAGGAGATAACTTCTCCTTGTTGGAGAAACTAACAACAATCAAGAGAGCTCCAAATGAGCAGTTAACGGATTTCAACCTTAGATTTCAACAAACCTGGGACAAGATTCTAGCAGCAGTAAAGCCCACTAATGAAAGTGTCTTCTTATACTTTCTTAGAGCTTTAAATTCTGATATTTCTTTAATGATTTAGTCAATAGGGGGCACAACCTTACCTGTAGCCTATAGTCTTTGCATAGGAGCTGATAATAGTTTAATTCAGGCTAGAAAACTTACTCCTAGGCCATCCATGCCTCTATACCCTGAATTAGGAAACCAAAGTACCATCCAAACACCCATAATAGCTCTTATACCTACTCCCAGGAGTCAAAGTTTAGGTGAATCCTCCACCTCATCATCTACCACCTCAAAGGAGGTTCAAGAAATTATGAAACAATGTCAAAACTTGGGGAATGAGTTAGTAACCATCAAAAGACAACAGGCTCAAAATTTTAGGCCATATCAACCTCAAGCTCAGTATCAAGCTAGACCCCCATATCAGTAAAATAGACCAAAAGCCTAGGTTGTAACTCAGAGTCAACACTAGGGACAATATCAAGCCACTAAACCTTTTATACCATATGATCCAAACACAACTTCAACATCAAGGGCATTGGTTCTAGCACAGAATAACTTGGCACAAGAATATGATTGGTGTTTCCCATGCAGTCAGCCACATAATCAATCGATGTGCTTCAATGGTGCACTAAATCAGGCTTTGATGGTATAAACCATTGGTGTGTCATAAGAACCTAGCCAAGAAGGAAACTGATAGCAATGAGACCAGCAAGAGGGACCTCCAACTGAAACTATGCTTTTCAATTGGAAAGTTGAAGACTTCTGTGGAATGAATTAGACTCCTTCTGAAAGTATAGCCACTAATACATGGTCTAAGAAGAGAAATATTAGAGAAGGACATTCACAAAACTCAGGAGATCCTCAATCCTCTATCGCTCCACAAGGTATTGGCATCCAAAATACAACTCCCAATGTGTAGAGCCAATCTAAGCCACCTTCCAAATCCACTTAGGAACCAGTTGTAGCAACCCATGTGCAAGATAAAAATGTGCTAGGAAAGGGGCAACAAAAGGATAGCTCATTTAATATCATTGAGCAGATAAAGAGGAAAAGTGTGAACATTTCACTATGGGAATCACTGGCCATTCCAAGGTAGAGGGATCTATTGCAGACTGCCATGCAAAATTGGTCTAATTCAAATCAACCCCTTAACCAACAAGAGAAAGTGTTGACCAATACAATTCAATCTAGGGGAAACCATCGAGGAAAAATAAGGTAAGAACTTGATATCTCACCCATTCTATGTTTCATTAATCATTGGGGATAAAATGGTGTATAATTACATGGTGATTCTGGGGGAAAGTAGTTTTGTAATGCCCAAATAAATAACTGATCAACTGGGTCCTCCAGTATGAAGTCATCTCTAGAGGGGTAGTATAATTGGATGGGAATAGTGATAAATATTGGAATAATCAAGGATTTGAGCCTCACTCTACATGCCTACCCTAATGTGAATGTATTGTAGAATGTTCAGTCATAGACATGACACCACATTTTCAATTATGTTTTTCCAGGGACTTCACTACCAAAATTGGAGGCTACTTGTCTGCTGACTGGTTGCTTATGCTCTTTATAACAAGGTATGGGGTGAAGGCCACAATTAGATCCAAGCCCACAACAAATTATCACATTGATACTTATTTACCTAGCCCAATCAATGCAAATAGATTCGGCTTTTAATCAAGAAGAAATCCTAAACACTTCTGAAGTAGACACCAGGGTGGGGTGTATATCCTAGACTTGACTACTTGATGAATGGGATGACCAAAATACAAGCTTTTGATCCCTATAAGGAGATGGAAGAATTTGAACTAGGATTTTACTACCTTCATGATGAGACATCATCCTCTTCTTAATATCATTAAGGCAAAATGTAAGGATGATAATGAAGTATGGAAATTTTTATTTTATGGCTCGAGAAGTAGGCTAAGGAGTCATAGGTGGAGCTATGATTTTGTCACCCCAAGGTGTGAAGTATTACTCAGACTTATCTTTCTAGTTTGAATAGTCAACTAACATTATAAAATATGAGGCTTTGGTTTATGGATTGCATTAAGATAGAAGACAAGGAATCAAGAAATTGTAAGTGTTTGGTGACAGTGAACTGGTTACCAATGAAATCAAAGGACAAAATGATATCAAGAATGAACTACTCAAAAGCTACAAGAATAGGGTATGGGATATCATTTATGATTTCAAAGTCCTTCAAAATTTTGTCTATTACCTAAGAAGGAAAATGAAATATGTTGATAGGCTTATAACAGTCAGAGAAAAATTTTTATGTGGTTTACATCATCAAGAGGGACAAAGGACAACCACATATCCATGTAATTATAAGGCTAACAATGCCAAATAACAACACATGCTGGTAGGTTTTTGAAAATGATTAGGAAGATCCTCAATGTTTTGCAAGAGGAATCTGAGTTCTTAGCTAAGAATCAAAATAGATTAGAGTAGAAATATGGAAATCAAGTAGTGCAGTTACATACAAACAAGCTTCCCAAAGGCTTAGTGACATTGGAGTCTATCTTCAATCCTAATGATCAGTTTCGAAAAGATAAGGCTAATATACATATCAAAGGAGAAGACTCAGAGTCAATTCTAGTTGGAGAAGGAAAAACACTTCAAATTGTCAAAGTGGCCACCGAGAAAGAAAGGTATGAATTCATGAAACTTTTCCAAGAGTTTCTAGATGTATTTTCTTGGAGCTATGAAGACCTAAGAGGGTTTAATCCGAAGCTAGCACAACACACAATTGAACTAGATCCAACTGTCTAAGCCCATCAGGAAAAAGCAGAGACCAGTTAATCCACACATTGAACCCCTAATGAGGAAAGAGATAAACTAAGCTGATAGAGGCAAGTATCATATTTCAATCAAACACTCAAGTTGGGTTGCAAAATTGGTCCCAGTCAGGAAGAAGAATGGAGAGATTAGGCTATGTGTAGACTTTCGAGACTTGAACAGAGCTTCCCTCAAAGATCACTACCCACTCCCTTCAATGGAGAAGATCTTTTAAGTGGTGTCTAGGTAAGAGAGATTCTCTCTCCTAGATGGCTACTCAGGGTACAACCAGATCATGGTGAAAGAAGATGATCAGTTCAAAACAACTTTCACCACCAAATGGGGCACCTATAGCCTATAGAAAGATGCCATTTGGATTGTCTAATGGTGGAGCCACTTTCCAAAGGGAAATGGATATGGCATTCAAAGAGTTTGATCAATAAAAATAGTACTGATCTATCTAGATGACATTACTGTGTTCTTAAAAATGTAGCATGACCACCTTTTTCACCTAAGGCAGGTGTTTCAAAGGTGTAGGAGATTTGGGGTATCATTGAACCCTAAAAAATGCATATTCTTGGCCCATGAGGGCAGGCTTCTGGGCCATATTGTGTCAAAGGAAGGTTTGGTAATTGACCCAGAGAGAGTTGAAGCAATAAGAGCCTTTCCATTGCTAAGCCATAAGAAAGCTCTTCAAAGCTTCTTAGGAAAAATCAATTTTGTCTGCAAGTTTGTACCAAACTTTGTTGCCCTTGTCAAGCCAATAACATTAATGTTGAAGAAGAGTTTGGCATTTAGGTGGATAGCTGAAGGAAAAGTCAAGTTTTGAGGCCATCAAAGAAGCTATATCACAAGCCCCAACTCTCGTGAATCCAGATTTTTCTAAGGATTTCATACTATATGCCTTTGGTGGCAGTGACACAATTTTTGCAATCCTAGTACAACATAACAAAGGGGATACAAAGCAGCCAATTACTTTCTTTAGCCAGGGTCTGGAAGATTATGAAGTGAGATACTCCTTCATCAGAAAATCAAGTCCTAGAAGTGATCAAAGGGTTAAAGAAGTTTAAACATCTGGTTTTGAACAATAAAATCCAACTGTTAGTCTCCCATGCAAGGAGTTAAGGACTTCCTTCTCAGCAAGGATCTGAATGAAAAACGTGCAGGATGGATCACTCATGTCATGGAGTATGAAATTGAGATCAAGGTCACTAAGCTTGTCCATGGGAAGGGATTGTGTGAACAACTAGCCTCAAGTCAACAAGATGAGGCAAATAGTGAAAAGGAAGCTATTTTTGTTCTGCAGAATGGTCAAGAGGAAGAAAAGTATGATGTACCCACTCTTTTGTTGGACTCAAAGCATGGTGCACTTCCTTCAAACAGGCCTGTGTCCTCCAGAAATGGGAAAAATAAAAAGGAGACATTTCAGACTACAGACCATCCCATATGTGCTTATTGATGGTGTCTTGTTCAAGAGGGACATCAATGGCATTTTGTTAAGATGCATTGGGATAGATCAGATTGAGAGAGTGTTACAAGAATTCCATGATGAAGAAGTTGGAGGCCATTTTTCTCCATGGGTGACAACACTCAAGATCATGAAGGTAGGTTATTATTGGCCTAGGGTGTTTAGTGACTTCTATGCATGGATCAAAAAATGCAAAAATTGTGCATTCTTCAAAGGAAAAGAAAGGCTAGCAACACTTCCATTGCACCCAAGTTTCAGTTGACCAGCCATTCATGATAATGGGGATTGGATTTCATCGGGGTCATCAATCCAAATTCGAGCCAAGGCCATAAGTGGATTTTGATGGCAATAGACTATTTCACTAAGTGGACCGAGGTAGTGGCACTTCAAAGAAGCTAATGAGTCTAGCATACTAGATTTCTATGAAGGGATAGTGACCAAATTTGGAGTGCCAGCCACCATTATATTAGATAATGCATTGGCATTCATAGGTTCAAAAATCACAGGATGGGCCATTAGGAATGGGATTTACTTGAGCACTTCATCAAATTATTACCCTCAAGGTAATGGCCAAGCAGAGTCCACAAACAAGAACCTGCTAAAGATTGTCAGAAGAACTCTAGATGAAAACTTAGAGAACTTGGCACACGAAACTCAAATCAGCCTTATGGGCTGATAGGAAAACACCCAAGAAGTCTACAGGAAGCTCTCCATTCAAACTTTTCTATGGGAAAGAGACAGTGTTGCCTATATCACTTGAGTTGCTAGACATTGGAACTCATGAAGCAGCTATGAGATGTCTGAGTTTGAACCAATGGAGGATAGATATGTAGAGTTGATGGAGTTGGAAGAAACTAGAGAACATACACTTCAAACAATGGAGAAGGACCAAGTCTTGATCAAGAGATGCTTTGACAAGAAGGCAAGAACAAGGGTCTTCCAGGAAGGTGACCTAGTTTTGAAATGGGATGCAGATTAGGAAAAACCAGGAAGGCATTCCAAGTTTGATGCCATTTGGAGTGGCCCTTACATGGTCAAAAAATGTAAAAGTAGAAATGATTTCCAATTGTCTACATTGGATGGTGAAGAGTTACAGATTCCAGTGAATGGAATCTATCTTAAACACTGCTACTAGAAGGAAGTTCCCACCTTGTACATATTAGTTTAGTTTCTCATTCCTCTAAGTGCTTGTGCACATTGTCTTGTTATAGTTTAGGTTTCTTTTCTCCTAAGTGCTTTGCATGCTCTGCATGTTTTACTTGGAGCATGTATGATTTCAAATTTTGTATATAGTTGTGGTGTGGTTTTGTTGCTCTTGCATAACCCATTCAGAAACAGATGAAGCCCCGGGTCAAAACAATTTTCTACTCTCAGAAACCATCATTTCGAGATTTCTTATGAAAATTGAGAGTGTAAGCAAGTCAGGCTCATGAATCAAGAAGGAAGGATAAGTATCAGACTGTCATCCTTGACTCCATGCCCAATGGATGTGACAAGGTAATTGGTCTTTCATCTAGTAGGATTAGATACCCCTGTGAGTCACCAAATTGTTATCCATATTTCACCCCCAGGGAACAGTATTGGATCAGCCATGACCCTGGCACAAGAAGAACTAGAGAAAACATGGTTAAATATTGCAAATAGGTTGCAGAAGGACTCAATGATGGAGTGGTGGGACTTACGAAGGACCAAAGGACCCTATGCATGAAGAAAGAAAAGAGATGGCTCTATCGAGTGGATCTGTGTCTTAAATCTATTTAACAAGTTATAAGCAGCCTTAGAAATAGGAACAACAGGGTTAGGTCAAGAGGAGACAGTGTCAAAGAAGCCAAGAGCAAGAAAGAGGAGAAATGAAATGAATATCTGAAGTCTTCAGGCTCAAAATGGTTCAGAACGAGTCCAAAAATCAGCTAAGTATAGAGGAGGCAGGGGAGAGAGCCACGTGTCTAAATGACACACCTCTAAAGATTAAATTCAAAGGGGGAAGACTCAAACTTGCACCAAGATCCCATGCCTAGAGCCCACGTCACAGCCAGAAAAGGTCCTCTGCCTCAGCGCAAATTTTGTCTCAGTGCAATTCCAAAATGGGATCAAGGTAGAGAACAAACTCACGTCAAGCAAATGGTTAATAGAGGTCAAAAGGTGGATAGGGGCGGGCCTCAAAAAAGGCTAAGTTTAAAAATTTTTGCCGTCATAGAAGAGCCACGTGTCGACTATGACGCATCTCCAAGGGTAAATCCAAAAGTGGAGGCTCAAATAAGCATCAGTTTGCCAGGTAGCCCAAGGATCTGAAAAGGAAAGAGGGGCCATTGAAAAGTCTAAGAGCCCACGGAGGCTTCCAAGTGTCAATCTGACACTTCTTCAGAAGCAAAATACTATGTGGTTTCTAAGTGAGTGCAGAGCCTCCACGTGTCCCATTTCAAAAGGGGACATGGTTGGGTTGAATATTCAAACACTGAGACAAACCAACGGAGGGTGTTAAGTGTCGAAACGGTGCTGGTTCATGAGCAAGATTAAAAGGAGGTTTTCAAACAAGCACCAGGCCACCACATGTCCTTGATCAAGAAATATGACCCCACCAAACAAATGACTTAGCTAAAAAACATAGAAATTGAGCAGGCCGGCAGAGGAAACCACGTGTCAGCCCCATGCCATTCTAAGAGAAAAATACAAAGGCCGCCCTCAGACAAGCGCTAGCCCTCCACATGTCCCATATTTAAAAGAGAGCCCATTTTTCAAACTGGTTTTCCCACCCTTTCGTACGGATCTGATACAAACTTTGAAGGGGCATATCTTTTGACTCAGGGCTTGAAATATTGAAAATATGCCACCGTTGGAAAGATCTCAGCCTCGTCTACGCCATGGGGATCTGAAACATCAAGTTTGGGGAGGTCAGGTGGGAGAAAATGGAGAAATGTCTTCAAGGCCATTAATGTAGTATCTATTTTTTCCCCAACAACTAGATCGGATTCGATCTATTCTACCGTTTCCTCCTCCTTCGAGGTGCCAAATAGAATTTGATGTAGTCAAGATAGATTTGGAGGCAAATTTTAGGAGAGGCATTAATAGCAATGGTTGAGCTTGGAACTGTTTTTTCCCGCTTCTCTCTCTTTCTCCCCTCTATGTTGAATCTATAAAATCATGGTTGAGATTCATTGTAAAGGGTTGGATATTATTTTGTTTTTCAGGCTCCCCTCTTCTCCTTGGCAAGTGAATTCATGGAGTTTCAGACCTCCCATATAGACTATAAATGAAAATTTTCCTTGTTACCATTGTAATGCATCGTATCAAGCCACGAAAGCAATAATACATGTTCTGTGGGTTATCTTCTTCCCTTTCTGTGTTAATTGTTGTCTTCTGATCCTTCATTACGACTTTGGTTAATTATGCATGTTTTTGTGTTACATTCTTTTAGTTTGTGTCTACCAGCAAAAACAATTGTTCATCACTCCTTTGGTGTATCACCTTATAGCTTAAGTTTTATTTTCTTTGCATCCCTTCTTTAACTCTGTCTCCTTGGAAAATTAGATTAGGATTTAGGATAGATCCTCTGCACTTTCATTCATACACCTAAACAGAGGAGTAGGAACCAGCCTCAATCTGTAGAGTTTTCCCATTTGCAAAGTCCCACACTTTGCGGAAAAATCAATGTTATGTGAATCATACCAAATGAATCTGCCTTAGAAAAGCAAATCTGGTGACTCATTTGGGGGTGTTGTGATTTTGCATTAGCAGTTACCATGCAAGAACATGCTTCTCCAGGCCTGTATAGTGTCATTTTGGAGAAAACGCACAGTTTTCAAGTCATGAGAAGCACCTAGACAGAGGAGTAGGAACCAGCCTCAATCTGGAGAGTTTTCCCATTTGCAAAGTCCACACTTTGTGGAAAACTCAATGTTATGTGAATCATACCAAATGAATCTGCCTTAGAAAATCAAATCTGGTGACTCATTTGGGGGTGTTTTGATTTTGCATTAGTAGTTACCATGCAAGAACATGCTTCTCCAGGCTTGTATAGTGTCATTTTGGAGAAAACGCACAGTTTTCAAGTCTTGACAAGCACCTAGACCTTTCTCCTTTCACCATCACTTTGAAAACTATTGATAATTGAAGGTGCATACCTTTTTAGATAAGTGGGATCTTTAAGGAACACTTAATACCTCTATAAAAACTCAATTCTGCCTCCTTAGGACCTGTAGGTCTTCATTCCCTTTCATGGAGTACTAAGAAACCCTCACAAGGACTTATCAACTGAGATTAATACTAGATTTTTCAAAACCATTTGAATTACACCTACAATATAGTCACCTTAAGAAACATGTTAAGAATGTACTAACATCAAATTTCATACCTAATATGCCATCAACCCAGTTCATGCACTGTAACATGCATTTTAGGCATAAACCATGGTGAAAGATAATCAAATATTCCTCTCATCAAGTATGAGACATGTGAAACACTATGAGTAGCATTATATTCTTCCATATTCTATGTCAATGACTAGAAAACCTTATCAATACTTTGAGCCATCAAATATCTAGGGTTTTAAGAGCAAACCCTCTTCACTGCGCACTATGAACTAACACTCTAGCTCTTTCATGTTCAACTAAAAAAGTCTGTATACTTTGAGCTCCATATTTTTACCTCCTCTATCCCCATATGTCTAAATGATCAGTACAAAATTTCAGACACAAATTCTATCATTTTACCATTCACATGTGAGTTTCCATACATGCCGCTCCTTGGAGACTTTGTAAACCTAGTCAAGAACAATGAACTAACATTTTTGACTCAATTTGCTCTTATCTTATTCAAACTAGTACTACCACCTAGCAACAACATTCTTGAACTTACTGATAACCTTCTCAAATTATTATCAATCATGAACAACCATGTCACATACCTATATCATCTCATTTTTGCTTGTAGAAACCTGTTATTTTGCAACCTGAGTCACAGTGATCCTTTCTTTCATAATCATTTATCAAGTTGACACTTGATTATCTTCATAATATTCTAGAGGATACTCTAATCCTATTGAATATGCATGAGGGACTCCAATATAGAAGTAAAAAATACCATAATAGTTCTAGAACCATGTACATAAACCTAATAGCTAACACCACCACTGATATAACAAAGCTTGTGAATCCATACCAATGAAAGACACCATGAAACATCTGATAGGACCATTTATACTTCATGATAACTCCAAATATCCACCATATGGCATAGATATGACAGCAAAGACCATCACAGACCAATAATAGAACTAAGACTACTATATGCACTCAAATGACATGAGCATGATACCTAAGACCAATGACACCTTTTATATTCTTGTAGAGACATGTCCAAATGACTTTATACCATATAGGACTTACCATAGATGAATTACATGTCATTAGAACATATGAACATGCCATATACACCACTTGCAAGAATAACATAGAGATACAAGAGTGAATGACAAGACTATTTCACAAGAGTCGTCAATATGAACCAAACAAGACCATGAGGAGAAAATATACACATACCTTGACCTTGTAGTGATGACACACAATGACATAGACTGCTCCCCCTCACCTAGATGTTTAATTTATAATGGTATAGCTTCAAGAAGCATATTGAAGGTATATAGGCTCATAGTGACCTAAAAGAAGGTCTTAAGAAGGTCCCAAGCCTTCTTGGGAACCTGTAAAGATAATTCATCCTCTCTATTCTGATTTGACCATTGATAAACACCTCTTCTTCCATCATCACAAGCTCTTGATAAGACACTATTGTCTCACCTAGGCTGCCACACTCTTCCTTGGTTGTTTTTGTTCATTCTATGTCTTTGAAGGAAATCTCCTTGCACTCTATGTCCTTGAATTCTTTTTTTTCTTCCTTGATAGGCCATGATAATAGTTATTAGCAAGATGACCAGATCTATTACAACTATAACACACCACTCAATTCTTCCTCGTGTAGCTTTCAACTTGTCTAGATGGATCATTCAAGCAATGTCTAACAACATGACCTTTATTATGGAAATTATAACACACCACACTCTTAGCTTGCTCACTTATACTATTATTCCATGGATGAGCCTTTCTAACATACCTTCTACACTCTTTTTCCCTATGACCAAATCCATTTCATGTAAAACAATAACCATTGAAATATTTTTCATACTTTGATGCATTAGGCTGCCTAATAGGCCTTGGTTTCACATTGTCCTTCATGAGTGTCACCTTCCTCTCTTCCTTGGTGATATATTCACCTAATTATTTTTTTGAACCAATGTCTTCTTGATTCACTTCCTTTCTTTTAGACTCCTCTTTGAAGCCCAGGACATTCATATCATCTATTGCTCTTTATTTGCTAAGTAAGTCATCTAGATCTTTTGCACTTTTCTCAAACTTCTAGAAGGACATAGTCTTCCTATTAGCATTTAATAGCTCAGACCTTAGAAACTATATATCCTCTTCATATTTTGAACACAAAATCTCTTTATCTTGCAAATTTGAAACAAGATACTTTACCTTTTCTTCTAGAAATTTGATTGACTCACTTTGCTTAGAGGATTCAACCACATACTGTTCTTCTAGCTCATGAAAGTTATTCCCATATTCCTTGATATGCAAACTTATCTTTTGATTTTCTTTCTCAACATTTTTTAACTTCTCTTGAATGCCTTTAACATCAAATTTATCTTCCTCACAATCTTTAGTAGAATAACTACAATAACTTGAAATAAAATCTCCTAACAAAGAAGATTCATCATTAGAAGATCTCATGGCTTCTTTAGTCATGAATAATTCCTCATTTCTAATGTTCTCAAAATCTGATTCAGATTCAAAATATGAAATTCCACTACTAGCATCAAATAGTTTATCATTTTCATCTGTATAAAAACTCTTTTTATCCTTTTTGTAATCAAAATTCTTAAAGCTTTTCTTTCTTTTATCATAATTTTTGTGCTTGTTATCATGATCACTATCATGTTCATGTTCCTCATGATCTTTCTTCTTGTTCCTATGAGGAAAATTAACAGAAAAATGTCATATCTTACGACATTTGAAACATTTGTAAGTAAGTTTACCTTTGTACCTACCAGATCCAAGTTTCAATATTCTAGTCATCATAGCAAAGAGCTCTGCAATTCAATATTAAGAGTGGCTTCATCATCCCTCACTTTCTTTCTTTTTGTCTTCATTTAACATTTTAATGAAACCTCTTTCTTGGTTGGTTTGGGATCAACTACTCTCATCTCATAAGCAGTCAAAGTACCATGCAAATCATCCATCTTCAAAGTAGTCAAATCCTTTGCTTCTTCTATAACAGATACTTTGGAATCAAAATCTGGAGTTAGTGACCTTAAAACCTTTTGAACAACCATTTCTCTCCTAATCCTTTCATACTATTGAAAATTTTGTCAACTCTAAGTAGATATGCAGCAATGGACTCTTAATCATTCATCTTAAGAGATTCAAACTGATTTCTAAAGGTTTGAAGTTTAGAAATTCTTACCTTTGAGTCACCTTCATATAAGACTTGAAATTTATCCCATGTTTCCTTTGCTGATTTGTAGTACATTACCTTTCCCAATTCAGATTCTCCAAGACCCTAAATGATAGCATTGAAGGCCTTATAATTGTATTCATATGCATCCTTATCTTCTTTATTAGTAATAGGAGTGGTAGGAGGAGTATATCCATCTACCACAGTCTTCCAAACATCAAATCCTTTTTACATAATGTATGTCTTCATCCTTACACTCCAAAAATCATAGTTTTTCCATAAAACATTGATGTCTTTCCTGTAACTCGAACACTTTCCATTTTGTGCTTCAGGATCTCTTTTCAAGTTGTCAAAATTCTCCAAAAAGACCTATTGTGATACCAATTGTTGGAAGAACAATGGAATGAAGGGGGGGGGGGGTGAATTAGTCCTTATAAAAATTCAAATCATATTTCAAATTAATTATTCAAAACACATAATCACTTAACCATCCATTAATGTTTGCACACAATCAAATATCATACATGCGATAAACCATGAGCAAGAGAGAAAACACACAACACCATATATAAGTGGGAAACCCTCAAGGGGAAGAAACACTGCTAATTTTTTTGTTGATATTACACACAAAAAATACTCAAGTGAATATTACACATCACAAGAGATTTATTTAGTGAGGCACCAACCCCACAAGGAGCACTAACCCCTGAAAACTTGTTGATATTACACACAACAAGAGACTTACATGAATATTACACATCATACAATATTTTGATGAAGTATGACCACTAAAAATATTCTGATACCACAGCTGATAGTGATCCCAATATTCATTTCCAAACTCTTGCTCAAACCCTAGGTCTTCAACTTGTACAATCTAGCTCCTTCTTCACTTTTCAATGCTTAAAACTCTTGCACACATGCTTGTTGATATTCCTTAACTTGTATCTCACTTTATATGCCTTAAATTCATGATTCAATACCTTTAAATATCACCCTCATAGGTTTCACTTCTCACACATACCATGCACACCCACAACTAGTTTGGAAAAGCACAAAAACTCATCATTTTATATGCTTCTCCACCTTTCAAATTTAGGCCCAAAATTTTCCCTCCATTTGGTTTGACCAATACATCAAGGAAAAATTTAAAATTTTAAATATAACACCTAAATATTACCCAATTAGGTTTTCCTAGCCAAAAACCTCATTACATGTGCCAAAAATGGCTGCAAACCCCATGGGCACAATCTTAAAAATTGCCCTAACATAAGTACCATATTTTTTCATGACCCATGAAACCTTATACATGATTAAAATATCATAAAAAATTCATACATGGTCACAATTAATATCAACCAATCACATTATTTCATTTATTGGGCCTAGTTTCCTTTACAATCTTCAAAACAGTTGTTTTATTTACCCTTCAGCACCCTAGAAACTTCATAATGCTACCACATGACTTCTAATGAACTAAAAAATGCCATGTGGCCACTAAAATGAAATGTGGCAGAACCTGTAGAACACTTTTAAGCATGTTAAAAGTCATGAAACATCTTTTACTTCAAACCTCAACAATCTTTGCCTTCACCAAATCAACCTACCAAAAAATATGTTTCCAAAGGTTAGCTCATAAAATAAAATATACATGCATTAAATACCTCAAAATTGATTCATTATATGAAAAAATTATCCCTATTTACATTAAATTTTATATAAAGTATCACCCAATCCATCTCATGCTTCAAGTAGCATCAAACTTGCACCAAAACAGATCATGTCCTGAACTACCGAAAACCTTCTTGTTGAAATAATTCCATATAAACCCTATAAAATAACCTCATCATGAGGAAATCCATATATCACTAGAAATTTCTTTCAATATAGTTTCCAACACAACTTGAATCCTCTCAAAACTCTACATGTAGCTCAAGTTATGTCCAAAACACTGGACCCTACTATTTGAGATCCCAAAACTACCCTTTTACCAATCAACCTGCTTGAGCCTCAAAAAACCATGTAGCTAAAAAATCATGACCTTAAACCACCATGTAAATCGATAAAAACTCCCATAAATCATGCACCATCAATTTTGAATGCTCCTCCTTTGGACCATCTTGATCTATCACCTTCTTTCCTAGAAATTTCTATTTTTAGGTGGGGCTCACATATCATCATGACCTAAACCATAATTTTCTGAAAATATCGAGGATTCCTATACAAAATTAAATCATCATATTTTTTCTTGCAATAAAAATTGGGTCAGTGTACTTCAACTTTGTCAAATTGCTCCTAGCTAGGGTTTAACTAGGGTTTTTGACCTCTTTGCCTTTTTTGCATTCGTTCATAAAAATGTGATGATAAAAAAACCTCATTATTTTTTTGAAACCTTATAAACTCACCTTATAAGAATCCCTAAAATCCATAAGATCCCAAGCAAATCACACTGTTCACAACGAGCATCTAAAGTTCAAATTCAAGCTTGATTTTGACTTGTTCTTGACCTTGTCTCACAAAATCATTCATATCTTGCAAAATAAACATCATGGGAGCATGAAATTTTTCTGAGAGAACCATCACTCATCCATATAACATATAAAATCATCATAATTATAACACCATAGCCCAATATCTCCAATCACTAAGACTTACTTATGTTTGCATGCTTGATTTTCACTGTAACAACTAGGGCCAACTAAAATAGTGTAATAACTAAACATGAAACCTATGAAAATGACCCAAACATACCTCATATTCCATTATATACCTGATTTCAAACTTCCATGAACTCATCTAGCTCCAAATCACATTGTCACACCTCCAAGCAAGCATACATGCTCCCAATGAGCACATATAACATGGTGAACCACCTGTACCTACACTATGCCACTGCTATGAGTTCTCAAACACCCTCAAATAATTTTATTCATAATTCCAACATGCTTCCAAAAAATATAAAAATATCACACTACCAAGCAACACCTCCTAGGCACATGTATGGGCTTATTAGAGAAAACATGCATTACTGAATCCCAATGTAACAACTGATAAACATCTAAACCATCATGTTAGCATCACATTAATCATCATGACATCATCCTACAACACTCACTTTGTCATTAATGTGGTTTTACATCAATGACAACAACTATTAGGCCTACATGCCAACAAATCCTAAAAAATAAAGATGCAAAATGAGTAGTCAAATTGTCCTCATCCACCACAATGATGGACTTACTATTGAGCACCACACTACATATCAGACCCAATGTAGTTCTCTCTCTGTGTGTGAAATTTTTCCCTAGGTTTCTCTTTGTGTGTCGTACTTGAAGTAGCGAGCAAGTAGCTAAATGTAGAATGTTTATAATTTGTGCATGGAAACAATAGAGTCCCCTCCTATGAAGTGTGATGCAGATGAACCAACCTTTTGTCCCTTTTTATGGAGCTATATGGATGCAAATGGAGCCCGTGATGCCTTGATGGATGTAACCTTAGGTGGTGATAAGTAGTGCTTAGTTCATGGTCCTTTATTATGACCACATAACTTTATATTTATATGATTCCCTTGCTTGAATTTCATAATTAACACCGAAAATGCTTACTACTAAAAAGATAATATGTTAAAACAGCTACAAAGGACCTAAAAAGTGTGACCAATGTGCAAAGAGGAAAATGGCACCTAGAGGGGACATGGGCACCTGACGCTGACATCCTGGATGGGTGCTGGTGTCTAGAATGAAAAATGGCAAAAGATGAAAAGATAGACTGAGCAAGTAAGAGTGCAAGAATGAAAGTAGAAGCATAAATCAAAGAAAGGTGGCCAAAGACATGGGTTAATCATTACTTTTCGTACGTAGGAATCATGTAAATAGTAGTATGTAATCAAGACTAAATAATTACCCAAAGTGTGTGATTTTGTGTCTACAGGTGATTATGTCCTACACATCTTTGAGCTCTAGAACCTCCAGCGAGCCTTGATGGCACCCTTCCCTATATGTTCTAGCAGTTCCTTAGCTCAGATCACTTCCGGATCACCGGAAATCACCTAAGTCATATATCTATCTCTCTCTTGCTTAAGGTTTCATATTATTTCTTTCTTGTTACTTTTCCATTTACTGTATTATATTACTTATATACCATTCATTACAGTAGTTACTCTAAAATATAGATTTAATTCCATTTATATTAAATTATGACCAAGGAAGCATGCATGTAATATGTTAGTAATTTGTTGCTTGATTAATATTTCCAAATGAAGCGGTCCTGTATAAAACTAGTTAGTATTTTTCCTAAAAACATGGTATTAAAAGAAAACGAATGATCACGGTCATTTCTAATTTTCAAAATCGCTCAAGAGAATGAGAAAAGAGTATACATGGCTTTGATCAAAACAAAAAACACATGGAGATAAACAAATATTTAAAATTTTAGCACTGCTATAACCAATTAAAATTGTAGATAAGAATTTGAAACATAGTGAAAAAAATAAACAATAGAAAAGAAGATGCTGGAAATTTAGAAAATAAGATGAAAATTTACCACATAATGCTAGCACGCCTACCAATATGCTAGTGTAGTCAACAAAATTGTAATGCATATATTAAAATGGTAGTGCAAATATTTGAATGGTAACACAAATAGTTGAACGATAGTGCAAATATTTGAACAATAGCGTAAATATTTGAGCGGTAGCGCAAATGATATAATGGTAGAGAAAAGAATTGAATGGTAGTGTAAATAGTTGAATTTAGTGCAAATGATATAATGGTAGCGCAAGTAGTAAGACAGTAGCGCAAATGATATAATGGTAGTGCAAGCAATAAAACATTATCACAAATTACATGTTATGATAGCGCAAATTACGTGTTATGGTAGCGCAAATTGTATTATGGTAGCGTATGTCACCTGTAGTTGCAATAAAATGATTAAAAACATGACCAATTTGACTATTTTTTTTAAATTGCTCACAATTTACTCTATGATAAGCCTTAAAAATTAGTCACTAATTCTAAAATAGATATAAGAACACAAAAAAAAGTTTAATTTCACATAAAACGATGAAGAAATTAAAAACATGTGGGTTTTCCCCACTGGGCATGCCATAAATGTATACAAAGAAAAACTACCAAATGAAAGAAACAATGTAGATAAAAGAAAACCATATCCTTCTTCATATCTCATTGTAACCTCGAATGATATTGTTGAAGCTTGGAATGAAGAACTGACCTTGATGAATCTCTTGATCAAATTTGTTTGTGGATTCTCCAATGGTGTTCCGAATGGAAGTAGAATTCAACTACAAGAAAAGTGATGGAATGACTAATTTGGTTGCAGATTCGTGATCAATTGGAAAATGTAACAGTATGTGATATTTAATGATAATCCAACACAATAATGATGCTTATTTAAAATCTTCCAAAGATGGTAATTAGAGCGGAATGAGTGATTATTTATAGATGAGGGAAGAGAATCCCAAATCCTTGATTTGTGTGATTAACTTGTCTAATCTGAAGTTAACTTGGAGAGATTTGCTTTAATTTTGGAGTGCATGCTCTATGGAGAGATTTGTTTTATTTTAAAATTTTCATGCTTTATGGGATATGTTTTAATTAGGTCAAATGCATGATTTGATTTAATATAAAATTTTCCTCTTGCATATATTTAATGATTTAATGATTTAATTGATTTTTTTCTCTAGTTAACTTGAGATGTTGACTAGTGAAGTAAAAGTGGATAAGAGGTGAGGTGAAAATGGATAACATGGTATTTATTTAATTATTGTAATATGAAATTAACTAATGGGATAGGAGATGAATAATAAAAGTGATAGGATTGATTAACTAATCATGGGAATGGGATATGAGTGTAATAGGGTCCACAGTGTAAATATTTAATAATTTGAGACCATGTGTGAGTGATAAGAATAATTAGGGGAGTCGCGGGACAATGTCGAAAAAGTCTTTAAATGCCATAAGATAACGGAATATATCAAAATTGGTAAAAAAAAAATGGTCATAATGTATTATGAAGTAATTATGGGGTGATTTCATACATTTAGAATGTGTAATGCAATATTTTAGGGTGTCTACATAAAGTGCTAACAATGTATGCTAGAGGAACAAGTCGTAATTTTTGCATTTTTAAAAATATTTGAATGCTTTTGATTTTTGAGATTATATCAGTGTTTTTGTATTTTCTAGCACATAATCATGTATAAGAAAAGGGATAACATGAAATATATCCAATGAGAACCTCCTAAGGATATCAATCAACCACTGTAAATGATAGAGTCCTAGGCCTCATATATGCCAAATAATACGACTCAACTTCCAAAGGAATAGTGGCAGTAATAAGTGCCAAAGAGGGCCTAGGAGAAGAATAATGTATAACAACACAACAACCAGTATGTGATGTATGAGATCTATATGTTAGAATAACTGGTTGATTGTTCCTTATTATTTATATTTTCAAAACCATGGGAGGACATGTCGCACAGACTAGGAATAACCCTTATATAAGTCCTCGTGAGCATATAGGATGAGGAAACATATTCTTAAAAAAGAAGAGTGATCCGTAAATATGCCCAAAATAAACTTAAGTGATAGGGTAGAAAACATGACAAGTGTGGATTAGGGAATGTAATGAGTAAAATATTGGATGTGAAAATACTTTGAGCGCTTGATGTTGAGTAGTCATATGAGCTATTGAAAATGATTAGGTACTTTAAACATGAAGATTTAGCTTAACGAGATGCACAATGTATCTTTTTGAAGGGTTTTTTGACGTTAAACGTGTAAATTTTGGGACAATCCCTTGGCTTATTTTTATCCATTTGTATATGGGCTTATATTTTCCTTGTGTAGGAAGAACTTCAATGTGATAAACATCTCCAAATGCAACAGTAGAAGAATGTTCATCAAATGTAGCATTCGTCAAAGGTTTATGTCATGGAGGAGATGAAGTAGATTTATCTGAATGTCATGTCTCATAAGTTATAATGCCTTTGTCTTCTGATAACTTAGGTTTCTAATCCAATGCATAACAATCGTTGTCATGGTTTCCATTAATATGATGGAAATTACAAAGGGAGGGTCATTTTCTCTCTCAAACCGATGAGGAGAGTGATGATCATTGGGTGGTAATAAAATTAACATGTTCTATATTAGTGTTAAAAAATGTCATCAGGAAAATCAATATATTTTTCAAAATAGACGGGTTTCCTTTTTGGAGGGGGTGGCATCTTGACTTTTGGTTTAGGACCAGGATGGTAAAAAGAGTCAGCACAATGCAAGACTTTGACTGTGTGGTAATTGGGTATATATTATGGTTATATGTCATAATCATGTGTAACAGGAGGGGTGACAATATTTTAATCCAAATATTGAGGCTTTTATGGTTGCCACAGATCATTCTCTAAATCAAGAACACGCAAGAAAAGATAATTAAATTAGTCACATGTCTCGTAAAGTAATTTCTCTTTAGGGGACAGTGTGAGGGTTCTACAGAATATAAAGTTCATTTCTAAATCACTTGGTTGATACATAAGTAATTGCATGTTAGCTTTGAAGTGTAGAATATAATTAGCTACATGCCCAATCTCACCTTGATGTAAAGAAGATATACTCTCATATCTATCCCTAAGGCCTCTATTGCAACTAAAGTGTGATAGTAAAAAATCTTCAAGGTTAACAAAATCACCCAAGGAGCCACTAGGAATATGGGTAAACCAATAAAGAGCATCACTTATAAGACTTCTAGGGAATTCTTTTAGAATCAGTCTATCATTGTCATATGAATCCATAAGTGTATAATAATGCATACGATGGCTATATGGATCTGAAGTGCCATCGAATAATTGGAATTCGGGCATGACAAAATTCCTAGGGAAAGGAGCTTTAAATATTTTTTCTGGGATGATATTTTCATAGATGGTATTAGCATCAACACTAACATAATAGGTTTCGCTTTCTAGGGTCAATGTATGAAATTTTTCATTGTAAATCACCAATCGCATGAATAAGAGAAAGCATCTCTTGATGAGGTATGGAATATACATTTAGAGGCTCATTCAAAGGTTGGAATTTTCCATTAAGAGTATCCATGGGAACACTATTTGGTCTAGAAGCCATAGTGGGAAATGTGTCATGTGAAACAAAATTTGGGTAAAACTTGATGCTTTAAGGGATGAATCTCCAGAGGATGCTATAAAGGGATATTGTCATTATTAATAGGAAAATTATTCACTCTAGGTCCTAGGATATGTAACAATAACATGTGTATCATATGTAACCAAAGAAGTAGCAACATGTATATATTTTCTACTATTATTATTATGCACACTTTGATTTTTAATTGGAATGGAAGAAGTAATAATAAAATCATTGCATTTTATTTCAATAGGAAGAGTAGAAACACAATGTGTATCAATCATAACATGTACAAGAGGAAGAGAAGAACTTATATCATTATTGCATCTAGAAGTGTTATTACAAGAAATATCATTCTTTTGGCATTAAGATGAAATACAGACAAAATCATGTGTAAGAGAGGTATACATTTTATAATCAATCTCATCATTTTTTTCATTCAAGAGGAGTAAAATAAACACAAGTATGTTCATTTAATTCATTTGCACTATGTATGCCATCATAATGGATATCACTATGAATTAATTCTAGATCATTATTCGAAGCATAAGGAACATCATCAATCAATGTAAAATGGAAGGAATATCATTGGTATATAAGCTAGAAACCCTTTCATCATCACTAGAATCTAAAGCATCTATGTCATCATCATATGCTAGTGGGAAAAATTACATGTTTGTTCATTATCACTATTCCAACCATTTACCTGACCTATAAAGCAAGGATCGACATCCTCATGATGAGTAGAAAGAGGAGGTAGAAACTCAGTGTTTTCCTTCATAGTAAAGTGGCCTAAGGCAACACCTGCAGTAGGGGAAGGGCCATAACAGGGATGATGGTTTGTAAATACTAGTGAATTGGGATCTATATCATAATTAAATATTATTTCATCTCGAGGGGAGTATAAAAATGGAGTAACATTCCTTGCATCCTCATAGTTGGTATGGGCCTAATTTGAAGTATAGTAACCACCATGATTCTGCAAGGCATGAAAACAAGCCATGATCACATACAAATACATAGAAACCAACTATACATGCACCTTAAAACAACACTAGGGTTTTGAAATTAGTGGGCCTAACCTATAGAAACTTGGAAATATCTTAGATTAGGTGAAGGATTCGATCAAATAGGTTCACCAAATGCTTTCACCCTTTTTAAATTTTATTAAGATTCACATAACTAAAAAGGAATGAAATAGAAGTTATAGGTGGTTATTGTAATTAATTAAGTTTTAACATTAACCATTCAATATTAGAATAACATAGTAATACTTTCAATAAATGTACATGATATAATACAAGTTCATAAATACAAGGGATTGAGTGCACCTAGTTGATTAAAAAAGTATTCAAGGAAATTTTGGGTGATCTAAATGACAGAATAGGGAGATATAGACCTGAGAATTCCTCAAAACTAGAACTGTGACATGAATATTTTCCTGTGAAGGACTGTATGATAGGGGAAGAACATGTGTATGGTCTTAACCTTTCTTAGAACTATGATCTATGAATTTTTGGGATTTTTGTTTTGTCTGAATATATTTTTTTTCTCTCTATCAATCACTATTGGTGACACTGCAAGAACCTCAAAATGTTCTATTACACCTTTCAAACCCTAACCATGGATAGAGAGTACTTCAAAACAAATATTAGTTGGGTTGTGGGAACCCTCGTACACCTCTGATGTTGGTGCTACTTCGAAAAGGCCTCAAACCGTATGTCATTCTCCACCTAGCATGTGTATGTATAATTGTAGTGTAATCATATTTAACATTCTTTCTTCGATAAAACTTTAATTTAGTTTCTCTCTTATAAAATCTACTTGAGTGAGTGACTTTGGATTCTTGCAAATGTAGGAGGAAATCCCCTAGACCTAGTGGGAAGCTTCATACTTGTAGATAATGTTCCCCTCATGAATGTGTAAAGGTATTTGTAAAGTTTAGGGAGCTTTGGGTACCTTTTGTGCTAGATTTTGCAATAGGAGTCCATAAGAGTGTTAGGTTCTAGATGAGGTGAGTTCCAATTTCTTATATATGATTCTAAATGTGATTTAAGTTACAAATGGAGAATGAGGAGAAAATGATTTGGTGCAAAGAATAATATGCATTTGAAATTTTGGGATTCCTCATGAGAAAGGAAAAAAAATGTACACTAGGGTCAGGACAGTATGGCACAAACTGGCCCTACTGTATATTTTTTACCGTAGAGGGGAAATATGAATTTTGAGGTTTGGAATATGACAAGTGGAGTTTATAAATGGATTTCATGCATTGATTCTTATAAAATATCGACAAATGAGTGTGTATGACCAAACAAGCTATACAAAAGACCTAGAGATTTATTAGATGATAATGGTTAAAGTGCAATTGTTTGAGAAAGAGAATGATGCCAAAACCAGAAATTTGAAAGGGTAGAATTTCCAAATTTGAGTGTCTACACCAGCCAACTTATATAATCCATAGGAATTTTTATTCGTCCTCTTGGATCTTGTCTTATTTCCTTTACATTCTCTCCAACATCGTTCTAATCAACAGTTATCTAAACACCCAAGCCACCCCTTTTTTTATGTTTTTGTCTATCTAAACACAACGCTAATCACTCTAAAACTCTTATTATTAATATTATTATTCTCAATAATGAGGGTGTCATCACTATCTTACCAAAATCCCATCATGATTGAAACATTCACAATTTTTGGTCATTGCCTCTTTAAATAACCAACTTCATAATGATATGGTTCATTGGCACTGCCAAACAATGGATACATACATACACATCACTACCCATGGGGATCTTACCCTAATAGATCTAATTGATTTTGACCTCAAAAAGAATGATCTTCTTGATGAATGCTAAGCCCTTACATTATCCCCCTTCTTGTACATAGTTATTTTCAAAGAACTTCAAGAGCATTAAAATAATCACATAATACAAAAACTTTCAAATATGAGAAAAATACAAAATTAGGACATGTTCTAGTTGGTTTGGTTAACATGTTACTTCATATATCATGTTTACTACATTTATTCGATACTTAAACTATATATTCTTTACACACATGAATTCAAGAGGTATCTTGAGCTAGATTCATAACACGCATAGATTTTTATATGATGATAGCAGCTACTGTTATTACCAAATCATAGTACCCTCAAATTTTCACAAGTGTGTGTGCTTGAGCTCATGGTGTGATTGGGTAACATGGGTACTATCTCCAAGTTGTGGAACTTGCTACTTGAGATAGACCTCCAGAGAAGGTTGGTTCCTCTTCCTAATCCTAATGTAAACAAACTCTACTGAAAGTAAATAACTAACTACTCCTAACCTATCACTTCAAAGGGACCAGGGAGAGAGAAAGAGCATGAAAATAACATAAATCTACACTACATAGGTGATACACCAAAAGAAGGGTATGATAACAATCCCCAATGTGTGAAAATGGAAGAAAAATGCATATAAAAGAGGGTGATAACAGTTCCCCACATTCTAAGAACAACACTTACAAAAACATTCCCATGCACACACAATAATAATGAAACCCTTTAAGAGCATAAAGTAGACACAATACACTTGCAATAATATTGAAGAGGTAAGAAGAATGCAAATAAAACAAAGAGGAAAGATACATACACAAACTTGTGTCTATTACTTCATGGGTATGCACAGTTCAAAATATTACAAATGAAAGGCATGGATCACCATGTAAGGAGAGCACTATAAATTCATACAACACATTGGTTTCACAAAACAAAATAGGTAGAGTTTTGCTACTCAGATCATCCTCCTCAAAATGAGGGAAAATCCCCAATTTATAAAAAATGGAAAGAAGGAAAAGGGGACAAGAAATCTTGGATCTAGATTTTTCATCCATTTCAAGGTACCTAGAGTGGGTGAAAATCATGATTGTAACTTGTAAAAATCTCCCCATATTTCCCATAACTTGCAGCAGTGGAGAAATGGCCATCCATGTCCATTAATTGCACTTCCACCCACCAATCAACTACCATTTTGAAACATGTTCGTTTTATGCAAAATACACCTTCAAATATTCAGAAATCCCTATATTTTTTTATTTCTATGCATTAGAATCAGAACCACAATTCCAATGAGACCAATTTTTTGTAATTTCATTAAGAAATGCTCAAGTTATGGGCTTTTGCGTGACTACAACTTCTTAGGGTTTTGTTGAGCATTTCTTCCTCTTCATGGGATTGTGCAATAAGTCTTTTTGGTGAAATGTATTATTGAAGATATTTTCCCCTCTTTTCAATGATTTTCATATCTTCTAGAATGATCTTACATTCAATTTTTGGTGGGCCCATCCTAGTTTTTTTGCTTTATGTGGGAGGTTTTTTTGTTTCAATGTTTTATATTTATCTAGCTCGGCCAAGTTGTCTCCTCTCTCACCACTGCAGAACCCCATGCACCGAACTCTCCTTTCAATGTGCCGAGTTATCTCATATTTCATTAAGACTTTCCCCATTGGGCCACATCACCATATTTCTTCCACTTTACACAACACTTTACATTAGACCACAGATTCATGTCGAGCCCCTTATGTCCCCACAAACGTCGAGTCTTTGTCTTGGGAACCAAGCTCACCCTAACATATGGTGCCATGTTGAGAACTCTTATGCATTGGACTGCAGGTTCATTCCTCTTACGTGTCGAGTCACCAACTCACTAACCTATCCTCTAGATCCAGCTTGGTCTCACCTGTCACCTTGCTTGCCGAGATACCTTCGTTTCATGCTGAGTTGGCTACTTGTTTGGGGTTTCATCATTCTTCTATGGTTGTATGACCAACCCAAGTCATTGACCACAATGCGTCCATGGTGCCTTGTGCCATGTGGAGGCTCTACACATATTTTAAGGATTCATATCTTCCTAACCCATTGAATCTATGCCAAGAGGCCACATGGCACCCCACACGTCCATAATGTTTCGAACCCCACCAATCTACTCGCATGGTCAGACTCACCGAGTTATCTCAGTGATTCGATCTATTTCCCTTACTCTGTGTTGAGCATTGGAGCCCACCACATTACCTTCATTTGGTGCTAAGTTACTAACTCGCTGACCTATCCCCTAGCTAGCTCGAGTCAACATCTCCTAGTCTTGATGGTGCACATCAAGCCGTGAGAGTCATCCCTTGTACGAGCTTAGACATTTGAGTGGGGTCTTGCAAAAGAGCCTAGTGGATTCTTGGGAGCTCAGTGTAGTTTGAATGGTCTTGATGCTTTGCTAGATGGTTTGGTTCCTCAATGGATGAGTCCCCTGATTACTCGTAGAACTTTGCACTCTTTATCACTAGCCACGGTGATGACCCATCCCTAATCATAAATAGCTTTATTTTCCCAGCTAGGACTCGACTTTTGGTAGGAGATCACTCAAACTCCATGGTTAGACATGGGTACTTGAAAAGGTAGCTCGATGTCCAAGAGTTTTTCCACCATGGAATAGCTTGACCCACAAAATTTAAGCTTGGTATTATCATTGGCTAACTCATCCCTGGCAACAACTCGATTTGTATTGCAAATAGTTTGATCCACTTTTGTAATTGACATCAATACAATCGTGAACTTGGCCTAATCACATTGACCCAGCTCGGCCACTTCTGTAGAGCTAGCTTGGTTACGATTTTCAATTTGACATTTTTCATAGCCTGACACATCAGAAAAATTTAGTCATGAGAAACTCGGTCCTTGTTGTAGCGCAACTTAGTGGAGTAAAGATTAGCTCAGCCATGATTATAAACCTGACTGTAACTTGCATTAGTACAATTTGGTCATGATCTTGAGGAGCTCAACCTGCTTAAAGAGATAACTCAGTTTGTTTTATTAGTTTTATGACCTCCACATGAGCTCGATACCTCCATTTACTTTACATAGTTGTACACAACTTGGATTTAATGCAATGGTAACCAGATGGATTGCAATGTTAGCGTAGCTTGGTTATTGAGCTTGACTAGCTTAATAGAACCTAAAGGTAAATATTCATCCTTTCTTGAACCCTTTTAATTTTATGAACTAGATGGATCTTTGTGACACTGGGGGATGTATGAACACTAGATTTCACCACTCAATACTATGAGTGGGCCACCTTGATTATCTCCAAACTGAACAAGGCTTCCAAAATTGATGAAGACCAAGGAGAGGAAAATTCCTCATTCAACTTTGCAACCTTCCCGAAGACCTTGATTTTTCCCTGATCACTACAACCTTCCTATGAGCTTCAAATGGTTATGAAACTTATTTAACAAAATCTTGTTTTGTTGTCCAATTTCACCTGGGGAGGGTGAAATTGGATAACAACTACCTTGGTTAGTTACACTACTCTCTTGGGGGAAACCCTCCACACTTTATAGGTTCTTTTGTTTCATTACATGTTACTTTACACATTCCTCATCATTCTTATTTACATACATGGTGTTTATTGTTATATGTTGGATCAATAGGACTATCACATGGTTTTTGTAGTGTTAACTTATCATTATTATCTCTGTTGTTACTATTATAAGTTGTTATACTTGCTTTTTACACTGTTATCATTACTTATTTATATGGATTGATTGATTGATTGATTACTCATGGATTTCTCTAACTATGATACTATGAGTGTTTTATTTATACGGCCTAAGGGCCTTTTTTTTCTTCTGACATAAAGGGTGTCTCATGTTTGTGGCCTCATGCCTAATTTGTGTGTATGTACTTGCTTTCCTGATTGTGGCACATTATTTCTTTTATTGTGATTTTCTTATAACACCATCCCATGTTTTTGGCTCCATGAATATATCCAGCTATGTTTTTACATGATTTTCTTACTCAATTCCACACTAATGTTACTCTTAATCTTTTTTTAAGCTTACAATATTGTTTTTATTATGGTTTTGACATGATTACTATATTGATTACACATTTGTTTTACTATGGAGTAGGACATGATTGTTATTATTCTTTGACGTTACTAGTTTCTTTACACATGTATTCTTGCTTCTTGTTGTTTGTTCTCTGCATCATGGTTACCATCATGCACAACCTATTTTACAGGCATAGATTCTCAATGTTGGCCACCACTTCAGCCTTTTAAATCCTCTTATAGATTATGATACATATGTACAGAGGTACACGATTTTTTTGAGTCATGCACAATTTTTTTTTATCACACACACCTCAATAAAGGGGGAACTCAATGGATTATTTCTATAAATATAGACATATTACATGATACAAGAACGAATTTCTACATGACTCAAATCCTCATAAAAGGTCATAAATATTGAAATGTGGTAGAATTCAAACATGGTCAAAATCTTACAGAACATTCAAGACCATGGTATGGTATTGAACTCTCCATACATTCCCAGACAGAGGGAATTTTCATTCAAAATTTAAGTTTTTTATAAATTCTCCTAGACATTTATAAGATTTCTACACAAGTATAAATACATGTTACACAATTCATATTAGGTTATAGCGGACACGAGAGTTTTTTTCCTTCTTCACAATGGTATTTCAAATACAATTTCAGAATGGGTTTAGAAGCATGGGCCTCCTCCCCGAAATTTTTTCATAATTCTAAATAATCAATTCAAACATAATAGCACATTATGGGGCATGGCATGGGTCATTTCCTCTAAGGTTTGTTAGGGAAAATTGGGTGTAGATCCATTTATAGTGGTGTGGTGCATAGGTTTAATGGAAAGCATTGAATAAATATTGTGAGATTCATATACTGAGATTTCCCCTTCTCTCATTATATTGTCAAAAAAGCATGCAAGAAAAACTATGAGATTTTGTATATTGATCTTTCCTCCTATCTCTTCACATTATCGAATGGGGAAAGCATTGAAGTACATAGGTCCTTCATATTATAATCCTTCCTCCTCTAGCATCACCTAAGGCATAACGTTGGGAATTGATCATCCCCTATCTTATGACATCTCCAAAACACATTACAACCCTCAAAGGCACAACAACAATGGCATCTCATCCCTCCACAATTCAAACATGTGTATTTCTAATGTTTTGCATCTCCTTTTCATATTGTTTGCAATGTTCAAAGTTACAAAACATTATCTATATTTTGAGTTAAATTTTAGTTTCTATCATAGACATTGAGTACACTATGTGTTACAGATTTATCATGGAGCATGCCAACACCAACATATCACAAAATCCCTTCGAGATAAGGCAAATTTTGTGTGCTCACTCAGGTGTGTTTTTCCTTTAAGCATGCAATTTTCAATTACACAATCAAAGGGGGAAAATGTGAACACTAAAATATGTTAACTTGTCCTTGTGCAATGCCAAATTTAACCTTTTATCCTTTTCAAGACAAATGTTCACATTCAAAATCTAATCTCATCATCTCTCTAGCCATTCTACAACTTACTTATATTTACATCATGTTTTTTTTTGAAAATTATCGAAATATTATTCAATCAAAGAGGCATAGAAAATCTAATATTCATTACACACCTTTCATATTAGGATTTCTCTCTCATATCTAAAATTGTATGAAAGGGTTAGGGTGTGGGGTCTGGTCTTGGTTGACTTGTACCATCCTTCCCCTTCTCAATCAACAACTCTCATTTTGATGTT
Source organism: Taxus chinensis (assembly GCA_019776745.2). Lineage (NCBI taxonomy): Eukaryota > Viridiplantae > Streptophyta > Pinopsida > Cupressales > Taxaceae > Taxus > Taxus chinensis. The sequence goes on from CM034153.1 coordinate 741,006,216, forward strand.
AAATCATTCTTTGGGTCATTTAATCTTCTTTAGGGTCAGCCTTGTCATAATATCTTTCCTACGGAAGACTATATAAGTAAGTCATTATCACATTATAGCTCACATGGAATTATTACAAGCTCTTACTATAAACATTGTTCCAAAAGAAGTCAAAGGTTTCCTATAAATTCTCAAACTAGTTGTACGTCATCTAAGGAAATCCATACTATAATTTTGAAGCACTCTACTAGGTCAAGAAGTCAAGCTTCACCCATCTACAAGTATGCAAAGATCATAGAGCCATGTCCTAATCAAGAGAAAAGTCACTCCAAGCATTGCATAATGGTTTCAATCAACACAAGGGTTAGGTCACATAGTTGAGTCACACACCCATCCCATAGAGAGCTATCATCAGAGACCAAACCTAAATCTATCTATCTATATTATCTCTATGAACTTAGTCCACTATCTTGGTGTCAAGAGACACAAGGGAACCCTTATTGGGTTGTTTAGCTTTACACACTTGCGAAGAGCACCTAGAATAACTACATGATGCTTGATTCCACATTGAGGATATGTAGTGCAACACTCAAATTAGCTCAGCAGATGGGACTCTGACCTCCCAGGGTGTTTCAACCTCAACACACATAGTTTTCTCATTTGGTTTGTTGTTGCTCTGATGAAGAGTTATACAAGTTGTTAGGGTTTCTACTTTGTTGCAAATCACCACAAGTCATCCCAAGGTTGTGCAAAGAAGATCGACTTACAAAGAGCACCCAAAAATTTTCAAAGCTCAACCATCTTCTACTCTAAGACCATACAACCCTTGTATGAGACCGTATAACTCCTACCTGGAACATAAAAATTCTATGTAGACCTACACTTGCATGTTTTCTAGCTCTAGAATATTCTGTGCAAAATCAAAAGTTCTAGATTCTTCTGTTTCATTGACTAACACATCCAAAACATTCCATAATATTTTTGAAAAAGTTAAGTCTCTCTCTCCTCTTGTATTTTAAACAATTTTATTGTTTATCAATTATTTAGATCATTTCAAGTTGAATTGCATTATTTTGGTCATGTATAATTGATGTTGGAAGTTAATTAGATAAAATATCCTACATGTTCATCCTTATACCCTTTTGAGTTGTTGTTGTTACTTGATATTGTACCATTTTCTAAGGTCGGATTCAACACCTCAGTGAAACATTGGAATGAATGGCCCCAAGGTGTGGGACCTTACTCCTTGGGACAAACCTCCAGAGAGGGTTCATTCCTCAACTAACTATTATAATATTAACATTACTCCTAAGCTAAGCTATTGATTGCGAGGGGGAAAAGGGATGATGGAGAAACATGAAATAAACTAGGCAAGAGGGGTGGTGATTACACCAAAATAGAAAGGATATATCCTTGAGGGGAAGAATAGGAGGGAAAAATGCAATGCTAAAAGGGTCTAAACAAGTCAAAGTTCACCCTGCATAAGCTAGACTCTCATTCCACATATTTTAGAAATGAAAATAAAAACATGCAAGTATATCTCACACACATCATGTCATTAATGAAAAAAGAGGAAAGAATCACAATAAACACAAGTTAAGGAAATATATGAGCCACAATAACAATATTTTATAAGAAAAATATACACAATCCATTACATCAACGGGGAACGAATTGAGTGCATTGCACAAGTACATATCAGAGGTTTACAACTCAAAATGTGCAGCCATCATTTGGGCATGGTAAATTTACATTAAGAGATGATCATTCAATGAAATATAGGTCACATTATATAGAGAAAGAAGAGAAAAAGAGAGGATCAATTTTTTAGAAATCACTAAGATCACCCACTTCTCAACCACCAAAGGAATAATCATCATTAATGTGCATACCAAGTATGGGTGACATGACTTCCTTGGTTAATGCAAAATCCGATTAGATCACACCAAGGCTGCATAGGGACAAGGTTTAATGTTGGTTGGTGGAGTTGCTTAAGAATTTACAATTGATCTAGGCACCACTTGATTTGAGAAAAGAGACTAAAAATACCTTGAAAATTTGTCATTAAAATATTTTTGAATTCTCCATCATTTCCTCTTAAAATACTCCCATATTAAATCCTTGATCAAGATCTTTCTAATGATATTGTGTGTAGGTGAACAAGATATCTAGATCAAAAGAAATGAGCATTTGAAAATGGCTTAGCTTGTGCCACAAACACCCAGACCCAAAACAATTGTAGGCCATCAAACATGATTATTTGGTCACAAAATACACCTAAATTGACACATAACCAATCCCATCATGAACTTCTCCTCAATATTTTTCCAATAGTACCAATTTTGTGTGATGTAGTTACTTGTATCAAAACATATGATCATTTGAAGATCCCCAGGTCGTTTAGCACATTTGACATCCACACAAACCTAAAATTTAACCTCATGATCACCCTTCGCATGTGTCACATTTTAATTGGTTTCCAGCTTTCCTTATGCCTTATTGGGGTCACCTTTGTCACTTTTGATTTGAAGTGGCATATGATTGGTCCATGACCCTTTTGTGATCACAGGGCCGCTGGGGTCACTTTACGGACTACTTTTTTGGATCTAAGCAACATGTGTTTGGTCCATGTGAACCAATCACGTTCTTCTCTATTCTTGAGCTCTCATGATCCAAGGGTTTTTAGCCTTAGCCTATTTTAATTCTCAGGATCACGAGGCCATATGTCCTCTTCTCTAAACCTCAGGAACTCAGGTTTCCCCTCATTATTTTGACCTATGCCTCTCTCAAACCCCCAAGATTATAGATTATCATCATTGGTCCATGTGGACCAATCATGGAAACCCATGATTTTGGGTTTTGTCAACTCAACAATAAACTCACCACCCAAATCACTCATGCTTTAGTCCTTTCTGATCTTGACTCAATGAACTCAACTCACCTTAATGATCCGTCCTTAACACCTAGCTCGGGAAAAAAGTGAACCATGTAGCCTTAGCTCCACTTAACCAATGCAACCACCATGATTAAAAATGCAACCCAATCCTCCTCCATGGTGAATATGGGATTAATCCCCTAGGTGAACCAAGAGGAAAATTACTGCTAAGTGTCCCTCCTAATCCTTGATAAAATTTGGCATTCTTGATAGTGAAGGGAAGACCTGGAAATGAAAATTACCACCCATTTTGAGCCTGAAACATGAGATTTTGATCAAAATTTTGGACATTTCAAACTATGTGAACCTAGAGCTGATACATGCAAGTGAATTAGAACAAGTTTGAAGATGTTGGGATGTAAAAAATGAATGGATGATCAAGATCAACTTCCCTTCAAGTTAGAAATTTATATTAATTGTCTAGAAATGAAACATGGGCTCATTTTTTACAACATTTATAATATATAACACCTTCATAGAAATCTAAAAAAGGGTGTAAACAATATTTAATGTATTTTTTTATTTCTATTTCATCTTTACACAAAGTACTTAATCATAAATTATACTGGCCCTAACTTTACATTACACCACCACATTTCATATGCACTCTTTAGGGACTTCTCTAAGAGAGAATTTCCAAAACATGTAGAGACTATATATGCATTGCACTTCATTTTATTGGAGAGGATGATTGAGGTGTAAGAGGAATTGTGATTAATGGTCATGATAAAAAAAAAAAAGTGGAATCAATGCCCCAATTCTAAGTGAGTAGGGGAAGAGGGTCAAGGAGGTGGTGAAGAGTGGACACTTTTTAAGTTAATGCAGAATACATTATTTTCATCATTGCTCTTGTCTTCCAATTCAGTAGATATGGGAATGTTTACGCACTTATCCTTGGAGAGGTGTATGAGTGCATTGTTAGTATGATTTTCCAAATGAAGGTCATATTACAAGATAAATACCCCCAAATTTTTGTTTTACAATGAACATATTCATCCGATCATTCATCAAAGATGGGATTAAGCTCAACACTCCCCTTATAAATTGTTATTTATAGTGAATATTTTCATCTAACCATTCATCAGAGATGGGATAATCTCAACACCACATTACACATTGTTGCTTATGCATTGAACTCAAATGAGTTTGTGCAAAGGTATGAAAGAGGTACCCCTATATAATATATCGAGGTGAAGGTGGGTTTCATAAAGGCTATTTAAAAGATATACAATTCTACAAATGTTGGCATTATTTGTATTGAGTGATCACAATTTTACACTCTTACGGAATATTCAAAAGAGGCTGAATTGGATAGGGAGACAATGGTAGAGGGGGACATAATTTTTTTGTGGACTATGCATGATCCTACTTCTGTGACAACCACACTAGCCATTTGTCTTTTATCCCAAGTGTTTATTTATTTTGTTATTCAAAGGAATTGGCCTACTTATAGCTTCACCCATTTTATCAAGAAGAATAAACTCACCTCCAGGGTTCATTTTAAGACCCCCTCTAAAAAAATATTATAGAATGGGTGGTAAATCTCCAAAATGGAATTTTGAAATGATGGCGAATATCTGAAAAACCGTTTCAAAGAAAAGGTGATTTGGCAAGACATTATTTCCAATGGTTTCGTATAGATGGAAGGATGTTGGACGATTACCTCTTCGTGATGGGATGGGGTCTTTTTTGGAGGGTATACCCCTATTGTCGTGAATAGGCACAGGGTTGGTTAGTCATTTCCTTATTAGATGGTTGTCTAAATCATGTTGGATAGAAGTCCCATTATACTTGGCTGACTGTCCCTTCCTTGTTGGATGGACATTGGCCATCCATCCTTTTCCTGTGAACTACCGTACTTTTCTGGTTGACTGTCTAACCCATGTTAGATGAACATCCTAGTATAGTTGGTCATCCGTCCCTTTCATGTTGGACAGATCTCCTTAGTTGTTAGTCCTTCTGTGGATTGTCGCCATTTCCTAGGCGGTCGTCCTTTCTCACATTAGATGGGTCCCGTTGGAAACTTTCTATGTTCATGTTGGACAATCGTCCTATTCATGTTTTGTTGTATAGACGACCATCATTTTCTAATTGGATGGGTTACATTGTGCATTCATCGTATTCGTGTTGGATGGATCATGAGAGTCAACCATTTGCTACTAATTGGTTGGGAAAATATACGCACAAGTCCCCAGACACGTGGTTGCCTCGAAATTCTCCAACTATTTTTTTCACCGCATGTCTAGTACCGTGAACCCAAGCCCTATATATACCCCTATGAGGTTCATTTCTTCACTTTTTCCATAAAATTTTACAAATATACAACATTCTATGAGCTCTCAAAATTTTGACTAGACCAACATGCACCTACAGTATTTTAGTTTTCCCTCCCTCTCTTGCAACTTTACACCAATGGCTAGCACCACGGTTACTCCTAAATCCAAATTCCAGTATAAAAATCTCATGTTCCCTCATATTACATCACTAATAAAACTCAAAGACACACCTAAGGAATGGATGCAAAAAACATAATTCACTGGGTTTTTCCACATGCCCCAATTCAAAACAGATACAAACGTCCTCGATTACTTGATCAATTCTTATAGCCAAGAAGATGAATAGTTTTCCATTCCCCTGATGGATCGTGTTGGTGCTTAATTTGATCTCACCCCCGTTTTTCCTTGAAATTCTTCATTTTGCGGGCTCTGTCATGTTTTCTACCTCCTCATATTGATGCATGAAAGCTCTATCCTTCATTTGGATTCCATGATTCGTCCCTTCCTTTGTTCAAGGATTACTTAAAGTCCAGAATTTGTTTTTTGTTCCTCTGTCCATGTGGAAGAATTTGTAACTTGGGCGTAAAATTAGGTTTTTTCCATTCCTTCCATTTTTCCAGTCATGTTTTCTTTTCCCTGTCAACCCAATACCTGTGGAAAAGTGGTCCTTTCTAATTGGATGTGGCTCGATGGATCACATTTGGGCCTTGTATCATTTCTAGATTATCTATCCTCAAAGAAAGATTCATTTCCAAGCTTTCCCCATCAATTTATATCTCAGAATCTGTGGAAACGTGGCCCTTTCTGATTAGATGCGGCTCGGCAAGGAACTTTGAAACTCTAAGGCCTGCTTCAACTCAAAACTTGTTCACATAGAGGGTTGACGCTCATCTAAAAAATTCTCCTTTGGGTTTGACCTTGGAGTTGCACCAGGGAGACACGTGGAGGTATCCGCTTCCTTGCTAAGAATTAGACATTTTTTCATGTGGCTAGTGCAGCTTTGTCGGACCATGGACACATGGTGAGCCTGTGTGCTTGTTTAGGGTCTTCAATTTTGGGGGACCATCTCAAAATTATGCCAAGGAGACACGTGGAGGATTTTTCTGGCTCCTCTCTTTGCTTAATATTTTCAAGAAACTTTCTAAAGGCCTAGGACACGTGGAGGGGCCACGCCTATTTGGGGACCTACCCCTAAATCTTATTTTGAAGAAGCACCAGGAGGACACTTGGAGGTTTCTACTCACTTTGCCCTCGTTTGGACTTTTCAACGGATAATGGAACTTTCTCAGACCCTAGACACATGGCACCTTCCACTGGTCCTTCAAAATTTGCAACAACTCTGTGTCCTCCTCTCATGTTGGAGGGTCATCTCACATGGGTTAGGTTTAGGGTTAGGTTTAGGGTTTCATATGTGTCATGCACTAGGGTTACTCAGCACCCTATATGTACCCCTTTTCTATTCATTTATGAGCATGCCAAGACACTCCGCTGTCTTTCCTCTATGCAAGCTTTGTTTCTGTTGAGCAAGTTCTTCCATTACTGATCAATTTTTTCCTTGCTATCGCTGGAGCTTTCACGATTCCGTTGGAGTGCAACTACTTCGTGGTGCCTCGTTTCTGATTCGATTCTCGCAAACTCTTTTCATGGTATCAGAGCTGAGATCGGGTAAACGTGCACTCGATTTATTTTTTGTTGCTATTACTCTTACTTGGTTTCATTATTTTACTCTGCATGCAAGTCTTTTGATCACTATTTTCTGGAAATTATCTTGCTAATATCTCTAACAAGCTTTCTCGGAAAGTTTTTTGTGTTTTTTTTCTTGTGCATGTTTTCTGTACCTTTGCAGGTTTTCCTTGAGTTCTTCAGTCGTGGTTGCTACTCAACGAATGTTGTCCCTAGAGCCTTTTTTTTTGGAAGCTTCTAGCCAGGCATTTTTTAATCACATTTGCCTGGATTTTGAGATTTTTTTGGTTTGGGCAAGCTTAAAACGTGGTTGCTCATCAGGCATTTTTTTGGACTCTCCAACCATTTTTTTATTTCAGGCATTTTTTAATTGTGCAGGCCACTTTTTTTTGTCTTGTTCAGGCGTTTTTTAATCATTGCCACGTGTTTTTTTTTTTCTTCAGGTGTTTTTAATCATCATTGCCACGTTTTTTGCTTCACAGGGTTTTAAAAATCATCTGCCTCATTTTTTTTGCTTCACAGGGTTTTTAAAAATCATTTGCCACGTTTTTTTTTTTCAAACCTGCTAAAACAAAAACGGCCTGGCAAAGCAAAAACTGGCCTGTACACTTTCTCTTGATTGTGGCCAGGCAACATTTCTCTGTGTTTTTTCCACCCTTTGCGGCCATACATCATTTCCCTGCTGTTATTTATCCTGGCATTGGCCTGTTCCCTTGTACTGTTTTTTTGGTGTAGGCAACATAAAACCTGTGACTGTTTTCCTGTGCGCGGCCTGTACACTTACACCAGTCAGTTTTGGTAAGTTTCCTTCCTTTCTTTTTTTTTTTTTTACTCAATCTCTGCTTTTTAAGTTTCCTTTTAAAAACGTGGAGCTTTTTAAGTTTAATTTTTGCTAAGTTTTTTTTAAAAAATCAAACTTCTTTTTAGTAAGTTTTTTTTAAAAACATTTCTAATTAACAAGTTTTTTTTTTAAAACACTTTTTCTTTTTTTTAAATTTAGTTTTAAAAAATCTTTTCAAAAAAATCTTTCTAAATCTTCATTAGATTAGATTAATTAGATTTTTAAATTAGATCTAATTACATTTTATTTAATTTCACATTATTTAAAAAATATATTTCCTTGGCATTATAATTTGGTCTTTGGATTGTTGTATTTCTAACCTTCCGTCGAGTGCCGAAGACGAAGGGTGAGGTCCGGGATTGGCAGGTGGCTAATCCCCCCTCGCAATACAAACAAACCCTATCTCAAATTCCATGCCATTTCCAACGAGCATACATACGACACCCTTTGCATGCGTTTAGGGCACTTTTTTAATCCGTTTGCAGGCTTATTGGCTTTTTCTCATCAAATTGCGGGAATTGGTTTTTGCTATAACTTTTGACTCGTTGCTCGGTTTTGAGCACTTCTTTAGTCAAAGTTGCATGTTTTTTTGCACTCTAGATGATGGGATCATTAGCTTTGTAAACACACTAATTTTATAAAGTGCCGCATTCTGGGGGGTGTCTTTGTTTTGCTTAATTCAGCTCATTCTTTTGAGCTTTGTTCTATTCCTTTTTTTCGTGGACTTGTGAGCGCGTCCGCCACAGTTTTATGACAAAGGGATTCTTTTGTGCGACGTGAGACACTTTTTCTCACCACCAGGGTTGGCTTTCACCTCCTTTCTATTTTTTGCTTGTGCTTGTTTACGGTGTTCCTCTTTTGTTGCGCTCCACGAAACACTGTTGTGGTCTCCTCTCTTGCGCGTTATTACGCTAATTGCAAGACGAGTTACCAAGTGTTTCAAACCACATGCACGGACCCGATTGTAATCAACGCACTAAACTATAAAGTGCCGAAAGCAGGGGGGTTGTTATTGTCCTGGGTGGTTGTGTTTCTTTTCTGCATTTCTTTCTCTCTCTCTCACTATGGATGCACTTTCAATTCCTTTGCTTACGCCGTTCAAATTTTTCGAATGGAGATCAAAAATAATAATGAAACTAAGGGGTAAAGGGTTATACCGCATCACCATGGGAACTGAGACTGAACCAGATGACGAACCTGAAAAATCTAAGTGGTTAAACCGTAGTGATGAAGCTTTAGGTCTTCTTTGCATGTCCTGTTTCTCCTGACTTGCTCTTCCACATTGAGGCATCTGAAACACCTACATCTGCGTGGAAAATGCTGGATGTGATGTTTGGACAACTAGATGACATGAGAGCGCATGAGTTGGAAAACGAACTACTAGGGTTAAATCCTAGTGACTTTGAAAACCTACAAGCCTTCTTCTCGAAATTTGTCCACATTAGATTATTGTTAAAAGGATGTCAAGTAGAAAAGAAATATTCTCAACTGATCTTGTCGATTCTCTCTAAGCTAGGTCCCGAATATTCTGTCTTCGTGTCAACTTTCTACGCTACAAAAGCTGCTTTGGGCGATACTTGGATGATGCCCTCCTTTGACTGTTTTTCATCCCAACTCATTCGAGAACAGGACAAACTCATTCAAATGGGGTCTCTCAAGTCCAAGTCACATGCCCTTGTAGCAAGTACTAGCAAGGGAAAGAAGACTGAAAAGAAGAAAGAAACTAAGGATCAACCTAAGAAAGAAACCAAGATCAAACCTAAAAATGACACAAACACTTCGACTTCTGAGCCTAGGCACAGAAAAGCAAGTATTTGTGTTCCTATTGCAAGAAGACTGGTCACGACGAGCAACACTGTTTTAAGAAACAGATTGATCACTTATCTCATTTACTTGAGAAAAATAAAATAAGTGTTCCTGAATCCATAAAACAAAGTGCTCCGAAGGCCGAGTCTTCTGCTGCAAAAGGTGCTAAAAATGATAAGAAGAAAGGAAAGGCCCTTGTAGCCAAAGTTGCTCCTTCATCGACATGGATTATAGATTCTGGTGCCTCGCACCACATGGGTTCTTCGCATGTTGAGTTTTCCAACATCGAACCTTGTGGAATGTCCCAAATCACGATGGGTAATGACACGACAGTGTCAGTTTCCGGTAGTGGATCGGTAGAGATGGATGGGGGAACATTTAACCAAGTGTTGAGTGTTCCTGATCTCTCTACCAATCTCCTATCAGTTTACCAAATTACTCACCTTGGTGAAGGAATGCGAGTGGAATTTGGTCCTAACTCGGTGATTATTCGTGAGCTTAACAATGACACTACAGTGGCTGAGGGAAAGGCAGATCACCGTTCACGGTTGTACACCTTCTCCCACTTTACTTCTGATTCTACGCCCACTGCCTTGCTCACTCATGCAAATGAGGTTAGTAAGCTATGGCATGAGCATTTTGGACATCTAAATTATCGCTACCTTGAACAATTGAGTCAAAATGAAATGGTCAACGGGTTGCCTCGCGTCAAGTTTTCTAAGGGTCTTTGTGAGGGTTGTACCCTTGGAAAGCATCCTGAAAAGAACTTTGACAAAGGAAAATCCTGGAGAGCCACTCGTCCCTTGGATCTTGTTCACAGCGATGTTTCTGGTCCATTTCCTTCTCCTTCGTTTACTAGAGCTCTTTATGTGCTAACCTTCATTGATGACTATTCGCGATATACTTGGGTATATTTTCTTAAGCTTAAGTCTGAAGTCTTTGAACATTTTCAGGACTTTAAGGCTCTTGCTGAGAAACAGGTGGAACGGTCTATCAAGGTTCTTCGAACTGACAATGGAGGTGAATATGTAAACAATAGGTTCATGGATTTCTGTACTTCTGAAGGGATCTCTTTGCAGCATACAGTTGCTTATAGCCCTTCACAGAATGGAGTCACAGAAAGAAAGAACCGTACTCTTAAGGAGATGGCCACTTGTATGATTCACTCGAAGTCTCTTCCTCCGCAGTATTGGGCCGAAGCAGTGAATTGTGCAAATTACATTCAGAACCATGTTCCACACAAGGCAGTAAGAGGGATGACACCCTTTGAAGCCTGGTTTGGATGCAAGCCTGATGTTGAGCACTTTCGAGTCTTCGGATCCAAGGCTATGGCTCGGATTCCCAAGAAGAAATGCAAGGCCTTGGAACCACAATCCAAACCTTGTATCTTTGTAGGGTATCCTGATGGCGTGAAGGGATATCGATTGATGAATCCTACTTCTCATGAGCTATATATTGAGAGAAGTGTTAAGTTCGATGAGTCTTCTTCGACTTCTACTTCTCCACCTATTGAGGTTCTTCAGCTCGCTGATTCAGATTCTGACTCATCAGATGATGATACTGTTGAGCGTGCTCCTCTTCCTGGATCCTCCCGACCATCAGACCTTTGAGTCTTCTGATTCTGACAGTAGTGATGATGAGGACTATGTCCCTTCTCACTCAAGTGAAGAATCTTCTGACTCTGAGCCTGATCCTCCTGGTCCCCTTTGGGCCAGGAAAACTTTGCAAAGTGCTGGAGATTTAGTTGGAGATACTTCGGATATGAGACGTACTCACTCAGATTTCATTGGACCCCACTCTTTCTTCACCTCTGCTTCTGATCCACAGTCTTTCTGGGAGGCTTCTGGTATTCCTGAGTGGGATTCTGCCATGGATGAGGAGTATTCCTCTCTCATGAAGAACGATACTTGGGATCTCACCACTCTTCCGAAAGGAAGAAAAATCGTTCGGTGTAAGTGGGTGTTCCGAACAAAGTATGGAGTAGATGGAGACGTCGAAAAGTTTAAAGCGCGATTAGTAGCTAAGGGTTTCTCCCAGATAGCTGGGGTTGATTATACAGAAACCTTTGCTCCGGTTGCGAAGATGACTTCTATTCGACTGACCCTAGCCATTGCCGCAGCAAACAGATGGAAAGTCCATCAAATGGACGTTAAGAGTGCCTTCCTTCATGGTGACCTAGAGGAAGAGATCTATATGGAACAACCTCCGGGTTATGTCCAAGATTCCTCCCTCGTTTGTAAGTTAAAGAAGTCTCTTTATGGCCTTAAACAAGCCCCTCGGGCTTGGTATGCCAAGATGGACTCCTTCTTACTTACATCAGGGTTTACTAGGTGTCACTCTGATCCAAATGTTTATATTCTATGGCAAGATGACTCCATACTCATTCTTGTTCTATATGTTGATGACTTGTTGATCACAGGCAGCTCTTCCTCTATTATTGATTCTGTGAAGATCGCCTTAGCCAACAAGTTTTCCATGACTGACTTAGGTCTGCTTCATTACTTCCTTGGGATCCAGATTTCACAATCTGACTCGGGAATCTTGATTTCACAACCTAAGTATGCTCTTGATTTGCTAGCTCGGTTTCAGATGTCTGATTGCAAGTCTTCTCCTACTCCTTTTCTTTCCGGGGTTAAGTTGGTTTCAGATTGCTCTACTCCCTTGGTTGATGGTACTCTTTACCGACAGTTAGTTGGGAGCTTGATCTACTTGACTCACACTCGACCGGATTTATCATATGTTGTTGGGATCGTGTCCAGATTCATGCAGGAGCCACATGAGCTGCATTGGAAAGTAGCTAAATGGATCCTTCATTATGTTTGTGGCACTTATGCTGATGGCATACACTATCATGGAGGGGTTGATATTGACTTGATTGGGTTCACAGATTCTGATTGGGCCGGTGACTTAGATCATCAGAAATCTACTTCTGGCTACAGTTTCTCTCTTGGTTCGGGTCCTATTAGTTGGTCTAGCAAGAAGCAGAATGCAATTGTGATATCATCTACAGAGGCAGAATACAGAGGAGCAGTTAACGCTGCCACAGAAGCTATTTGGCTACAGGGTATTCTGACAGAGTTTGGCATCCACTTTCGGTGGCCTACCATTATCTACTGTGATAACACGAGCACTATCTCTATTTGCAGAAATCCAGTTCAGCATCAGCGGACGAAGCACATTGAGATCCATATGCACTTCATACGGGAGCTTATTCATGATGGTATCATCGACATTCAGTACATTCAGACAGCTGATCAGATTGCAGACTTATTCACCAAGCCTTTCACTGAGATGAAGTTTCTTCACTTACGGTCTCTTCTTGGGGTGAGGTCTTCTGCAGCTGCCCATCTTCTTAGGGCTATGTAGTCCTTCTTTTCTTCTTCTTCTTCTAGGAAGATTGTGTTTGTATATGGGCACCTTATCAGGCCTTTAGTTGCCGGGCCCCATTGACACATCTTTCTTAGTTGTTTAGGAGTGTCTTCCTCTTCCGTCTGACTCATCACAGCCGCTACCCCAGCTTCGATGAAGGGGGGGTGTTAGTGTGAGTTATCCTATGTGTCCTCCTCTCATGTTGGAGGGTCATCTCACATGGGTTAGGTTTAGGGTTAGGTTTAGGGTTTCATGTGTGTCATGCACTAGGGTTACTCAGCACCCTATATGTACCCCTTTTCTATTCATTTATGAGCATGCCAAGACACTCCGCTGTCTTTCCTCTATGCAAGCTTTGTTTCTGTTGAGCAAGTTCTTCCATTACTGATCAATTTTTTCCTTGCTATCGCTGGAGCTTTCACGATTCCGTTGGAGTGCAACTACTTCATGGTGCCTCGTTTCCGATTCGATTCGATCTGTTGCAACTGGAAACTTTTTGTTGCAAATTTGTTAAACTTTCACTTTCTGAGAAAAATTGGTAACAAGACAAAGGTCCCTTGAATATTATTATTTTTGGGGGGAAATTTGGGATGAGTGAGAAAGTAAAATGTATAAATGTAATGAGAATACTCTTGCAAAAGGTTGGGGTTGAATTCTTAAGAGAAAAATTGAGAGAGCACGTCTTCCTGAGAGACCAATCTAAGAAACCTGTTAATTCCCTGTGTTTTAAATTTCAATCTGGTCAAGTTGGTTATGAGTGTATAGCCATTGACAAGCTCTAATACTGTTTAAAGAAACTTTCCCCTACTAATGAATCTAATCAATTTCGAATTAATCTATGTCAATCTTGGACCAATTTGGGTCTTCTTTATTTCAGAATGTCTGCAAGTAGTTTTTCTTATTCCTATTGCAATCTTGTGTTAAAGTCCCTCTGAATCACACAGGATCTTGTCCCTATGATAGTTTAGTGGCATTTGTAATTTTATTTCAAGAAGATCCTTCATCCTGCAATGAGATAAACAATTTAAAATCACTTCACTGTCATTTGTTGATAAAGATTGTTTGTAAGCCTTTGAGTGTATCTTAGACATGAGGAACCAAGGGTCTTTGATGTTTTATTGAGTCTTTAGCTTGATCCTTTGTGTTAAATTCTTGGAGATTGTGTGAAACCGTGCAAATTTGGGCCTCCATTGATGCACACCTTCTGGTTAAGGGAATATTTTAGCTATTCCAAAGCTTTATGTCATTTAGCTTTCCAATTGTTGTGAAGTCTCTCAAAGATTTGGCATAATCAATTGTTATCCTTCTTAATCTCCCACCAAAATTATTCAAAACAATGAATCCTACCTAAACTACCCCTATTTTCCTTATATGTCCACAAATGTATAATTTCTACTGCTAAAATATGTAGAAGCAATCAGGATCCCATAATGTCTTTAGTAACCTTAGCCCTGTCTAGGAAATATCACCATTCTTTAGAAGTGACAACTCATGAGAGTTAAATTGTGGTGCATTGATCATATTTTCTCAGGGTCCCCTTTCAGATTTGTGTAAAGAAGGATATCTTCATTCTCCTTCACCAACAGAGGTTACAAAATGGGTCCTCTCACCCTGGTCAAAAGGCACGGCCTAAAGTAGTGAGGATAGATCAAATCCTTAATGAAGGTGTTATCCATTTCTCCTATGCCTGAGTGACAAAGAGTCAGAAAAATCCCCTCCCCAGGATACAAAATGACTCATAATAAGATATTTTTGTCTCTGGGTATATGTCTTGCTAAATCTTTGATGTTGCTCAGTTTCCAATGGGAGAATCAATTTGGATACCAACACCAGAATGGCGCCATTTCTAGGGACATGAAGTTGTATGCAAAGTTTGAACACCATCAGCAACGCATATAGACCCTAGTAATGTTTCTTACATAATATAAGTGCAAATACATTGTTGAAGTGTCATGTTGTGTCCTGAGATTTGTAAGAATTGAGCAAAGTTACAATTTCTACGTGTAATATTTTCAGTTTCTATTGGTTTTTTTGCATTAATTTTACATCATCAATGTTAAATATGGGTAAAGGAAGGTCAGATCTATGAATATTTTCATGAATTTAGTGTTGACAGACATTTGACAGACCAATTTTAGTGTGTTTGCACATTTTAAACTAAGGTGAAAATCCTTAGTGGCGACTCTGTTTTGAATGATTTTTTATAAATGTCAGTGTCTTAACCTCTGTCAATTGAAATTTATCACTAATCTTTGTAAAGATGGAAGGAAGAAGATCTTTCTTCATTAAAGACCCTGCATAGAAAGTTGTTTCTAGAACTAGGAAAGACAAATTCTGAAGGAAGAAGAATCTAGAAAGTTGTTGGAGATCAAGAATCAAGAAAGGAGTTATCAATTGTGGAAATTGATCAGCCTGTCATTGAATATTACCATACTTCCTCAAGTGATTCTGAATCAGGTAGTCTTTTGTAGATCTAAATTCTCCAACTGGAGAGGGTCCTTCTTTTGTGTTTGAAAAATTTTCATCTCATTTTGTCCCGGTGTTCTCCAAAGATGATAGGATTTTCCAAGAAACAAAGTTTTTAGAGAATATTCATTCTGAGGATTGCATTCATGTGCCTCACAGACCCATCACTCCTCATCATTTTGTTTCTCCTGTAAGATCACCTCCCTAAAACAATATGGCCAACCCCCACCCAGACCTCCATTTTTTGTGAACACTTTTGGTCCTATAGATTTTAGAGGTATGGTTGGATATCCAAATGTTGTGCCCGAAGATGTTAGAAGTAGATTGCCTAAATTTCAAGGAAATAATGTTATTACTGGTGATCAACACTTAAATATTTTTGTCAATATGATGGAAGACTTTGAGATTGAATTTGAGGATGTGTACATAAAATTGTTTATTCATACTCTAGAGGAGGATGCATGGGACTAGTATAACTCTTTTCCAGACAACTCCATTGATTCATGGATAGAAATGAAGAATGCTTTTAGATTACAGTATGGAGATAAAATAGACCCTAGGTTTCTTTTATCAGAATTTGAAAATATAAAAAAGAATCCTAATGAGTATGTTCATGACTTCAATACAAGGTTCAATAAGACCCTGAATAGGCTACTTGTGATCCTTGCCAAGATGTTTCTTGTTTGATGTTTCTAATGCTTTTGATAAGAAATGCCTATTATTTGAGGGATAAGAACCCAACAACATTGAGGCAAGCCTTCACCATGGCTTTGCAGATTGAAAATAACATCAAGGAAAATGGTAAACCTCCTAAGAGAGAAGGCATCAAGCTGATCAATCCAGAGAAGCCTCAGTCAAGTAAGTATGTGGATCTAGAGGAGGTTGTAAAAACTTTGGTCGGAGTTGTTAAGGAAATATCCTATAAACTAGTCAGAGTAGAGAAGGGGATTGGACAAGGTTATCATAGGTCATCATAAAGAAAAAGGTCAAGAAATATTTTTAAATCATCTTAGGGGTGATCATAGATCTGATGACCGAGGTAAAGGACCCGTGGGATTAGGAAATAGACATTCCCAACCCAGGGAAAACAAATTGGTGCCTGATCCTTTAGGTTGCTAGAGTTTACTCCTATGGAAGAAGCCAATGAAATTGAGTGGTGTGACAGATGCTTTCTTGCCACATGCCCCATGTGATGAAGATTCAAAGAAGTTGAGGAAGCTTATAATGACACAGGTCCCCGATGATGCATGCATGATGGATTTCTCTACAATTTCGCATGATTAGGGAGCAACCTCAACTGAGAATTTGATGAGTGCCAGAACTGTTGAAAAATTATGGGATTGCATTCACCAGGTATTGCCTCTTCCTCCCATTAATTCCATTTTGAGATTGATATGGTACAAGATTTTGAGTTTCCTAATAATGATTTTGAGTACTTAAGGAAATTAATGATTAAGAATTATGATGGAG
This sequence comes from Taxus chinensis, assembly GCA_019776745.2. NCBI lineage: Eukaryota > Viridiplantae > Streptophyta > Pinopsida > Cupressales > Taxaceae > Taxus > Taxus chinensis. The sequence continues at coordinate 741,023,041 of CM034153.1, forward strand.
GAATTCCTTCAGAAGAGGACAGACAGTTGTTAATGAATGCATTAGTTGGCCATGAAAAAGAGTATAACACTAGGAGCAAAAGTTTTCAAAGGGGCAGGGCCTTAGGCCAAACCAAAAATTCTAGTTCTCACCGATATCCCTAAAGATTCCCCTAATAAAGATGCATCTAGAAAAGGATTTGTCACCCCAAATAAAACTTGTGTTCCTCCCCATGCTCAGATTGTGAAAAATCATGTCACCATCTGATAAACTTATAAATCTTCCTCCCAATACTGCCTTACCCAAATATGTTCCCTGTGACATAGCCCAAATCTTGAGTCAGATCAAGATTATTGTTCCTATTGTTGGATTTCTTAGGATCCATGAGCATAAGAAGAGGGCGTTCGAGTATTTGGGGCTTGAGGAAGAAAAGGTCACCTAAGGTAAAAATGTAAACAATGTAGAGGTTCCTCCTGCCATTGCAGAATTAGAAAAAACACAAGCATTGGAGGACCCCTAAGGTGAACCACCTGAGGTTTATTTGAGAACAGCACCTCTGGTGGATTCTCAACTGAAGGTGGATCCATTTTTCACTACTCTGACTATTAAGGATAAATTGTTACATAACTGTATGTTTGATTCATGAGCCTCATGCCACAATGTAATGCCTCTTGAGGTTGTGAATGAGTTGGATCTCAAAGTAACAACAACTTATGGGAAGTGCACTGCCATGGATTCCAGAGAGGTTCCAGTGGTTAGATGTGTCAAGGGTTTGATAGTGCAACTTGTAACATACCTAGGAAAAGGAACTTAAAACTAGATGTTGTTATTATTGATTGCTCTGCCAAATGGGGCAATGTTGTTATCAAGAAAATGGGTTGCTAGTGTGGGTGGAAGTGTGAAAATGAACATGTATTATGCCACCATACCAATTGAGGGAATCCTTGTGAAGTTACCTGGTGAAAATAAAATACTATATCTCATTGAGGACCCCAACAATGCTTCTTATGAAGTATTGCATGCAGAAATTGATATTGACAACTCTGTGAGCTATGTTGTTTTCAAGAATTATGAAATTGATCAATGCAGATATCCTGAGCAGATTGATTTTCCTGGGACTATGATGTTTGATGCAGCCCTTGAGAGATGTTGAAAAACTTGACATAGGCACAAAGGATAATCCTGAAAAAATGTGGTCAGATAGCGACTTGGATGGAAAAGAGAAACAATCATATGACCAGCTATTAAAGACATATCAGAACTGTTTAGCATAGTCATATCCAGAATGGCAGGCACTTGAAAATTTCCTTGATTTTTTTCTTTGAATCAGGGTGCTCGCCATTGTACAGTGTATAGTTCTTTGGTTTATTTCTGCTTTCGTGTTTTTCTTTTTGGTTCATCCTGGTCCTTGGCAGCCAGTTTTTGTTGGTTTCTCAATTTCTTCATTTACGGGAAGGTTATTGGTTCTGCTCTGACGAATATATTTCTTTTCTGTTGCCCAATGGTTTAGTTTTGGCACTTGTTATGCTAATTAGTTCTTGTGGCACTCATAGGGAGTGCCCATCCCCAAGTCAGAGCCAATGTTGGTGCTCAATTTGATCTCAGTCCCCATTTGTCCTTGAAATTATTCAGTTTCACAGGCTCTATCGTGTTTTCTACCTCCCCGTATTGATGCATGAAAGTTCTGTCCTCCATTTGGTTGCCATGATCCCAGTCTCTTCCTTTGGTCAAGGATCACTTTATGTCTATAATTTTTTTTCCGTTCCTCCATTCATGTGGAAGAATTTGTAACTTGGGCTTAAAATCAGGTTTTTCCCCTTCCTTCCATTTTCCACAGTCACGTTTTGTTTTCCCTGTCAATTTTTGTCCCAATACCTGTGGAAAAGTGGTCCTTTTTGATTGGATGCGGCTCGGTTGGATCACATTTGGGCCTTGTATCATTTCCAAATTACTGTCTTGAAAGAAAGCCTTGACTCATTTCCAGGTCAAATGATGATTTCCTTGCATTTTACGGTTTGACGGGTGTGTTTTGGGCCCATCAATTTATATCTCAGCATCTGTGGAAACGCGTCCCTTTCTGATTGGATGTGGCTCAGTGGGGAATTTTGAAACTCTTGCCTACTTCAACTCAAAACTTGTTCACGTGGAGCTGGCCGGCACTCATTTGAAAATTCATATTTTGGTTTTACACTTGGAGTTTCGCCAGGGAGACATGTGGAGGTATCCGAATATTGCCTTGCCAAGACTTAGACATTTTTTCAATGTGGTCGAGTATAGCTTTGTCAAACCATGGACATGTGGTGAGGCCGCTCTTGTTTGGGGTCTCTGCTTTTGGGGACCATCTCAAAATTGCGCCAAGCAGACACGTGGAGGCTTCCGACTGGACTCCTCTCTTTGCTTAAGCTTTTCAAAAACTTTCTGAAGGCCTGGGACACATGGAGGGACCACGCCTGTTTGGGGACCTGCCCCTAAATATTATTTTGAAGAAGCACAAGGAAGACACTTGGAGGTTTTCACTCACTCTACCCTTTCTTGGACTTTTCAACAACCAATGAAAACTTTCTCAGACCCTAGACACATGGTGCCTTTCACTGGTCCTTAAACTTTTTCAATAACTCTGCAGAATGAGACTGAGACACACTTTTTTGGGGAGGCACCATACCAAAGGTGCACCAAGGGAGATACATGGAGGCTTCTACTAGCTTTTATACTGAGACTTTTCAAAGGCCAAAAGGTGTTTTTCTTGGGCCCAGGGCACATGGAAGGCCTGCGCTTGTTTGGAAACTTGCCTTTGTACCTCACCTTTGTAGTTGCACCAAGGAAACATGTGGATGGATCTAATCTAAAGTTGAGAAGGGGTAGAATCAACAGTTGTTGTGCATTGCATCTATTTTTCTGCCATTTTTTGCTCCAAGACTCCTGGAGATGTGAATATGCATTATTTTTCATCATTTTTTGATGAAATTCCTTGTCATTTTTGTCTACAAAGTGCCATTGAATGGGTTTAGAACTTAATTTGTGAGTCCAAGGATTGTTAAGGTTGATATTTTGAAGTTGGAATTGCTCGGGCGCTTGCAAAAATGTGAATTACCAGAGAAGTTGGATGTGGGACAAAGTTGTAGAGGAAAGAAAGGGGAAAGGATGAAATGATGGAGGTTTCAGGCGTAAAGGATGAAAAAGGTGTTACCCTCGAGGGAAAAAAGGATTACCTATCATATCCAACTGTACAAAAGCTCTAGAAAATGATTAAAATAGGGATTTCTCGCATGACAGAATAAAGAGAATGATTAGAAGGACTGTCAAAAAGTTGTGGCATGACATCCTAGTCATTAGTCGAGGGTCTGGGAAATGTGATCAGTTCATGATTTGTCCAACTGGAAACTTTTTGTTGCAAATTTGTTAAACGCCACTTTCTGAGACAAATTGGTAACAAGCAAAGGTCCCTTGAATATTCTTCTTTTTGGGGGGGAAATTTGGGATGAGTGAGCAAGTAAAATGTATAAATGCAATGAGAATACTCACGTGAAAGGTTAGGGATTTGAATTCTTAAGAGAAAATTTGAGAGAGCCCATCTTCTTGAGAGACCAATCCGAAAAACTTGTTAATTTCCTGTGTTTTAGATTTCAATCACGTCAAGTTGGTTATAAGTGTACAACCCTTTACAAGCTTTGAGATTGTTCAAAGAAACTTTCCCCTAATGATAAATCTAATCAATTTCAAGTTAAACTGTATCAATCTTGGAGCAATTTGTGTCTAGTTTATTTCAGAATGTTTGTAAGTAGTTTTTCTTATTCCTATTGCAATCTTTTGTTAAAGTTTCTCTAAATCACACAGGACCTCATCCCTGTGACAGTTTAGTGGCATTTGAAATTTCATTTCAAGAAGAGCCTTCATCCTGTAATGAGATAAACAATTTAAAATCACTTCACTGTCATTTGTTGATAAAGATTATCTATAATCCTTTGAGTGTATCTTAGGTGTTATGGAACCAGTGATCTTAATAGATATTTTGAAAGTCTTCATGCACAACTTTTTGTGTTAAGATTCTCAGGGTTATATGGTAATGTTTTAATGAATCTGGGTATCAGCATTGATGCACACCTGTCCATTTGAATATTATGTTAGCTATTTGAATCTTTTTTATTTTTTATTTTTAAAATTAACATGCTGAATATGGAAAGTTTTGGCATAATCCATTTCATCCCACTTAGATCTCACCACCAAAATTACTTCATTAAAGTAATGAATCATCCCATGAACTACCCTTGCAGATTTCATCTCCCTTTACATATCCACACATGTATAATCTTCCTCCAAAATATCAGAATTTATCTTGCATTTTATGATTGTATTTGATGTGGATTCTATCTAGATAAATATCACAAGTATCATTTCACCCAAGTTTTCAACAAATTCCTTCCAAATTGATGCTTGTGATCACATCTAATATGTCTTCTCAGTAGCTCGTGTATGATGTATTAAATGTATGCAATGCTTGTGTGACAATTATTTTGAATGATAATTTCATTTAGTAGTTACATTTAATCTCATATTGAGGTTCTAAAAAGTATGAGGGTTTGAAACAAAATATATCCCTCTATCTTTCAAGCCACCCTTCAAGTTCTATCACCTTGGTTTAGGTAGAGCTATAAAGTAGTAAGAAAACAACCAGGGGGATCCTTAGTCACATGCCTCCCTAAACATCCTGACAATGGCATTGTCAAGTGTAGATAGATCAGACCTAGACCCTGGTTATAACGACTGTGAGAACACACCTAAACGGTTTATCATCCGGGAGCTCCCTCCTCATTTGTTACCTTGTATGGAGTGTTAGACAGCGGGAAAGTCAACAATGTACATACTGATGAAATATGAGAAAACTAAAAATCATGATAATGTGACATCCTATCTTGCCAACATCCTCATGGTCAAGATAATACCACGACCCTATCGGGATGCATTGTACAAGTTTTTTACTTGCTAATTTTTTATTTTCCCATTGTATTTCGAATATCTCTTACTTTTTGAGGATATGAGCCCTATCCAAAAACTATGTTCTTTTATGTTAAACGGCTAATATTTGAAGATGTAGAATATATCTTGGAGAGTGCCCCATATTTTTAAGCATGTGCAAGTGTACGAATCAAATTAGTAGATGTTTACCTATGTTTAATAATCTTGATAATATATGGACGATCACATGATAAGGTTATAATGGTGGCCACCATTGGGAACTCGTACCCCAAAATGGGTCACACATGGTGGAAACATGGTTCATAGATAAATCAAAATACACCATGAAATAAGAAATAACACATGTATATATCAATAAAAAATAGATAAAAGTGTTTATTATGTTATAATCCATAATATTAGTGATATAGAAACATCATAGTATAAATTAAGCATGTCATAAACCACAATATTAATAGTATAAATCCCATTGAAGTTGAAATAAAGTAAGGCTATAAATAAAATTAGTAATCCCATTATAGAAACGTTAGAGTAAACATCAAGTGTGTCATTTAAATCAGAGTAATAATATGTACAGTGATAGAAACAATAGTGTAGAGAAATTTACACAATAGTATATAGAAATATAGTCATATGTAGGCATAGATCTAAAAGCATAGGGAATCCATAGTGTCACAAAAACAATCACAAGAATGCATAATGTGCTACATGCATAGGAATAAGTGAATACACATAAGATAGGCATAGAGCCAAGATATTGGGACACCCATGGTGTCACAAGAAAAATAAGGCACTCAAGTCATATAACCCACACAATCATGGAATTATTATCAAACAAGAAAATAATAGTACAAGATATTAATGATCAAATAAAAAATGTAACTAGAATAATCTTCTGAAAGTTGGTGTGAACCTCATATTCATGCATATGGAAGGTATTTTATTCACACGTCATTTGTATTCATTATGGTAGACCGGAGTACATGATTTTATTCATTCTTCGAATATACATCCTTTTGATATTTGTGGGAAGTGAAACCATGATAGTTATAAATGTCGGTTCACCAATATCCCTACACATAGGTCTATCAAAATAATTAATAGGAATTTTGGGTGGGCCACCCCACTCAAGTGAAAGGAAACCATTTCGACACTCAGAAATTCCTATGTACATCAGAGGTTAATACTTCAAGCAATGGTGAACAATTTATTCTCAAGAAATGCCAAATGATCTTGATGATATCTTAAAGAAAGACTAGCCCATGTTAGCATATATAGAAGCATTTTATTTTTTATTTTTTAGGAAGTCATGAAATCTATTTTTTAGCACGCTTTAACAAGTTTTGGTATCTTACAATTTTTAATAGCATTAAAATTATTTATGGGATTCAATTAGTATGATTATATAATAATATATTTTCATAAACTCTATTTTCAAGTTCACTTTTTTATCTTTCCAATGGATCTCATAGTTCACTAATTAGGTCAATGGGCTATGAGATAAGACCCTGACATGGAACACTTAAAAATGATAATATAATATTTAGACTTTGTCCTCTTTTTCCCACTCAAATTCACCTCAAATGTATGTTGATGTAATCTCCATGAAGGGTGAACCTTTCCTTATTCCAATTTGGAACCCTTCATTTGATGACCATTAAAATTCCATTTGGAACACTTCATTGTAGTATTCTTCCAACCTTTCATCTAACCACATTATTTCACTATAAATAAATGGTTTCAAATGAAGATATAGGTTTGAAATTTGAAATGTTTCATATACATAAGTAAAAGTTGCAAGTTTACAAGTTTGGAGGCATAAATATCTCATATAAATAGTTTTCCCCATTTTATATATCTTTATTTGTAGATAATTTAAAGGCATGCATTCTCCTATAGATTTTTCCCACTTTGTTGTGAAATTTCGGTAAGATATTAACCAAATAAACTCAACACAATCCCATAATAAATTACTTCAATTTTTATTGCCAAATGAAACAATTAAAGTTCCATGAGAGGACCCTTGAAACATAACCAAATAGTTTTATATGAAATAATACAAAGGATTATTCAATGCCAACCTTCATATCATCCAGATATAGTCCCCTAGTATCATTCATATTTACACTCCTAATATATCTCTCACACATCCCAACATATCTCCTAGAACATATCTCACTCAACCTATTATAATGTTGAATTGTTATTACATACTCAGTACCATACACACACACACATAGAAAATAATATATTATCCTAGGTAATATGATTTCCTCAACCACAATATGATTTCAGTCAGGAAATGACTCATTTACAATAAAATATTACGCTCATATAAATAGATAACCTCTTGCACATATTATATCTACCCATACAAATAATGGTGATCAATAAATAATTCCTAACATTTTACCTTCATAAATGTAGACACAAGGAAAACTTCAATCACTTGTACTCCTTCAACATATCACCCTGATACTTGCTCATAATTTGTATGCTTTTTTTCATGATATCCAACAACATTTGGGATGCATTTTACAAGTGGTTAACCAACAACTACAATAGGATGGTTTTCCATAGTGGTTAAGAAATAACCAAAAAAGGATGGTTTTATAGGTTTAACCAACAACCTATATATCATGATGTTACAATACTCTTTCATCTTCATCACTTTCTTACATTTAGAAAATAAAAATAGATTATACTCACTAATTACAATTTTTAACAGGAATGTACTTTCTATTATTTTTCACTGAACAAATAGAAATGAAAACACATAAATAAATAAATATTCCACAATCCTCATTTTTTGGTCCATCATTTGCGTCAACAAGTGAGAGGTTGCTGATCCAAATCCTTCCTTTTTTCATCCCTCCTCTAATTGAAATTTATTTAATTTTCGTTATCAAATTCCTAAAATTGAAGCTCACCTACAAGTTATGAGGAGTAAACCACCCACAAGGTGAAAATACCTATTTTGAAATAGACGATAGATTCTACCGAAAATGCATCCATAAGGAATTTTATTTTAATTTTTTGACACTTTTAAGATGGAATATTTTGACAAATATCGTTAACAAAATGACAACAAGACATAAACAATAATGATGATTTGACATAAATATTGTGTTTGAATAAAATTGAATCTAACAATTCGACATTTTAAAAGTAATTAATATTTTGATGCTAATACAACATGATGAGAAACATGACAAACATGTTATTTAAAAACATGCATTGTTTTTACAATTGACACAAAATCACTGAAAATTAATGATGCTTTTAAAAGCTAACCTTTTTCTTTTGTGTTAGATGTAGGTTATTATTTATCCTTTTATTTATTTATCAGGATAATTCTTACACTTGTGTTAGCCCTACACTTGTTGGGTTAGCTTGCTTAGGTGTACTAGTTGTGTGGAGTTAGCTTACTAGTTGTGTTGAGTTAGCTTCTCAGTTATGTGGAGTTAACTTACTAGTCTTTTGGAGTTAACTTAACTGCTAGTATCAATTAGTGGGAGTTCTTCACCACTGATTTAGGTAGTAGTTACACTTCCCTCCTCCTATATGTACATCTTTATTATTGAGTAATTCAAGTCATTGTATTGTAATGTATTGAACATTATGATATTATGATGGATTTCCATATATGGTATTTTAGCTCTTCTATTTTTCAAATCTAATGTGGTGTTCTATTATCATTTGAGATCATGTCTTGGAACAATCTTCTTATCGTTCCTTTCATGGTATTAGAGTGATAGATGATGTAGACATCCATCTGTAGGTTTTTCTTTACAAGAAAGGGTTTATTAATTTCATGTATTCAAAATTTGTTAGCACTTTTCTAAATTATGCATTTTTATGCAAAACAAAGTGCGCCATTGAATTTAGAAGGTGCCAAAACCCTATAATCAACTGTAAACTCAACCATGTTTTGAGACAGTCAAATTTGGATGCAGATCTATACCCTATGGTGCATTATTTTATCCATTGCATTGTTTTACAGATCATTCTTTCACCCTCAGGATATTTTGGTTTTGGATGCACTTTTATATAAATTTTACCCTCTAGGTGCATTCTTTTATCCTTTGGATATAAGCATATACCTTCTAGATGCATTATTTTACCCTTTAGATATTTTGTTTTAGATGTAGTCTTTTATCCACTAGACGTAGATCGGTACCCTCTAGATGCATACTTTTATCCATTGGATATAAGTGTGCCTTCTGATGCTTTCTTTTACCCGGATACATATCCACTAGACACAGATTTGTACCCTTTGGATGCATTATCCATTAGATATTGTGTATCTGAATATTTTTGTTTTGGATGCATTCTTTTATCCACTGGATGTAGATCTGTACCCTCTGGGTGTATTCTTTTATCCATTGGATATTGATGTGTACTCTCCAGATGCAATGATTTACCCTCTGGACATTTAGGTTTTGGGCGCAAGACTTTTATCCTTTGGTCGCAAGCCTGTATCATGTGGATGCACTCTTTTACCCTTTGGACATTTGGATTTCAAGTGTACCTTTTTTAAAAAAATGTCAACATTAAAATATTATTTTAATTGCAAAACCTTCTAGATCTCAAAACTTTTGATCCGTAGCTCGAATTAAGGTGATCTTTTTTTTTGAAATTGTGTATTTTTTGAGATCTACGCATTGGTAGACATTTTTATACATGTATTTCAAATGTAAAAGGTAATTTTACTCATTTTAATATTTACATGCACTCAATTATAATGTGCCAAATTTTGGAGGGTTTTGTAATCACTTGTGGATGTAATTTCGGTTGAGCCCGACGTCCTAAAATTTTTGGTGTTGCATTCTTGTATTTATGGGTGTATACATTTATATCTCTCTTGTTTGTTGAGATATTTTGGATCTATGTATTTTCAACACTTTTTTTGGCATGGTGATAGTCTCTCTTGTGGGGGAGATATTCTGGTGAAGCCCAGTGTTATTTTTTCAGTGTTCGAGTAGTTGATTTTGGAAACTCATACAGATATGTGGTGTCACTCTACCCATTAAGCAGTATGGGAGGGTGTGGTGTTTAATATTCTTTGGGTTTCGTGATCCTTTCTTTGTTATGTCTTGATACTTCTTCTTTAGCTTTTGTCCTTGCCTTGTTACCTTGGCTTTTGTTGGATCGTGGCACTCTTATTTATTTGGATCTCATATCCTTTCCTTATTGCCTTGGTTATTGTTCTTGCGTCGTGACACACCTATTTGTAGCAATTAATCTTGTTTCTTTGGATTTTATGTCCTTGCCTTGTTACCTTGGTTTTTCTTGGATCGTGCACTCCTATTTATTTTGGATCTCGTGTCCTTGCCTTATTGCCTTGGTTGTTCTTGGATCGTGGCACACCTATTTGTAGCAGTTGATCGAATTATGTTTGGTGTTTTTTTGTCACTTTTGACATCACTCCATTGATAGTCTCCTTATATGGAGCTATTCTGGTGAAGTCCAGTGTCAGTTGTTTTTGAGTTCTATGATTGAGAAGTGGATTCAGACCACCGTGCACACCACACTTCTTCTAACATTGTACTGAATTTTTAGATCCGAGCTTCTTGAGGATATCTTGCAACGTGAGATTTTTCTCTCTCTACTTTATTATTAGTGGTTTTGGGTACCTTACAGTGTCCAATTTTACCTAGTTATTGTACGTGGGTACCTCATCAGGCCTTGTTTCCAGGACCAACCTTATTTTCCACCCACCTAAGCTATTCTTACAGGAGGGTGTTAGTGTTGGTTATTATTTATCATTTTATTTATTTATTAGGATAATACTTACACTTGTGTTATCCCTACACTTGTTGGGTTAGCTTGCTTAGGTTTACTAGTTGTGTGGAGTCAGCACTTACTAGTTGTGTTGATTTAGCTTCTCAGTTATGTGGAGTTAGCTTACTAGTCTTTTGGAGTTAACTTAACTACCAATATCAGTTAGTGGGAGTTCTTCACCATTGATTTAGGTAGTAGTTGCACTTCCCTCCTCCTATATGTACATATTTCATTATTGAGTAATTCAAGTAATTGTATTGTAATGTATTGAGCATTATGGATTATGATGGATTTCCATATATGGTATGTTAGCTCTTATGTTTTGCAAGGACACAAGATCCAAATAAATAGGAGTGCCACGATCCAAGAAAAGCTAAGGTAATAAGCCAAGGACACGAAACCTAAAGAAACATTATCAACACATAATAAGGCAAAGACACAAAACTCAAAGAATTAGTATCAACACCATACCATCCCATACTGTTGAATGGGTACAGTGATACCAAAAATCTATATGAGTTGCCAAAATAAACTACTCGAATACTGATAAACTACCACTGGGTTTCACCAGAATAGCTCCCCCGTAAGAGAGAAGATGGATGTCTACATCATCTATTGCTCTGATACCATGAAAGGAATGATAAGAAGATTGTTCCAAGCCATGATCTCATATGATAATTGCACACCACATTCAATTTTTAAAACAGAAGAGATAAAATACCATATATGGAAATCCATCATAATCCATAATGCTCAATACATTACAATACAATGACTTGAATTAGTTAATAATAAATATGTACATATAGGAGGAGGGAAGTGCAACTACTACCTAAATCAGTGGTGAATAACTCCCACTAACTGATATTGGTAGTTAAGTTAACTCCAAAAGACTAGTAAGCTAACTCCACATAACTGAGAAGCTAACTCAACACAACTAATAAGCTAACTCCACACAACTAGTACAACTAAGCAAGCTAAACCAACAAGTGTATGGATAACACAAGTGTAAGAAATTATCCTAATAAATAAATAAAAGGATAAATAATAATGTACACTAACAAAAAATTCTTTCATGCAATGATATCACTATTTCAAGCTAGGATTGTTCTACAGGGTAGATCCGCGGACATTTCATTTTGGGTGGTTTAGTATATATTGCACACACTAGCAAGGCAACAATGCAATTGAGGCACATACTTGTCCAATCGAATAAAAATAGATTTCAACAATGCCCTTTCTAGTATGAATGCATATGATAAATCGAAAATTGTGTTTTCTTCTTCCAATTATCTACTTGCTTTCTATCATGAAGCTTTCCACCAATTGTAGAACAAAAAAAATTCTGACTGCAATAAATGACAAAATGATTGGTCTCCCACTTGAAGAACAACATGTAACAATTAATTTTAACATTATAATGATTAATTATTTTTGAATGCAATAATAATAGTAATTTTATCTTTTGCAGAGAAGAATTATAGCTGGAATATCTCATAAGGAGGCTATTTCTCAGGGTAAATCCCCTTGAGAGGTCTCTGGTGATTCTGATATGGATTCAGCGGAATCAATCCCACTTTGATTACCTTGTCAAAAAATACCTAGGGGGTTGATAGCTCCACCACTCTTACCACCTATCTCATCACAATTTTCTATAGGTATAAAGATTATTGTTTATAATTAAGCTACTAGGAGGAACCATAAACAAGTTATGTGTTCTATAAGTGGTAAAGTATTTTAATATTTCTACATTTTTGTTTTCATAAAGTTCTAACTTTGGTGGTCTAGATCAAACTTATTCTCAGTGTCAAGGTTGAATGGTCACGTCTCCGAGCATGCAAGGTAATGTATAATGTTTAGCATCTTTTGTTTACTTGTAAATATTTTATTTAGTATTTAAAAGGGTATAATGATTAATTTTTTAATGCTTTACAGTTTGCTTCTTGCAGTTAATATACCTTCACAACATATTCAAAAAAGTTCTCTGGTATCGTCAACGCATACTATACAAACAACAAGAAAATTTGTAGGCAAGAATATAAAGTTTTATGTCGACTCTGGAGGAATAGTTCATCTAGTAACCTCAGAATTTCTAGGTTTTTTACTAGGTGGTTTCTTCAGTACAATGGGCACCCATATTTTGAACCAGATCAAGCTCAATGATGAGTTTTTGGGCTTTGATAGTGGTGACGTAGAGAAGGGTAACTATTTTGTCATGTATGGTATGATACAATCTACTCCACCTCCTCAACTACAAACATAAAAAGATGGCCATGAAATAAGAGACTCTCCTCCTCCAAGTAAAAATCTACTCATAAATGATCAGAAGACAAATTTTGGCTTCAAAAATCTGATATCAGACAGTATAGGGGCCACAATTCAGGAATTTTCTATGTTTGATGTGGAATCGGTGCACACTTGGGAGAGAATGGCCAAAATTTTGATCAAAGAAATAAATACCAGATACCATAATCACACTCAAAGGAATTCATTGTTCACTTCCATAGAGAGCTAACAAGCAAGGCTTGACATTTTGCTAAACAAAGCTCAGTCAGGTACAATTTTATATAATAATGATTATGCTGATGATATTTTAGGTATAATGTTAAATAGGTTGGATAATCTTAATGTTGAAGCCCAGTTGTACTACAACAAATGGGCCGGAGACAAAAGTAATGTTTTAATTACAAATGCAGAAAAAGAGAAAATTATGGTAGGTCATCTTTACATGTAAAATTGTGATATTATGAGCATTGCAATAAATTATTTAGACTTATCTTATAGACTAATACATTTCTATTTCTATTTTGTAGGAAAAATATGAAAATTTAAAGAAAAAAGTAGTTGTATTTGATGCACATTTGAAGAATGCCCGCAAAATATTGAATACATTTATATAGTTGAAGTAAAAAACTTTTATTATTAAATAAACAAAATAATACATTGAAAAGGATAATCAAGGAGCATAATATGGATCCAAATATCTTACTGAAGGAAAATATAGATGTTGATCCATCACTTTTTTCATCAGGAGATGTTGTGAGGGAGGAGAAAAATATTCTTCAAAATATCAATAGTGCAACATAGGATTTGCAGGCATCAAGAGTTTTAGTAGAGAGCACTATACAAACTGAGAAAACTCCGCCTCTTATGCAAGAAAAATATCAAGCTTCCCCTGCAACAAAAAATAGAAAAAAATTAGTTTCACCATGTGACAGGTGTGTTGTCACAATTAAAACATTGGTGTACGAATTAAAAGGTAGTGGCCAGCCAATTTTTTCTTTTTTATTTTGTGTGGGAGAAGTAAGGACAACTATGATTTAGAATCATAGGCAAAAAAAAATATTCTCTCGTACTTTGTTCTTATATGATAGAACTTTCCCAAAAACTTTGAAAATAATTGTCAACCCATCATTTTGTAATTATATTGGCTGAAAATGCTTTATGAAAACATGTATGTCTTCATAAAGTAATCCGCATCTTGATAGAATGTATACAAGACTAATTTTGAATTGGAAATGTATTTAATGTTGTATCGCATTTATTGAAATTTTTCTACAATTTAATATGCAAACTTGTAATTGGATTTCTGCTTACTATGAATGTTTTTAACATTACTATTTGGAGATGTAAAGCATGGTTTAAGACACTTAGTGTTTGTTTTTTTGAAAATATTTATGTTTCATAAAGAGATAAAACATTAATCAATAATCACACAGATAGATCCAAATAAATCACTATTTTTATTTCAATAATAAAACAAAATATAAAAAATGAATTTGTTACAAGTAAAACAACACAGTCTATTAAGACCAGTTGATTATCATTAATCAATATGAAATATATCAATATATCAAATCATTGTCAATAGCGTCAAGAATGTATACAATAAATTATAACTTTGACAATTGAAACAATCCTAGAGAAACCTATCCATTTGTGTCTTGCAATTCTACTGAATTGGTAGTATGTTCAGTGGATGTGTTAGAATCCCCCGGATCAGTCATAATGTTACCGACTCCTCTTTTTTCCATGAGTGAATTCCATAGTGCAAGTTCTCTCTCATAAGGAAAATTTTCCTCAGAGTAACTAGATACATATAATCTTAAACAAATTTCTAAATTTATATCCAATATGTTATGGAATTTTGATTTTACAAAGGACAATGCACTGAATCCTCTCATCTTCAACAAATCCCATAATCATAGTTTGAGAAAGTTATTATAGCTTAATATACTCACTCAAAATCTCTCGTAAAATACTGCTTGAATAAAGATTCTTCCAAAGTCTTCTAATGGAACCATTTTCATTTGGCTTGTCCAGAAACCGAAATTGCTCTAGCATAGTGGTGGAAAAATCCTGTGACTGAGAACTCAGTAACTTCTTTTGTAAAATACCTTCAACAAAAACTCTATTTATCTCATCACACTTACAAAAATGTTCTATTAGACTGTTCATGTATTTGATAAATAAAGTATTGATGGATGTTTCAGGTATGCCTCCAGCTATATTCCAAAACTGTAGATTGACAACTCCCATTGCTTCAAGTAATTTATTCTTTTTGAATCGTTCATAGATCTATGTAGATAAAGATTGAGAAATATTTTTCAATTTATTTCGAGTGTCACATAATATTGTTTCATATAAATTGTGTGTCACTCTTACTTCTTCCATTTCAGACCCATCCAAATCTTCTCTTCTCTTAAAAGTATGAAGTGGTATCTCTTTCCCATGTGTTGTTATACACAGATGATCATGTATATTTAATTTTAAGTAGCAACAAGGATTCTTAAGGTTTGTTAATGCATTCCATATTTTTAAAATAGGACCTTGAAAACTTCCATTTGACAAATATAAACTATCTAGACTCATGCACACACATTTTCTCAGTCTTATGAAGTATGTTATGTAGATGCAATGCTCTTGCAGATGTTTCATCAAAACATTTATCTCCTTCAACATTGGTAAAATACCACATAGTGTAAGTAAAGTTTTAATATCTGTTAGACGGTTGTTGTCACTTACCCTATAAATGTGTAATTTCAAATTTTTTTGAAATTTTTGGTCAAGTGACCCCTTTGCCTATTTTGTTTTCCTTTGTGAAGTATTATGGATTGGAAAAATCAAAACAATTAGTCATTTTTTAGTGTTTTAGGTATGTTTGAGTGTATTGTGGTGATTTCAAGTTTTGGAGGAACAGGTTCCTTTGGGCCTTTTGTTCCCTGCATCCCTGTTTTCCTCGCATTGTTTTGGATTGTAGTGTTTTGCAAACATTTTCTTTTCCCATGGAATTGTTCCATCCAATCCCTTGTTCCCCACACCTGCTTATTCACCGTAACGCCTTTGAACCCAAAAATATTTGTTTTATATTCATGCAGAGATTTTGTAATTGGGCGAAATTGTTCCCCATTTATCATCATTCCCTACAATCTTGTAACTCCCACGTTCCAAACTTTGTATTACAGATACTTCGAATGTTTTAAGAACCCACGACCCTTTTTCCTTTGGACCTTGTGTTCCCCGAAATCCTAATTTGTCCACACTAATCATGATATCTTTATATTGCGAGTTTCTCGGATATATTAGGTACTCCCAGACCTTGTTTCACCCAACACTCAGTTCCTCGCGAACCTCCCCTCTCCGCATTCTATTGAGTTTGTTTTTGTTGTGGGTACTTTGGATGATTTTGGAACCAATGACCATTTTTCCCTCGGGCCTCCATTTCCCTGAAATCGTGTCATATCTACAGTATATGGGGTAAAGTGATTTAAAATGTTCTTTTAATATCTTGGTTCCTTGCTTTCTGTGGTATCACTCATTTTAACTGTTTCTATCAAATTGTTTCAGTACAAAATGGGGTAAAATGTAATTCATTTTCACCATTTTGATTTGTGAATTCCAACTGTGTCTTCACTCCTCGTGCCCTCCAAGACGGTTTTAGCCATATCTTTCTCAATTTTCATCCATTTTCAAAAATTCAAATTGCAATTGGGTCATTGTCAAAGTGTCGTTCTTTTCATAGAAAATGTGAGTCATTTCATGCCCATTTGATTTAACTTGGTGGTTTTTTGTTTTTATGCCCTATCCTTTGATTCATTCCTGAAAACTATTATTAAGTTCCATTTCTCTGAGTTATTCCCTGTACCTTTCATCATGAAGTTCTAGTATGGTGGTTATTAACATATTTCCTCCTTGGATACTTTTGTACCAAATATTGAGGATATTTACATTAGACATCTGAATCTAAATGATTTATGGGCCCGTATTTATGAAGATACCCCCACTATTATGGCCCAATGTATTAAGAATTGTGGAATTGCCTATGTTGTTAGGTTTCCCCTCTCTGTCCAGTGCAATGATATTCTCATTGCTTTTGCCTCTTGTTTTGACCCTTAAACCAAGGAAGTTAGAGATCCCCACGACCAATTCATTGCTAAACTTGATACCATTTGTATAAATGCAACTTTAGGAATCCCAGTGTCTGAAGACTGTAACACCCTAACCTTGGCCCAAGCTTAGAATCTCTTTGATCAAGATAAGGAAAGATATAAAGAAATGATATCCAAATCATGGCTCAAGGCCCCAAAGAGAGGAATTTTAAAGTTTCCTAAGGTCATATACAAGCCAGATTTTAAGGAGGAACTATCTGATATGATTTACATGTTGGCTAGATTGATGGGTCTACCTTCTACAATTAAGTTTCAGTTCTGTATGTGTGTATATATCAACATCATTTGTGAAGGAAAGAAAAATTTGAACTATGGAGAAATAATTTGTGAAAATTTGAGTGAGAAACTGGTGAATGTGCCTCAAAGCAAAAATTTTCACATGACCTCCTACCTCATGTATACAATTGCATCCTATAGGGTGTGGGTAGGGTTATCCTCTCAGGATGACAAAAAGAATGAACCAGTCTATGATTTTTAACCACGGCTCACTTTTGAGAATAGTAAATTTCACCACAGGAGGGTAAATGATGTTTTTACCATGTTCATAGTTAGGCTCCTAGAGGGAAATACAATTGAAAGAGTGTCTGCAGAAGCAATGCAGTTGATATCAACTTATGGCAGCCTCTTTATTCAATTAAAAAAAAATCCTACATCAGGCTAGCTGGTTTTGAAGGTTCACCTAACATGTCACCCATGTACTACAATGATAAATTGGTTTTGGTATAATTTTGTAGATAACTGGACATGCTTCATAGGACATGTAGGGAAAAGAAAAACAAAAGTATCCAATTCCCTATTTCTTTGGGAAATTATACATGTAGATATTCCCTAGATGCTCAAAATATTGAAAGGACAATTATTGATTTCAAGTTCCATCCATACCAGAGAAGATCCTCTTTTGATATCAAGGGGTTCATTTCACAACATTTGAGAATGTCCTATTATCATATCCCCACCATGAAATATTATTGGGAAGATTGTTCTGATGAGTATGAGGTGAGGAGGAGATATTTTGGAAGAATTTCCCTACAACAGATCAAGGACTTCAATGTGTACCAGGTAAATATTCCTGAGGATTTGGAGGATGACAATGAGAGATTATATTTTTTAGCGTATCTTAAAACTATTCAACACATGCCCCTCCCAACCATTGATTGGTCCCAAAAGAAGAGGAATTAACCCTTTGAAATGAAAAATCCAGTTCTTGCAAGGACCAAACATTGGTTCAATAATAAAATGAAATAATATGATCAAACTGTAAATAAATCTTCCACTCAAGAGGATTCTTCTTCACACAAGGAGGCTCTCATTCCTTCTCAACAAGTTTCAAAAGTTCCATCTCAAATGAATCCTTCCTCTTCGTCATTGGTTTCCTCAACCAAGGTGTATATGAAAAAAGATAAGGCTAAAGAGATAGAGAAAAATGAAGAAACACCCAAAAAATGGTAGAGCATGAGAAAGCTCAAGAATCCACTAAATAAGTTGCTCCTACTTTTGAGAAAGTCTCACATATTTCAGGAGAAGAAATAAAAACCACTGAAGATCCATAAAGGAATGAGTCAGATCAAGGTGATGGTCAGCATGAAAAGAATGATCAAGAGGAAGAAAGTGAGGAAGAGGAGGACCTAGTAATTATAGAGCCAGACATTGGGAAAACAGATGCCTCGAGAACTAAGATTATGTTGGTATCCAAATTTGTTCTCCTTTTCAAACTGAGAAACATCATAGATTTGGCATGGAGCTTAGAGACAAATAGATCATGATGTATGTCGTTTTGTAGCTGGGAATGAGATCTAACTGGCCCTTTGTCACTTAGATTTTTGGAGAGATAGATAGCACCTTTAAGAGGATTTGACCTATCCTCACTAATTTAGGTCGTGCCTTTCGACCAGGGTGAGAGGACTCGTAGTATAACCTTTGTTTGATGAAGGAGATGGAGATATCCTTCTTTTGCACAAATTTTATGAAGAAAACCTTGGGAAAGTATGATCAATACTCCGTAATTTAACTCTCAAGAGTTGTCACTTCTAAAAGATGGAGATACTTTCAAACCAAAGCTAAGGTTATTGAAGACATTATGAAATCCTGATTGTTCTGCATATTTTAGTAAATAGATTTAGTTCCTTTGTGGATATACATGGAAAAACAAGGGTACTTCATGATGGATTCATGGTTTTTGAGTAATTTTGGTGGGAGATTAAGCAGGATAAAGTTGATTATACCAAATCATTGAGAAACTTCACAACAATGGACAACTCAACAACAGAAAGCTTCAAAATAGTTAAGACATTCCTTCAACCATAAGGTGTGCATCAATGGAGGTCCAGATTTGCACATTTTCACACAATATTTGATAATCTAGCACAAATGCTCAAGTTAAAAGACTCAATTAAACACCAAAATCTCTGATCAATCATGCCTAAGGTACACCCAAAGACTTACAAGCAATCTTTATCAACAAATGACAGTGAAGTGATTTTAAATTTGTTTATCTCATCACAAGATGAAGGCTCTTCTTGAAATGAAATTACAAATGCCACTAAATTATCATAGGGATGAGATCTAGATTTTAATGTAAAATTGCAATAGGAACAAAAGAAACCATTTGTAGACATTTGGAAACAAAGAAGACACAAATTGCTAGAGATTGAACACAAATTAATTTCAAAATTGCTTAGTTTCATCGGCAGGGGAGAGCTTCCAGAGCAATCTCAGAGCCTGCCAATGGCTATACATCTGTAACCAACTTGACATGATAGAAAATCTAACACATAAGAAATTAACTAGGTATCTCAGACGAGTTTCTCAGGAGATGGATTTTCTCAAATTTATCTCATGAAATTTCTTTTCCTGACCCTTTGCAAGAGTATTCTCATTGCATTTATACATTTCACTCGCTTACTCATCCCAAATATCCCCCCCAAAAAGAAGAATATTCGAGGGACCTTTTCTTGTTGCCAATTTTCCTCAGAAAGTGACATTTAACAAATGCACATCTGAAAGCTACTAGGTGGACAAATTATGAACTGATCACATTTCTCAGACCCTCGACTAATGACTAGGATGTCATGCCATAACCTTTTTGACAATCCTTTTAATCATTCTAATTCTTTCATGTGAGAAATCCCCATTTCAATCATTCTCCAGAGGCTCTGTATAGCTAGATCTGACAGGTAATCCTTTTCGCTCTTGAGGCAACACATTTTTCATCTTTTGTGCATGCAACCTTCATCATTTCATCCTTTTCCCTCTTTTTCCTCTACAACTTTTCCCTGTATCCAGTTTCTTTTTTAATTCACGTTTTCACAAGTGCCCGAGCAATTCCAAATTCAAAATATCGACCTTAACAATCCCTGGACTCACAAATTAAGTTCTGAATCCATTCAATGGCACTTTGTAGAAAAAAACAACAAGGAATTTCATCAAAAAATGATGAAAAATAGTGTGTATTCGCATCTCCAGTGAGTCTTGGAGTAGAAATGGTGAAAAAAAAATGCAATGCACAGCAACCATTGATTCTACCCTTTATCTACTTTATATTACAGTCGTCCATGTGCTCCCTTGGCGCAACTACAAAGGAGAAGCACAGGGGTAGGTTTCCAAACAATCACGGGTCTTCTACGTGCCCTGGGTCCAAGAAAAATGCCTTTTAGCCTTTGAAAATTCTCAATATAAAGGGAGCCTGTGGAAGCCTCCATGTGTCTCCATGGCACACTTTGAGATGGTCCCCAAAAGTGGAGACCTCAAAAAAGCGCGGGCTCACCACGTGTTTCAGTCTAGAAAAATTGTTTAAAAATTTTAGGGATCAGCGGAAGGCGCCATGTGTCTAGGGTCCGAGATAGCTTTCCTTGGCCGTTGAAAAGTCAAAGCAAGGGAAGAGTGAGTGAAAGCCTCCAAGTGTCCTCCTGGCAAACTTCTTCAAAATAAAATTTAGGGGCACGTGTTTTTTCAGTCTCCAAACAAGCACGGTCCCTCCTCATGTCCCAAGCCTTTATGAAGTTGCTTGAAAATTTTAAGTATGGAAATGAGCCGGCGGAAACCTCCATGTGTCTCCCCGGTGCAACTCCAAGGCCAAACCAAAAGGCAAATTTTGAGATGAGCGTCAGCCCTCCACATGGACAAGTTTTGAGTTGAATTGGGCCTTAGAGTTTCAAAGTACCTTTTCGAGCCAAATCCAACCAGAAATGGCTACGTTTCCACATATGCTGAGATATAAATTTGACGGGGAAAACCACACTTGTCAAACCGTAAAATGTAGGAAAATCACCATCTGTGCCCAGAAATGAATCCTTCTTCAAGGATAGAGAATTTGAAAATGATATAAGGCCCAAATATGATCCTCTAAGATGCATCCAATCACGTTTCCATAGATACTTGGGACAGAAATGAGAGGGAAAACAAAACGTGACTATGGAAAATGGATGGAAGGGAAAAAACACGAGTTTTCACCCAAGTTATAGATCTTTTCACATGGACAGAGGAGCGAAAAACAAATTATGGACTTTAAGTGATCCTCGACTAAGGAAAGGGCTAATCATGGCAACCAAATGGAGGACAAAAATTTCATGCATCAATACGGGGAGATAGAAAAGATGACAAAGCCCGCAAACTGAAGAATTTCAAGGAAAAATGGGGCGAGACCAAATTGAGCACCAACATCACCTCGACTCGGGGATGGGCACTCCTTGTGAGTTCCACAAGAACAAATAGAACACCAAGTGCCAAAAACAAACATTGGTCAATAGAGGCAAAGAATAATCTTGTAGAGCAAAGAAACCATAACCATCCTCCAAAAAAAAACTGAGAAACCAGCAAAACCAAGTCACCAAGGACCAGAAAAAACAAAAAATATAAAAACATGAAAGAAAAATGAAACCAAAATACTATACAATGTACAATGGAGTATACCTTGATTATGAGAAATCAATCAAGGAAATGTTTCAAATGCCTTCCATTAACAGGCAATTCAAGAAGTTCCCCGTATAAGTCTTTTAGGAAGAAGGTATTTTCACCAATTCAAATATCAATTGAATAAGGGCCCATCCACAATGCATCAAATTTACCATGCTTGCCCTTATCTTCATGCTTGTTATCCCATAATAGCACAAGATCCCTAATGCTGAAATCCCTTGGAGTCACCTTCTTATCAAATAACTTCTTCAATTTTTCTTTGAACTTCACGTGCCGTTGATGGGATGCCCTTCTTTCTTCATCTAACTCAATAATCTAATTGACTTAAGAATTATATGGACTAACTTCTTGATCTTCAATCTGTTGAAAAAACTGAAATGAAGACAATTGCAAATGAAGGGGCAACAAAGCTTGAGTTCCATATACCAACTCAAATGAGCTTTTACCAGTAGCTCTTTTGACAGTGATTATGTCAGCCCAAACAACAAACTTTAGTTGCTCACCCCACTTCTTTTTGTTCAACTCCAAGGTTCTTCTAATGATCTTCAACAAGTTTTTATTGTTGGACTCAACTTATCCATTTCCTTAGGGATTGTAGTTAGAAGCATATGTCAAATTGATTCCATACTCTTTGCACATTGCCATAAGAGGTTTGGCTCTGAAACTCATGGCATTATCAACAACAATCTTAATTGGCACTCCAAATTTACATATGATTTGATTTAGCATGAAGTCCATGATGAATTGGTGTGTTGCTTTCTTGGTGGGGATCGCTTCCACCCACTTAGTGAAATAATTAGTGGCTACAAGAATCCATTTATGACCAACACTGGAAGGATAAGAAATTTCACCAATGAAATCCATTCCCCATTGCTTAATGGGGTTTCAACTAACACAGGATGCAAAGGAAGGGATCCTGAAGCTTTCATTCTTCCAAAGAAATGCTTGGTAACTTTCACATTTCCTAACCAATAGAGTTATATCTTTGAAGATATTTGGGCACCAATAACCAGCCCTCGAGATTTATGTGTTGTAACTCTCCCAGAAAAATGTCCCCCATAAACTCCTCCATGGAGATCAGTAATTATTTTGGGGGCCTCATCTTCAGTAATGCATCTCAAGAGCACTCCCTCAGGGTTCTTCCGAGCTAACCCAAAATCAGTAATGACATATTTTTGGGAGGCTAACTTAAGAGCTCTTTTCTGATTTTTACTCAAGTGTTCAGGGTAGCATAAATGTCTGAGATAAAAGATTATATCTTTTTACCATTTAGAGCTTACCAATTTTCAAGGACATCCACCCTTTCTCCTTCTACTTCATTCACCTCAATAGTTTCCAAGTTACTCTCAGCCATAATCTTAGCTAGGCCCAAACCTCTTATCAATTTCATGGTTTGGATATACATGTCATATTCTTGCAACTTGTTTACCCATCTGCATATTTTGTTTGAGACCTCCATCTCTGATAAGATATCTTTCACCATGGTGTGGGGAACATAAGCAACAACTTTAGAGCTTAAGATGTAAGGTCTGAGAACCTTTGTTACTTTCACGAAGGAAAATGCTTACTTCTCTATGATGGTGTACTTCAACTCAGCTCCTTGCAATGCCTTACTGAAAAAGGCAATTGGTCTCTCAGCCCCTTCATCATCCTTCTGCAACAAAATAGATGCAATGGTGTTTTCTGAAGCAAAAGAAAACATTTGAAAAAGCTTCTTGTAATTTGGAGCTACCAAAACAAGGGCATGCTTTAATGCTTCTTTGATCCATTGAAAGCTTGAATGGAAGCTTCTTCCCATTTGATAACTTGGTCCTTCTTTAGCATGCTAGTAATGGGGATGGTTAACTCAGCAAAGTTAGACACAAATCTTCTGATAAAGTTTATTTGTCAAAAGAAGGATTGAACTCCCTTCTTATTTATCAGAATTGGAACCTTGTTGATGGCTTCCACTCTCTCTGGATCAATCATGAACCCTTCCTTTGAGACAATGTGACCAAGCAGCTTTTCCTTTTGCACTCCAAAATGGCACTTCTTGGGATTCAATTATATGACATACTCTCTACACCTTAACAACATTTTCTCCAAGTGTTGTAAGTGATCATATCCTTTTCTGGAAAACATAGTTACATCATCTTGATAAACAGTAATGAAATCATTGATATAACCAGCAAACGCTACATCCATTGCTCTTTGGAAAGTTGCTCCAACATTCATTAAGCCAAAAGGCATCCTGACATAGACATAAGTTCCCCAGAGAGTAGTAAAGGCATTATTTATTCTTTCTAACTCCTTCACAACAACTTGATTATAGCCAGAGAAACCATCCAAAAGTGGATAAAAATTCAAAACCAGTTACCAGTTGTAGCATATTCTCCATGTTTGGCAGAGGTTAATTATCTTTCAATGATGCTTTATTCAAGTTCGTAAAGTCTACGCACAACCTTATATCACCATTATTTTTTCTGACAGGTACTAAATTTGCAACCTAAGATGAGTACCTTGTGGACTGAATGATCCCTCCATCCCTCAACTTATTCAATTCTTCTTGAATCTTCAAAGAAAGGAGTGGATTGATCAGCCTATGTTTTTTCCTGAAAGGCTTGGCATTAGATTCAAGAGGAATTTCATGTTGGAACAAATCTTCCCTGTATGCCTTCAACTCAGAGTAAGACCAAGCTAGGCAGTCTTGATATTTCTTCAACAATTGAACATAGGACTATTTCTCTTCCTTTCTCAGATTGCTTCCTAACAAGATTTTACGTGGTTTTTCCTTTGTGCCTAGGTTGTGCTCTTCCACATCTCTTGAAACCAACATACTTCTGTTAATAATTCAATCAGCATTATCAAAGTTTGATTCAAGTGCCATCAAACCTCTAGGAATCATGTTTGTCTTTAGCTGGATGATGTATTTTCCAAATAAAGTTTCCTTTCCTTCAGCAGCACACACCATTGGTTCCCAATCTATATTTTGTTTAGCAAACTCACCTTGGTTCTGTAGAAACCATTTCACCTGGGCATCATCATCGAACACTTGATAATTTTTAACGTTGTCAGGGATAGATGGCCTTGTTAGTATTTGAACATCATACTCACAAAATGGAGATACTGTACAATTTCCAAATCTGGATCCTAACACTGCTAACTTGTCTGCAACAACATTAAACTTTCTATCATGGTGCACAATATTAAATGAGTCAAACATTTCAATCAAATCCCAGACTGCATGCTTGTATTGTTTCATTCTCTAATTTTTAGTAGCATACAATTTTCTAATCTTCTTGACAATCAGTTCTGAATCTCCTTTGACAATGATATCCTTTACACCATATTTCCATGCAATTCTCAAACCCAATAATAGTGCTTCATATTCAGCAATGTTGTTAGTGCATTCAAAGTTGAGTTTGAAAGAAAAATAAACTCTTCCTAGCCTGGAGAAATCATAACAATACCAGCACCATTTCCAAACTTGGAACAAGCTCCATCGAATAACAAGGTCCAAGGAAAACCTACTTGTTCAAGACATTTACATTGATCAATCTTGTGCTCTTTTCCATCAACAAATCCAACCAAGTTATCATCATCTACATCAGCATACAACACTTCATAAGAAGCATTATTGGGATCTTCAATGAGGTGCAACATCTTCTTCTCTTCATATAGCTTTACAAGGCTACCTTCAATTGGAATGGTGGAAAAAGACATATCCATCTGAACACTTCCACCAACACTTGTAGCCCACTTTCTTGATAACAGCATGCCCCATTTGGTAGGGCAATCAACAATAACAACATCAAGTTTCAATTTCTTACCCGGATAAGCTGCAAGTTGTTGCTAGTGTAGAATCACAGCACCCCCAAATGGCCTAGGTGTGAAGTGGGGCATTTGGTGTGATTACACAACATGGGATCATATCTCAAGTTGTGGGACTTGCAAACTTGAGATGGTCCTCCAGAGAAAGTCGGTTCTTTCTCCTTAACTACCTGCCATAAGCTACTTTAATGCAGGCAAGAAAAAAACTATCCTAATCTAACCATTCTAAGGAACTAGAGAGAAAGAGAGAGTGAAAGAAATATTACACTAAAGTGGTGATACACCAGAGAAGGAAAGGGTGAGATGCTCTATTGAGGGAGGATGAAACAGGGGAGAAAGGAAGATGGGAAGGTCAGATAGAAGTGACACAAACCAGATCCTAATCCTTGATCAAAACTCCATGAAACACAATGCCCCTGCACCTGCAAATGTGAAATACATACACAAAAAATAGATTTGAAAGGGAGAGGCACGGGGAGACAACAAAAATATGAAAAGGGTTGAAGAAACACCACAAAAAACATGTTTTATTTCTCTATATGGGTGCACAGACCATTACATTTCTGCTTAGAGGTACAAATACGCTTTTCAGGTGTAGGAGAAGGTTTTCAACTCAAAATGGAGTTAGGAAATGAATTTGATAGAGTTTCCCTATACCCAGAATGTCTCTCCTTCTCAAAATGAGAAGTGTTACAATATATATAAAGAATAAGAGAGAGAAGAGGAAAAAATTGAATCCTACTTCAACCACCATGGGATACGCATTGAATCTTTCCTTGAAAGCTTCAACCACCATCAATCAATGCCCCCTAAAAATCCGCCTACAAGTTGTCGATTCTGGCTCCCTAGCGGATCAAATTAAATCTAGTCTGGTAGTTGAAGAAATCAGATTCTGCATTAATGTTTCCATGGCATAGAGGGTGTTGAGACATTTCCAAAAAGTCTTCTTCCGCCCAAATCTGAGTTTCCAGTCAAAAGATATGGCCATTTAAAGTTTAGGGTCGCGAGCGCACAATATTTAAAGAGTCCGTCCATACAGGGTCCATGTGGCAGCCCTGCGCTCATTTGAGTCTTGCCCTCTACCTTCACTCTTGAAATCACATCATACTAACACATGGTACCTTCCATAGGATCCTCGGGCTCCCTTTGTATTTTTCCCTTAGTCTTTTTGCTTGGCGGGCTAAAAGTTTGACCCTAGACACGTGGAGACTTGGCACTTGTCTGAAAACTACCTCCAGACTCTACCTTTGAAGTGGCACCGCGTTGACACTTGGTTACCTCCACTGGATTTCCTTTTCTTTTACTATTCAACCCCCCCAAATTTTTCCCTTTTGGACCTGGGACACGTGGTGAGACCACGCTCATTTGAGTCTCGACCCAGGGTCCCGTTTTTGAATGTGCGTCGTTAAGACACTTGGAAGCTTCCACTGAGTCGAAGACTTTTCAACGGTGGGTGAAAATTTTGGGGTTCTGGACACATAGAGGCCTGGAAAAAGTTTGAGTTTGCCTTTTGGTTTTATCCTTTGAAGGTGTGCCATTTGGACACCTGGCAGCTTCCGTTGTCTCCTCCATACTTAGCCAATTTTGGGGCTCATTCTGAATCATTTACAGAGCCTAAAGACTTCGAACCTTCTCCGTTCTTTTTCTTTTGTGCCTCTGGTTCTTTAAAAATGTTTCTTCTCCCTTATGTTGCTATTCCATTTTAGAGCCCACCTGTAACTTGTCTATTGGATTTAAAGCATGACTCGTTCTATAGGGCCGTTTCTTGAATTTCCTGCACGGGGTCATTTTTTTTTACTCTTTTGGGCCTTTGATTTCATTTGTGTTGTTCAGCATCATTTAGACCCTGCGTTCCTTGGATCAAGCTTGCTTGTCCCTTTATTTTCCATTCTGGAACATGAGCTTGTGGGTCTGAATCATTCCCTTCATATTTTCTTTATGTACGAGGCTTTTTTGACCAAATTTTTCAGGGGCGAATTTGGGATAACAATTTGGTGACTCACAGGGACATCTTCCTGCTAGATGAAGAGACCAGTAGCCTTGAAGCATCCATTGGGCATGGAGTCATGAATGATATCCTGGTACTGACTCTTTATTGAAATAGACTCCCTGACTACTTGCACCTTTTATGTTCCGCCTGACCCTACGCCTGCTTGCGCATATGCACTCTCAATTTTCATAAGAAAAATCTTGGAAACAAGGTTTTTGAGAGTAGAAAATTGTTTTGAGTTGGGGATTTCATCTGTCCCTGAAATGGACTGTAGGCATGCTAAATTGCATGGTGATACAACCTCAGAGCAACAAAACACAACAACACGCACTATGTACAAAGATCAAATAGTACATGCCTCAAATGAGACATGCCAGAGTGTGCAAGAGCACTTCTTCTATTGAAAGAAAATATACTCCTACTCCTAAACTAATTAAAGAGAAAAGAGACTCAAACAAATCCTACAATTGGCAGGAAGAAGTAGCTTCCCTTTCTCAAGAGGGGCAGCCATGCAAATGATTTGACACTGAATATGGCTGCATGTATGAGTGAAAAATTGACAATAATCCAGTCCTCCACCCAGATCATCAAGGTGTCAACTAGAAACAAGATTGATGCCTCTTTTAGTTTCTCTTCATTTGGATTGAAGAGACATTGCAGCTAATCCTTGGTACTTTAGAGCTCATCCTCATGATTAGAAGAAAACATGACTAGTTGTGGCTTTTCCCTTAGCTCCAATGAAGCCAAGTACCTGATTGGGCATGGTTTGATCCTTTGGATGTGCCCATTATTCTGATTCTTAACTCCAAAAATGGAGTCTTCTTATGGACCTTCTTGGATGGATGGTGTGCGAGGGATGATGACATCCTCTTGCCTTTTCTCTTCCTTTTCTTGTGAAGAACGTGGAAGACTCATATCTTCCAACTTTGGTTCCAGAGGGCCATTATGAGATACATGTTGCTTGCCTTGAATGCTCTCCTCCATGGCATCAGGCTCATGTGCTTGAAAGGTGAATGATGGAGGAAAAAATGATGTAATCTCCATGGGCTCTTCTTCATCAAAGCAATCATCCAAGTCAGACAGATAATCTGTATCCTGGTTGTCCTATTGCATATGCTCGATCTCCTCCATGGTGTCCTCCTGATCTACAACTTGCTTACCATGGTTCTCTTCATCCTCCAACATAAAGTTTGAAAGCTAAAACTCTTCTTCAACATCATATCTTGAAGGGGATGAAGTGGGAGGAAGAACTGAAGGTCCTTCTATAGCTTTCTCCACACTTGGAGCCTCTGGAACTATATGTTCTTCCTCCATCATGGGTTCATCAATCAAATCAAGTCCTTGAAATGAGAGCAAAGAATCTCTAATGATGCTTTCTTCATTGAGTGGCTTTAACACTGATTTGATCTCTCCTAGCTACTCCTCTTCAATGGGGCTTGGAGCTGATTGTTCATCTTCTCTAACTGGTTGTGCAGCTTGGATTAGATCAGCGTTCTCTTCAAACAGAGTGCCATTAGGGACATTGTATTCAAGGAAAACAAACTGCTAATTCTTCTTGTTTTTTTGGTTCCTTCTCTACTGCAAACTCAACCTCATCCACCACTGGCTCTTCAACCTTGACCTCCTCTATTGGCTTGACCATTAAGGGGATCTTTGTAAACCTAAATTTGGCAGCCCAACTCTTCAGATTTTCTGTCATTTCCTCTTTGTTGGGCTCCCCTTCTTGTTTTTTTCCTTTACTGGATCCTTGAGTCTCTTCCCAAAATGGACTTGGGAAAGCAAGAGGAGTGACAAGTTGGGTTTCAACAAGTTTTGCAATTGTTTGTGGTGGGGAGAGAATTGGAACTTCTTGTTTATTTAGGGGGAATGATTGTTTTGAATTGAAAATGACAAAGGAACTGAGGTGGGATGGGAGATTAGGAGATGGAGAAAAGAAACTAACACATGGGGTAGTAAGTGAGGGGGCTTGACTCTTGATCATGTTGAAATGATAAAGTCTTAGAAAGAGAAAATGAAGAGCTAGGAAGTGGTGGACTTACCCATTGATAAGGTTGTCTTGTGTCCAACTCATAGGCCTCAATCTCCTCAATCCATTGTGTAAGTTGAGGTAGCATTCCAACCATGAAGTCTAGCTTCTCCTGAGGGTTGTAATGTCTTGGAAAAGAGCCTTCCCATGGACAAGGTACCCTGTAACCAATCTTGAATGCCTTCATTTGTGCTATGCCCCTTGACTAAACCATGCTCAGCCTCCATTTTCTGAATTTTCTCCAATAAAACTAACATTCTCCACATAGTTGTCACCATTGTATGCATCCCCTTATTCTTGATATGATCCATGGCTAAAATGATGTTAGACCCTTCTCATATGCGTAAGCATAATGGTCTTAGATATTATTATAATGTTGATTTGGAGGAGTTGGGAAATGCATTGGAGGTTAACTGTATTATTGTTGTAAGTGTGAGTTCCATGAAGGGAATGAAGTCATGATTGCACAACCTCATGGAATAGGAGGAAATGAAAGAGATGGAAGAAGAAAATGGATGAAAATGAGTGGAAATGGATGGAAAATGTCTGTAACTTAGAGAATGGGTTATTCAACCAAATGGAGTCACCAGATGTGCTTGCATGTGTCTTAAAAGGTTGAATTTAATAGGAACACACCAACCTGTACTAAATGACAGTGGTAAGGTGCTTCATACCATATCCCACCAAGCATGCCAAAAACTGTTAGTGTAGAATCACAGACACCCTCTGAATGGCTTAGGAGTGAAGTGGGGCATTTGTTGTGGTTGCACAACATGGGACCATCTCTCAAGTTGTGGGACATGCAAAACTTGATATGGACCTTTGGAAAAAGATCAGTTCTATCTTCCTAATCTACATGACCATAAGCTACTCCAGTGTATGACAAGAACCTATTACTATCCTAATCTAACCATTCCAAGGGGACCAGAGAGAAAGATAGAGTGAAATAGATCCTACACTAAAGTGGTGATACACTGAAAAGGAAAGTGGTGAAATGCACTGTTGACCCGACCACGTAACAGTGGAGAGAGGTGAGTAGATGGAGATGGTCAGACAAGATGTGACACAAACCCAGATCCTAAACATAGATTTCACACATAATCCATGAAGCACAATGCTCTTAGGACCTACAACATGTGAACATCAGAGTATGCATAGAATAGATTTGCAATGATGAGATGTAAGAAGAGACAACAGAATAATGCCAAGGATGGATAGATGCATCACGAAATAGATGTTCTATTGGAAAAAAATGGTTACATAGTACCATTACATTAGTGCTTAAAGACACAAGAAAACACCATTACAGAGCCATGGGAGGAGGCTTAGACTTTGCGTTCTACCCTATGGAAGAAAGATAGAGGGACTTTGATAGAGTTTCCCTAGACCCACAATGACTGACCTTTTGAATATGCCCCTCTATTATAGTATATAGGAAGAATAAGAGAGAGAGAGGAGGGAAATATTTGAATCCTTGCTTCATCCACCTACGAGATACACATTGAATCCTACTTTGAAATATTCAACCACTATCAATAAATGCCTTTCTGCAAATTTGTCCCTACAAGCTATTGTCATGTCTAGTTCCCTAGGTAGATCAAATTGAATCAAATCTAGTAGTTGGAGAAATCAAGATTCTATATTAATGTATTGGAAGAATTTTTCCCAATTTTCAGCCATGAAATTCCTAATTAAGAATGATATTTTTTGATTCCATGGCATAGAGGGTGTTGAGAGGTTTCTAAAAAGTTTGTCTCCACCCCCAAATCTGAGTCTTCCAGTCAAAAGATATGGCGATTTGAGTACTTTGGATCGTGGGCGCGCAATATTTTAAAGAGTCTTTTCGTACCGGGTCCATGTGGCAGCCTCTGCACACCTTGGAGTATTCAGCCCCTACCTTTCACTTTTGAAAGTGTGCACAATAGACGAACATGTGGTGGCTTTCTGTGAGCTCCTTGGGATCCCTTATTATTTTTCCCTGAGTCTCTTTACTTAGCGGGGCCAAAAATCTGACCCTGGACACATGGCGGCCTGATGCTTGCTCTGGAAACCCACCTCCAAAATCTACCTATGAAAGTGGTGCACTGTGTTGACACTTGGTTACCCTCCACTAGTTTGTCTTAATTATTTGACTATTCAACCCCCTGACTTTGTCCCTTTTAGACTCTGAGGACATGTGGCGAAGGCCCGCACTCATTTGAAAACTTGGCCCAGGATTTTACCTTTGAAGGAGTGTCGTTAAGAAACATGGCAACTTCTACCTATACTCGAATACTTAGTCATTTTGGGCCCAGGTGAAAATTTTGACCTCTCTTGTACCATTTTCTATGTGAACAGCCTGGTGCAAGTTTGAGTCTACCTTTTGGCTTGGATCCCGCTTTTGAATGTGCATCGTTTGGACACTTGGCAACTTCCACTATATCCTCTATACTATAGTCAATTTTTTGGCTCTGTTATGAACCATTTGTGAGATTCTGAAGACTTCGAACCTTTTCACTGTTTATTTTTCCTTTGAGCCTTTGGTTCTTTGAAACTACTCAGCTTCCTTCCTCGACCCTGCTATTCCATTTTGGAGTCTTCCTGAGTTCTTCATGTAACTTATTTGTTGGATTTGAAGTACGGGCTCGTTCGACAGAACCATGTTCTTTAATTTCTTCTTTCATGGGGTCATTTGATATTTCAAAGGCTCTTTCTACTCCATTGTAGAGTTCCTTATGCTGTGATTCAGTAAGATTTAGACCCTGTGTTCCTTGGATCTATCTTTTTCTTGTGCAGGGTCGTGGCTGATCAATTTTTCATGGGGGGATAAAATATGAGATAACGGGTCGTGAATCGTTCACCATTAAAAATTGACTTTATGTCGGGTGGACAAGTTATAATCCACAATTTTCCAGGAATGTGAGCTTGGGATAGCAACTTGACCTTAGACAAACTGCATGCACAAAGGAAAAAAATTCTGGCACATCTCTACAACTCCAGTTGTCAGTCACACTTGCCATTCATTTGTTTTCACAAATAATGTTTAATTCAATCATGAACTCTAGAGGCATGGAGGACATAGTCAAGAGTGCTCCATAGGGAAGTGTAGAATTCGTAGAGATGGCTGAGCTCACAATCTATTCTTAATAAACAACGTTGATAGCAAGACACAAAGATGGAGGCAACGATTTTGGAGTTTGCATATGTATTGACTTGAAGTAGAGATGTTCCCAATTAAGGACTTGAAGATGAGTTTCTCGGGATCTGCAGAACAATGCTCAAATCAGATTTTTCTAGGACTGCAAAGAGTTGGAGTAGAAATGTTGGCCATTATTTAGTGTAGGTGGCTTGGTTAGCATCCTATCAAGGAGTCCAACACAATGTACTCAAAGGCCCTCTTCTTGTGTTTAGGAATCCTCAAATAGTTCAACAATTGGGATGAAAAATTTTCATCTAAGTCGAGACTTGAGTAACATGAAGCATAAGCTTGTATGGACTTTTGGTAGATGAAATGCAGTGGGAGATTTTTTTTAGAAACTCAACCCAATGTCACATAGATTTTAAACATTTTGCGCATGGGTGGGAAGCACCAAAGTCCAAACTTCAAGATTTCAAGAATTTTGAGTTTCGAGCATTCAAAATATTTGGGCAGCTTGCTTTTGGTGACATAATGCTTACAAACAGAGGAGTTAAATGGTCTGAAAATATGAAGTGAGTCTGAGCCCTAAGTCCAACATTTTTGGACTTTTGGAGTGGATAATTTTGGCACTTCTTGAGGAAAAAAGAACATTCAATAGCAACTGGGTGTTTTGTTTTCTCGATGGGGTTCCTCCAGGGAAAATTCTAAAATACGGTGAGTGCCAAGTTCTTAATGAAATAGCCTAAAAACCCAATAGAAAGGAAATATAAAAGTTTATGAGAATATCTATTTAGAATAGTGGCATGGATGTTAGGGTTGTAGAAAAGGTACCCGCTGAATGCAATCCCAAAAACTTGATCAATGCATTTAAAGCAACGTGGAATAGGCTTCAACCGACCTATAAGCATACAAAAGTTGAGATACTTTGTCCAGAGTAGCCCACCGATCCATGCATCATCATCAGGGGGTTCAATGATCATCAAAAGGTTCTTCAAGTTGGTTGGATCAACTGTACCACATGATAGGTGGGAAACAAGGACCAACATGAGTGGACAAAAAGGGTCAATTTCAATTACCTAGCTTCAACAAAAACAGCTCTGGCATTTAGATGTACTCAGGCACTAGTCTATTTTCACCTAGTTTGGAAATGTCTACCACAGACCCTGGAACACACAAAACACCCCCTATCATTCAAAATTCAATAACTGATCATTTGTAGTTGCATCTTGTCCAACTTGCTATAGTTTATAGTTTACATCTGTACCTCTCTTGTGCTATGTTAGGATCTATGCATATTTCTTATCTATTATAGGGTTTATGTTACTATGTGCTCAGCTTAGGAATGAAGATTATTTGATAATTTCAGGGTTTGTGTCTGCAAGTTCCTCAAAGCCTCAGCCTTACTGCATTTTGTGTGATTCTCTAGGTTTGATCAGTTTAACACCCTCCCTCTTAGGAGTTTCCCAACTGATTCACTCTTGTCTCTCATTTTGCAGAGTCATTGCGAAGAGTGATTAGCACTCAATGTTCCCTGGTGTATGTTTCCACTTTAGTAGTAAGCAACTTTCATTTTCAAATGCATCTGAATCCTTTATGCAGACATGATTCATCCCTTGGAAGTTATAGTTTAGGTTAGTATAAGCAGTCTTGCATTAGGAGTAGTTTTTGGTAGGTATTGCATTAGAAAGCAGGAACTAGACTTCATTTGGATTAGCTATTCCATTTTCACATTATGATAAAAGAAACCTAGGATAGTTCAATTTTGTGTCCATACTACACGCTAAAATGCATTCTTCATCTGTCAAACTGGGAAATTTTGGGGTGTAGCTTGATTCCAAATCAATTATAACTAATCCCTTGCATCTACTTGTAGAAAATGAAGAAATTGAAACAATTTAATGGGGACAAAAAGTGAAATATGGGTATTTCAAAGTCCTCTATCATAGGGGTGACATAGAGAATCAAGTGTTGATCACAAGTTAATTTGAAAGAATCCTAGAAACACAGAAAGACAATCTATGTAAGACATATATGTGGCACTGCATTTGGATAGCTAGTCATACCTCTAAAATCATAGATGAGACCAATACCATTCAGGTAACAACAAATGTTGGTATGGATGGAGGAAGAACCATATGCCAGTTGTTGAGGAGGTAATGTTATTTACTGAGAAATATAATGATGGGAAGTGAAGAAATCTGTGATTAAATTTTATGAAAAGCAAGCCCCGAAAGATGGCTATGTCTCTAGACAAATATGATATAACACACTCAGGAAAAACCATAATTAACTTTGGTATGATTAGTGAGTGCGACAAAATGAAATGCAAATCTTGGAGAATACAAAAGAAGGCCTCACAACTCCAAATTGTAGAATTTGGAAATACAATGAAAGGCAACGATAACCAGATAAAAAACTAAAACTAGAATAAACATGTTAATCAAACACCAGGATCATATTTTGAGTGTTTAGTTGGTCTATGCCTTATAACGGACTGTGAACGAAATATAATTTTTGGATAACAAAGGTACCTAAAACAAAATCTATGTAATTTTTTAGGTGTTGTTTTTGTGAAGGATTTCAATGCATATAACTTTCGAGTATGTGAGGTTTAAGCTTTAATATGATAAATAAGCCAATAACACTTGGTGGGGCCCACCAATCAACGGGTTTTTCATTCATTGATGGCTTATTCCATGAATCAGGGAATGTTTAAGAAGCTCATTAAAGAACTTGTTAAGACCATAGATTTAGGAAAAGGGAGTGTGTGCATCAAATGTGAACTACGTCAATACCATTAGATCAAATCACAAGAACTGGTCATGATCTCATAGATCAAGGAATGAAATCTACTTAACTATGTGAGCTAATATCTCTCAATATCATACATAGGATGAAATGTAAGAGTATTTACAGCCCTTAATTGAAATGATGATATTTGATGTAATACAAGAGTGAATAGGAAGTACCTAGGATGAATTTCAGCTAATGTAAAGAATTGAAGAAATAAGAAGGATTCTTTAGTGAAGCTCAGGGGCCAAAATAGAAGTGGCGTGTCCACAGTATGAGTAATTAGCAAGAAGGCCTTATGAGGTACTCATGTAGAAGAAGATTTAGTGAATCAATGATTTACCGCAAGGTACCCAACACACAAGATAACAACCTATAGTGAAGGGAGTAAAGGAACCGCACGAATGAGGGTCCCACTAGAAGCTCGGATAACAAAAATGTTTCACCACAACGTTACATATAAGAAATATAAGGTGTAAAGGTGAGGAGTGAATCCACTGAACGATCAGAACACTCAAAAACCAATGCCACTGGATCTCACCATGTTAATAGCACACATACAATTATATTTGTCAACATAGAAGATGATCGAAAATAGTACATATGAAAATACCAATCATAATTCCATCAATTGCTCAATACATTACAGGTGTACAATGACTTTAACTACTCAATAAGAAAGATGTACATATAGGAGGAGGGAAGTGAAACAAAATACCTAGAATGTCAGTGGTCCAAGAAACTCCCAGGTAACTGATATTGTTAGTTACAGTTAAATCCAGAAGACTAGTATGATCAACTCCACATTACCCTAAGATAGCTAACTCAACAAGTGTACTGATGCTAACACAATCTGTAAAACTTATCCTAATAAATAAATAAAAGGATCGAATAATAACATACACTAACACTGGAATGCACCTTAAGCATAGATTACGTGGGAGAAGAGAGACTAGGTGGGTTTTGGTCAACAAGTGCCTGATGAGGTACCCATGATACAATAATCTCTCAACAAATAAGAGAGATACACTGCACCTGCTACCGAAAAATAGTCAATAACAAGAAGCATCAGAGATGCATAAGGTATAGAAACTGGAGCAAGATAACCTAATGAAGCTGAAGGATCCACGCCTAAAAAATCATCTCAACGAATGAGGAATTTTGCCACACACTAGTGGTCTAGATATCCACTGCTTGATCATAAAACGGATGGATGAAGAAAACTAACATGTATATGACTTGGTGTAAACTGCAGAATGGCTCCATGCAAGGATACTGTCAGAATGTGAGTCAGGTTGATCGAAAGTCTGAAAAAAAAAAACTCAAGTTTCTCAAGCCTGAGTCAACTGCTACAGAACTCAGGTGTTGCTCACAATCCTAAGAAAGAACCAAGCGAAACAAGTCAAAGAGCACTGTCAATGTGTGATCCAAATGAAATAGGAGTTTCATGATCCAAGAAAAGCCAAGGTCATGACGAGGCAAGGACACTTAAAATGTTGAAGAGAGCAAGATCAATATTCTACAAATTTATGTCAATGACAATCGCTAGTGAGACCCATAGAATGGACCAAGGCGACAAGTGAATGACACGTGGTATGCTTCTTAAATAAATTCATGCAGCTGACCACAAGTAGGATAGACAACATATGGTACTCGTACGTAGGCATAGATGTGCAAGAGCATGCACTAACAAGCTTCAAAAGTTTAGTAGTATCAAATGCAGGTAACAAGGCTCAAGGACTGGCATAACCCAAAGTCAATCAGTATCAACACCAAACAGCTCTCATACTGGACTAGGAGCATGGGTATGAGTTGACACCACAGATCTGATGGTGATGTTGTAGAAACTAGCAAGCTTACTCTGAACACTGAGAAACTACCACTGTATCCTTCACCATGAATGAGTTTTCCCCATAAGAGAGACTGTACTTCATGCCAGTGAAAAAAGTGCTTCCACAAAATATAGATCCAAAATCCTCTTGAAGTCCACATACTTCAGAGAAGATTATATAAATGTCATACATCATGATAGATACAAGAATACTAACACCTTAAATTTTAGGACATCGGGCTCAGCCGAAATTGCATCCACAATTGATTACAGCACTCCTCCATATTTGACACTTTATAATTATAATGCAAGTCTCAAAATAAATAACTCCAATGGAAAGAGCACGAAAAAAAATCTCAAAACCGAGTTATCGATTAAGCTTTTAATATTTTGCTCTGTTATTTATTTTAGTTGCCACTAAAACAAAATCAATTGTTGTTGCCTTCACCACACAATTAAAATTAAAAGGGACTGAAGTTAAGCACCTACTAGTAGGAATCACAAGCTTTAAGCCCTCATATGACCATACCATATGTCCAAGGCTAAGGATTTTAATGGGTGTTGACCCAGCGTGTTTTCGAGAAAGTCACATCCAACTGCCTCTTCTGGTAAAAAATTACTATTTCTGGACTGTCTAGACAGTGACCTTTATTTCTGAAAATAGCAACCTGAGAATTTTTCTGAATAGCACAGCATCCGTGGACCCCTGCCAAAAAAGGAAAGATCCGAAAACCTTTCTGTGCGTAAACCGAGACAGATACGATGCAACAGAAAATTTCCCTATACAGATCTCAAGAAATCTAAAAGACCTGAAAAAGAATCCCATGTTTTTTCTTCATGACACGAATCCCAAGGCAGATTGATGTGCTTTCCTGCAACAATACAAAAAACCCAGAAAAATGACTGCCTCCAAAAAAGGATCTTACAGTCGATCTTAGGGTTTTCCCGCCTTCCATTGTATAAAACGCACGCAGTAACAAAATACGACCAAATCCCAAATATATGAATATACAATGAATTTATTTGCAAAATAAAACTTACAGACAGATGTCAACAACAATCTCCAGCTCTGATACCATGAAAGGAATGATAACTAGTTCGTACCAAGCCAAGAACACAGATGCTAATCAAACACCACGATCAATAAGATGAAATTAATTCGCCAGAATAGCTTTACATAAAACCTTTACAAACAAATGAGTAGCAATATCATATATTATTATGGAACTCAATGCAATACAATGAGAATGGGCCTTGCTTAAATAGGCAAGGAATAACAATCTAAGAACCAGTCAAGGTCGTAGATCAAGCCATAAATCAAGGAAATAACTAGTCATCAAAGAACTAGTCAAGACCATAGATTTAGGAGAGAACTAGACATCAAGGATCTAATCAATACCATAGATCAAGGAAAGAACTATACCTAACAACTAGATAATATCTCCTAATATCTAAATAAGATAAAAGAAATATCTACACACATAAGTGGGTGAGGATAAATACAATAAAGGTAAATAAAGTACCTAGGTGAACATGAGCTAAGGTAAATAAAGTATTGCAATCTTCAATCACAGGCTGATCGGTTTCACCAATGGAGATCTTTTTTCTTGATGCTTGATCTCCAACAACCTTCCAAATTCTTCTTCCTTCTAAATTAGACTTTCCCAACTATGGAAACAACCTTCTACTAGGGTCTTTAATGAAGAAAGATATTCTTCCTTCTAGCTTTGCAAAAATTAGTGATAAATTCCAATTGACAAAGGTTAGGACATTGGCATTTACCAAAAATTCATTCAACACGGAATTGCCACTAAGGATTTTCACCTTAGTTGTGCAAATGCACTAAAATTGGTCTATCAAATGTCTATCAACACTAAATTCACGCAAAGATTATCAGATCCTACCTTTCTTTACCCATATTCAACATTGTTGATGTAAACTTAGTGTAAAAACCAACAGAAACTAGGAATATTGCACGCAAAATTTGTAACTTTGCTCAATTCTTACAAATTGGGACACATGATGACGTTTTAACAACGTATTTGCACTTAGATTATGTAAGAAACATTACCAAGGTCTATATGCGTTGTTGATGGTGTTAAAACTTGCATACAACTTCATTTCCCCGGCAACGGTGCCACGAGTGTTGGTATCCAAATTTGTTCTCCTTTTCAAGCTAACCAACATCACAAATTTGGCACAGAGCTTAGAGACAGATAGATCATGATGTATGTCGTTTTGTAGCCGGGGATAAGATCTAACTGGCCCTTTGTCACTCAGATTTGTGGAGAGATGGATAGCACCTTTAAGAGGATTTGACCTATCCTCACTACTTTAGGTCATGCCTTTCGACCAGGGTAAGAGGACCCGTAGTGTAACCTTTGTTTGATGAAGGAGATGGAGATATCCTTCTTTTGCACAAATTTTATGAAGAAAACCTTGGGAAAGTATGATCAATACTCCATAATTTAACT
Organism: Taxus chinensis; assembly: GCA_019776745.2. Taxonomy (NCBI): domain Eukaryota; kingdom Viridiplantae; phylum Streptophyta; class Pinopsida; order Cupressales; family Taxaceae; genus Taxus; species Taxus chinensis. The sequence goes on from CM034153.1 coordinate 741,063,177, forward strand.
CTCAAGAGTTTTCATTTTTTAAAATATGGAGACACTTTCAAAGCAAGGCTAAGGTTACTGAAGACATTATGAAATCATGATTGTTCTGCATATTTTAGTAAATAGATTTAGTTCCTTTGTGGATATAGAGGGCAAAACAAGGGTAGTTCAGGATGGATTCATATTTTTTGAATAATTTTGGTGGGAGATTAAGTAGGATAAAGTTGATTATACCAGATCATTGAGAAACTTCACAACAATGGACAACTTAACAACAGAAAGCTTCAAAATAGTTAAGATGTTCCTTCAACCAGAAGGTGTGCATCAATGGAGGGCCAGATTTACACGTTTTCACACAATATTTGAGAATTTAGCATGAAGGCTCGAGTTAAAAGACTCAATTAAACACCAAAATCTTTGATCAAACATGCCTAAGGTACACCCAAAGACTTACAAGTAATCTTTATCAACAAATGATAGTGAAGTGCTTTTAAATTTGTTTATCTCATCACAAGATGAAGGCTCTTCTTGAAATGAAATTGCAAATGCCACTAAACTGTCACAGGTATGAGATCTTGTGTGATTTCACAAATATTTCAATATAATATTGCAATAGGAACAAAATAAACCATTTGTAGACATTCGGAAACAAAGCAAACACAAATTACTAGAGATTGAACACAAATTAATTTCAAAATTGCTTAGATTCATCGGCAGGGGAGAGCTTCTAGAGCAATCTCAGAGCCTGTCAATGGCTATACATTTGTAACCAATTTGACATGATAGAAAATCTAACACAAAATAAATTAACCAAGTATCTCAAACAGGTATCTCAGAAGATGGATTTTCTCAAATTTTTCTCGTGAAATTTATCCCCCGACCCTTTGCAAGAGTAGTCTCATTGTATTTATACATTTCACTCACTTACTCATCCCAAATTTTCCCCCACAAAAGAAGAATATTTGAGGTACCTTTGCATGTTGCCAATTTTCCTCAGAAAGTGACGTTCAACAAATGCACATCCGAAAGCTATCAGGTGGACCAATTATTAACTGGTCACATTTCTCATACCCTCGACTAATGACTAGGATGTCATGCCACAACCTTTTTGACAATCCTTTTAATCATTCTGATTCTGTCATGCAAGAAATCCCCATTTCAATCATTCTCCAGAGTCTCTATACAGTTGGATCTGATAGGTAATCCTTTTCGCTCTTGAGGCAACACATTTTTCATCTTTTACGCCTGCAACCTTCATCATTTCATCTTTTTCCCTCTTTTTCCTCTACAACTTTGCCCCACATCCAGCTTATGTGGTAATTCATGTTTTTGCAAGTGCCCGAGCAATTCCAACTTCAAAATATCGACCTTAACAATCCCTAGACTCACAAATTAAGTTCTGAATCCATTCAATGGAACTTTGCAGAAAAAAACGATAAGGAATTTCATCAAAAAATGATGAAAAATAATGCGTATTCACATCTCCAGGAGTCTTGAAGAAGAAATTGTGAAAAAACAGACGCAATGCACATCAACCATTGATTTTGTCTTTTCTCTACTTTATATTATAGCCGTCCACGTTTTTCCTTGGCGCAACCGTAAAGGAGGAGCATAGGGGCAGGTTTCCAAACAAGCGTGGGACTTCCACGTGCCCTGGGTCCAAGGAAAACACCTTTTAGCCTTTGAAAAGTCTCAATATAAAGGGAGCCAGCGGAAGCCTCCACGTTTCTCCATGGCGCACTTTGAGATGGTCCCCAAAAGTGGAGACCCCAAATAAGCGCAGGCTCACCACGTGTTTCAGTCTGGCAGAATTGTTAAAAAATTTAAGGGATCAATGAAAGGCGTCATGTGTCTAGGGTCCGAGACAACTTTTCTTGGCCGTTGAAAAGTCCAAGCAAGGGCAGAGTGAGCTGAAGCCTCCAAGTGTCCCCCTGGCGATTCTTCAAAATAAAATTTAGGGGCAGGTCCCAAAATAGGCACAGTCCCTCCACGTGTCCCAAGCCTTTATGAAGTTGCTTGAAAATTTTAAGTATGGAAAGGATCCGGCTAAAACCTCCACGTGTTTCCCTGGCACAACTCCAAGGCCAAACCAAAAGGTCAATTTTTAGATGAGCGTCAGCCCTCCACGTGGATAAGTTTTGAGTTGAAGTGGGCCTTAGAGTTTCAAATTACCTCGCCGAGCCACATCCAACCAGAAAGGGCCACGTTTCCATAGATGTTGAGATATAAATTTAACGGGGAAAACCACACCCGTCAAACCATAAAATGCAGGAAAATCACCATCTGTGCTCGGAAATGAATCCTTCTTCAAGGACAGAGAATTTGGAAATGATATAAGGCCCAAATATGATCTTCTAAGCCGCATCCAATCACGTTTCCACAGATACTTAGGATAGAAATGACAGGGAAAACAAAACGTGGCTGTGGAAAACGGAAGGAAGGGAAAAAACCCAAGTTTTTGCCCAAGTTACAGATCTTTTCAAATGGATAGAGGAATGAAAAACAAATTTTGGACTTTAAGTGATCCTCGACCAAGGAAAGGGATGATCGTGGCAACCAAATGGAGGACAAAAATTTCATGCATCAATACGGGGAGATAGAAAAGATGATAGAGCCCGCAAATTGAAGAATTTCAAGGACAAACGAGGCAAGACCAAATAGAGCACCAACAGATTCCAGTCAAAAGACCACCTTCCTTTGGCATTGAAGTACCTACTCTTCAAGTTCATGTTACTCAATCTCTTGGTTCACATAATGTACTTACATTAGCTCCATCTCTTACTACACCTTCTCGTGACTCCTTCACATGGGTTCAACCTGTGATTGATGGTAGAAAGAGGAAGTTTTCTTCTCAAATTGTTGCCCCTGGTTTTGATGTTGTGGCTGCTCTACTTGGTACAAATCCTACTCCTGACAAGAAGGCCAAAACAACCTCCTATTTGGTTTCAGATTCAAACGGACAACAATTTATAGAGATTGCCAAACTAAAGGAAGAAAAAGATGAGAAAGACATCACTATGGCAGACTTGGAATTAACAAGGATTTCACTTGGAGAATCCACCCCTGAAGGAGAGGTTATAATCTCAGAGAAATTGTGTCCAAAGTGATTGAAATGGTGGAGAAAGGAAAGTAGACACAGGAACAAATGGAAGAACAGGTTCAATTTCTCTCAAACTTTATCAAATCCTCTCTCAAATGATAAAACTCCTCTAAACCCCACTCCACTTTCCTCACTGCCTTCTCAAACCATTATTTCTGAGGAAGATGTCAAGGCCATAAAATAAATTCATAAGCATGCAGCATTGGGTAAAGGCAATGAGGCTTGGATGCAAGGAATGTTGATCTTAGGATTGAGCTTCATTGATGAAGCATGTAAAATGTATGATAGTATGTCTGTGGCTCATGATCAATTCAATACAATAATTGTTGGTATTGATAAGGAACACAAAATTTGGATGGACAATATCCAAGATATTATAATCATGAGCACCGCTAATGAGTAAATTCTATTGTCTCATAATATCTTTGATGATTCGAAAAGCAACATATCCAAGAAGTGGGTTTTTGGTGTCAAATGGAGAGTTAGAGTTCTCAAGGAAGTTGCTGGAGAATTGAAGAATCTAGTACAAAAGGTTGAGTCTTTGAAATCAGAAATCTGTGATGATCTTCAAGCCCTTCGTTGTCAAATTTTCAAAGATAATTCTGTAGAGAGAAACTCAGTAGATGAAATCAAGGAAAAATTCAATTCATTGATCAGAGAAGATTTGTGCAAAGCGGACTCAATGAGTAAAGACAAAATGGAGGAACTTTCTTAGATGAACAATGTAATTATAGAAGCCATAAAGAGCCTATTACAGAATGGTGGGACTACAAAAGAAATGGAGTTCTCTCTTGGTAGTTAGTTAGTTTCCATGTCTAACACCATCATTCCAGGTTGTGGAGATTTCTAATTTTGTACTTAAGTTCAGACTTCATGTGCTCAAAGTGAAGATTCCAAATGTGCCACTCTTAAATGTTCCTGCTTCTAGTTCTTAATATTTTCTATCTAATTGTTATATTTTACAGTTAGCTTTGTCATTTTGAAAATTAAAAATTGTAAATAAAACTAACTCATGTAATTAATAAATTTATCATTTTGAAAATTAAAAATTGTAAATAAAACTAACTCATGTAATTAATTAATTAAGTGTTTCCACTTAATTAAAAGACAGTTAGTTAGAAAGTTGGTTGCAACTACCCCTTAGCCTATATAAGGTTTCTTTCTCATTGTAAAGGGGTTGAATTTTGGTGTTTTGAAATGTAATGATACATAGATTTTAATATCAATACAAAAGAAGATTTCTCTCCCTCTTGCATGTGTTCTTTCTGTTTCTATTTCCTAAAATTATGAATGTGAATCTTGGTATATTTGAATCTAGAAAATGTGTGTTCAATCTATTAATTATAATGTGAAGAACTTTGTGTCCGGTTACATCTATATTTTTGTGGATTTTCAGATATTGTAATTCATATGTTCTTAAAGTCTCATGCATGCATTAGTATGATATAACTATGCAATCTCTATATCTGAATGTGCAGCGTTCTTCACTTCTTTTCATTACAATAGTGAGTAATCTTGCATAACCAAGGAGAATACTTGTGCTCTTGATCGGTGGATTAAACTAAACTATGTGTCCCTATTTCACTTGTCTTACTTATATAAGTTATTGTTTCCTCCTCTATAACTCTTTTCCCTTTTTCATCTTCTGTATTGAGAATATAAGAATATGGAGTCATTATTTACACCAAAATTCTCATTCAAAATGTTAGATTATATATTTGTAAATAATTAGCTTCCCAAGTTTTTGGTGAATAAGGGAACCTCTCCACAAGGAGGAGGGACCGTTTTCCCCTGAATTGTTGTTTGTGTCAAAAGACACAATTTCCAACCAACAACGGTACAACAAATATTTAGCTTTATCTACTTCCTTGTGGTATTTATACATAAAACCTATCAATGAAGGATATTCTTCAAATATTCTACAAGTAGGCTCATACATTGAAATTCATCTGGTATCTACATCTTTGAGAAGTTTTTTCCCATCTGTCAATCCAATTGCAAATTTCTAAAATTCTAAAAATCTCTTTGGACTACTTGAATAATATGCATGCAAATCATGGATCAACTCCTCCACTTCGGAAACACTTTCGAATGTGCTCACAATTTTATAGGTCAGATTCATTTTGTAAGCCATGCAATGAATTGAAATCATATAGAGGGCAATATTTGTCTGTAGTTATACGTAGAGACCATTTTTGCCCCCCTGCGTTACAGCTACACCATCAGTTCGAACACAAACTAACTTCGTTGCAATGGAAAAATAATCCATACCTACAATATCCTTCAAACTTGACACCACCAATTTGTAAATGTTTTCAGAATTGCAATTTTCACTCATTTTATGAACTGCAAAGAGAGGGATTTCTTATTTCATTTGCAAATGTGTATACATAAATACAAACCCATGAAGTATTGTCAACTACTATAGCCTCATCAATGGAAAGGGAAATAAACTTTGCATTTTTAATATCCTCTTTTTCCACCAAAGTAAGACATTTTGCAATTTCACAGCGACTACTATCTGACCAATGTAATTGTGGAACGTTCTGTAAGCCAATAACCTAATACAAAATTTTATTTTCTGAAAAATCTAAAATGAGTCTTCCCTTTTTCAATATATGGAATACAGTAGCAAATTGAATACTTTTGGCGTGCATTTCAATCTTTATAGCTTTGCTCAATTTTGCTACAATTGTGCCACCTTTTTCATTTAGATTTTTCAAACGTTTTTGTTATTTTTTATACTCTTTTGTGTACTTTATATGCAAGTCGTCTTTTACATTTTTCTATTTATGAGATCTTACTATGCTCTCATCCTTTTGCTTTTGAGAAATATATATTTTCTTAGTATTTTTCAATGGTGTCTAGTGTGAGTTGCATTGTGTGATCTTTCCCTTGTTTCCAACTACATATTTTACATCGACATTGAGTTGGAATATCATTACCATTTTTCGGCTCCACAAGGTCGATAAAAAGATATTTCGCTGCCCATTCAAACCTGAAAGTTTTTCCTTTTTTTTACTTTCTTCGACTTCAACTTGTGCATCTGGATTCTCAGCAGGAATATCTTGATCCTCACGTCTCCTTTTTTGGAAAAAGACATTGGAGTAGAAGTTTCCTTTGTTATTGGTGTTGGATGAGAATTTGATGAATCTTCTCCTAGTTCGATGTCATCAAGGGAACGCATGTTTTCATCAATCGGATCATTTCGAAAAATAGTAGTTTCATAAAAACCAAAAGGATCATCGGCATCTCGAAACACATTGGTTTGTGAAGGTGTTTGAAAAATGTCTGCATATAAAAGTGTTACATAAATAGTATTAATTATTTATATTATTAATACCACTAAATAAACATAAAACAAGAGTGCAAAGAGTAAATACTCAGTTTTATAAAGAGGAGTATTTGAAACATACAATATGAAAAATATAATAATAAAATTTTGTAAATTAGTAGATAGTATATACCTATATTTTCCACAAATCCCGACACATCATTCATTTTTTGTGAGTTTCCAAAAAAACCAAACAATGTCTTGTTACTCTTTTTTGAACTGCCAATAACCTTCTTACCCTGCTTTCCGGAATCCATGGTTATGTTGCAGATACTAACTGTTCAAAGACGGCTACAAATGTGGACGACAAACAGGGACGGACGGGCTTGGGGTTAGACGACTAAGCTAGACGGCTGAGGTTGGACGGATTACAGTTGGACAGCTTGCAGTTGGACGCTTGCAGTTAGACGGATTGCACTAGGACGGAAGGCGCTAGGCCGGATTGTAGCTAGACGGATTTGGGTTGGGAGGCAAAACTTGGAGTCTGACCGACAGAGATTAAACGGTAAAGGTTGGACGAATTGGGGTTTGGCAGAAAAGATTGCAAAAAAGTTGGACGGTTGTATATATGTATTATACCTAGGCGCTATATATAGTAGTATACTTCGGCGAATATGTGCACATGTTGATTCGATACGTTGGTGAATTACATGCATAAGTTCATTTATGTGTAAATAGCAGGCGAACTGACCCATACTAAGGACCTGTCGGCCAAATTTTATGGCGAACTAGGTGGCAGCCAACAGCTGAATATTTGCTATTTCCAATTTCCAAAAACCCAAATATTCATTGCTTTACGAAAAAATTGCCACTAAATTTTTCCCTTCTCACCTCTAGAAGGGCGAAGAAGCTTGTAGTTGTACAATGTTTCATTGACCAAAACATGCTTCCCTGTAATGTGAGTCCAATTCCCTGATGGGATGTAGAGCCAAAGGAGCCAACAAGAATTGATGATGTGTCACAGGTGAGTTGGTTGGTATTGATTTGGAGTAGCTTGCCTTTTAAGGAGTCCAATAATTCCAATAATGAGGAGCTTGGTGTGGACTTTAGAGATGATTAGAGGTATTGGGCCATTGACCAATTGCAATTGAATTTTGAATGCACTCATCATTTTGTATTTGAATTTTGAATGTAATCATCATTTTGAATATAAATATTAATAAGTCAATATTCAACATTTCATTGTTTAATGTTATGTATATGGTATTTCAAAATTTCATTTGTTATTCCATATGCATTTTTGGTAACCCATTTTTTAAAGTATTATACATATTTACACTGCCATTCCCAAACTTAGGCCCTTGGTCCCTTGTCCCTGAGGCCCGTACCCCATCCCCTTGTACTGAGACTTCATGGAACTATGAAAGAACTTCATGGAGGTATTTGTGTGAACAATAATGACTTCCCACCCTCAAAATGCAACCCCTATCATTAGACACATGAAACAATGCATAAGGGTGTTGTGCTTCAAATGAGAAACATTTAAATATAAATTGTTTTGAAAGACTTTGGTAGGAAGGGTTACCTATTCAATGTGAAACTTGATGAATCAATGATAATAATAAAACTAGCAATCACACATGAATGTGTGACAAAAACGCTGAAGGGGATTCATCAAGGATGTGAAACTGGAGGATCCGAAACAATGGAAGAGGAAGAGAGGTGTTGAAGAAGGGGTTTGAGGGAGGTGCATTTTGTGGTTAAAGGGGTCCAAAAAATGGGGAAAATCCAAAAGGTTCTAAGTTTGAAATCCATCCATTTGAATACAAAAAACATTGTTCTTTGTTCGTGGCTTGGGGAGAAATGGCACCCATTTCTTTTATCCCTGAACGCTAAGTATAGTTTGATTGGTAGGGAGGATGACCGTTCTCGGCATTTGCCAAAGGTTTGTAAATGAACACTGACATCAAATGAGCTTTTCTATTTTAATTTTTTTTCAATATTTAAGTTATTAACTCAATGGAATAAAAAATGCATAAGAGCAAAGTTTCCTTCTCTACGAGCATATGATTAGCACCTTGATGAAACTTGGACCAACTAAACCAAAAAGTTCGAGGTGAACTTTTACAATGATGCTTAATGTCATTTAGCCCAAATTTATTCTGCATTTCAAACCAGGTTTCACTCTTATGGCAGGAAATTTCCTCTTCTAGTGACTCCATCTTAAAGTCACATTAGATAACCTAGTTTGTACAAACACTACATGCCCCGCAATGTCCCTCAAAACGTGGAGGTTGATCACGCCAAAGAATCATCCCTCAAAATAAAAAACTGTTCACACGGCATAATTTGACAAGTCGATGAGAAAAAATTGATTTATTTAATTCATCCTAGTCAACATTATACCCTATTCTATGTATTTCTACACAACCTTTCAGCCAATTTGATGATTTTGAAAGAGCAACCACAATAAAACAAAAAAATAAGACCAAAACCTAAAAAAATCCTAACCTTACAAGTAAAAACCCAATGTACACGGACGGTAGACAACCTTTTAAAGTTCACTTAAGACTCTAGTGTTTGGATGCATACTAAGATTCCGAAATGGATCATATCTAGGTTGCCACACTTGAAAGAAATACAACTTTTCTACTCACTAAAAAGGTTAAAAACGTGGGTCCTCAAAGAAGATGCTAGATTTTCTTATTTACTCGCCCATCAACAATGAATTTGACAGAAGAGGAACCAAAAGAAAAAGAAACTTATAATTGACAATTATAATCAAGATCAATTAAAATAATTGAACACATTCAAATTGAGCAAGAAAATTAAGGGGTTGTAGTAACATTAATGGTTAAATAGGTTGTAGTTTAATAATGAGGGTGATAGATACCAATGTGGCAAAATGAATACTCTTCAGTCTTTGACATTAGAATGGAACTAAAACATCCTATACCCCTAATTCATATAGAAAATGAATGCAGCTAAAAATAAAAAGAAAAATAACCCTTAAAAAATTAATATCTTAAACCAGGCAAAAGAAAGTTACACCTTAATTCTGGTTTATGGAAGCTAGTCTTTTAAGATAGTATGCTATGAAACATGTCTGAAAAATAAAAGTTACCCTTCAACTTCGATAAGAAACGCCAAACCTTAAAAAGGAATGTTACCCCTTCAACCTTGGTCAGATAAGTTAGTTGAGGTAGCCATGGAACAAATATGGGAAAAGAGTTAACCCTCAGACCTCAGAAGCATAGCTGAGGAAGCAAGTCATTAGTGCAATCAGAAAATTAACATGGGTTTATTTCAAAGCCTCCAAGAAGTAAACCACATGTTTATCATAGCATTCCTCATGGATCTTTCCCTGTTCACCTCAAATGACACACAAAACGCACCTTCTATTAAAAAGGTCAACATTTGCCACACACCAATACATCTGTAGTGCAGGCGATAAATTTTGCTGTTGATGCAGGCTTTGTAGTTCATTCAGCTTTCTCTAAGTTGTAAGAATTAATGGAATGGTGATGGATGCAAAAGAACAGAATACAAATACACTGCACATTCAGCCTATAAATTTATGAGTACTCTCTATTACCAGATGATAATTTACCATGTAGTAGTAAATGGTACTACTACTTATAAACATAAATTGAACAGAGTTGAGAAATCAGCCTTAATATCATGCACATTAAAAGCTTGCAAGAAAAGTATTGAATCATTCAAGCTATGATTCAAGCTTGCTGCTGAGTGTGAGACGCATAGCTGTGAAAGAAGTCCACATTTTAGGGCCAGTGATTTCCCATCCTCTTTTCCATAAACATCAAGTCCTAAGGTAATTGGAAAATGATCATTCATAGATAAGCAATCATATACATATGCATCAATGAAGAAAAAGGAAACTTCAAGTGCCAATGAAGAATAATGAAATTCTAACTCTGGCAACATATTCAGGATAATAAGATAATTTTTTAAACTAAAATATTTTACATTGCTCAGAGTTTAGGACCATCTCCTTCTGTCAATACCCACATAGGCTTAGAATTCCTTGACTCAACATCAAATAGGATGTTGTGAATCTTTAACACACAAAGCTCTCCTTCATCTATCAGTTATAGCAAAGCGGAAGTCCATCAAAACTTCACTGCTCAGACTACACCAGGCTAGGTTCCTAAAAAGATACCTTCAAAACATACTTCTTGGTCTGGTATTTATGCTATCCACCCTACGGCAGAGGGCATTCAAGACACCATTCTTCGTCTTTTTTTTTCGTTTTTTAAGGTGGATCTCAGATCCCATGGATCATTTACAGTCCATACTAGGCCACCTTCAAAACCCCTTTGATTTATTAAGTATAAACCTTCTTGCTATATACAAAAGAAGTTTCCTTAAATGATATAACTGTGAGGAAATAGAACGACTTTTCTAAGACTGATTAAAAAAAGTTGCAGACAAAGCATCGAGCTCAATTCCTCAACTACACTCACAACAAAGAAGCTCGCATATTTTTCAGATAAATGGATCAAAACCCATCAAAGCAGGTCCGAGATCAATTGTGAATTTTTACCTCTCAATCCACATGCCATGATATTGATAGCCAACTTCTTGGATGGAATAGGACCAGAATACGAGTTCATCTGTAAGCTCCTGTTCCCTGAGCCGGATATTATGTGCTGCACCCTCAGTTAGCAGACATGATCTACACAGGGGGCAGGTGATCTGCTGGTGGTCAAGCCACTTATCAAGGCAAGGTTTGTGGAAAAAAGTGGCGACATGGCAGCTGCCTAATCTCATCCCCGTTCTCAAACTTGGATAAACAGACTGTACACTCACCATGGGCATCATCATTTTCAACTGGCAAACTCATATTCAGATTGGAATCTCTTGATGGGTAGGCTCTGTCTGATTTCTTCTGCAATAAGCTGCACTTCTGGGTGTGCAGAGTTCATATCAGCGGTGCTGTTACTCTCAGGCCATGGGTCAATGGATTCAGGTTCAGTGTGTGGAGAAAGGCCTACAATCTGGAGAATGGATCTAAGGATGTCTTTGATAATGGCAAATGACAGAGCAGTGTTCACAATCAGAATTGGCAAAACACCTTCTGATACCGTGTTGGGGAAGCTTGACAAACCCATTTCAATTCTTCTTCTTTGATTGAGAGAGAGAACAAGCCTTTAACAAAACCTGCATGCACACAGATGTTACAAGACAAGGTCATAATTCAGCCACATCCTCCCTAAGGCAATATATATAGTAAAATAAATAACAAAGGACACTTAGGAAACAAAACTCTGGCGGTGCCCAAATTTTAAAATCTTAAAACATTATTTTTTAGTATAACGGGATAAAACTGCATTCACAGTGACCCACAAAAGGTGAAACCCCACATTTTAAAATCATAAAACATTTATTTTTAGTCTAACGGGATAGAACCCTATTCAGACTGACCCACAAAAGCTCTCCCCACAACTTGGTGACACGTCATTGTTGTAACTACCGTGTAACACTGTGTATTGGACTAGTATAGCGCCCTGCTTAGTCAAACATGGTGACTTTTAGCGCCCTGGTCACATGGATCTTGAACTCAGTCTGGCAGTCCATTATATCAGCAGCTCCCCTTCTTGCAAAAAGGCATCTTAATACTTTCTTAAGAAGAGGAGCAGCTGTTGTTAGGGTGATTAGGATGGATGTCACTAGCAAGGAGAATTTACATCATTTAGTTTGTAAACAAAATTTATATTAAAACACTAAATTAGGTGGTTACGATTATAAGAGCAAACTTAAGTTATGTTGGACTAAACATTCTAATAAAAAAATTGTTAAAGAATAGGGAGCAGCTGCTGTTAAGATTATAGGGTGGACAAATAATTAAGTGATGGTTATAAGGTATTACAGTTCAAACAATGTGGCAGACCAATTCTATATGGTGATCTACTCCAAAGCATGGGAATTATCAGGTTTTTCTAGACAGAGTATTGTATAACTTGGTAACTTAAGATAACTGATATTATTATGATAGGTACACTCTGAAAACAAATAAGGAATTAGAAGTTATATATAAAAGACTCATTATTTGAACTAAAAGTTATATAAAGACTCATCTCAAGGTGTTGTAGTTGATCCATCAAACTAAAATTTTTACATAAGGACTCATCTTAAGGTGTTGTAATTCAAACAATTAAACTATAACTTATAAATGAAAACTCATTGTAAGGTGTTGTAGTTCAAACAATTGAACTAAAAATATATATAAAAGAATTCATTTCTGACTGATATAGTTCAAACAGTGTCCTATCTTAAAATGACTCCTAACACTACTTAATCTATGGAAAGGCGAATAATTGCAAATAAGATCACAAAAATAGTCCCAAAAACAAGTGACCAGGGAACCTAAAATTTTGAAGATAAGACCTTACAATTGCTTTCAATAGTTCAAACAGTGTCCCATTTACAAAATGATCAACAAAGATATATAACAAAGACAATATTCTAACACTTCTTCTTTGTCTTGGAAAAAAAAATTAGTACAATTATTGCTAGGACTATCAAGATGGCCTCCATATAAATGACCACTACTAATAAATGTTATATATTAAAACTCTGAAACAATTGTGCAATGCTAATCCAAGGTAGATTCCAAGACACAAGTGATCAGGGCATTTTAACATGTATCTTGTTTGAATTATTTATCAAGAACAAAGATCAGTTGCTGCTACTGCTAGGACTACCAGGGTAGACATCAGGAGATGTGACCAGGGGACTAAAAATCATTATATGAAACCCCACTGAGGGGCACTACAAAGGGATTAAAACCAACTTAAAAAATGCAAATGGAAAGAATGACCAGCACAGTGAACAAGGCCTGGATTTTTAAGGTAAGGAAAGTGCCCACCTGGGCCATCTGTTCAGGAAAGCGACAACACATACATAAAAGAATGCAAATAGCAAAATTTAACCTTTTCCCCTCCTCCCAGTAACGTGCATATGCAGCAGGCCTAATTTTCCAAACGGAATAACAAACAATAAAAAACGAAACAGAGATATACACACTGGACGAGAGATATGCTTACCGAAGTCAATTTGAACTTCTCCCAAAAAAAACTCTTTTTTCTTATAATAGAATACTCTCTGCACTGCTTTTGAGATAGAGCCGGACGGTAAAAGCTTTTCTGATCTCTTCCCCCAAATGGGTATCCACTGAACACACAACCAGCACTTTATATCTCCTTGGGAAGTGTTAAAAATACATATTCAATGTATATATATCCGGTTCTATATTCAATGTATATATATCCAGGCCCAATGAGCTCACTGTATTTAGTATGCGGGCCTGGTGTAAATATTCTGAGTCATAGATTTTTCTCAAGATCCGCAGTAAAGAGCAATACCCACATCAATTACAGATAAAATAGATGAGCACAAACAGTAAAATGGGCATACAAGTTCGATAACATAAGAATTAAAATAAGGTGGAAAATTGCAGGATCTCTGACGCGTCTGTAATTATTTTGATGCCTTACAAGATCATCTTGTTTCCTGAGATCAATCGCAGAATAAAATATGCAATACTGCAGGAATGTTGACATATATTCAATATATATAACACCCGTACTCCATCAAACCTCCGACTTCTGTAGTCTGCTTGTGGGTAGGACAATGATATATATAGATGCTAAAATTTGCCGAGATGACAATCAAGTGGATGCCTACTCGTGCTTAATGTCTTGAACTGTCAGGTTAACGAGTGTGCATGTTGCAAACCACATGTGGATTTGTTAACCGTGGGGCTGGGCAACATTTCAGAGTTTGGTCAAATTACAAACAATTCACAAGTTCTCATATGGTATGCTTACCTGAGTACCTAAAATTCAATTTTAAATATTCTTTTTTGGTTTAAGATAAATTCAATTGGGCAACCAATGATAAATAGAAAAAGGATGAGCGTGGAGGATAGCCAAGTTAGTGACGAAGGCGTAGTGTTAGGGTTATGATCCCGGTGCTACGTCTCTTGTTCGATTCTCACCATAGTTTATCAAAACCCTTTTTTGTCAATGGGGTCTTGGCTGATTGGTAAAGGCAAGACGTTTACTAAGAGGAGGTCCAAGGTTCAAACTCCATTAGCAGGCCCGAGAGTGAGGAGTAATCTGACTGGAGTCCCTACGTGTTACGGAAGTAGTCCGACCAACGTCCCTAAGTGTGCACCATTGTACGGAAGGCGGTATGAAAGATAGGCTCTAGTTGTACGAAGGCAGTATGCAACTTGTGCACCTGTAGGTCCCTTCCTCACGCCAGGCTAAAGTTTACTGAGGCTGGGAGACTGAGCTTAAAATGTAAAATGTAATGATTCCTCATAATAAAAAAAAAAAGAAGATAAACAAAAAAGGATAGCAAAAGGATCTCTATGATATCGTTTATTTAATGTTGTCATGGCGGTGCTTTAGCTTTTATGGTAGTTTATGCTAGCAATCACATCCGAGTGGTGCAATGGAGTTATCGATAGGGAGGCGATGAAAAAGTTAAAGTTGAAAGAGTGAAAGAGTGAAGGTGAAAAGGGGAGAGGAGCAATGAAGAAGGGAATTGGGGGAGGAGAATTTTAGGGGTAGGAAAACTATTGGGAGAACATAGGTGATCCTCTTCTTTCTTCCGACAAGTCACATATGGACCACATTTTATTTTTGCAAATTGCCCCAAGGAGAAAAGGGTAATGATGTAAATATCCTTGGGCAATCCTTATCTAGCACTCACAAACTCGTGGGGCCCACGTCTCTTCACCAATCAAAAAATTAATAATGTTTAGCACTTTTTAGTATTGATTTTTTTCTTGGAGTAGAGCGTGGGCCCATCTAGGTTTGTGGGTGCTAAATATGGTCACCTGAATCCTTGAGGAAATGTACTATGGGGATAGATGTGAGAGTAAGCAATTGTCGATCTATACTCCCAATGTCAACATTTGCTTTTTACAATGTCAATGCTTATGTTTTGTGGATAGTTAGGGGCCGCGCCATTTTGAGGTGAATTCCCTTACACTTTTTGTGGGAAATTGCAAAGGTATGGACATGCCGAGGGGACTTGGCATCCTATGTTGAGTTGACGTAGTGGCTGAATTTGATAACCATATAACGTGGCAAGTCAGGTTGGTTTGTGTCAATTTTATCGACAATAGATATAACTTGGTAAGGCGGACAAGGAAAAGACTTAATTATTACCATCGATGCATCGTCTTATAATAAACTTAAATATAAATTTTATTTTAATGGCCACTCAACCTTATGCACTAGTTTTGACGATCAAAAGCATCAAATATTGTCGAAAAAGTACAAGAACAAGTCCAAAAAGAAAAGAAAAACTTCTCGTCTAGACTTATGGATTAGCATGAACTAATTGATTTCCATTCGAGATGGAAATTCTTGATCTCTTGTGTACACTAATATTTATATTAAAATTAATTTGTAACCATCGATACAAATGGTTGTCTTATTTTAATGCAATGTTTGTTGTTTATCTTAACAGCCACCAACCTATACAACCTTGTTTTTTAATGGATTTGTAACTTTGTAGGATTGTTGCAATTACATTAGCATGTGTTTTAATAACACAAGTGTTAAACTAATACAAAAAAACTGTAAACACGGTGAAAATAGAAAAATATTCATAAAAAAAAATATGGTGTATTAAGAATAAAATTCAATACGCATTGTAAGGGTCACAACAAATGCAATAATTTTAAATATTATTTATAAAGTATACGTCAAGTACATTGGAGCATAGTGGACATTAACTCTCGACACATAATCAATAAAAAATGTTTTGGTTATTACAAAAGCCAAAATGCCTGAGCAATATTTAAAAAAAATCATCTACAATGTCGTTCGAAGATTCAATAGGAAAAACATGTGTACACATGTTCATCATCCCAAGAACTTACATAACTATTGTTTTAGACAAACAATAAAGGGATGTACATATAAAAAATCAAAATAGAGGATAAACTTAATTAGTATTTGAGTGGCATTGTTTTGAGGTGGAACAACATGAAGTGGAGATGCCAAATGTTGACCATGGTGGTGTTGCCTGTCAAACCACAAATCATTCATAAGTTACGTTGGTGACCTAGGTGGAGAGGCAGGCCCACGATGAATGCAGTCATATTCTCCTTCACCGCCTCCTTCAAATAGGGAAGCTTGTAAGATGCACTAGAATGTTTATCCTTATTTTTGGTCATGGATAATAGAGGCACGTAAACCCTGAGCTTGCAGAGACCATTGTTGCAAGAGGCATATGAATAGGGAAAGGGAATGTGTAGAATTATGCTTTTGTCTTGCGTGTTAAAGTTGAATAGCCTGTTAGTTGTGAGAAGGGTCATGGATTTCATAATTTTCTCTTCAATGTTACTTCCAATCGCCTCAAGCAATGCCTTCTAATTTTCTCCATCATCCATTTCTTTGTCCAACTCCCCTTCCACCACTTCCATGCACCATGCTTCCAATCTAAGGAATCAAGGATGTCAAAGTAGGCATAGGAAAACAAAGGACCCACATATTATAGGGGACAACACTAATAAATATTTGAGTGACACAAAACAACATGAAATGGAGATGTCATCTCACAAGAAAATTTGACGACCTTCAACAAATCCATGGGATGTTGTGAGATGGGAATCTGTTGGAAATGATGTGTTGAACACACACTAATACTGAGAGGGGAGTGAATCAGTATCATACAAAATTTTACTTATTTAAACAATAACATCCATAACAACAACAATCACATAAGATATAACAATTACACAGCCATAGAACACAATATTTATGTGGAAACTCTTTCGGGTGAAAACCACAAAGAAAAGACTGTTTGGATCTACTATCCAAATCCAACCAAAAATATCTCAATATACATTTGTAGGCACCAACATACTAGAGACATCAATCACCAATGTTGAGCAGCAACTCAGCTAATTTGTGAGCATCAACTAACTTGAGACACAAATCCCCAATACTGAGCGTTAACTCACTGGAGACACCAATCCCCAATGCCAAGCACCAACTCAGCTAATTCGTGGGAACCAACCCACCGATGACAAGAATCCCCAAATTTTGAGGCACTGACCTCAATAATACACAGACCCATCTTTTGTAGTTGCTTCTTCGACCTTATGATGGAAATTCAATCATTCTCTTCATACACACATATCATATCTTTCTTCCAACATAGACATTGGTCTAATTAGATCACTTTACACTATGCTCTTCAATCTTGTTCACACTTTCATCTACTTGTTCTTCTTGAACCTATCCTTCCACTCATAATACAAATGATTAAACTAAAATGGAAATAATGGGGATTTAATTTAGTTTAATATAATGATATGCAAAGTAGTAAATAAGAACTAAATAAATAAAGGAAATTGACCCAAGCAACTAAGTAAATAGAAATGTAAAACCCTAATGAGCAAAGAGGATTAGGAAGAGCTTAGCTGATTCAAAGACTATTCAGGACTATGTCGCAGTGAAGATTGGATGAACAAAATGTAGAAACAAACCACATAGGAGCTCTGAAAAGTTCAAATCTGAAACTACCTAAGTAGATTGGGTCACCTAGAGAAGGATGGGGGCTCCTGGGGTGCCCTGATATGAGATCTAGGTGCCCTGGTCTATGTAGGAGGTCCAGAAACCAAATTTGTAGGGTCGTTAAGTGATGCAAATCCTTCACTTCCTGTTCGCATGTGTATGTCATTGAACTGTGCTGGATGTCATTGATAATCAGAGATGAAGAAGAGACCTGTAAAACCCCAAGCCAAGCATCAAAACCCTAAAAAAATAAAGATGCATATGAAGGGGTCAGACTGTCCTCAGTGGCCACAATGGTGGACTTAACTAACTGAGTGTTGCACTACATTTCAGACCCAAATGTAGTTCTAAGTGTGTGTGTGTGTGTGAAAATCGTGCCCTAGGTGCTCTTATGCTAGTCGCACTTTGTGAAGTAGTGAGCAATAACTAGATGTAGAAATGTAAATAGATGGTGGATGGAATAGAATAAACTCCCTCCTATGAAGTGTGATGTAGATGAACCAACCTTGTCCCTTGTGATGGAGCTAGATGGATGTAATTGGACTCTAGATACCTTTGATGGATGCAACCTTAGGTGGATGATAGTAGTGCTTAGTGCTTGGTCCCTCATTATGGTCTCATAACTTTATATTTATATGGTTCTCTTGTTCTAATTTCATAATTAACCCCAAAAAGGCTGACCACTAAAAATATGGAAAGCTCAAATGGCTAGAAAGTGCCCAAAAGATAGAGTAAAGTGCAAAGAGGATCATGGTGCACCCTAAATGGGACCAGGGCGCTTGGGGTGCCCCAGTACTGGGTTGGGCACCCCAGTCAGGGATAGGAATGATGCAAAGTGACAAAAAGACTGGGTCAAGTACATGCAGGAAGGTCGAAAGTGATGACAGAAACAAAATAAAATGGCCAAAGGACATGGGTTAATTAGTACTTTCTTCACTCAAAAACCATATGAATAGTAATATGATACCGGGACTAAATAATACCCAAAGTGCATGATTTTGTGTCTACATTTTCCCCCACTTTATGTTGGTGAGTGGAACGCTCGGTAACATAAAGTAGATAGAGATGCATACCTGATGTCCATGTAGAGTGATGTAGAAAGCATGTCAATGGACTAGACAAAGTGTGGAGTGACAAAAAAAAGATGGAGTGTGGAGACTAAAGATGCAAAAGTGTAAAAAGTGATGAGAGTGAACCTAGGGTAGAACTGTGTAGTTGTTGATGTGTGTGAGGTACCTACATGTTAGTATGAGGTACAAACTGCCGAATGATGTTGTTGTTGGTGTTGTTGACGCCATTTGTTGTTGACTGTTTGCTTCCCATACGGATGGACCTGCAAAGGAGAAGACAATCAAGTAGTCAAATACGCATGTATATGTGTAAAAACCACATGTATATAGTAAAAATATTGTAAATGGAAGTATGAAAAAAAATGTAAAAAAGGAACATGTGCACCTGATCCTGTGATGAGAGAAAGGGTGTAGAAAGGATATCCTGTAACTTGTCAGTGAAGTGCAAGTTTTTTGGGTGATCTCACGCCACTGTGGCTGAAGAAGTGTAGGGAGAAAGTTATGTTATTCTCCAACCTGTAACTGCTTCCCTGAGAAATATGAAGAGATCTCTATACTTCCTGGTTTTTTGGGTGATTCGACGCCACTGGCTGAAGTAGTGTAGGGAGGAAAGTCTGATGTATCCTCCAACTTGTAACTACTCCCTAGAATGCTAAGGACAACATGTCCTGTAAAATCCATTGTGTATGGGGTTCGTAGACTGGTCTGAACCCACTCATTGTATAACCCACTAATGTTAAGGATGGAAAACTGAACTGAACTATACTGGTAGTAGAGTGTTGTGTAGTGTGTAAACCCCAAATGATGCCCCCCCTCTTTGGGGGTGCATGCAACGTCACAAGATAGGAGGATGCGGCCCCAAAAGAGGATCCGGCCGTGTAAATTGTGCCCTGTAGGGGGAAGGGAATGCGCTTGGTAGAAACCAAGGTGCACACAAACAAGTGGCTAGAAAAACAAGTGTTAGTACGAAATAAGCATGCATGTAGAAAACTAATGTAAGCTACACAAACAATGCGTAAGCTAGAATGCAAGTAAACATGCAAGAAGACAATCATAGACCACAAAAAGTGGGTTTCAAACATGGGACATCACTCAAAATGTCGCAAGAAACTCAAGGCCATAGTGGCTGCATAAAACAAACAAGTGTGCACACCAAACAAAGGGCAAGGCCCACATACAATAGCAAACAGAGACAAACAATAGTAGGCAAACAGACAAATAGCCATGGAAGCAAGTAATCTGGTAAAAACAAATGTTACACATGAAGCACCCATTAGCATGTTAGAAAGATAACCCATATGTCAAAAGCGTGTATAACCAAGTAATGTAGAGTGCTAAGTACAAAATGAAACAATAACACTTGTAAGAGATGAATGTGGATGCCCCCAATAACCATTGTGGGACTGGTAATGCCAAGCATCCATGTTGCATGTAAGATACCTGTATCTATTATCACAACTAGAAAAGGACAGTGAATGTGCATGTGTGTATGGTAAAGATAATGACATATAAGATATCTATCTAGTATGTGTAATAAAGAAAACATGACCAAGAAAATGTAAGAAAGAGTAAAAGCAACCAAGATATGCAACATGTTGTGGATGGATGGAATGGAATGCAAGATGGATGATAGGATCCATGTGCCCCCTGAGTGAATGGAGTTATGCAGTGAGGTTCATTGTATGCAATGAGGTTCATTTGGTTTTCCCCCTCAGAATTCAAGAATGAATTGTAAATGAGAGTGCGTCATCGGGAAATGGTCGAAAAGTGTGTTGTGTGTAACGCACTGTGATGAGTGTGTATGTGTGTTGATGATAACGACCTAGAAATGATGTGTGCGTGACCCTATAGCCAAAGCGTATATCATGACAAGATGATCGTAGGAGTGATGATTTATCCTAAAGCGTATATCACTACAAGATGAATAGAGGGAGTGGTGATGTAGCCTAAAGCATATACCACTACAAATGATGAAGGCGATAGGTGACCATTTAGCCTATAGTGTATGTCACTAACCTAGGAATGTCGCATGATAGAAGGTTAAATGATGAACGTGTGAGTATGATAAGTTCCATTTGATTTGTAAACCCTCAGCAATCGAGTATGGATGAGGAACTAGAGTGTGTCATAGGGTAGTGAGTGCACCACGTATAAGGAGATGTAGTATATGTGATGATGAGAGACAACCATGTGATGTGTAAAAATGTGTAAATATGTGATGTATAGATAATGCAATGCAAGATGTGTAGATAGTCTAATAGTGTGAAGATGTGCTCTATGTAGGATGAATAGTATGTAATGCTAGGCTCGTAGACAATAGGAGTGTGAGACATGTATGATGAATACTAGTATGGTGTGTAGATATGTAGATGCACCAAGGTCAAAATTTGAATGATGTAGAGTAAACTGCCAAATGTAGTATGTAAGATGCAAGATGTACCATAGAATGTGTGAAAGATGCAATGTGTAGTACCTATCGTGCAGTGTGTGGGGTTCATGTGTAGTATGCCCTCAACAGTCAAGTGTGAACCGAAGCACAAGAGTGTTTCATCAGGTAATGATGATGCCTACAATGTAGATGAATATGCCTATGTGAAGAGATTTTATGTACGATAATGTGAATATGAGAGGTGTGTTGATGCTAAGATGGGGGGATATGTGTGAATGTTATGCCCCCTAAGTGCATGAGACAAGAAATGTAATCATGTAATGTCATCTAGAAGGTTGTCACTTTCAGGGTCATAGTCAAATGGATAAGCATTGGTTACTTGATAAGCAATAGTGTCTAGTTGATCCCGTGATGAGCCATTGAGGTGTAAATTGTACATACCCATGGCATATTCCTCATCGGTAAATGGAGGAAGTGTAAAACCGTGGGCATACCAATGAGTGATATTTTACGTATAGCCAAGAAAGGAACTATTACAAATAAAGACATGACCAAAAGGCATGGGAAAAGATATGTCTGTATGATTAGGATCTATAGTAACCCCAATGTAATTAATCCATGATTGCCCTAATGTAAGTGGTACAAATCGAGCATTATGTGCAAGGAAGACCGTGAGGTGAAAGATGTAAAGGCCATAAGCGGTAGTGATGTGAACAAACCCATGATAGAGATGAGGAGCATGTGGTGGAGGATAGAGGTCCTCAAAAGAAAATCCTAGTCGAATCAAACCCTCATGTGTACATATAGCATCATCGTAAGTAGGATAAAATGGAATATGGTCCTAATATGAATCATTCATGAAAATCGTGCAAGTAAATGGTGGGTGTGCTAACAGAGGCGGTACATGTGAAGGTGTAGGTGATAGAGAGATGTTCATAGACTAGACATTCCCTTGATAAAGAATCATAGCAGTAGTAGTAGCAGGTGGCATAGAAGGGACTACATCTATCACACAAATAACATCTTTGAGTGGTGGCAGATGAGGTGGTTCGTCCATAGGTTGAGGATCATCTGTAGTGTCAATGCATGGAATATGAAGACTAGTAGTAGGAGCTCGGTCACAATATTAGAATGGATTGTGGTCACGGAAAATAATATATTCAATGTCTTCATGGAGGAATTTAACACAATGATGTATAATAGAAGCGACAACTTGCATAGCACAAAGCCACGGCCTACCAAGCAAACAATTGTATGAGACTAGGAAGTCAATGACAAAGAACACAATGTTGATAGTTTTTGGTCTTATAGTGATAGGAAATGTAATGTGACCAACACATGGATGAACAAAACTATCATATACATGTAGTGAAAGACAAGATGGACTAACCTCATGATCAGTAAGCCCTAGCTTCTCAAGTAATGACATGGGTCATAAGTTGAGCTCATATCCATTATCAATTAAAGTGTGTTTGACACCTACATTGTGAATATGACACATGATATGCAAAGGTGGGTCATTTTTAAAAGTGTTAACATCAATAGGAGGATTATATTTAAATGCTATGTGTTGATCAAATGCATCTGCAAAAGTTTGGTATATCGAGTCAGGATGCATATCAGCACAAATGTGAGTAGTAACAAGAAGATGTTGGACCCTATGCCTTAAATCATGATTTGCAAGTGGGTAATCATTGATTGGGACAATTATGATGATTAGACTCTAGGATGATAAGCAATGAATGAGGATCATATAAGTGTAAAGATCAAGTATGGGTTCACCAAAATGATTAAACTAAAATGGAAATAATGGGGATCTAATTTAGTTTAATTTAATGTTATGCAAAGCAGTAAATAACAACTAACTAAATAAGTAAAGTGACCTAAACAACTAAGTAAATAGAAATGTAAAACCCTAATGAACAAAGAGGATTAGGAAGAGCTTAGCTGATTCAATGAGTATTTGGGACTGTGTCACAGTGAAGAATGGATAAATAGAATGCAAAAACGACCACACAAAATCTCTGGAAAGTTTATATTTGAGATTTCTAAGCAAACTGGGGCACCTGGAGAAGGATGGGGGCACCTGGGGTGCATTGGTCTGAGATCTAGGTGCCCTGGTCTGTGCAAGAGGTCCAGAAACCAAATTTGTAGAGTCGTTAAATGATGCGAAGCCTTTGTTTCCTATTGTGTGTATGTCGCTAAACTGCGCTGGATGTCATTGACAATCAGAGATGAAGGAGAGACATGCAAGACCCCAAGCCAAGCATCAAAACCCTAAAAAATAAAGATGCATATGAAGGGGTTGGAATGTCCTCAACAGCCAAAATAGTGGAATTACTAATTGAGCGTTGCACTACATTTCAGACCCAAATGTAGTTCTAGTTGTTCTTGTGCTAGTCGCACTTTGTGAAGTAGCAAACAAAAACTAGATGTAGAAATGTAAAGAGATGGTGGATGAAATAGAATAAACTTCCCTCCTATGAAGTGTGATGTAGATGAACCAGCCTTGTCCCTTGTGATGGAGCTAGATGGATGCAAATGAAGCTCTAGATGCCTTGGATGGATGCAACCTTAGGTGATGATAATAAGTGCTTAGTGTTTGGTCCATCATTATGGTCTCATAACTTTATATTTATGTGGTTTTTGTTGTCTATTTTTGCACCCCTTGAAAAATAGAGCAACTTGGTTTACCACGGACTCATATTAATTGGCCGCGGTAGTGTTTAGGGATGGCACGGATTGAAAGGTAATGCTGTGAGTAAGGAGTGAATTCCGTGAAGTGGGGGATAAAACTCGAGGAACCGCGAAGGTCTAAAACTGCAGAACAAAGAAAATATAAAATTTGTGGGGTCAATAATAGTTAGTTCATGGAAATCAACATGAGGTCGTGCCACATAAATAAGCCGTGTGTAGACACTAAAATTAGGTCACACTCCCCTTTGGTCCTTCGTCAAATAAACACCTTGAACACATTCACCTAACCATGGCCCCTTTCATCCCACTCTAATATTAATTTAATTAAATTAATTCATTATCCTCATAATATTTATTATTTAAATATCCTAATTGAGATAATGCTCACATATCCACCTCATCTAGCCACCTCACCCTAAGACCTATTCTTAATAAGTTTCCATAACTAACTAAGACCTACCCAAACCCTAAAAATCAAAGCCTACATTCCCTTTAACCACATTCCTGCATGTTAGAAGGAAGCTTTCATTCTAATCCATGGAGCAAAATGAAGGAGATCCCATAAAATCAAGGGGATCTGCCTAGTTTAGTGAACCTAGGAAATCCCACCCTGACTGACGCCAGTTACCCTAAACCACCACCGATTAAGCTGGAACCACCTTCGGTTACCATTTAACCCCCAAAATAACCTTATTTCGAGGTTGAAACATTATTTAGAGGTGGGTACATCTTCCGAGAACAAGTGACAAAACCAGAGTTGCAAGCAAGTAGAACCAACATCTGTACATGCATCAGAGCATCCACAGCTAGCACCTGAAGCAACCATAGAGCCATTTTCCTTCACGGGAGCATCCGGAGAAGCACCAACACCACACTGAGTTCCTTCTATTTGATCAACCACAATTGCCAACCAGACATCAAGCTTTGATAACGGTAAATTTTTGTTAACCTGTATTGGTTCATTATCATTTGAGTAGATCCTTTTACGTCTGTTGTTAGTTTTTGTTCCCATTCCCATTCCCCACCATTTTACCTCCATGCAAACTTGACCATCCCTTCACCCACACCCTTGAACTACCTATACTCAAATTTTAATCATCCCTGTGCATATCCAGGATCTACATAAGCCTTGCCATTGCCCTTCCCTTTTCATCTAGCCTCAGATCTATCACCTTGCCAAGTTTTTATTGAATTTCCTATACCCTAACCATACCATCGCCGGTTAACCTAAACTGACACTAGTCATACCAAACAAACATCGATCTCTGTGTTTTTGACCAGAAACCAAGAACAGAGCTTAAAACCTCCACCAAATACCTAAACCAGCCCAGAACCTAACCCTGACCAATACCAATACCCTGACAGAGATCTTGACCTTTAGATTCAGTCATAGCTTAGCCTGTTGTGAACTAATTTGCTTATTGTAGACGAATGAGATATCTAAATCATTTTAAGTATAGTAGGATTTCCTTTATTGTTAGCATTAAGTTATTTTAAACAGTGGATTGATAGCCTTCTCATAAGTATCACACTTCCTAGATCTAGCACACGCTAGGTAGTCCACTACATATACTGTTTAACTTTCATTTTGGTGGTCTTGTTTTCCATTTCAGGTAGTTCCTCCAAGTAAAAAGGAAGCTCTCATGATCAACTATGGATTCAGAAGTCATACGCGTGTAGCAACCTACAACCAACATCTTAACAGGTATTCCTCCTAGCCCTTTACCTTTATCTGTTTCGTCAACATTTGGAGAAATGATCTAGAATCAGGTGAAACATTTTGGCATGCCCGGTGGGACCCATTTGGGGTTCTTTGCATTCTTTCATTTCTAGGTGAAAACATTGTATGTTTATTTTTTTAAAAAAAGTTTTTACATTAAACTTTCTGCCCTGGAACCTTCTCCTCTTCTATTGTCTAAAAGCAATCGTATTTTGGTGCTTAAAACAAACATTTCTCCCCTTTCATTAGTATCGCATTAGTGAAAGAGCATCCCTTCTCCTGTTCATCTATTTGTGACATTGAATTCTACATTTCAATTTGGGTTTAAAAATCATTTCATTTCATTATGCTTTTCTACAATAGCTCACATTAATTGAGGGAAACCTATATGTTGGAAGTCATTCCCAAATGATGGTTGACAAACGAATCGTAGAAAGCACTTTCTTTCTCTTTCTCTCTTTTTGAGTCGTATCCAAACACCAAAAAATTGAAATTATACACATTCTTAAACAACATCTCTCCTGGAAGAAGCTGTAGGTGATCACATGATCATGGCATAGTGGGCACCCAGCTCACTGTTTCTGTCGAGTCATACTTCAGAGAAAAGCCTGCCCCCACCATAACATACCTAAAACCTCTCCTTGTAGATATACTTCTTCGTAGGAAGCCATCCTCACTAAAAAACTCTATTCTAAAGTTCACGAGTTAGTCCTTAAATAGCATAAGCTAAACAAACATAATAGAAAAAGCACTCTTATGATCGTATTTTTCTTAGTGTTTCTGCTTGGCTTGCATTTTGAGGTGAGAGGGTTTTCATTCGTCATTTTCTTATTTCCCTTTGCACGCTCCTCATCACAGTTGGTGTATTCCAGCTTCATCTGAGTGTGCCTGGATGATATTCTCATCATTCTCAGCATTTTGGGTTTGATTCCACATCAAATTTTAACTCAAAACCACATTTTCTTCATCGTTGTGTCAATTTCACACAGTAACTAATGTCAGTCCAGTGACCGTCGTTGGTTACCCTCTGACCGTCATCGATTTTACCGTCATCAACATCAGTTTAGTGTTCTTTTGGTGAACCTACCCAAAAGGACACCTGCTTCACCTTCTTTGCTGATTAAGGTTTCTGTCACCCTCATCATATTCACTTACGTGGTAATTCCATCAGCATCTTGCATACCTAGAAAATTATTGGCCTTTTTACCTTATTTTGACCAACTTTCCGCTTTCCACAATGACCGACTACAGTTACCTATGACTGGCGTCGATTTAACCTAACCCACATCGGTTAGCCTGTGTAACTTTCCAGCTGACATTTTAGTCCCAATTCACCTACCACCACCTATTCATTCTATCTCTACTGTATTTTTTTGTCATTTATAGAAAGCAGTCTTACCACGTTAGTACTTATTCACATGGTGTTGATGCGTCGATAAGCAAACACCCTCATATTCCACGCCAGTTGTCAACCACTCCTGCCTAGTCTTTCACCACCTTCCATTCTATCACCAGCTATGGAGCCTATCCAGCCTATCTCTATTACTATAGGAGATGAGGAGTTCACACGACTCCTTGACCAAAATCCTACCACCTTACAGTTTTATCTTTCCCACTCATCCAATCGAGATTCCTCGGGTCATTTGATATACAACATGCCCGTATTTATTCCCTGACTCTCGTTCCTACTCCTGCATCAGCCCCCTCTAGTTCTGCGCTACCCACACCTTCCTTGCCTCTTGTTGTTTTGTAGCTAGGCCCTATACCTGCTATGACTACAACGTCTGCCACATCTGTTGCACCCGCCACATCCACTATACCCATGCCAACCACCCAGAACATAACCTCATCCATGCCTATTATTTCACATATACCTGTAGCTACACAACCACCTCTGGTGTCGATGATCCCTACCCATTTTCAAAATGTTGTTCTTTCTATTCCACAATCCTTGGCCCCCATTACCACTAGGGTCACCATGACCCTTCCACCTCCATATACGTACTATCAGCAGCCTCCTGTTTCATCTATGATTCGTTCTAGACACGTACCTCCTATCTCACTTCCTCCTTCTCAATCTACCTATACGACAATGCCATATACTGGAATTCCACCCCTGTCATATGCCCAACACCAACCCTCTTACACTACAGGAGGCACCCAACCATCACAACCTACCAACGACCTAATCAAGTTAATGATGGACAAGATGCAAACATTGGAGGCATCGGTTTCTAGCTCCCGCAACACTCTCATGTACAATGAGATTTGTAATGAGCCTATCCACCCATCCATTCCTATCTGTCAATATCCCATGCATTGGGAAATGCCTAAGTGTAACCACTTCAACAGCAAAGAAGACTTGTAACAACATTTGTGGTCTTTCAAACACGGGTGTTATCTAATCACCCATGATGATGCTTTGCTTATGAGGACCTTTCCCATGTCTCTGACTGGGCCTGCATTAGATTGGTATAGTGGGTTACCTAGACACTCTATCTTCTCATTTAACCAAGGTAGCCCAAGCCTTCTTGGATCACTTCTCCATTAACGTTGTTAAGAAGGTTACCATGACTAACCTCTATTCTACGCGTCAATATGACGATGAATCTATCGCAGATTTTGTAGCTCTTGTTGGCGTAGCCTGATCAATCAACTCACATTCCAACTACCACAAACCGAACTCATAGAGCTCTTCACGTGGGCTTGTGCTAGACATATCTCACTGACCTTGTAGGTCCAGACTTTCTGAACCTTTGATGAAGCATTCACCATGGCACAAAAGCTAGAGATTCGGGCCATCGAAGAAAAGAAAATCCAACTACGCAATAAGAACTTGGCATTCAAGTTGAATGATACCTCTTCTTCTTCAAAACCACAGAACAATTATTCAAAATCCAAGGGAACCACTAATGCAGTGGTACTCAAGGCCAGCCCAGCCCATCTGTCAAATCAGGCTAGCCCCTCATCTAATCTCTCACCTGTTCAAACTTTTCAATTCAGACGGGAACAATGGAAATACACCCCAATTGGGGAACCTTATTCTTCTGTCTTAGAAAATCTCATTAAAGTTGGGGCCATCACCCTTCCTCCCATAAAACCACACACTAGTTTTGACCCTGCTTGCCCCACACCCACGTGGTATAAAGAACACAACTTCTGCAACTATCATTGAGTAAAGGGTCATAGTGATGGAAATTGCATCACTTTCAAAAACATTGTCCAAGAAATGCTTGAGAAAGGTGAGTTAACCTTGGATAATCCTAACGCACCTACCAATCAAAACCTACACATCTTTAAGAAACCCTTTCCTAATCATGCCCCTTCTTCTGATCAAACCGGAGAGACCTCAACTCATGATAGCCATACCTGTGAGGTCCATGCTATTTTCAGTGATGCACCCATTACTTCCCAATTACCTCATATTCCTTCCATAGAGGAAATCCTAGCCCGAAGTCCTCCACCTACACTTGAACCCACTTCACCTATTCCTCCACCCATAGAGGAACACCCTTCACCTCCTTCCTCACCCATGGAGGAGCCTTCCTGTTAACATCAAAACTATTTCACCTTTGGCTTCTCCACCTAGAGATCTGTCACCCTGCATACCTCTCCAGCCCATGGAAGACATCTTGTTTATCTCCTCCACCCACAGAGGAGCACCCATCATCTCCTCCACCCACAAAGGAGCACTCCCCATCTCCATCCACCCACAGAGGAGCACCCATCATCTCCTCCACCTATCGAAAGATCTAGTAGAAATGCCTTTACCTCTAAGTGACCATTCTCCATCAGTTACCCAAGATCCTATGGACTTACTTTCGGCTCTCTTACCCACAGAAGCTGAAGCTAGAAAATTCCCCATTTCTAAGACACATTTTATAGGAATCACCATTGGATCCTCATCAACCTCACCTACAGCAATAGTTCCTTTCTCATGCTTAGCTGACCACCTAGATTATGTGGATAGAGCCTTACTTTGGGGGCGTCTTCTACTTCCTGTCTCAACACAAATGTAAATGTCACTTGCTGACACTTCCACTATCTACCCAAAAATATTTCGGCCAATCGAACCAAACAAAACCACAACTATCACAAATTCATCCACGATACCACATCATGGCTCAACTCACACCCCTACCCATAACCCAACAAGCATACATCAAACCTACACCTACATCATCTTCCTTGCCTAAACCTATTACTACCTTAGGGGTCATCCCAACCGCCAGCCTTACTCATCCACCCATCAAATTAGATTTAGCTACATCCTCCAAAGCCAACACCAAACCTACTCTAGCACCCAAACAGAAGAACCAATCCCATAGATCTCATACTCCAACTGTGCCAATCATACCTTCATCACCTTCACCCTTTCTGTCTGTCTTAGGACCTCACCCTTCCAGCATGGTTAAGAAACCTCCACCCGCCGGTAAACTAAAAACACATCAAGCCCATTCCTCCCTCGCAAACCTCTAACATACCCAAGCACCCAACATGACTTCCACCCACACCTACAACATCTTTACCACCCATACCTCTAATACCATCAATAACTTCTTCACTACCCACGACACTTCAGTCTCTTTCCCTCACACCTCCTGCACGACCTGTGCCATCTACCTTCACAGCACCTCAATTATCCCCATGGGTAACTCACCCTCTTCCACCATCTGATTTTCCCTCTAGATCTCATGTGCCCATATCACCTTTACCTAAGAAGGTGTAACCCAAAGACAAAAATCTGCTACCCTCCAATAAGGTAGTCAAACCAACCACACATTCTCTTGCCAGTTCATCTACCATACCCCTACCGAAGCAAACACGACCAACACCTAAGACCACACCAGCACCTAAAACCATAGCTCAACCCACTCCCCCTCATGCAAAGACCCTTCCTCTATAATCAGCCACACCTACACCCAAACCCACTTTCACTTCCCATTGTGATCCATTAGCGGGATCCTATGCCAAAATCTTAACCAACCTCCTTGAAACTTATGTCATCACATTACCACCTCTTAGACCTTATGACCCTCTCAAACCCAAACCAAAGGGGTTTGACGACACAAAAATTTGTGCCTACTATTGTGTGTCAGGGCACGATGTAGAGTACTGCAAGGCTTTGAAAACCATGTTCTTATCCAGTTGTGTCCTCTTGAAGAAAACTTTGACAATGATGACCTTCTTGATGAGGACCCCATTTCACCAGCACCCATTCCCATAGTTCTTCCCTCATTTCCTACTCAGCAACCAAGACCTCCACCCCCACAACTCTTAGAGCCACCCCCTGAGATTCGAAATTAACATGGTTCACATCAGAGAACTCACCAAACCTCCACCCAAATGTCGGTGTGCTCAACTCATCTCACAAGGTTCCTTCTCGCCACTTGGCTTTTGTCCTTCCTATCACTATACCTTTCATGGCTCACCTACTTCACCTACCTCCCCACCTCAGATCAACATGATCCACGTTGCTACCCACGCTCAAAAGGATAAAAGGTAAGGAAAAGGCAACCGACCCACCAACCAATCCTATACCCAACATACCATCTGCACCCACACCTAAAATCACTATCCGCAGCCCCACATATCCTATTTCTAATGGGGTTACACATCGCACCATGCTCAATCAACTACACCAATCCCCCCTCAAAATTTCCCTATATGACCTCATCCAAACCTCAGAATCCCATATCAAGCTCTCATGGAGGTTCTTCAGTCTATTGAGGTCTTACCCAATGACCCTACACCTATGGCCTCCATTATTACACCCCATCATGTAGCCTCTCTCACCAAATTACCACCTATCATCTACACCTCCACCTACTCACCAAGTAGCTCCCTTAGCTTCTCAGATGAAGAGATCACACCGCACCAAACCGATGACCCAAATCTAGCTCTCTTCATCTCTGTCCACATCGATGATATATGTGTACGATGTGTTATGATCGATGGGGGGCTAGCATTAATATCATCTCCTCCCATGCATTCACCCAAATGTGCATACCTGAATAATTACATGCATAAACATCTGTCATGTTGCATTCATTCAATGATGCTATCACCTCTACACTTGGCACCATCATCCTCCATGTTTGCGTGGGCCCCCGTACTGTTCTAGAGTTATTTTACATCTTGGAGGGGGAATTTCAATATAACTTGTTGCTTGGTAGACCCTGGATTCATGTCATGGGTTGTGTTCCTTCCACTTTGCATCGTTGTGTAAAGTTTTGAAGGACACACCTATACCATTCCGGCTGACCCATCACCTTTCAAAACTTTGCTTTACCGACCCATGCTTATAGGACCACTGCCTCTTCACCTCCACCTCCACTCACCAGTGCAACCTGCTACCTCAACCACACACACCTCCTCCATTCCTACCGCTGCCACCAACCTCCACGGCCGAACCATCAAGCCTCCCAATCCATTAGCTCCACCTCTGATCTAACCTCCAATACATCGTCTATTTCAGCTACGTACATACCAACCACTGATCCCTTGGAAGGCATTTTTCAATGCCTCACTCTGGGGGAGTATCACCTATATAGTGTCAACACATTCCTTACTCCACAAGAGTACAGAATTCTTCACCAACACCCTGCTATGATCACCATATAGGAGAGTGCCTCCTTTATGGTCCTCCCCACCTTCGTACCAATCTCACCTATACTTGATACTACCACTTTGAACCACCTTCACCAACCTGTACCCTGACTTCCAGTCACTCACCAATCACCATTTCACCCACACCTTCCTACACCGATGTGCGTGGAAGGGTTTTGGTTTTGGATTTTACGAGAAAGGCCACCATACTGTTATTCCATGTACTACCCGCAAGCATAATGACCGTAGTGGTATCGGCTTTGCTGAACCACCTACCAAGAAGGCCTGCATTGAACTCATTGAGGACATCAGCCCTTCTCCACCTTCTTCACGCACCCCACCTTCTTCACCACCTGCACCTGATGGAGTCGATGGATCCAGAATCCATCCCTCCTAACTTTTTTTTTCATAAACACCATTTCCTTGGGGCCTCTAACTTATCAACGTTGAGGACGAGGCTCCCTCTTCTCTTCCCTTCCTGTATCCTAAAATGATTGATGATGATACACCTTCGATTAACATCATTCAATGTTAGGATGATGAATCTATACTCACCTACCTTGGTGCAGAAGACTCATATATTCATTGGTCATTACCATCTGAGATGTAAACCATGTTGAATGAATCGACTATCAAAATCAACATTCATACTTAGGACGACCCGCACATTCTAAAGATCAGTCAATCTTTAGATGTTGCTGAACAGGAAGCCATCACTTCTTTTCTCAAAAACCATAACCATGCTTTCACTTGGTCTTATGCAGACATGCCTAGTATTGACCCCACCATAGTGGTCCACAATATCGTAACCATTCCTGATGCTAAAACCCGTAAAACAAAAGCTGAGGAAAATGAACCCTCGCATTGCTCTTCTGGTCAAAGAAGAACTTCAACACCTCCTTTTTGTTTCCTTCATCTTACCCATTGATTATCCTCGTTGGATTTCTAACATTGTCCCTATCACTAAGGCGATAGGGGGACTCCACATTTGCATGGATTTTCTGTGACCTCAACCTAGCTTTCCTGAAAGATGACTTTCCCTTACCTGGTATTGACCAACTGGTTGACCTTACCACTAGTCACGAGATGCTATCACTCATGGATGGCTTCTCGGGTTATAACCAAATCTTGCTTGCCCTAGAGGATCAACACAAAACCACATTCATCACCCCTTGGGGGACCTTCTGCTATCGAGTCATGCCTTTTGGCCTTAAAAACTAGTTGGTGCCACATATCAGTGGGCTATGACTTACATCTTCCATGACATCATGCATCATATATTGGAAGATTACGTGGATGACCTCCTTTCCAAATCCAAACACCTCTCTAAGCACCTCACTGTCCTAAAAACCATCTTTGACTGCCTCATTAAATATTGTGTTCACCTTCAGCCCAAGAAGTGTGTCTTCACGGTTCTCTCAGGAAAGCTCCTAGGATTTATCATTTCCCTTATGTGGTATAGAGGTTGAACCTGCTAAAGTCAAGGCCATTCTTGAAATGCCTCCACCCACTAACCTTAGGCAACTCCATAGCCTACAAGGTAAGTTACAGTCTATTCACCATTTCATTTCACAATTGTCTGATCGGTGTCAACCATTTCATCATCTTCTCAAGAAGGATGTCTCCTTTAAATGGGATGATGACTGCCACAAAGCTTTTGAGGCCTTAAAACAATACCTTCTCCAACCACCCGTACTCATTCCACCTAAATATGATCAACCCTTCTACATATACATCTCAGCTACCGATCATTCCTTGGGGGCCATGCTCGCTCATCGCGATGAACAACATAGGGAGAGCAGGTGGTTTTATTACATAAGCCATACTCTTTTGGACTACGAAACCTGATACACCCATGCCAAAAAACTTTGTTTAGCCTTAGTTTTTCATTGCCACCAAACTCCGCCATTACCTACTTAACCACAAAACCTATGTTGTGACCAACACTGACCCCTTACACTTCATGTATGCCAAACCTTACCAAAATCAACGTGCTGCATGCTGGCTTATGCTTCTGGCAAACCTCGACCTCGAATTCATCCATCAAAAGTCCATCAAGGGCCAAGCTATCACCGCCAACCAATCAGCTGATGCACCTATTTCCGGGGATCAACCCTCTAATTTTGACTTTCCAGATGATTCAATTGCTACCCTTTCCCTAGATGAACCCGCTTACCAAATGACACTCTTCTTCGATGGTTCCAAGTGTCAATGTGGGGGTGGGGCTAGCGTTATCCTCATTCCACTTGATGGTGAACCCATGCCTTTGTCTTTCAAACTTGATTTTGATTATACAAACAATATTTCTGAATATGAAGCACTCGTATTAGGTCTCCAAGTTGCCTATGCCTTAGATGTCAAGTCCATCAACATCTTTGGTGATTCTCAATTGGTCCTAAACCAAGTCAATGGTATATACCAATGTCGTAATGAGACACTTCAAAAGTATAAACATCATGTGGACATACTTTTGACCACCTTTGACCATTATGACCTTCAAACCATCCCCCGTTCAACCAACAAATTTACAGATACCATGGCCTTCTTGGCTTCTCAAATACCCGCTTCACCTGCTGACTCTAAAATATTTGTCACCCTACAAAGACTCCAATCACCCTTATTATTTACCTCATGAAGTTTACTCTATCAGAACCACTGCCCCTGACCCGAGTGACCTTTGGTATAAACAATACTCTGACTACCTTTCCCTCTCCATCTTGCCTCCTGACCTCACTCATAATGGACAACGTGCTTTTCTTAAAAAGGTCTCTCGTTACGTCATCATGGGTGGCCTCCTCTATAAGCATGGCTTAGATGGTATTCTCTTACGATGCCTTACGAGTTCTGAAATTCCTTATACCATTAAGGAAGTTCATGATGGCATATGTGGAGGTCACTTCAGTGGCCTTGCTATTG
This sequence comes from Taxus chinensis, assembly GCA_019776745.2. Classification (NCBI taxonomy): domain Eukaryota; kingdom Viridiplantae; phylum Streptophyta; class Pinopsida; order Cupressales; family Taxaceae; genus Taxus; species Taxus chinensis. The sequence goes on from CM034153.1 coordinate 741,098,495, forward strand.
CTAAGTGTATTCTTTTCCTAGGCTATTACTGGCCGACCCTCAACCATGATTGTTGTGACTACGTTAAGCATTGTGTAAAATGCCAACAACATGCCAACCTTCATCATACACCTAGTCATGCCTTACAGGTCACCCTGTGACCTTTGGCCCTTTTCTCAATGGGGTTTGGATCTTGTGGGAGAAATCAATCCCCATTCTTCCCAGTGACATCAATGGATCATCACCACTACCGAATACTACACAAAATGGGTTGAAGCCATACCTCTCATCTCCATGAAAGGTGAGAAAATATGTGAGTTCATCAATCATCACATCATTTGTCACTTTGGTGTCCCACACCGCCTCATCACTGATAATGGAAAACAATTCAAAAATAAAACCCTGTGAAAATTTGTGATGCCTTCAGCATTCAGCTAAGTTTCTCGTCACCTTATTACCCACAAACCAATGGCCAAGCTAAATCCACTAATAAAACCCTAAACAAAATTCTCATGAAAGTGGTTAACGATACTGGGAAGGACTAGCATACGCACATTCCTTTCACCCTGTGGGCATACCACACTAGTATTTGCACTTCCACTGCTGCCACACCTTTTTCTCTGGTCTATGGTATAGAGGTTGTTCTACCTCTCAAAGTCCAGATTCCCTCACTCTGCATTTCTCTCCATGACATGCTCAATGATGATGACTTTCGTCAGGACCGTTTAGCACAACTTGAGTTATTAGATGAACACCATCTTAACACTCTTGACCATCTTCAAGTTTACCAAAAATGTATCAAACGTGCCTATGAAAAATGTGTCCATGAACGAACCTTCCAAGTTGGTGACCTTGTCCTGAAAGAAAATCAACATGTAACCAAAGCAGAAAAAAGTAAACGGGGAAAATTTCTCCTAATTGGCTTGGACCATACATCATGACTCATACTTATGGATCAGGTGCTTATCATTTATCTTCACTAGATGGTAAACCTGAACCTGAGCCCCTTAATGCCTTGCATCTTCGACCATTCTATTATTGAATTTTAGTCCTACCTCACCTTCTGCCTCTTTCCATGCTCATCCCTTGAGTGCTATCCACTTCCTACACCTCACCAATGATTAAACAAGAATCATGTGCGTACCCGTCACTTTTTATCTTCTCTTAAATATGTGTACCACGGCACTGCACATAGCATGATTCTCATGGATACTTTTTGTCTACTTTTAGATGAGATCCCATGGTCATTTCACCCTGCTTTCTGAACAAGAATCCTATTCTTCACCTTAGTCTTGTCCATGACTTAAAAGCCCTCACATGGGATCCAACTCCTTGAGTCAAACTTCCAATAAAAAGATGACTCCCTCAAAAGGACATCTTTCTCTCTACATCATCTGCTATAAATAGACTGCTCCCTTGAAGGACAGCTATGTAAAGCTCTTTCAAAAAAAAAGAGAGACAAGAATCTGAAGCTTCCCGCATCGATCAACTTCACGAAAGACCTCAAGGAGTTAATTTCCTCATCCCATATAGACTTCCCGCATCGATCAGTCTATCTCAAATATAAGTCAAAACAAAAAACTTTTTCATCATGGACTTGCCCATTGTGACCTTGGATCTCTTGCCAAAAGGCATGCTACCTACTACCATATAAACTACCAATTTTCACCCTCTCACCATTAGCACTTTCATTTCCTACCACCTCAAGGGACCTATTGGAACCATGACATTTGGTGATCATGTGACTACTTTTCACCTTTAGAATAATCAATCATGTAATGTCTTTAGGGTCTTACGTTCATCAGTCCTATCTAAGGTATGACCTACTCATTATGATCCTTACCAATCAGGTGGCTTTCTTGCCTCCTCTTATCTTTTAACCTTCTTTATTACGTATTGATTACCTTATACAGGACTAGGTCCTCGACGCTTATCTTTGGGTAATTTTCCTCTTTCACCATAATCAACTCAAAATCACCTATACCAATGTGCCCACAATTCACCCATACCTAACAGACCTAAACTCAATCATGCCTAAAACCTACCAACTCATTCTCATACCTCCTCACATTCTTCCCTAGCTTATGGGAGAACTACATTGGCCTGAGGTCCCTTTTCACCAGGACTATGTAGGCAGCACTCTGAGGGAATGGGGCCCTTGGAGGTTAGCTTAGCCACTCTCTACCCTAACCAATTCACCTTTCATTTTCCTAAATCACATTCTACCCTTGTTAGATTTCCTTTTTATATCAATAATTGAAAATTAAACCAAACAAACAACAAATTGCTTTCCACCTTTATCATCATCAAACATACATTTATTATGACTACCATTTCTTTACCATTATCATGCATGTATTATAAAAACATCTCAAACATGACCCATATCATCATTAATTACACAAATTCATGAATTACAACCTAAATCCATCCATGCCTTAACCTAACTCCACCATGCCTAAAACCTAACTCAACCATGCCTATGACCTGACTCAATCCATGCCTAACTCAACCTAACTCCATCCATGCCTACAAAACCTGACTCAATCCATGCCTATGACCTAACCTAACTCCACCATGCCTAAAACCTGACTCAATCCATGCCTATGACCACAACCTAACTCTATCCATGCCTATGACCTGACTCCATCATGCCTAACACCACAACCTAACTCAATCCATGCCTAACACACTAACTATCATGACTCCATCTATGCATAATAATAAAATAACTATCAACACAAACACATAATGACCATAATCATCATCATCTCTATAAATAAAATATCCAAACATGTGTATCCATATACATAACTCTCAAATATCTTCAGCACGCAAGGCCGGTATGTATAACCAAATATCTCAAAACTCTCATATATAGCCTCACCATCTTCGGCACACAGGCTGGTATATGATCAAAAATATACAAAACTCTCATACATCCTCACCATCTTCGGCACGCAGGCCGATATATATCAAAAAATGAACTAAAATACATCAAAATGACATCAAAATACAAGGATGTGCATCAGGCATCATCCTGCCGGACATCCTCCATATCAGTCTCTCATGTCTCCTCCTCGGCTCCTGTCTGGTGAAGGCCTGATAACATCTCACCACCCGCCATAGGTCGTGGTCGGGTCCCTACTGGTACATCACCTAGAGCTGGCCTCTGTGAGCTGGTGGCCTCCCTGATCTTGTCTCAGAGCTGATGGCCCCCTGTGCTCTCCACACTGTGAGTCTGGATCTGGTCCTCTCACTCGAGGCCTGTTGTGCCCTGTACTCTCCATAGGATAGAAAATCTATCCATGGTCGCCATCAACTGATCCTGGTAGTATTCTGACCTCACCTAAGGCATCCCGTAACCTAGATATGGGTACGGTCTGTGGTGGCCCCATCAGCCTTAGCCCCTGTACCTGTTATGTGGGACCCATTTTCCCTGCCCCTGCCTATGAACTGGGACCCTGTCCTAGTGCCTGTGGAGGTGTCATCAGCCTCGCACCCTGTACCTGTACCTGATCCTGTAATACCTAAATTTGTGCCTGTGCAGTGGCCAACTGGCCCTGCAAACCTGTAACCTATGCCTGTAGGGTGGCCACCTGCTCATCATCACCCTCTCCATCTCCACCCTTGGGCCATCTGGGCCTGTAGACTGGCCACCTGTGCATGTAATGTGGCCACCTCTACCTCTGAAGTCTGCTAACTGCCCCTGTACCATCCCCAACTATGTAATCAGGGTCGCCACCTGCCCCTGTAGGGCATCTCTCTACATAGTGATGGTGGCTAAATCTGGCTGCCCGAGCCTGGGAGGTACTACTCGTAGATGGGCCACCCACCACTGTCTGTATCTATCTGTCACTTTGGCATCATCAATCCACCAGTCTATCACCTGCTCCTCCTGCCCTGGTAGGCACTGTCGGCTTGTGGAAGTGGCAGTGGTCTCTCCACATCATCCCTCCAGTACTGTGGGAAGGGTGGTGGTATATCCTATTGTAATCCAAACTGCCATCTGACCCTATCTACAGGGATCATCTTGTGCTCCCCTACATGGTGCCCCTCAATCCATCTGAGTATCTACAAGGCCAGCTAACTCATTAGCCATCTGTCTGTATGAGGGATAGCCCACATATGGTCTCCAAATAATGTCCACCCCAGACAATCCCTCCAGTAACCACTGATAATAGGCCACATCATGTCGTAGCCCTATTCTGATCACTGCTCTCCTAATCACAGGCACCCATCACCTGTACCCCACCCGCACAAAACCAGGACTCAAATGCATCTTCCTGGGGCATACCAACTAGATGCACACAAACAATGTGCTCATAGGCCCAATAGTGAAGAATAAAAGTGCAACACAGACTAAACCTGTGGAGCCGCCCATATGCCCATAGCTCTCTATATAGCTGTACACTAGGAATGTTGGCACCCAAGGAAAATTACGTCCTGTCCATAATCATGTCATGTAGTACACCCATCAGGATCATGGGAATCTCCCACCCTCTGCATCCAGCAGTGCAAAATAGCAGACTGCCTCCATCAGTAATACTACTAGCCTCATCTCCTCTGGATGGGCTAGGTACATCTCTCCATAGCTCAGGCTGGCACTTGTGGAATGTTCAGCTCCACCAGTCCCTCACCAAATACCATCAGCATCAACTCCTCAGATGCCTCTGAGGAGATCGAATATACCTACGTCCCCAATATGGGTAACCAAGATCCTATACACATCCTCCAGGGTGACTGTCATCTCCCCCATCGGTAGGTGGAACGTGTTGGTCACGGAATCCCATCTATCGATGAGAGTGACCATCAGAACTCAGCTACTGGACTACATGCCGGTAGCACTTGACCCCACTCAGGCCCACCTCCTTTGACATGCCTCCACTCCTCGATTGCTGTCACTGCCCCATGAACTATCACGAGCAGTGGTGGCACCCTGTCTCGCATCCTTAACTAATCTCTCACCTGCATCCAACAAAACAATCACATTATTAAAACAAGACCATATCTACATTCACCCATACCCATTCCCATTACCCTACCTCTTTTACTTCATCTACTTACCCATTTATCCCATGCACCTACCCTACTTACCCTAACCCAACCCTAACCAACCGACTTACCTACCCTAAACCTACCCAACCCAATATCACCTTACCTATTTACACACACCCCTATCCCTCACCTACTTCCATTTTGACCCACTCCCCGACCTTACCTATTTTCCCACACATCTATACATTTTTCCCTAACAACTCCACCCTTACCTATTTTTACCCCTTACCTATGTTATGATTTTCACCAAAACCACTTCTCTCACCCCTAGCTACCTCACCCACCCAACCTCAGACACCTTTTGGTCCCTTTTCCCCCAATTATGACCGGTACCCGGTTACCCCTAACCAACCCCGGTCCCCCTTAAACCAGCATCAGTCACCTGCTTCATGCAACCGATACCTGGTGCACTAACACTGACGTCGGCTAACCCTTCAACCGATGCCGATCACTGTCACATCAAAAACCTGCAATGCCCATACCCCCATTTTTTCTTCAAATTCCCTTTTGCTCCCTTCTACCCACCTAATCCTACCCAAATCACCCCTAAACCCTTCCCCACCCCTTCTCCACTCAATCCCCTCCCTCCCCATTCCTATTTTACTTGATTACCCTCCCATAATTCAAAATTTATTTTTCCTCCCAAAAAAGAACATGTTTTCACCCACCTAACCTCTAATTTAAATAATAAAACAAAACAAAATAGGAAACACTTACCTCATCACGATTTAATCCGTGGTGGCACATAAGGCCACTGCACTAGTGGTCCCCTAGATCCCTCTCCTACCTCTGCCATCACCAAATGACCTCTCGCTCTCCAATCACTTAATCCAATCAAATCAATCCAACCTAGCTCGTGGATCCACCTATCAACCAACTATCACCAGCCATGTGGCTCACCAACTCAGTCCTTAGCCTCACTCTGTCACTTTCCACCTTTTCTCTCTCTCTCTTGTCGTTTTCCCAATTCGCTATAAAAGACAAATGATTTGAAAAATGTGGTAATTTTTCTTTTTATAACCTACCTGACCTAACCGGTGACAGTTTTACCTTAACCGACATCAGTCTTGCGCCCTAGCTTACCGTGGTTGGTCCATCTTGACCAGCATCAGTTACTTTAAACCGTCATTGGTTTACACTACTTAGTCTTTTTCCTACCCCCTACCCCCAAATTTTTGACGTGAATCCTTTTTTTACCTCACCCACACCTCCCTTGGACACTTCACTGTATCTTCTTGACCTTATCATTTACCCCCTCACCTTGTCCTCATTCGGGGACTCATTATTTTACCCATACCTCGGCCCTACCCGTGTCGTGACCTAGATACTTGGACCTGGAACATCGCTAGTGACCTTTGACCTCATGTGTTCACTATACTGTGTGGCACTGTTACCTGTGTTGATGGACATTCTGACCTTACCTTGCCTCTTTCCGTGACCATTTATCCTTGACCCAACCCTTGGTGTACTGAAACATACCTAAACATTCCTGCACCTGACCTATGTCATGTTTCCTGACCATATCCTATACCTTGGATACTGGAATCACTTCAACCTTGTTTGGATAAACCTATCGACCTTAGACAATGTAGAGTTTTCCTACTCTTCAACTTGGTACCATGCTACAATTTATATGTGTGTGTGCGTTTGACTGTTACTACCTTTGACCCTGACCCATTACCTAGATTACCCGAGTGGACCTTTTTCCCTTTTTACCCACATTTCCCACCTTCCTCTTCATCACATTCACCTTTTATCAAACCACTCACCTTACTTTTTACTTCTACCTCATCAATTCTTGGTTAGAGGGGGATCACCTTCACCCACACATGGGGCAACCACATCTTATTTTTGTTAGTGTTGCTTACCAATACAAGCTACACAACAAAAAGGGGTGCAAAAAGTAGACACTAAAATTAGGTCACACTCCCCTTGGTCCCTCGTTAAATAAACACCTTGAATACATCTCACCTAACCATGGCCCCTTTCATCCCACTCTAATATTAATTTAATTAAATTAATTCATTATCCTCACAATATTTATTATTTAAATATCCTAATTGAGATAATGCCCACATACCTCCACCTCATATCTAGCCACCTCACCCTAAAACCATTCTTAGTAAGTTGCCATAACTAATTAAAACCTACCTAAACCCTAAAAATCAAAGCCTGCATTCCCTCTAACCACATTCCCGCATGTTAGAAGGAAGCTTCCATTCTAATCCGCGGAGCAAAAATGAAGGAGATCCCAGAAAATCAAAGGGATCTACTTAGTTTAGTAAACCTAGGAAATCCCACCCTGACCGACACTCGGTTACCCTAAACCACCATCGGTTAAGCCGGAACCGCCATCAGTTACCATTTAACCACCAAAACAATCTTATTTCGAGGTTGGCACATTGTCTTAGAGGTTGGTACATCTTTTGAGAACAAGTGACAAAACCAGAGCTGCATGTAACAGAACCAACATTCGTACATGCATCAGAGCATCCATAGCCAACACCTGAAGCAACCAAAGAGCTATTTGCCTTCATGGAGCATCCGAGGAAGTGCCATCACCACACCGAAGTTCCTTCCATTTGATCACCCACCATTCCTAACCAGACATCAAGTGTTCGTGACAAATGGTAGTTCCTCCAAGAAAAAAGGGAATCTCTCATGATTAGCTATGGATTTAGAAGTCATACGTGCGCAACAACCTACAACCAACATATTAACAGGTATTCCTCCTACCCCCTTTACCCTTAGTCTGTTTCGTGAACATTCGAAGAAATGATCTAGAATCAGGTGAAACACCGCGGAGTAAGCAGGGAAAGGAAGAAAAGCCGCATAATGAAAAATACAATGCCGTGGTACAAAAGGAGAACCGTGGAAGCCAAAATTCGCGGCAGGACTGAAACAAGAAATTTGTGTACTGAAGGAGAACAATAATTTTCCATGGATTTCTAAATGAACATGAATCTGATTTGATCATTGCAAATATGATATTATTTGAAGGAATCTTAGCCTTCTCCATGCGAAGGGAATCAAATTTCATGGATTAAATGTTTGTAGCGGAAGTGAAGAAAAATGTCTCCAACACGCAAAGAGGTTGTTTCAGTTGGCTCAATCACCCGTATTTTATGAATTATGGGCATGGATTACAATTCTGCCAGTTTTTTGAGCAGTTACAAAGTTTGCAGTTACTATGGCAACCTGCAAATTAGTACAATATTGCAGCAGTATACAATTTACATTCAAAAAACTGTACAATTTGAATGGTAGGCAAAAAAATTCTATTTCACGGGGTCCTGGTGGCCTCCTGAGCCCAATACGAGCCCAAAAATGCTAAAAATTGCAAAAAAGAAGCTGAAGATGCAATTTTTAGATGGGTCTCCGCTTTGCAAAAAAATGTCCGAAATGAAAAACCAGGTCGAATGGGAGAATTTTTTTTTTTAACCCTAAATTAGGGATTTCTCCATTAAATTTAGTTAGTTATAACTAAATTCAAAAATCTGCTTAATTTAGCAGTTCCGCCAAAAAATCCGCCAAATGCAAAAGGTGAAGTTGGGGGTGGGATTTGAACCATGCACCTCCCACTTCTAAGGCTTTCCTTCTATCCAGCTTGGCCACTTAAGGGCGCTTGGTATGGAAATGAACAAATTTGTATTTAATGAACGGTAGAATCGACTTACCTTTTTGAAAATGCGACCTAGTAGATGCTCCATGTGTCACATGTTGATGAGAGGCATTTTTAGGGTTTCCTTATGCATAGAAAATGGATCTGAGACATTTTTTTAAAATTTCCACGCCTTTGTATTGTGATATATTCCCCTATGGCCGTCGTTTGCAAGGTTTTTGACTCCTTTTGATCGCTGTTTTTGCTCTACAAGTCTGCGTGGAGGATGGCTATAGCTTTGGCCGCTTTTTTTAAATACTCTTCCACCATTTTTTTCTTGTGTGTAGGCTGCTCCTTCCGTATTTTTTTGTGTGCAGGCCACTTCTCTACCGCTATTTTTCTTTGCTATGCCATTTTGCTTTGGCTGCCGCCTTATATCCTATTTTGTTTGCTTTTGTATGATTTGCTTTGGCCGCTTTCTTATGTGCAGGTGCGTGGAACATGCGCAGGTCCAAATAGAGTTTCCACGCCTCTTTCAACTGCTGCCCCTCTCAGTTTTGTGCCTTTGGGCTTATTCAAACGCTGCCCCTCTCTGATCTGCGCCTTTGGGCTTATTCACACGGCCTATCTTCTTGCCGTTTGGCTCTCATGCCAGGTCTAAGTGCCCGACCGCCTATATGGAGTTGCTTTGACTCGGCACAACTCACTGCAAAATAGTAACACAGTCCTCCAAATGTAGAGGTATACTAACAATAACAGGAGCTATATTTCTTCTCTAATTTAGAGATAAAACCCGTAATGGAGTAAATTTTTTTTTTTTAAATTCTTTATACCTGCAATAAATTTTGCCTGGTGGTGAGTGCACCAGTGCAAAAAAAAATTTGTGTTCCAAACACCTAGAACTGAACAGGAGGTTGTGGGTTTGCAGGGGGTTCTGGGAAGCTGCAGGAGGCAGCACTGGCTCTCCTTCTGTTGCAGATTTCTTCTCCACGAATTCTCCTTCTTCTGCAACCTTCTCCAACCTTGCCAGGAGCTTCAATTTGCTCTGATACCAAATGAAGATTGAGAAACAGGGATGGAAGCCTGATCAATTTTATTAATCTCAATCAATCAACCATTACAGAGAATGGGACTGCAATATTTATAGATATTGCACAGCCAAATACAAACAAAAGATTAAGTTGCACAGGTGAACCAAATTCCTAAATATACAAGCTTCCAATAACATCCGGGAAGCACAAATGAATAAATACAAATATATTGTTCAAAACAATATAACAGAATGTATAAAAGACAAATATGGTTTATGAACCATATAACAAAATAATCATTATTATTTAATTAATAAAATTAATTAAATAATTAAACTATGCATAATTAATATTAGGATAATAATATTTTATCCTAACATTCCCCCCCTTAATTGTGCATTGTCTGAAGAGATGAGGAGAGGAACTCTCTGAACAACTCGAACTTGTCACGTGCAAGTGACTTTGTGAAAATATCTGCTCGTTGTTCAGCTGTTGGACAAAATTGAAGCTGGATGTTGTGCTTCAACACATGTTCACGTATGAAATGAACCTGAACCTCAATGTGCTTTGTTCTCTCGTGAAAAACTGGATTGCGAACAAGTTTGAGTACACCTTCATTGTCTACATACATGGTAGTAGGTTTGTCCTGTGGTATCCCAAGTCCTTCCAGTATGCGACATATCCAAATCGCTTCACAGACAGCTTCACCTGCAGAACGATACTCGACTTCTATGGAAGAGCGAGAAACAAAGTGTTGTTTCTTACTTCCCCATGATATTGGTCCAGATCCCATAAAGAATACAAATCCAGAAGTGGATTTTCTATCATCAATGTTACCTGTATGATCTGAATCCAAATATCCAGTCAAGAAGAAGTTTTCATTCTTCTTGTATTCTAGACCAAGATCCACTGATCCTTTGAGATATCTCAAAATGCGCTTTGCTGCTTTCCAATGACAAACTTTGGGTTCCTACATGAACCTGGATAGATAGCTCACTACAAAGCTGATATCTGGTCTAGTGTAGGTCAGGTAAATGAGACTCCCAATCAGCTGTCCGATAGAGAGTGGCACTTACCTCAGGAGATGGATTTGAATGAGATAACTGTAATCTGTTCTCCATAGGTGTAGCAATTGGTGTGCAATCCATCATCCTAAACTTCTCGAGCGTTGTCTTGGTATATTTCATCTGAGAAACAAAGATGTGATTCTCTTTCTGCCATACTTCTAGTCCAAGACAGTAGTGCATAAGTCCGAGATCTGTCATCTCGAATGATCGCTTAAGATCTTTCTTCGTTTCATCAATCATCTTCACTGAACTGCCAGTGATGACTAGATCATCGACATAAACTACAAAAATCACCATCTCCCCCCCTTGCTTTTTGAGGTAGAGATTGGGATCGTATGGATTTCTAACGAATCCATGTTGTACGAGATGCTCATCAATCTTGATGTACCATGCCCGGGTTGCTTGTTTGAGACCATACAGAGATTTCCTGAGTCTGTATACCTTTTCTTCTTGACCAGGTACAACATATCCCTCAGGTTGAGTCATGTAGACTTCTTCTTGTAAATCTCCATTTAGGAAGGCACTTTTTACGTCCATTTGGTGAACTTTCCATCCAAACTGAGCAGCTAGAGAAAAGATCATCCTGATCATTTTGATCTTAGCTGTGGGAGAAAATGTCTCCTCATAGTCAATGCCTTCTTTTTATGCATACCCCTTTGCTACAAGTCTTGCTTTATGCTTGTCCACTGTCCCATCTGCTTTGTACTTAGTTTTTGAAATATCCATCTGCATCCAATGGGTTTCTTCCCTGGTGGAAGATCAACAACCTGCCAAGTGTTATTCTTCATCACTGATTGATATTTAGAATCCATGGCATCTTTCCAAGCTTTTGATTGTAGGGCTTCCTGGACCGTAGAGGGCTCATCTGATTCAATAACTCTACTCATCAAAGAAAAGTTAACTTCTTCTCTTGCTTTACTGTGAGTCCGTGGTCCAGGGGTGGATGTATCTGGTGGAGCATCCAATCTTGCATCTCGTAATGTACTTGTACACCATTTAGGCATACGTTGAACTATTCCCATGGGTTGTGGTTCTATTTGATCAACACCATCATCCCCATCATCACTTTCATCTTCTGAGGGAACATTAGCTTCAACTTTTACAACGGGTGAAAAATCTACATCATGTGAGTCCGGAGGAGGAGTCTCTACTTCCTTCTTCTCGAAAAAACTCAACATCTCTGCTTGTGTAGACTTTTTTGGTCTTAGGATCCATCAATCTATACCCAAGAGTCTCTTCACTGTATCTAATGAAGATGAGATTTTGTGACTTCATGTCCAATTTCTTTCTGTTCTGTTTGGGTATGTGCATGCTTGCTTTGCACCCGAATACTCTGAGGTGTGCAATGGATGGTTTCCTTTTTGACCATGCTTCTTGTGGTGTAATTCCATCAAGAGCAGTTGTGGGTGCTCTGTTCAACAAATCACTGCTGTTTTTACTGCTTCTGCCCAAAATGTCTTTACAAGTCTGGAATCATCAATCATGCATCGCACCATTTCCATGATAGTATGATTTCTTCTCTCGACAACACCATTTTGCTGCGGTGTGTGTGGAGGAGGCATTTGTCGACGAATCCCGTGAGTTTGTAGGTAGTCTCTGAACTCATCACTAGTGAATCCCCCCCTCGATCTGAGCGAAGAGTTCTGATGTGACGACTAGTTTCTTTCTCAACTGCTACTTTGAACTTTTTGACATGTTTTAAAGGCTTCACTTTTCTTGCGAAGACAAAAAATCCACATTTTCCATGAATAGTCGTCAACACAAAGCATGAAGTACTGGAAGCCAGAATGACTTGGTTGCAGTGGACCGCAAAGATTGGTATGAACCAGGTCAAGTTTACCATGAGCTCGGAATGTACTCCTCTGGAATGAAACTCTGTGTTGTTTTCCTGTTAAGCAGTGAGGACACTTATCTGTATCCTTCTGAAGAGATGGTAGCCCATGTACCATATTACACCGGCGAAGTGTTTCACAGATATTTGAAACTTACATGACCAAATCTCCGATGCCACAACTGTGCTGAGGTGGAGTTTTTAGCCACAAGTGCTTGATTTTTTGTGAATGAAATCAAGTTGAAACATACATCCCACATTTGAGGCTTTTGCAATTATTTTCGAGCCTCTTGATTTATCTCGAATCAAACACGTTTTCTTGCCGGATTGACTATCAAAGTCAATTTTCAGGTTGTGATCTAGGAGTTGACTGACCGAAAGAAGATTCTTTGTCAACCCAGGGACATATAGAACATCTGATAGTCTACATTTGCGTGAACCAAGGGGTAGAGAAATGTTTCCAATCCCCTGAACTGTATATGAAGAATCATCTCCCAACGAAACATGATTTTTTGATGGCATGTACCTCATTGAAATAAACCAGTCTCTGTGGCCGGTCATGTGTCGAGTGGCTCCCGAATCAACATACCAGACATAACTAGATGACGTGGATGGTTCACTTGATCGAGCAGTGAACAAGAAGTCTTCATTGTCTGACTGTTCTTGTTGCTCAGCAATATTACCTTGCTGGTGGGGTCTTCTTTTCCAGTTCCCCTTTTTCTTCCTATGATAGTTGTTAGAATGTCCCTTGTAAGATTGTTGTTGTTGTGGTCCAGAGTTGCTTGATGAACCTTTCTTATAAGTGTTATACCAACAATCTTTTAAGTCATGTCCTCGTTTGCAAATTGGACATTGTTTCTTCTGTTGATTGCCCCCATTATACTGATTCTGATGTTGGGACTTTTGATAGGATTTAGGTTTTCCTTTACCTTTTCCTTTCCATTTTTGATGTGAAGACAGTGCCTGCTTCTCTTCATCATCCTTATTGTGCATTGCTTCCTCTTGTTGCAGTAGGTTTACCAGTTTGTCAAAACTAATTGTCGTATCTGACAAGTTTAGAGTTGTGACAAAAATGCGGTAAGAAGAAGGGAGAGCTCTCAGAACAATGGGAATGAGAGATTCATCTTTGACCTCTTCTCCTAGGGCTAGAAGTGAAGCCCTCAACTCTGCAACTCTTCTTAGGAAAGCTTCAATTTTCTCATTTTGCTTGAACTTCAATGTATGTAACTGACTCTACAAATTTAGTATGACATTCTTGTTCTTGGCCTCATATATTGTGCTCAGCTTATCCCACGCTTCTTTTGCTATTGTGGCATCTCGAATGTGGGCTTGCACATCGTCGGACACTCCAAACAAGATGATGAGTTTTGCTTTCTGATCTACTCTATCAAACTGTCGTTGTTGTGTTGCATCAGTTGGTGATCTGGTTAGAGTACCAGTCACAACAGGCTAGATTTCTTCAAACTCAAGTTGTGTCTTTATTTTTGTCTTCCATGCAGCATAGTTGTCTTCCTCTGAGCAATTGTGAATCCGGAAGAAAAAATTTGGGGGCATTGGTGCCCATTTTACAGAGATCACTGACAGGGTTTGGCTCTTATCATTCCAGGTATTAGGTCTCCCAATCTATATACCGTCAGTCCGATATACTGAACCTTTCTATATAGGCGCCCTTCCGATATACCCGTCGGTACGTGGAAGAAGCTCGCCCTTTCTATATACCCGGCGGTACGTGAAAGAGGTGTTAACGTACGTGAAAGAATTCAATACGTGGTACCAAGACAGTACTGATGGGGTCTATGTGATTATTGACACCGGGCTCAAAGAAATATCCTCATACACGGTGCGTAACTTCGCTATATACTTGGATAGTTTCTCAGTCCGGATTTATGTCTTGCAATCGTTCACAGATGGATGGGATGGTTCATAGTGTGTGCACTGTGACCTTATTACTCCCCGTCGATTTATAGGGACGATGCCCAGATGACGTTGTTGTAGCTATATTAGGCGTTAAGTGCAGTAGTAGTCACGACGGATTTACCCATAAGCGCTTCCCAGAGGCACCGTATATACCGAACGCTGCGAATGAGATCTAGGATCTCGTGAGTGTTACAGAACCAATTTTTTTTATTGTTTTTTATTACAATTCTGCTAGTTTTTGAGCAGTTACAAAGTTTGCAGTTGACTATGGCAACCTAAAAATTAGTACAATATACAGCAGTATACAATTTACATTCAAAAAACTATACAATTTGAATGGCAGGCAAAAAATTTCTGTTTCACGGGTCCTGGTGGCCTCCTGAGCCCAATACGACCCAAAATGCTAAAAATTACAAAAAAGAAGCTGAAGATGCAATTTTTAGATGGGTCTCCGTTTGCAAAAAATGTCTGAAATGAAAAACCAGGTCGAATGGGAGAATTTTTTTTTTACCCTAAATTAGGGATTTCTCTGCTAAATTTAGTTAGTTATAACTAAATTCAAAAAATCTGCTAAATTTAGCAGTTCTGCCAAAAAATCTGCCAAATGCAAAAGGTGAAGTTGGGGGTGGGATTTGAACCATGCACCTCCCACTTCTAAGGCTTTCCTTCTATCCAACTTGGCCACTTAAGGGCGCTTGGTATGGAAATGAACAAATTTGTATTTAATGAACGGTAGAATCGACTTACCTTTTTGAAAATGCGACCTGGTAGATGCTCCACGTGTCACATGCTGGTGAGAGGCGTTTTTAGGGTTTCCTTATGCATAGAAAACAAATCTGAGACATTTTTTTAAATTTCCACGCCTTTGTATTGTGATATATTCCCCTATGGCCGTTGTTTGCAAGGTTTTTGACTCCTTTTGATCGCTGTTTTTGCTCTACAGGTCTACGTGGAGGATGACTATAGCTTTGGCCACTTTTTTTAAATAATCTTCCACCATTTTTTGCTTGTGTGCAGGCTGCTCCTTCCGTATTTTTTTATGTGCAGGCCGCTTCTCTACCGTTGTTTTTCTTTGCTATGCCGTTTTGCTTTGGCCGCTGCCTTATATCCTATTTTGTTTGCTTTTGTATGATTTGCTTTGGCCGCTTTCTTATGTGCAGGTGCGTGGAGCATGCACAGGTCCAAATAGAGTTTCCACGCCTCTTTCAACTGCTGCCCCTCTCAGTTTTGTGCCTTTGGGCTTATTCAAACGCTGCCCCTCTCTGATCTGCGCCTTTGGGCTTATTCACACGGCCTATCTTCTTGCCGTTTGGCTCTCTGCCAGGTCTACGTGCCCGATCGCCTATATGGAGTTGCTTTGACTCGGCACAACTCACTGCAAAATAGTAACACAGTCCTCCAAATGCAGAGGTATACTAACAATAACAGGAGCTATATTTCTTCTCTAATTTAGAGATAAAACCCGTAATGGGGTAATTTTTTTTTTTTTTAAAATTCTTTATACCTGCAACAAATTTTTCCTGGTGCTGAGTGCACTAGTGCAAAAAAAAATTGCGTTCCAAACACCTGGAACTGAACAGGAGGTTGTGGGTTTGCAAGGGGTTCTAGGGAAGCTACAGGAGGCAGCATTGGCTCTCCTTCTGTTGCAGATTTCTTCTCCACGAATTCTCCTTCTTCTGCAACCTTCTCTAACCTTGCCAGGAGCTTCAATTCGCTCTGATACCAAATGAAGATTGAGAAACAGGGATGGAATCCTGATCAATTTTATTAATCTCAATCAATCAACCATTATAGAGAATGGGCTGCAATATTTATAGATATTGCACAGCCAAATACAAACAAAAGATTAAGTTGCACAGGTGAACCAAATTCCTAAATATACAAGCTTCCAATAACATCCGGGAAGCACAAATGAATAAATACAAATATATTGTTCAAAACAATATAACAACATGTATAAAAGACAAATATGGTTTATGAACCATATAACAAAATAACCATTATTATTTAATTAATAAAATTAATTAAATAATTAAACTATGCATAATTAATATTAGGATAATAATATTTTATCCTAACATTCCTCCTGTATCGTGATGATCTGTGCATGATCTCTTAGCAATAAAATATTTGGTTTTGTGGCTTATCTCGACCTTATCTATTATTTTATTGCACTCCCTTGCCTCTCATTCACTCGTAGGTGTGTTGTATGCATTATTTCAGAAATATGTGTTTATTGTGCATCATGAAGGTGGAACTTCTGACACGATTTTGATTTGTGGCTATTGTTTCAGTCCTCCTCATCATTGTTTTCTTCCATTTTCTCTCTTGTTTAAGTATTCATCCCCTTTATTTTGATGATATTACCTATTTTAGTTTAGGTTTATGTTTTATGCATCTCCTTCTCATTGTGGTCTGTTGGAAAGTTATATTAGAGATAGATAGTTACATTTCAATTCCTAGGAGTAGTTTAGCATTAGAGGTAAGTAGAGGAAGCTGACCTTCTCTGGAGGTCTGTCTCAATTCAATTCCCACAACTTGGAGATAGTTCCATGTTGACTCAAATCCTGAATTGTCTATGATTTGACCATGACTGCAAATTTGAGCTCCAACATTTTTGGCATGCCCGATGGAACATTTGAAATTAATATTCCTAGTTTTATCAAAATTTGATGTGTATCTTGGTAAAAACTCTAGCCTTTTGAGGATTTGGAGTAACACATCTAACGTCTCTATTCAAATTATCAACTGGTCTCAACAGTACTATTGATATAAGTGTCTTTCATTCATGAGAAGGATCCAAACATGGTCAAGAACAAGAGAAGAAGGTTGTGCTTGAGTACTTATAGTTATCCCCAGGTAGAGACAGAAGAGGAAGACATATTCAAAGATATCTATCTCCTCCAAATCGAAATCTCTCAACACCTCCACTTGGTAGGCCCTTCTTGCAATCAACAAGATTTTTCAGACATATTAGAATGCCTCATCAACAGCAACCGCCACAAAAAAAATCCATTTGTGAACTTCACAGGTAGCTGCCCGCTTGCTTTGAATGCTCAAAATCCTATTCCAGTTGCTGCCTTAAAGAATATTCCTTATTTTACTAGAGAAAATCACACTACTCCAGTTGACCACATTCAAGATATTGCCAATGTCTATGTTATCCATAATATTTCTAAGATGGACATGGTAGTAAAACTTTTTGGCTTCATCACTTAAAGGAAAATCTCTACAATGGTTCAGAAGTTTAAGAACATGAACAATTCAAAACTGGGATCAATTGTACATAACCCTTTATAACCAGTTTGGTGAAAGAGAAGATAATATTTCTATTTTAGAGCAGTTAACCACAATCAAGAGAGCACCTAATGAGTAAATGGTGGATTTAAAATTCAGATTTTAGAGAACTTGGGACAAAATTCTAGTTCATGTAAGACTTGCAGTAGAAGGTGTTTTTCTTTATTTTTAAAAAGATAGCAATTCTGATATATTTGTTATGATACAATCTATGGGAGGAACAACTTTACTAGCTTCTTATGTAATTGCAATCAAATCTGAAACAGTTTAATAAAAACTGGGAAATTAGCTCCTAGACCACCCATGTTGTTGTATCCAAAATTACCTAAAGTTGCCCAAACTTCTATTGCCTCGATTCCTGAGCCAAATCTGCAACTTGTTGTTTCCACCTCTCAAACTCCTTCCCAATAAAAGAAGATGAATAAATGAAGGACTTGATTATAAATTTGATAAACAAAGTTATATCCCTAGAGAAACAAAAAGCCCAATCTTATAAGAATTATCGAAATCAAGGGAAATCTTCTAATCAGGGATATTAACCATATAGAAACCAACAGTCTAACCAAAGATATGCAAAAAATCAATAGGGTAATAGATGGAAAAATCAAAGTACTCCTCTTCCACTGGAAACAATTCTTCCTTCACAAGCACTTCCTGCTCCTAGTTCAAGTCAAGATTTAGTTCCAGTACAAAATAACATGGTGTAGGAAAATGAATGGTGCTTTCCATGCAATTCACCCCATGACCAACTCGGTTGTGAAATGGCAATGCATCTTCAAGCATACATGATTCAAGGTGCTTCCAGTCAGCAAGAACCACTTATTGAAGCACCAAATCACTGTGTGGAATAAATTCAACAAGTTGCAATTGACACGAACCTTATGTTCTTCAGAGATGAAGACTTTTATGCACTCAATTAAGTGCCAGGTAGAAAAAACCAAACCCAAACAAGTGTAGCTAATAATACACGGCACAAGAAGTAGATGTTGGAGGTTCAGTTTGCATCTCCCTTTGGTCAGAGCAATATCATAGCTAAAGGAGTGGAGATTGGAATAAAAATGGAAAAGCCGCGGACTAAAGTAGAAATGAGGAACCATGAGAAACCACGGAGTGAAGCAGAAAACATGTCAAAGCCACCTGTGGTACCTAATAAATATTCCATGGAAAAATAGGTTGTTATTCTACTAAAGCTGCCCATCCAAACAATGCCGCAATAAAAGAAAGAAAATAACGTACCACACATGTAAAAGGCTGCGAGTCTTCCATTCAACATTTAGAGAAAATGAAGAAGACTAATCTTAATGTAAAAATGTGGGATGCACTAGCTATTCCATCACATCGGGATATCATGTGTTAATCCTTCAAGCAATTACCTCCCATGGATCCCGTAACGTAGAAGGCTCATGCTGCGGTTCATGTCTGTCAGGAAAGGAATGATCAAGCAAGTAAAATTTTCAAAACCCCACCCTTTTACATGTCAATAATTATTGGAAAGTACCTAGTTCATAGTTGTATGATTGATTTAGGGGCTGGTACCTCTGTAATGCCCCAGAAAATTGTTGATATCGTAGGTTTCAAATATAGTCCTTTGTCTAGGGGTGTTTTACAACTTGATGGGTAAATTGTAAATGTCTTGAGCGTAATAAAAGACCTTGAGTTGACACTTCATGCCTACCCAAGCTCACCATAACCCATGAGATTTCAGTCATTGGTCTTCCCCCCATGTTTTCCATTTGTTTTTCTAGAGATTTCATTGCTAACGTAGGTGGCTATTTATCATCGGATTGGACTCATATGCTTCTAAAAACCAGATATGACACTAAATTCATAATACAAGCTAAGCCCATCTTTTCCTACCATATTGAGCCATTTGACCCCACTCCTATCCAATCAATTTTCCTTGTACAAGATGAACATGAGAAAAATTCAATTCCAGATGAATAGGTCATTCCGCTTTCCATGCTCGATTTACTACTAGATGAATGGGCTGAGAGAAATCATAAGTTTGATCCTTATGATGAAGAGCTCAAATTTTTTGAGACTGGTCTAGGAACTTATTACATTCTCCAAGAAGAATCTGTGATACCCGCGACATTCAAACAAGAAAAAGAAGATGCTTCTGGAATATGGAAGATGTTCTTTGATGGTTCTAGAAGCAAAAATGGAGCTAGGGCGGGTGTTGTGCTCATCTCTCTAGAAAATAAAAAGTTCTTCTTTTCTCATAGACTATAATTTTCATGCTCCAATAATGTAGGAGAGTATGAAACATTAGTTCATTGTCTATTGATCATGGAAAAGAGGAAAATCAAGAAGTTGCAAACCTTTGGAGACAGTGAATTAGTCATTCACCAAGTCTGCGTAAGGTGTGCAATAAATAACAAGCTAATGAAATCCTATAAACACAAAGTTTTGGATTTACTGGAGAGCTTTGACACTATTAACCTACAAGTTGTGTTGGGAAGCTAAACAAATATGAAGACCAAATGGTGGCCCTTGGTTCTCAATTTTCACCTGCTGAGAAACTGATCAAAGGGAATTCTCAACATATCAAAATGGTGATTAGGAAATCTATTCCAGATAATTAGGCATGTTGGTAGGTATTTGAAAACAATGAAAAAATTTGTGCAGTTCATTCAAAATGAGGTAGAATTCTCTTCAAAGATGCAAGCTGATTTGCAGGAAGTATATGGGGGACCAAATTATTCAAATAAAATCAAACAATGCAGCCATTTCTTCATATACCTTATTTCTACCCCAAGTGCACTTGACCTATCACCCATCATGCGTTGGGTTCTCACCCAAGGCACACGTGGGAACTGAGCCCCTCCTTTATGTGAGATTCATGAGAATGTTCCACCATTGGTGGAGAATGAGTTGCAAGAAATGGAAATATAGACATTCACTCAAAAACAAAAGATACAGACAATAGATCTGTGCATAAATGCATCATAAATGGAAATGAACATTGTAAATAAGCATAATGAAACTAGATCTTACCCAGAATAATATGAATAACACAAGGGTTTACACTTAAGAACATGAATAACTAGAATCACACACATATATTGATTTACAAACATTTACAGTGGCCTCATTACATCATAAGGGTCATATAGACCGAATACATCAAGGAATATTATCTTAAACCCTCCAAAAATACTCTGTACAGAGAGAGTTCTTAGCTATTCTACCCATTAAAACCCTTGTTCATACCAAAAACCCATGCATATATGCTCAATAGAATCCTTGCAAGTATTTCTAAACACCTTGTTACTACTTAAAAACCCTCTTTAACCCTTCATTTCCTTAGCACTTCATTATTACCCCTCCTCCTCCTCTATTTTAAACCCAAGCAGTCCTTTAAATAGGATCTTGATGCACTTGCCTTGGTTTCCTTCATGAATATATCACATACCAAGTGGAAGTGTGGTCCTCCATGGTCGAATGCCTATGCAAAATTTCAAATGCCTCCAGTACCTATAATGATCATCCTGAGAATATCATCTTACTGTGGAATATTATTTTCTTGACCTCTAAGGCTCCTAGCTAGTCACCTTATCCATTCAACATTCCTACTCAAGACCTTTTCATGTGTTTCTCCTATGCTAAAACTCCTTCAAAATATGGATAAGTCCCTAAACCTTCCTGCTCCCGCATGTGCCAACGTATTCTACCCAAACTCCATTTTACCTTTTCATGAGTGCCTTCCTTCTTTACTACCTCCCGCGTGCACAAAATTTTTCCTTGGGACTTAGTTACCTTCCTTACATTACCCCACCACTACATGTTGTCTTTCCATCCAGAAACACTCTTACCTTCCACCAAAGAATAAATTATAAGCCAAAATGAAAGAATCTGTGATTGAATAAAGAATGGAAGAATCTTACTACTGCTGCATGAGAAGTGGGAAATATTTCTTCATGGGGGGCTTCAATATTAACCCTAGACATCCACCTCACTCTGCACCTGTTGAAATAAATCACCCACCATCATGTTAACTTCATCAAAACTCATCTCATCCCCCTTAGCCTTTAACGTATCTTCAATATTTTCTATCTTCTTGCTAAGGTCTATGCGTCCATCCTGTGAGTGACTTGGGGGTTACAAATATTATAGTTTAATTTTAATCAAAACTTCCTTAACATTTCGATCACCTATGATTTCTTCTCTACCATGCGGCCAAGATTATTGTCCCACTTCCACCCTATTTCCCTTATTTTTCTCTTGAAATTATTTCAAATTTGCTTCATGGCTGACACCTAATATGCTTGCTACTCTATCCCTGTTGCCACAATTGTCATATACAAATTATTCCATTCATGCATCAAAGTATTTACTAAGGCAAGGAACTTAGAGTAAAAAATTAGTATCTCCCTAATCTTCAAATTATCTTCCTTCTTCTAGTGTGCCTTTAATTCTTCCACTAATTCTAATGTAAATGAATGCCTCTCCATGGTGAGTATGCACGCTAAGTCTTGATTGAAGTAATGCATGGTTGACTCCTATTTCTGCTATCATGAGGGGCCAGGTATAGGTTCTTTAAAATAGTGGCATCTAAAATGGCCTCTATATTCTTACTGGACTTAGTCCACCTTCACCTTTTCATCCCTTAGTTCACACCTTAACTGAACACTAATCAATTCCTTCTATTTTATCTTTATCCTCTCTCAATGATCTCCTCATTTATTTTTTCAAGATATTCTTCCAAGACCCTTATTCTATCTGTTTTGTTCCGAAGAGTCTTTCTTCCACCTCCACTGATACTTTGTTGAGCAGAATTGCAAATATTTCTCATCTGATAGTTGTTGGGAATTTAAAAGAGGGTTTCAATCCCTTCTAATCGGGTTTCTCCATCATTGCATCAAGATTTACCTCAAACTCCTGCTCATCAATGTAGGACTTAAAATGCCCAGGATATCATTTTCCTCATGTGTGGGTATGCACCTTCTTCATCAAAAGAAGAACCACTTCGAGGAGTTGGTCTGGTGGGCAAAATAATTTGCAAATGCACGTGTGTAGTACCTTCCCTTTAGCCATCATTAGTCATAAGTCATAGCTTGTTCATTGTGCACTGCTACAGTGGCCTTCACACCTATGCGCACTGTTGCCATTTGGGAAGCTTACTGCTAAGTTGGGGTCTCCACACCATGCTCTTATACTCCTTTCCTACACTTGTGCTCCCTTTAACTTTACTTCAACACTTATTCAATGCAAGTGGGCTCAATCTACTGGTGTGCTCCACGCATAACTATTGTAATAATACCCACCACCTCCCTCTTTATAGTATCTATCTATCTTCTCGAATCGGGTTAAGGTCTAGGGTCTTCTGATCATGTATGTTTACCTCCTCACTTCCTCTTTGGTATGGGTGACCTTTTCATACTTCTTTTCCTCTTCATCCCCTTCTTCACTACACTGAATCGTGTAATTGTACATAGGAGGATTTGAGCTTCCTTGCGCTCTTCATTATATCCTTCAATTTCCTCCTCATAATCATCATCCTCAATGCTCTCTTTATTTCTCTGAGTCCAACCCTTTCCCCACCCTTTGCCTTTTCTTCAGTGGCGAATCCAACATAGGGGACTCTTCCTTCTCGGGTGAATCTTCTCTCCTAGGAGACTCTTCTTTCTCTAATGACTCCTTCCTGAAAGGAGACTTATTTCTATCAAATGTAGGTGCTTGTACCCACGCCTGACTCATGCGCCCCTATGGTTTGCATTATATGGACACTTGGTACCTTCTCTACAAGAGTCTCTTCCCGTTCTCTCTTCTTAATTACTACCTTATTCTTCCTCCTGGTAGGGTCCTTGGGGATTGAGACGCCATCCTCAACATAAGCATCCTTCTCAAACTTAGGCCTTAGTCACACATACACCCTTGTTGCCATCTTACCTGCAGTAGGAAATGCCACTAATTTTACCATGTGTACATCATGAGATACATAATTTTTTACATATGCACACTTTCTGGGATACACCAAGGTTTGACGCATCTTGCGGTGATCTTGATTTACAAAACTTAGATAAAATCTCAACTTCTTCACCACTTTAAACCTGTTTACCACGCTTTAAAAATACTACGCTATGAAGGTGAAGGGTAACTTACACCAAGGAACCTTGGTGCCATCTGTCAATGGTAAACCTGCTAATACAAAAGTGCTGAGTATACAAAAAATTCAACTTCTCCATCCACTAGTGCAGGCATCTGTTATGGTATCCTCCATTCATACTCCGAATGCATCACGTGCATCTGTTTATACCATTTCTCCAAGTGTGCCTTGTGATTAGACATCATAATGTCACAAGTATTAGCTTCAAACCTCTCATGGGAGAGGGGTTCTCATCCAGGTACTCCCAAACAACCTTATCTAGCCCATCGGGCACTCTAATTTCTAAAAAGACAATGGTAAGGAGGACATTACTGAACATGATCTTCTCCCCATCGTGCATGGACATTAATAATCTCCTCCTCAATGAAAGCTGAGAGGTTGTAAATGGTGCCCTCCAAGATCTTATGGCAGACATTCAACCAAATTTTGTTTATCTACATCCATCTCTCCTTCCCATTCAACTTTGTCACCAAGCACGAGACCATCCTTATAACTAGGGTCAGTGACTACAGTGATGTCAAAGTACCGCGAACCCTTCTTATAATCATATGCCTCAACCATTTTCTTGATGGCCTCCTTTTCACACAAGTCCTCATCTAATGGCTCTCCCTCGCAGATCAGGCTAGTGAACTTAGAAATAAACTGTGGGGTTATGCGCATCTGACCTTCCTATGAAATAGAAGTATGTCCTCATGTACGCACAACATTAACCACTGGTATAGTCGCTCCGATTTTCCAAAATAGGGCAACTCATAAAGTTGCAGAAGCCCAACCTTTTCTAAACTTCACTTTTACTTCATCATCATAGATGGGTTTCCCATCTAGCATCCTCTTTTCCATTGGGCAAACCAACTCCAGGGTCATCTCCTTTTCTTTGGTGCTCGTGTGATGATTTTAATCACTCATGGCCATCTTCCTTATATGCGACACCCACTCTTTCCCTGATAGCACACCATTTGAGTACTGCATCTCTACATACCATTCTTCGTTGAAACTTGTGGAAATGTTTGGTTTTACTTTTCCCTTGCCCTTTCCCTTCTTTAGTGAAGTGTTTGATCCTTTCCTTGGTGCCATTTTCTCTTCCTCGGTCCTTTGTAGTTTCTCCCTTGCATCAAGTTCTATTACTGATCAAACCCTCAGCTCTACTTCTATGAAATTTCCCAGAAAACCCGTGCCCTAGCTTGTAAACCCTAACTTGGAGCACTTCCTTTCCACAAGACAACGTATCCACCCACGAGAACCCACAAAAAAACTCCTCCACATACGCCCATGTACTTTGCTTCCACACTAGTTCACAAGTCCTTCGATTTCTTCAACTCCACACACTACTCTTTGCAATTTCTTCACAAAAATCACCTTAGATCGCATAAGAACTTATTCGATAACAAAACGAAAGGTGAAAGAATACTTCTCCCCCGACCTTCTATTTATAGATTTTTGTTTTTTCCACACAAACCCTGATGCCACCTACCAACATACAAATGCATTAAAGTCAGATTTTTCCAATGCTATCCTTTTGTGTGTTCTATCCAATGATTTTCCTCCATGTGAAAACCTATGCACGAACACTTCCGCAACCTTTTGGCATGTATAACTGCCTCGACCATATAACTCTTCACGCTTTCTCCCGCGCCGAAATCAATTATTAATTTATGTATTGGACCAAGTTCTTTCTGCTTCCTACCTCATGTTACTCCTGCACTTTTTATCCTTGTACATGGTTTTCTCAAAGCATTTTTTGACACCAATCTCCTCTAATGATCACCTCTGCTATGTGTGGTTTTTCTGAACCCACGTGCACTTTGAATTTACAACCCAGGAAACTACTTCAACATTGCTCCATGACACTTCCTCCAACTCTTACCACATCCTACTTGCTTCCCCTTTATGTTCTACCCCACACTAAAAATATGTGTGGTCCTCTACGTATAACACCTTGATGATGTAATTAGCCACTGGCGCACACACGCACCCAAAACAAACCAAAAGGAACAAATCAATAAGAAAGGGAAATGAAAATAAATGATAATGCATTAAGGGAAATCCTAAGCTAACTGGGAATATTGCCTTATTTATAAACACCCAGAAGCCTTATTTATAGTAGGGCTTCAACCTACTTCCATTGAAATACCTGGGAAGTCACATTCCGTCCAGCACCGATAGCTGAAAAATGCCTAAATCAAATATATGGGTAATATAATATGGTCCCAACAAATGGACCTTGAGTTTCTCAGGATGGAACAAAAATTTAGAATCATAAACTAAAACTATCTGCCCAACCTCAAATTGTTTATTCCTTATGCAATGATCATGTCATGCCTTCTACCTAGATTTTTCCATTTTCTGACTCCATCATGCTATCACACGTCACTCGTCCAACTACATTAAATTGTCAATACTTTCCTCAAGTTCTTTTTCATCAGCTAAACCTCCCATGGGCATGATATGTAGTGAGGGTAGCATGAATTTTACCGGTAATACAACTTCCACGCCAAACACCAATTAGAACAGTGTGGATTTGTTCAATCTCTTGTAAGTTGTTCTTATGCCCATAGCACGACTGTGACTTTATCATCTCAATCCTTCCTCCCAAAATAAAAAATATTGATAAGTGTATGAATCAATATCTTGTTAAATGCCTCAACATTCCCATTAGCTTAAGGGTGATAAGGAGTATTCTTGTGATGAGCCACCATGAACTCTGCCAACAAAATCCTGACGGTCCCATTCAAAAAATTGGTACCCCGGTCACTAGTCAAAATTAGAGGGCACCTATACTTGCTGATTATATTTTCTGAGAGGAATCTTCCTGCTATGGCCGTCATGCAATCTCTCATAGGTGCTGCCTCCACCCATCATGTTAGATAATTAGTGTAAGTAACAATGTACTGCTAACTTGTCCTTCACGCAGCAGGATAAATAGGGCCTACAAAGTCAATTGCCCATTTCTTGAATCGTTTCACACTAGCTATTGGTCTTAATGGAATTTCATCCCTTTTTCCTGGCTTACCAAGGTGTAGGCAATAATCATAAACATTGCAATATTTAATATAATCCTTGTAAACCGTATCCCACCAAAGGCCAACTAAGAGGATCTTACGAGCAGTCACATTCCTTGCATAGTGTCCTCCTGGAATTCCACCATGACCCTCTTCCATGATTTCAATGCGCTCATGCTCTAGCACGCATCGACACAAAACCTCATCTTGAGCCAACTTGTATAAGTCTCCACCAATTAACATATAGGGCACGATGCATATGGCTAACTCCTTCCTTTCTAATGCCTTCATCCCTTATGGTGCCAAACCCGTTCTTAAGAACACAATGATATCTTCCAAATCTAAGGGCACGCACTATAATTTAAACAATTGTGCATCTAGAATTGTATCCTCAATGCTTTGCGCATCCTCTCCTGAGTCAATCATTAACAACTGGTCAGGCCCCAAATTACTCTTACCTAGTTTTACAACAGCGGTAAAATCAAACTCCTAAAACAATATGACCCACCTGCATATGTGCCCTTGCAAGATGAGCTTGTTCACCAAGTACTTTAATGCCATGTGGTTCATGTAAAAGATAAAAGGTGTCGCTAGAAAATACTGCTTGAATTTGTGCAATGCGTAGATCATCGATAATGTCTCGCACTCCATGGTGGTATAATTCTATTCTGCTGGGGTTAGCTTCCTAGTAGCAAAAAATAGGGGATGATCAACAATTCCCTCTCTAGGTTGTGCTAAGACTACTCCAATCGTCATCCTGGATGCATCAACATGCATGTGAAAAGGCTTATCCTAAGACGGAAAGTGTAATATGGGCGCAACGATAATCCTATTCTTTAATGTGTCAAATGTCATCTGTTGCACCTTTCCCAAATGAAATGTACTTTTATGCTTTAACAACTCCTCCAATGACATGACGATCTTGGCATATCCCTTAATAATTTTTTTGTAACACCCCATATGCCCAAGGAACCCGAGCACCGCGCTCTAGCTGGTAGGCTGCCCCAATCCCACAATAACGAAAACTTTGGTAGGATCCACCAACAAACATTCTTTACATATGATATGTCCCAACAAGGTTCCAAATGGAGTAGCAACACATTTCTTAATGTTGAGAGATATAATCAACTACCTGCATCTCTCAAACATCAGCCTCAAATTGTCACAATGGTCCTTCACTAATCCTTACACCATCTAATCATCTAGGTAGACTTGTAAAAACTTATGGATGAAGTCTTGAACTGCCTGAACCACAATGCGCGAAAATAGAACAGGCACATTCTTCAGTCCAAACAACATGACCATATAGGTAAAAATTCCCCATTTAATGGAAAAAGTTGTCTTTTCTTGGTCCTCCTTTGTAATTCTAACTTGATTATATCCTAAGAACCCATCTGCGAAAGAATAGATCTCACGCCCGGCTACTCCTTCCTGGATATTCTTAGTGAAGGGGGTTGGAAAAGGATTAATGACACTGTAGACACCCATAATTACGCCCAAGTAATTTAAATACTTAAATTGCACTAATTATCCCCTTTCACGCAAATCAATGACATATCGTCAAAAGTGCTCATATTCCCTCTTTTTTTCGTTAATTAATTACAATACACTAATTGATTGAGCAACCTATCAAGCTAACAACCTAATTAATGACCTTTCGTTAATTATTTACCCCTTCTATCTAGGCTAATTAATTATCCTTTCACTTCATTTAACTAGTAAATCAATATTTAATTGATTTAGTTCCCTCCTAATATCCTAAATCGTACTAATATTCCCCTAATCAGCTTATATAAGCTTACATCTACCTATTAATTAATCACCTTTGATTAATTAAAACACCCCCCAACTCCCATGACTTGCTAAGCATAAATTAAACCCTTCTAAAGTAAGGTTACCTTTAATAAAGAAACCTTATCCATTCCTAATTATGTTTTACCTTTATCCTACATGCAAAGGGATAAAGTGTTTCCTTTATCCATTGGGCTATATAAGGAGCCCTCCTTCTACCTTTATACCTACACCTAAACTTCTTGAGAGAGCAAATGAAAAGCATATAGCAAAGAGACTAAGAGCTTGCACTTTGTCTTCTTGAGAGGTCACCATTGTTAAGAGCTAAGCCTCCTATTCTTGCATTCTTTAAGGATCAAACAAGCAATTTTTGATTGCCATTGGAGCTAAATAGGTCCATTCATTCTTGTTGGCAATCTAGGAGAGTAGAGATTTTAGATAGCATGCTAGTTTTGATCTTGGGTATTTCAAATTTATGATGTTAATTTAGATCTTGTTTAGCTCTTTATCTTTATGGTGCTTATGCTTTGTTTTAGCTAGATTGTAGAACTATTTTAGGTGGTAGTTCTTTCTCCATTTGATTTAGCATTAAGCAAAGTACACATGCACATAGACACACACTGCATTCAAATCCAAGTAATCGATGTAAATCGTTATCCTCCCATCCTTCTTAATGTTGATGACCATCAGACTTATCCACTTTGATTCCTTAATATCCTCAATGATGCTTGATGTGATCATCTTTTCAATCTCCTCCTTGAATTTGACACGTAGATTCAGATTCATTCAATAAGGTATCTTTTGAATAGGGTGTGCACCCTCCTTTATTTTGATCTACATCTCCCCTAAAGAGTGGTGAAATCCCTTGAGTTTTTGGTACCCACACAGAAAAAAATCCCAAAATTTGCACAATAGATTAATAATATTTGAAACCTATTTTTCTGTCTAGTAATCTCCAATAGTAGCTTCCTTAGGTTCCACCTCCAAACCAATTTTAACCTTCTTGGTTTTCAAGGGTTCATGGTAGGAGCGCACTTGCTCATCAAAACTATCCATAACCTTTCACATACCGATAGTATGGTTAACATCCAAGTTTTCCACATCTTCATCATCTATCACGTAGACCTACTTTCCTTTATCTTTTTCCATGCATGCGCACTCAAGCTGTACCTCCTTTGATTCTTCCTCATCGAAGCAAGCTTCTAAGCCAGGTTCACCCAATAACTCTAATACTCTTTCCTATGCCATGGAACAATCTCCCATATTTAGGTGCTTAACAACCTGTAGCACCTCATTTACCAATGGTTTAGTACTCCGATACTCAAAATATTGAAGGAGATCAACTGTCAATTCCTGTTAGCTTCCTATTTGATGACACAACTCTAAATGAATGTACCATGCATGTATGCAGCCTTGTAAGGTGGAGTAAAGCTTATGCACCCATAAAGATGCAGGCAAGGCTTCCACACCTTCCATTTAGGCCTTCTCACATGCCTAGACATGAAACAAGGTGGGTTCCTTCCCGCGATAGTCTTATAAAGCAGTAGGTGAATTGTTTTGGAGAAACCTAATAAAGAACATGATTCTCACCTTGCACCATTATAGAAAGTTATCTCAATGGGTCACCAACCAACATGTTGTGGTCTCGAGAAAATTATAGCTAAGTATACTTCTCCTTTTGATCTCACATCTCCACTGGGTCTCCATTTTTCGCAATAAAACATCAAGGTTGGCTCCCCTAGTGTAACTCGGCAACTGTTTCCCTCCCAGGCACTTGACTGAGCACACCTTTATTACTCTTGTCACAGAGCCTCTTAATTTCCTTCCTACTAACTCATATGTCCCGTGCGCCTAACTTTCACATGCCACACTAGTTGTATCACTTATAGATTGAGTGTCTTCCCACTGAATAATGCCTTCTTTTGTTGGATGCATAACCTCAAGGTCTCTGATTGTGCGTACATAGATCCAGTTCAGGTCTTCTTCTCCCAAGGGCTCAGTATAGGGAGTTGACTTTCCATCCGTTAGAGGAATAATAACACGTTCCTCTTTGTTCTCAAAACTTATTAAACCCTTATTGAAGCATAAGTCAAAATTGTTCTTATAGCACCAGGGTCATCCAAGTAACTATTATCTAATTTCCTCCCCCACTCGCTAAAATTAGATGACAAGTAGATTCCTGCTGGATTGGCCAAGTAAGTTCTAAGATTCCTACAGGTTCGAGTCCCACCATGGGTCAAGCCTTCGACTATATGGGAAAAGGACTTAGCCGAATCAATAATAAAAAACTAAATTAGGATAGGCCAACTTGAGAATGAGTAGCAGGCTTGTGGATGGTGCCAAGTATCAACCCAACGTAATTCCAAAAATTGAAGGGGGAAATAAAGGCTCAAAATCCTACGAGGCTTACACATGGAGTCAACTATAAGGGTCTCGCCTGAAAAATAGTATTCACATTAATATACGGAAAGTCCATTACTTACCCAAAGAGAGATTAGAGGGGTCATGGAAGGTGCCACGTGTCAAATTAGTGCACTTCCAAAAGATATGGAGAAAAGCAAAGACCCTAGAGATGTGCTTGGCTTCCATGTGGATCTCACAACAAATGGACTCCAAGTTCTAAGAAGGTTGCGAAAGATTGGTGACATGCCAAATATCACGTATGGGAAATTATGAAACCCATCTAGAAGTTTTAAATGTTGAGATCTTTTCAAAAGGTAAAAGGTGAAAAATCATTTGGCTTGTCTTTTCAGCACTAGAGTTAATAGATAGTCCCATGTAAAGAGTGCGTACCTACAAATAATCAATTTTTTCACCTACACTCAAAGGGTCATTTTAGCAGAACAACATAAAAATAGGTTCCACTGGAATCATGAGTCCAGAGCCCGATGCATAACGATTGAGAAGATATGTAATAAAGTTTTGAAAGGATGTTCCTTAAAAAGTGAGTCCACTTCAAGGGAGTCGGTTGCAAAATAGTTAAAGATGTATTAAATGGGTATGGCTCTCACTCCTTAAATAACAGATCATGGGAAAGCGTGAGATAGATCTTGAAAATATATTTTTGTCACTTCACACAATTTTATCATAGTTTACAAGTAGTTGGAAGGCGGTTCTGGAATGATATTCTTATCTTCTTCTCATCCTATATATTGTAATGGAAGGTTTTTCATAAAAGGCGTCAGGAGTTAGTCAATTCTTCTTTTCTATCTCAATTTCTCTTCTGTAAAAGGCAGGGGGTCTGGAGCTCTAGCCTTCTCTCTGAACTTTGTAATAGCACTCTACTTGCCTCTTATATATTGTTGTAATGTGCACATATTCTGGAGTAATATAATATACCTTGTGGTGCATTTTTTCCATCCTTTGCATATATGTATTGTCTCTGATAGCCTTATTTTGATGTTGGTATACTGTGCATAATTATACATTATTACTAGCATCAAAGCTGTTCTTAGTAGCTTAAAGTGGTGTTATGTGTGAATCTATATTTGGATTGTGGTGCATTTCGTCCACCCTTTTCATTGTTCACCTTTCCCCATTTCAGGAAGTTAGATTCTTGATTAAAACATCTTCTTTTAGCGTATCACCTTAGTTTTTTGCAGTTTCATCTCAATTTCTGCTATCCTTATCCCTGATGCAGAGAAGAGCCAACTTCTTTAAAATCTGGAGGTTACCTTAGGGCACATGTCCCACTAACCTAAGGTATCCAATGAATTTGATGGTTCATCTATAAAGATATTTGTCAACAGTAACATTGGAAAGTTTTCTACCTATGCAAGCACTAAGACTTCGAAGTCTCTAGTGAATTTCTCCCCTTGGATAGCTATAAGAACATCCTTTAGAACACCAATGGGTATTGCCTTTATCTTGTTAGCCATATACAACACATTTGAAGAAAACTGTAATGAAGGTCTTCCCATTTGATTCCATGCGTCATGAGTGAGAACATTAACTTTTGTGCCTGTGTCAATCAGAATATTACTTAGGAGCCATCCATCAACAACTACATTTAAGGTAATCTCCTTATCATAGTCAAGACTGTGAGGAGGTAGATTAACATGCAAAAAGTTCCTCTCACGCTCTCCTTCGATGCTTGTTACTTTTCCCCTCAGCCACTCTCCTAATAGAGGGATGATATTCTCTTGTCCCAACATCTTACATAATTCCATGACTTCATCTATATCCTTCTATGGAGCCTCAATGCTCTTATTTTACTCTAACTATTGTGATTGCTCCTTTAGGAAATGGATCTCTCCTTGTAGGATTTGAATAACATCCATGGTTTCCTGATACACTTCCTTCTGGTGCATAGGGTCCAAATAATTCCCATGTACCACTTATTCTCTTGTAATCAACAGTCTCTGCTTTGGTATCCCCCTGGCGCGTGTAGCCTTAGTTCACATTGTCACCAGTACAAGTTCTAACTCTGAGTCATGTGCCACTCTTGGCATCCATTGTTGATCAGCATGCTTTACACTCACCATCCCTGCACCCTTATCCTTCCACTACTTTTGGCTCATGTGTTCAAACAATTTCGAGCATTCATCATACTTGTGCTTTTTCCCACACCAAGATCACTGCAAAAAATTGGGACACTCGTGCTTGTAATGTTTTGTAGATCCACAGTTATAGCAGGTTGCCTGAGGGAATTGACTCCTTTCACCCTCGTGATTACCATGGCCTCTAAATCCTCCTCGAAATCCTCTACCTCAACCTCCTCCATCCATGCGCCCTTCATAATGATGACCATCATCCTTGAAACTATTGGTAACACTAGTCTAGTACACACCAGTATCAATGACATCATGTATTTGGTCAATCAATCTATAATCCTTAGTGTCATGAGTAATAGAGGTATAATTTTGCAATAGTAGGACACATTCTTCTCAATCACACGCTGAAGTAGTGGACACCTACTTGCATCATGATCTCTATGGAAAATATCATAGTCCACCGATATGGCACGAACCAACTTTTGTGGGAAACTATCCTTTATATGACCCTCTACTTCACAATCCATACACCATAACCCACTGCGAGTCTCATGAGACGAGTTCAAAGAAAATTTCTGTAGCTTCTTTTCCATTACAACAATTCAGGCTTCTAGGAATGCACTAAATCTTGTATCAACGCTTCTTACTCCCTCAACATGCAAGGAAAACTCCAAGGCATCGCACAATCTGTGAAATCACCCTCTTAAATGGTGTGATCAATCCTCTGACAAAATATTGAACATGCTGCAAAGGGTGAATGTCATAAGACAACTTGGATAGGAGGGTCTTGAAACATGCGTCATAATCCCACACACTCTCCACTATTCCTTACTGAATCTACTTCAACACACTGATGCTTTTCTATTCAAACTTAGGTATGTGGAACTCTACAAAAAGGCATTATGCAACGTAATGTAATCCACCACTGTCTAGTGTGGATCATACTTCTTACACTAGCTATGCACGTGCCCTTGCAAAGTGGTTGCAAACTGACTAGCCTTCTATTCTGGGGCACTGATACCCTTTGCGTGCCATAGTAACTTACATTTTTGCACATGCTCTACAACATCTTCCACACCTTTGTAATAAGCTAAATGCAAATACATCTCAAAAAATACTTGCTGAGGTTGTTAAGGCCCTTGCTCACCATATCTAGAACCGTGGCCTCCTCCAATATTTCCACTACCTCAAACACCTTTAGATCCATTAGTGCCAACTCCTCCAAATCTGCCAGATCCTCCTCCTGTCGTAGGTAAGGGGCCTAATGCAGTTGCGCCATGTGATCCCAATGTCATGCTAAACTATGCATCGACAGTCTGTGATACTGAATCAGTCTCAGATGTGTTTCTCGTGCTGTTTCTAGATGCGATACTCAAACCTTGTGAACCCATACCTTTCCCAAATGTCATACTAGACATGATACCTCCGAATACAGGAAATGGTTGTGAAACCATAGATGTACTAAATGAAAAATTATACCTCTTAGGTGTCACTTGACTACCGATATCGATACCAATTGGATTATCAAAACTTATCTCAGGAACTGGAAAACTAAGCGTAAGGGTTTGGTTTCCACGTGGGTTAAGATGCACACACACAACTCTCCTCCTTTCTTCATATGACGAGCTCTCTCTAAAAGCTTAGGGAGTTTCTCTTCTGCACTTTCCTCCATAAACCCATCACTCTTGCAGCTTCACGTTGTCTTTCCAACTCCCTCTCCCGAGCTTCATTATACTTGATCCACCTCTCCTCTCTCTCCATTTCCACCGCAAGGTCCTCCAGCCTCTACCACATCACCTTCTACGCCCCGCGCTTAGCAGGAGTCTAGCCAGCCATGGGAAAGGATTCCACACTCAAAGTAATAACCAGGATCTTGATAGCTAGTGGAATAACATGCAAGAACGATCCTGTAGGATCCCTCGAGAATTCAAACTCAACAATATCTAGGAAATAATACGTAGAAATAACATATTCCAAGGTATAACTAGTCAGCACTCTACTCCACTAGTGATCAACAACATGTTTCCAGGTCAGATGAACATCATGCAACCACTAATATTCCTCCTGGGTCCAAACACAAGGTCTATAATATCAACTTGTCATTGATGTATATTCTGAAAGCCATTCATATAACTCTATTGAGAAATAACATAAGAATGTCTCATAGAGTTCGTAATATAGGTTCTCCTCCACCCATTTTTGTGCATCAAACTCAAATCCAATATTAAACCTCTGAGAAAACTCATCCTCTATGATTTTAAGCTAGGTCTCGATGCTATCCAAGGTTAGATGCTCCGTCATCACACATCATTCTAACAATATCTTCGAAAAGAGGTCTTGGCAACAAAACTAACATGTAGCCATTTCTTCATATACCTTCTTTCTACCCCAAGTGCTCTGGCCTATCACCCAACATGCATTGGGCGCTCACCCAAGTCGTGTGTGGGCACCAATCCCCTCCTTTATGTGAGCTTCGTGAGAATGGTCTGCCATTGGTGGAGAATGAGTTTGCAGGAATGGAAATATAGACATTCACTTAAAAGAAGAAGATACAGACAACAGATCCATGCACAAATGCATCATAAATGGAAATGAACATTGTAAATAAGCATAATGAAACTAGATCTAACCCAGAATAATATGAAGAACACAAGGGTTTACACTTAAGACATGAATAACCAGAATCACACACATATATTGATTTACAAACATTTACAGTGTCCTCATTACATCATAAGGTTCATATAGACTGAATACATTAAGGAATACTATCGTAAACCCTCCAAAATTACTCTGCAGAGAGAGTTTTTAACTATTCTACCCATTACAAACCTTTTTCATACACAAACCCATGTATATATTCTTAATAACATCCTTGCAAGTATTTCTGCAGCACCTTGTTACTACTTCAAACCCTCTTTAACCCTTCATTTCCTTAGCACTTCGTTGTTACTTTCCTCCTCTATTTTAGACCCAAGCACTCCTTTAAATTGGATCTGGATGCACCACCTTGGTTTCCTTCATGAACAGATCACATGCCAAGTGGAAGTGTGGTCCTCCATGGTCTCATGCCTATGCCATATTACAAATGCCTCCACTACCTGTAATGATCATCTTATGAATATCCCTTATGTGGAATATTATTTTCGTGACCTCCAAGGCTCCAAAATAGCACCTTATCCATTCAACACACCTACTCGAGCTTTTCACATGTTTATCTTGTGACAAATCCTTCAAAATATGGCTGAGTTCCTAAACCTTCCTGTTCCAACGTGCCTTTCCCTTGTGTGATTTTTCCTGAGTGCCTTCCTTCTTTACTACCTCCTACATGCATTGAATTTTTCCTTGTGACTTAGTCAATTTCAAGGTCCAACAAACAAGTTTCCCAAGGGATTAGTCACTTTGGAGTAGATTTTCAATCCAAATGATGAATTCAAAGGAATGGAAAATAACATGTTGGTAAAGCAAGATGATTGTTAGCCAGTTTCAGTTGCTCAAGGGAAGGAATTTCTACTTGGAAAGGTATTTGATGAAAGTGAAAAGTAAGCTTTTGTTTCCTTGTGCCAGAAATTTAGTGATGTGTTCTCTTGGGACTATGAAGATTTAAAGAAATTCAATCCTGACATAGTCTAGGATTAAATCAATCTTGACCCCAATATCAAGCTAATTAGATAAAAACAGAGGCCAGTCAACCCCAAGATTGAGCCCCTTATGAGAAAGGAACTCTCTAAACTCATTGAGGCCAAAATAATTTTTCCAATCAAGTATTCTACTTGGGTGGAAAATGTGGTTTCAGTCAGGAAGAAGAATGGAAAAATCAAGATTTGCGTGGACTTCATGGATTTGAATAAGGCTTCTCTCAAGGATCACTACCCCTTTCCCTCCGTGGAAAAAAATTTGCAGACAATGGCAGGAGCAGAGAGGTTCTCCATGCTTGACGGTTATTCTGGTTTTAACCCAAGTCAAGTGAAAGAAGGGGATCAATATAAAACCGCGTTCACCACCAAATGAGGAAAATTTTATTATAAAAGATTATTTTTGGTCTATCAAATGCAAGTTCCACCTTTGAAAGAGCAATGGATATTGCCTTCAAAGGATATATTAATCAGTTCATCTTGGTTTACCTAGATGATATCACTAGTTTCTCAAAACAGAGCACTAATCACATGAAGCACCTGGAGAAAGTATTTGAAAGATGCAGGGAATTTGGTGTGTCTCTTAATCCTAAGAAATGTAGCTTTGCAATTGACAGGGGTAATATTTTGGGTCATATTGTCTCAGGATAAGGCATTTCCATTGATCCATTAAGAATTGTAGCTATCGCGGCTCTTTCCTTGCCATACCACAAGAAGGCTTTGCAGTCATTCCTTGGTAAAATCAACTTCGTTAGGAATTTCATTCCTAACTTTGTTTGTTTGGTAAGACCTATCACTCCCATGCTCAAGAAGGATGCATTGTTCAAATGGAACGTGGAAGGGAAGGACAACTTTAAGAAGATGAAATAAGAGATTTCTCAAGCACCAACACTGATTAATTTAGATAACACTAAAGATTTCATTTTTTATGCTCATGGGTGGAATCTAACATAGCTGCATTTTTGACACAACTAAATGATCAAGAAATGGAGCAGCCTATAGCCTTTTTTAGTCAAACACTGAAGAATTATGAGCTCAAGTACAATCACATCGAAAAACAAGTGTTTGCCATCATGAGAGCCTTGAAGAAATTCAAAAGTATGATTGTTGCTAGCTGCGTAAAGATTTTAGTATCACATTCTAGCGTTAGAGACTTCATTATAGGAGTAGTGATAAGTGATAAACAAGCTAGATGGGTGAATAATATCATGGAGTATGATGTGACCATTAAAGCTACAAAATTGGTAAGAGGAAGAGCAATTTTTAAGCAGCTGGCTTTGGATGCTGCGGAACCTCAAGAAACCACTCTCATGAATGATGTTCCTTTAAATGATGAGCTTCCACTTTGTTGTCCACTCAAAATTTCCCGCTCTGATAAGAGTAAAATTTTCAAAATTTTGAGTTGAAGGGTTTTTCTCTGAAGTGCCTAAGTCGTGAAATTGAAAAAATCTGTGTTTTGGGTCGTTTTGTGTGATTTTCGGGCCTGTCGGAACTTTTTGTCCCATCTGTCCCAAGTACGAAAGTGTCACTCTGTTCCCCGATCGGCCGAAATCCTCCGAAACTGTCTCATTCTCGGGCCCGTCGGAAAATTTTGTCCCAAGTGTCCCAAAACTTTTTGTGCGAGTCTGTCCCAATTTCGGCTGAATCATCCTTCCCGCGTACTTCGCACTTTCCTGTCCTAAATGACCCAAAGTAAAAAAGTGCGAGTCTTTCCCATTTTTGGCCGAAACGGCCGAGTCGCGTACTTCAGAGCTCTTTGTCCCAAATGTCCCAAGTTCGAACGGACCTGTTGTTCCATTTTCGGCCGATTCGCCTGATTTTGTCCCAACTATCCCGAGTTCCAAATTACTCTGTTCCATTTTCGGCCGGTTCGCCCGAACCGCGTCCTTCGTGCAATTTTCGCCCCAAATGTCCCATTCTCAAAAAGTGCGCCCTGTTTCCATATTTCGGCCGAGCCGGTCAAGTCGCGTACTTCGGAACTTTTTGTCCCGAATGTCCCAAGTCCAAATGGGCCCTTTGTTCCAATTTCGGCCGAAACACCCGAATCGCGTACTTCGCACATTTTCGTCCCATTTGTCCCAAATGCATTTGTGCGTCCTCTCCCTGTTTCGCCCGAACCGGCCGAGCCGCGTGTTTCGCGCATTCGCGTCTCACCTGTCCCAAGCGTACCAAGTGTCATTCACACTTAGTTTTTCCCACTCGACCCGAATATGCTGTTTTTCAAAATATGAATTTAAGTTGCGGCTCTGATGCTATCAATCCGAAGATCAAATTTCAAGGACAGCTGGCAGAAGGACGAAGCTCTCAAGACGCTGGGTGCATCAGTTTTCAAAGACACTCATTGTCATCCTCAAGATGAAACGTCAGTTCCACGTGGTAGAGACAGAGCTGAGACGTTAGAAAGATTCAAGCAGCGGTTTCTGAAGACAGTGGGTCCTTCTCAGAACTGGACACCTGTCTCCTTCTCCTTTCTTTTCTCTTCTTCCCTTTCTCTTCGTATTCTTTGTAATCAGTTAAGGTATTGCGATTAGCATTCCCTAACTATTCTTTAGTTAAAAGAAACGGTTACGAAGAGTAACTGATTTGTAAGCTATATAATGGCCCTTCCACGCCATTTTGAAAGGAGAAAGAACTTGGATATTTGCTGAAAGTGTAAATAGATCTTAAAGAAATCAATACAAAAGGGCTTTCCGTTCTTTGTCTATCTGACTCTTGTTGTCTCTGTGTTTTCCTTTAATATTGTGAAGATCATTTTGTTCTTAACTCGTTTTGTCTCTCTGATTGCATACTGTTCAGTTTTGCAAATACAGCGATCTTGTACAACCAAGAAGGAACTTTGTGTCCTTGATTAATAAATCCGAAGAAGGTTATTTATGGAACTTTGTGTCTTTAAATTTAATCTCATTCAATTGATCTTGTCTTAAATTCTTTGAAGCTTCGCATACACGAAGAATTATTCTGCTATCTATAATTCTGAATGTTGCTATTCTGCTCATCCTCTTATTCCCTTTCCTCAGTCCTTGTGTAACTGATGATCCTTGTGGAAAACACTTTCGTAATATCCAAGTTTGACCAATACAAATGACGTTCTGTATATTTGTAAATAAGTTTGTTTCAGAATAAGGGAACCTCTCCCATTAAAGAGGAGGGACTTTTCGTCCCCTGTCTGTTGCTCTCTAAAAAGTCCTATTTGACGACCAACAGTTTTTGGCGACTCCGCTGGGGAAAACCGCATTCCAGTACTTCATTTTTTGATCATCCTTTGATCTGGCGACTCCGCGTTTCACTCGAGGGAGAAGGGCCCTTGGTATCGAAGATTCTCAGTTTCAGCTTTTGGAGCAACAGGGTTTTCCTTTCCCTTCAAATAGAAGAACTCGTTCGACGAGCACTCCGCCTGTTCGAGATAGAAAGTCCTACACAGCCAGCTAGCCCTAATCTGCGAGCTCTGATCCTTGCTGGTGTTAAAGTTCCCCTCCAAGCCGTATTTCCAAGAATGGCGGCACAATTGCCATGGGGTCAACGTGTCGGGCCCCTGGCCCTTACTCAGCCTTTGCATGAGTTACCTAGAGGTAACCGAAAGAACTTCCCCAAGTTTAGAGGAGATGGAAAAGTACACCCTGATGAACACATTGCAGCCTTCATAGTTGCATGTGGAGTCTTGGGAGTTGAACATGAAGACGTTTCAGTAAGGCTGTTCGTTGAGACGTTACAGGATAATGCTGCTGACTGGTTCTACCATCTTCCGGCTGGTGCCATCACCGACTGGAATACAATGAGAACTCAGTTCGAAAGCCGTTTTAAGCCGGCAGAAGATGTGCATGCCCTACTTGCCCAAATTTCTCAGATAAAGAAAGATCCATCAGAACCCATGAGAGAATTTGTGGCTCGGTTCAATAGACTGATCAACAAAATTCCTGTAAATACTCGACCGGTTGATCAAATTCAAAAATGTTTCTTTTTAAATGCTCAAACGCCCAAAGTCAGTTATGCTCTGAGAAGGGCTAATCTTGGAACGTTGATTCTGGATCAAGAACTGGCTGTCAGTGTCGAGGATGACCTGATCATGTCAGGGAAGTTGAAGAGAGATCCTCCCAAATCTAAATCTGCTGCTTCTTCCTCTTCCACCTCTGGACCCAATACTGATCCATTAGTCCAGAAACTTGCAAATGATCTCGTCGCTATAAAGAAACAACTAGCTCAGCATGCCCCGTATGCAGATGTTCCAAGAAGAATTTTTCAGCCTAGAAATCGGTTTGCCCGCTCCTCACACAAGACTAGCACTTGAAGGACCTCCTGTCAAAGTTCCTGTGAACGCAACCTGTGAAGTTGAAGAGCCAGATGATGATGTGGACGATGAAGCTCGTGAGGAGTTCCTGGAGGAATTTGATGATGAGGCGGAAGAACTCAAAGGATCTCGGGTTAATTTCTTTACCACCGAAGGCACTGATGATGGAGATAACTATGATGAAGTGGTAGCAGATATGAACAGTGAATCATTTGTTGTCATGACTCGAGAACAGACGAGGTAGAAGGAGAAAATAACACAGCCCATGAAGAAATCTAAGGAGCAGCCGGCAACTATTCCTGTAATTGCCAAGAAGAGGATCTCCTATCCCTACCTCATCCGCACCAAAGGTAAGTACTGTCAATCACTGCTCCCAAAGTTTCTTCTTCTTCCTTTTCTCCTAAAGTTGATAAGCCTAGAATCCCAAATGATGATGGCCCATCTACCTCTGGATCCTTTGATATTGTTGATCACCTAAAAAGGACTAAGGTTCAAATTTCAGAAGCTGAATACTACCAAACCCATCGTAAAGCTTTTTCCAAGATGATCCAATTTGTTAATTCCCATTCCAAGACCACCTCTAAAGGCCTTTTTCCCACACCTCCTTCTATACCACAGCCTAGTCTGGTAGCTGCTGTCACCTCGCCGGGAGACAAAATCAAGCCTTTTTACGTTACACTTCTTATAGCTGGCCATAGGCTCAGTAACTGTGTCATAGACTCCGGAGCCTCTGATAATGTGATGCCTGCCAAAGTAGCTCATGCTTTAGGCTTGACCCTTACTCGTACTTATGGATCTTGCTACTCCATGGAAAGTAAAGAGGTGCCTTTGGTTGGAAGGATTAAAGATGCACAAGTGGCTTTTGCTGCTTTACCTGAAAAGAAAGTCTTGGCTACCATCCTGGTAGCAGACATTCCTCCTTCTTATGGAATGTTTGCTAAGTAGGAACTTCTGTAAAGATGTGGGTGGAGAGATTCAAATGGATTGGTCTCACGCACTCGTACCTGTCAATGGACAAATGAAGAAGTTACTCCCTGAGAAACATTCCGAGTATATTGTGCAGAAAACAGATGATCCTAAGGCACAAATACTCTATGAAGACATGGGTCATGGTAATTACATGGTTCTGTCCCCTGATGAAATCCAGCCCTCCAAAGTATCACCTAAAGATCCCAATGGTGTTTGGATTTTAAAATTTGATGGAAGTTGTTCCTCGGCTGGTTCTGGAGCTGGCGTCCTGCTAATATCACCTGAAGGCTGCCTGCACCCTTTTTCATTTAAGTTGCAGTTCGAAAACACTAACAATACAGCAGAGTATGAGGCTCTCCTTCTTAGACTGCAAGTAGCCAAAGAACAAGGTGTAAAGAATCTTCTGGCTCGTGGCGATGCAGAGCTGATTGTGAAGCAAGTCAGAAGCCTTTTTCAGGTAAAAAATGGGAGGCTGAAGCACTACCGGAACCAGGTTTGGGATTCAATTGAATTCCTTGATGCTTTCTCCATTGAAGCAATGCCTAGAGAAAAGAACAGCAGAGCTGATTCACTGGCTGTCTCAGGATCACTATTGATTCCCCATCCTGAATTCTCTCAGGATAAGTTCACTATTGAAATTGTCCACCGGCCTAGTGTACCTGACAATACCCATAACTGGCAAGTCTTCAACGATGACCAGCATTTTCTTTCCTTCCTGGAACTCAAGGGGAATTTTGAGCAACTGTATTTTGAGGGAAGTGACAACCTGCCTCGTGAGAGTGTGTCCTCTGACCAAGCTGTCACCGAAGGAGAAGAAACAGATCAGGAAGGATGCATTAAACTCAAAGGAAACAAAATTCCCAAGGGTTTGGTGAGTTTGGAGGAGTTGTTTGATAAACATGACAGATATGTAAAATCCAAAGCTTCTACTGGACCTCAGCAATCAGCTGAGTATGATAAAATTTATATTGGGAGTTCTGATGACCCGAAGCTGGTAAATATTGGAAAATGTTGCACAACTGATGAGAGGAGAAGAGCAATCGATCTTCTAAGGAAGTATAAGGATGTTCTTGCATATTCTTATGAAGATCTGAAAGCCTTCAAGCCAAAGGAAATGCAACACTCTATCCCTCTCAAACCAGGAATCAAGCCTTTCAAGCAGAAGCAAAGGCAGTACAATCCAAAAATAGCTGACACCATCTTTCAGGAGATCCAGAAGTTGTTGAAGGCAAAGATCATTTTCCCCATTCACCATTCAACATGGATTGCAAACATTGTGCCTGTTAGGAAGAAGAATGGTGAGATCCGCATCTGTGTTGATTTCAGGAACCTGAATCAGGCCTCTCTGAAAGATAACTACCCTCTGCCTATGATGGATCAGATTTTGCAAGCAGTAACGGGATCTGAAATGTTATCTATGCTTGATGGATTCTCGGGATACAATCAGGTAGAGGTTGATACTGCAGATCAACATAAGACAAGCCTTCACCACTCCTTGGGGCACCTTTGCCTACAAGAGAATGCCTTTTGGGCTGATTAATGCTGGTGCCACTTTCCAGAGAGCTATGGATCTGGCTTTTGGAAGCTTGAAAGGGAAATGTATAGTCATATACCTTGATGACCTGACA
Organism: Taxus chinensis; assembly: GCA_019776745.2. Taxonomy (NCBI): domain Eukaryota; kingdom Viridiplantae; phylum Streptophyta; class Pinopsida; order Cupressales; family Taxaceae; genus Taxus; species Taxus chinensis. Next base: position 741,142,185 of record CM034153.1, read on the forward strand.
GTGTTTTCAAAGACAAGAGCAGATCATTTTGATCACCTGGAAACAGTCCTGCAAAGATGCCGAGAGCATGGGATTTCCTTGAATCCTAAAAAATCTATCTTCTGTGTTACAGAAGGAAAGCTATTAGGGCACATTGTCTCAAAGGACGGCATCAAGATTGATCCTGAACGAGTTCAGGCCATCCAGCAAATTCCTCTCCCGACCAGTAAAAAAGGCGTGCATTCCTTCTTCGGTAAGATCAATTTTTTAAGAAGGTTCATCCCTGATTTTGCAGAGTTGACCCTGAACATTTCTCAGATGATGAAAGGGAAGCAAACATTCGGATGGTCTTCTGAAGGAAAAGAATCCTTTGAGGGTGTCAAGGAAGCTATTGCTAAAACCCCAATTTTGGCCTGTCCTGACTTCAGCAAAGATTTCATCATCTATTGCTATGCTACGGATAATACCCTGGCTGCTGTCTTAACCCAAGAAGATTCTGATGGACATGAGCTACCAATTGCCTTCATGAGCTATATCCTGAAGAATCATGAGCTAAAGTACACCATGATGGAGAAGCATGCTTTTGCAGTAGTCAAAGTTGTCAAGCAGTTCCGTTTCTATATCCTCAACTCTCACTCTATGGTGCTGGTTCCAGATACGACTGTTAAGTCAATTCTTACACAGCAAGAATTTGGGTCCAAGAGAGGAAACTGGGTGGCTAAGGTCCAGGAGTATGACATTGATATCAAACCTACCAAGCTGGTTCGTGGCAAAGGTCTTTGTGAGCTCATTGCTGAAGGAGCCAAACATGAGTTGTTGGAGGAGAAAGCTGATATTCCTACTGTTCTATTCCTGAGTTCAGTCGATGAATGGTATGCTGGCATCACCCATTTTCTCACCTATGGGGAATGCCCCTCTCATTTAACTGCCAAGGAAAAGAGGACTGTTAAATTGAGATCAGCGCAATACGTACTGTGGGAAAATGCCTTGTTCAAGCGTGGCTTAGATGGGAGATTTCTGAAATGTGTTGATAAGGAACAACAGAGAAAGTTGCTCTCAGCTTTTCATGATCAAGCATGTGGAGGGCACTATTCATCAACAGTCACAGCTCACAAGATACTCCGGGGAGGATATTACTGGCCTTCCTTGTTCAGAGATGCATCCAAGTGGGTGGATAGATGCGAGGCTTGTCAGACCTTTGTGGGAAGACCCAAACTGGCCGCTTTGCCTCTCAAGCCAGTTGTGATTGAGGAACCATTCCAGCAATGGGGTCTAGACTTCATTGGTACACTGAATCCTGCTTCTAGTGCTGGCCACACGCATGTGCTAACTGCCACTGACTACTTCACCAAATGGGTGGAAGCTATCCCAGTCAAGAGCACTACTTCTGAAGTAGTATGCAACTTCATCAAGGAGAAAATCTTAGTAAGGTATGGTGTACCTAACAAGATTGTAACAGATAATGCTTCGAACTTCTCCTCAACTGAGATAATGGATTTCTGCTACGGGTATGGCATCTCTCTGGCTCATTCTTCAGATTATTATCCCCAGGGAAATGGACAAGCAGAATCCACCAACAAAAATCTGGTGACTATCATAAGGAAGTTGGTCAATGAGTCTCAGCGAAACTGGCATAAGAAGCTTTATGATGCTCTTTGGGCAGACAGGATCACACCTAAAAGAGCCATTGGAATGTCCCCCTTTCAAGTAGTGTATGGAGTAGAGGCCCAATTGCCAGTGACAGCGGAACTGCCAGCCTTGCACCTGATGAAGACCATTGAAGACACAAGTTTCAGTGATGCTCTGGATAAAAGGATCATGTACGTGCACAAACTGAACGAGGATAGATTAGAGGTTGCTGACAGAATATCTGCTCACCAGCAGAAGGTGAAGGTTCTGTTCGACAAGAAAGCTAGGTCCAGAGAGTTCCAAGTTGGAGATACCGTGCTATTATGGGACAAAAGACATGAACCTCGTGGCAGCCATGGAAAATTTGATTCTCTGTGGCTTGGACCTTTCAAGATAAGACACTTTGCTGGTAAGGACTCTTTCTATCTTGATTACATGGATGGTTCTCCCCTCCCACTTCCTTATAGTGGGCAGTATTTGAAGTTGTTCAAGTCCTAGGTGACTAGGGAGTCCCTTTGTATATTATGTACAGTGTTTTTGCTTTTTCTGCTTTTGGTGTGTTTCCCTTCTGTTGTGTGTGTTGCCCTCTGTATTGGTTTGTTTTTGACTCCGTTGCCCAATGGATAAGGCACTGGTCTGCTTCACCGAGTTATCTAAGTTCTTGCCTTGTCTCATTCTATGAATTTACACCAAGTCATCCCCAGAAGGAGCCAGCTGTTGTCCACTCAAAATTCCCCGCTCTGATAAGAGTAAAATTTTGAAAATTTTGAGTTTAAGGGTTTTTCTCTGAAGTACCTAAGTCGTGAATTGAAAAAATCTATGTTTTGGGTCATTTTGTGTGATTTTCGGGCCTGTCGGAACTTTTTGTCCCACCTGTCCCAAGTACGAAAGTGCACTCTGTTCCCCGATCGGCCGAAATCCCCGAAACTGTCTCATTCTCGGGCCCGTCGGAAAATTTTGTCCCAAGTGTCCCAAAACTTTTTGTGCGAGTTGTCCCAATTTCGGCCGAATCATCCTTCCTCGGCCGAACCGCCCGAACCGCGTACTTCGCACTTTCCTGTCCTAAATGACCCAAAGTTAAAAGTGCGAGCTCTGTTCCCATTTTCGCCCGAAACTACCCGTAGTCGCGTCTTCAAATGTCTTCAAGTTCAAGCTCTTTGTCCCAAACCGAAAAATGCAAAATTCTGTTCCAATTTCGGCCGATTTGCCCGAACCGCGTCCTTCGCGTGTTTTCACCCCAAATGTCCCATTCTCAAAAATGCGCCCTGTTTCATTTTCGGCCGAGCCGGTCAAGTCGCGTACTTCGGAACTTTTTGTCCCGAATGTCCCAAGTCCACATGGGCCCTTTGTTCCAATTTCGGCCGAAACACCCGAATCGCGTACTTCGCACATTTTCGTCCCATTTGTCCCAAATGCATTTGTGCGTCCTCTCCCTGTTTCGCCCGAACCGGCTGAGCCGCGTGTTTCGCGCATTCGCGTCTCACCTGTCCCAAGCGTACCAAGTGTCATTCACACTTAGTTTTTCCCACTCGACCTTAATATGCTGTTTTTCAAAATATGAATTTAAGTTGCGGCTCTGATGCTATCAATCCGAAGATCAAATTTCAAGGACAGCTGGCAGAAGGACGAAGCTCTCAAGACGCTGGGTGCATCAGTTTTCAAAGACACTCATTGTCATCCTCAAGATGAAACGTCAGTTCCACGTGGTAGAGACAGAGCTGAGACGTTAGAAAGATTCAAGCAGCGGTTTCTGAAGACAGTGGGTCCTTCTCAGAACTGGACACCTGTCTCCTTCTCCTTTCTTTTCTCTTCTTCCCTTTCTCTTCGTATTCTTTGTAATCAGTTAAGGTATTGCGATTAGCATTCCCTAACTATTCTTTAGTTAAAAGAAACGGTTACGAAGAGTAACTGATTTGTAAGCTATATAATGGCCCTTCCACGCCATTTTGAAAGGAGAAAAGAACTTGGATATTTGCTGAAAGTGTAAATAGATCTTAAAGAAATCAATACAAAAGGGCTTTCCGTTCTTTGTCTATCTGACTCTTGTTGTCTCTGTGTTTTCCTTTAATATTGTGAAGATCATTTTGTTCTTAACTCGTTTTGTCTCTCTGATTGCATACTGTTCAGTTTTGCAAATACAGCGATCTTGTACAACCAAGAAGGAACTTTGTGTCCTTGATTAATAAATCCGAAGAAGGTTATTTATGGAACTTTGTGTCTTTAAATTTAATCTCATTCAATTGATCTTGTCTTAAATTCTTTGAAGCTTCGCATACACGAAGAATTATTCTGCTATCTATAATTCTGAATGTTGCTATTCTGCTCATCCTCTTATTCCCTTTCCTCAGTCCTTGTGTAACTGATGATCCTTGTGGAAAACACTTTCGTAATATCCAAGTTTGACCAATACAAATGACGTTCTGTATATTTGTAAATAAGTTTGTTTCAGAATAAGGGAACCTCTCCCATTAAAGAGGAGGGACTTTTCGTCCCCTGTCTGTTGCTCTCTAAAAAGTCCTATTTGACGACCAACACACTTGATGTTTAGTGGTAACATGGTGAAATAAATATTTTTAACGAGTGTAGTTGGATTGCTGCTATGACTAAATTTTTATCTACTAGTTTATATCCCCTTGGTTTGAATAAAGTAGAAGAGAAGACATCTGAGATTGCAATCTATTCCTTATGCACTTGTTGGTGGCATATTGCTTAAAATAAATATTGATGGAGTGCTATTCAGATGCATTGAATGTGGGAAATGTGACAAGATTCTAACTGAATTCCATGATGGATTCTCAGGCAGACATTTCTGTGCTAAAGCTATAGCCATGAAGATTATAAAAGCAGGTTATTTTTGGCCCACATTTTTTGTGGATGATCATAGGTGGGTGAGGAGGTGCAAAGAATGTGTAATCTTCAATGGAAAGAAAATATTGGCAGCCTTGTCACTTCATCAAATAAAAACAGATCAACAGTTTACACAATGGGGTCTTGACTTCATTGGTATAATCAATCTGCCATCTATTGCTGGTCACAAATGGGTCCTTATAGCCAAAGACTATTTCACTAGATGGACTGGAGCCGTGTCATTGAAAGAAGCTGGAGCCGTGTCATTGAAAGAAGCAACTGAATCAGTCATCCTAGAATTTATTGAAGAAAATGTTACAAGGTTTGGCATCCCTCATACCATCATTTTGATAATTCTAAAGATTTTTTAGGATCTAAGATTTCTAGCTAGGCTCTACAACTTGGGATTTATCTTAAGACTTCCTCCAATTATTACCCCCAAGGTAATAGATTGAAAGAGTCAACTAAGAAGAACTTGATCAGAATCATGAAAAGGACAATGGAAATCAATCAAAATAAATGACACACAAAGGTAAAAAATGCTCTTTGGGTGGACATGATAACAAAAAAGAAAGAAATTGGCACTTCTCCCTACAAATTGGTGTATGGTAAGGAAACAAGATTTCCATTGTCCACTTGAGTTGCCTTCATTGGAATTAGCTCAACAAATTGAATTTAAAGACGTAGATCAAAGGGAAATTAGAATGGTGGAATTGGTGCAGCTAGAGAAAAATAAGAATGCTGCCATGGTAAGGATGGAACAATATTAGGCATCAACCAAACAGTGGTTTGATAGAAAAAATCTCGAGATCATACCTTCAAAGTTGGGGATCTCATTTTGAAATGGGATGCAGATCGAGCTAAACCAGGGAGATACTCCAAATTTGATGATATTTGGAGTGGACCATATATCATCACCACTTGTAAGGCAACTAACTCATTTGAGTTATCTAATCTTGATAGGAACATGTTTCAAATCCTAGTCAATGGGATTCATCTCAAGCCTTCTCATTAAGATTTTTCATGCATCTTGTATATTATAGAGTATGATTTCAATTCCTCCAAGTGCTTTCAACACATTACATTATTGGTAGTATAGGTTTCTTTCCTTAGTGCTTTGCATTGTCTTATTGCTTAGAGATGTCCTTGTGCACAATTTCATTATGTTCTCAAGATGTAGGGGAGGGAGGTTGAAAATATCAAGGAGTAGTTGTAGATTATCTCAGAAAATCAAATGTAGAGAAACTAAATTAGATTTGAGGATTTTTTAGGCTGACTCCATGCCCAATGGATGCTAAGGCCACCGATCATCTCATCTAGCAGGCAGATGGACCCTATGAGTCACCAAAAATGTTGTCTATTTTTACACCCCTTGCAAAATAGAGCAACTTCATTTTCTATTGACTTAGATTAATTAGCCATGGTAGTGTTTAGGGATACTGTGGATTGAAAGGTAATGTCATGAATAAGGAGTGAATGTCATAGAGTGGGGGATAAAACTTGAGGAACCATGAAGTTCTAAAACTGCAGAATAAAGAAAATACAAAATCCGTGGGGTAAACAATAGCTAGTTCGTGGAATTCAACATGAGGCTGCGCCACATAAATAAGCCGCGGAGTAAGAAGGAAAGGTAGAAAAACTACGGAATGAAAAATACAATGTCGCGGCACAAAAGGAGAACTACGGAAGCCAAAAGCCACATAGGACTGAAACAAAAAATCCATGTACTAAGGAGAACAATAGTTTTCCATGGATTTCTAAATGAACATGAATCTAATCTGATAATTGCAAATATGATATTATTTGAAGGAATATTAGCCTTCTCCATGTGAAGAGAATCACATTTCATGGATTAAATGTTGGTAGGTGGCGGAAGTGAATAAAAAATTCTCCAACATGCAAAGAGGTTATTTCAGTTGGCTTAACCATATGAATTTAATGCATTATGGGTGCTCATTTCTTCTCTTACAAGGTGTAGCATGTGGAAATGAATTTTCAGAGGCATTCAGTCCCTTTTTTAGAGCATGAAGAGAAATTAAATGAAGAAGGTTGGCTAGTGGAGAGAGAATTCAAATTTTCCCTCTCTTTCTTCTCTCCACCTTATTTCATTTTTCTATATATTGTAAAATAATGCCCAGTTTTAATGTTGGATACTTTGGGAATATGAAGGCATCATTTTTATGTTGCACAAATATTCTAAGGGTCAAATTCCTTGGACTTGGATTCTGTAAGTGTTTTGCATCTTCCTCCTATATCGTGATGATATGTGCATGATCTCATAACAATAAAATATTTGGTTTTGTGGCTTATCTCAACCTTATCTATTGTTTTATTGCACTCTCTTACCTCTCATTCACTCACAGGTGTATTATATACATTGTTTCATAAATATGTGTTTATTGTGCATCATGAAGGTGGAACTCGAGACGTGATATTGATCTATGGATATCGTTTCGTCCCTCCTCCTCATCATTTTCTTCCATTTTCTCTCTTTCTTGAGTATTCATCCCCTTTATTTTGGTGATATCGCCTCTTTTAGTTTTGGTTTATGTTTTATGCATCTCCTTCTCCACCTGGTCCCTTGGAAAGTTAGATTAGAGATAGATAGTTACATTTCAATTCCTAGGAGTAGTTTAGCATTAGAGGTAAGTAGAGGAAGCTAGCCTTTTCCAGAGGTATGTCTCAGTTCAAGTCCCACAACTTGGAGATAATCCCATGTTGACTCAAATCCCAAATTGTCTATGATTTAGGCATGGGTGCACATTTGAGCTCCAACAATTCTCTTTTTTCTAATTTCATAATTAACCCCAAAAAGGCCGACCACTAAAAATATGGAAAGCTCAAATGGCTATAAAGTGCCCAAAAAGATAAGAGCAAAGAGTAAAGAGGATCACGACACCCTAAATGGGACCAGGGCACCTAGGGCGCCCCAGTACTGGGATGACCACCCCAGTCAGGGATAATAATGATGTAGAGTGACAAAATAGACTGGTCAAGTACATATGGAAGGTCAGAAGTGATGACAAAAAGAAAAGTAAAATGGCCAAAGGACATGGGTTAATTAGTAATTTCTTCACTAAAAAACTATATGAGTAGTAGTATGAGACTGAGACTAAATAATACCCAAAGTGCGTGATTTTGTGTCTATAATAGCTCCACCTCATCTCAAAGTCATAACTCGCTTCATTATCAAATATCCATGCTTTGATTTTCTCATCCTTCAATTTCATCAATTTGTAATGTCAATCTACTTGAGTTTGCTCTTCCTCTTCTTCAGCAAGTCGCCATTACTTCATACCTAGAAATTTCCTTGAGATACAAAAGAATATCTTCATGTTACACACTTTCTACTCACTTATTACATACTTGTTTCCCACTCGCTGCACAAACATATCACTCCATACTCTACATAAAAACTGAGCAATTTGTATTCATGATATACATTCACAACCTCCATTCATATTCTTCATGTAGGAACACTCCCTTCACAAGTTCATTCTTCACATATTCCTTTCTCTCCATAGCTCCAACACTACAACTTACTAATTTCTCCTCTCAAGAACACACTAAATAATGATTCTACATCTCCTTTTATACCTATTTTATATCCTTGGAAGGTCATCCAAAAAAAACTCAAAAATGCATTACAACAATTGGCCCAAATTGTTGGTCCCAAACCAAGACAAACCACAGACTTCAGATAGACTCTAAAGCACTCTAGTTATACTCTGAAGCAATAAAAAGTGACTCCGAAGAAAAAGTATGAGGCTCCGTGTTTCATCGGATTCTTAGCAAATTAATGAAATAGATAAGAGTAGTAGGCCAAGGAGGAATACCCCTTTATGATGTCGGTTGAAGGTTGTGCACGCGTTCTGATTTCTTGATCCAAGTTGATTGTGAGATCTCCCTTTTGGATAGGAGGAACTACCTGTAAATGCAAAACAATACCACCAAATAGAGTTAAACAAAACAGTGAGTGGATTGCCTAGTAGAAGCTAGATCTGGGAATTGTGATACTTCCTGAACAGGGTCTCAATCCACTTTTATATTACAATATTAATGCTAGTTAAACCATACATGAAGTAAATATCCTATTGGAATTGAAACAATTTAGGTATCTCATACAAAACAATAAGAAATGTCATTTAAAAGGTTATTTAAGGTAAAAATGGGAGGGTTGACTGGCCGGGGTTGAGTTGTAGGTCTGATAAAAGATCTAGGTAAGATTTGGTAAGGATTAGAAATGGTTTTGGGCTATTGGGAAGTGGGTATTAGCTCGCTGGTCTGAGCTAAATTTACAGAAATAGTAACCGGTGCTGGCTGACTGACCGATGTCGGTTAGGCAGAGTAACCAATGTCGGTAGGGGAAATTAGCAGAAAGTTCTTAGAATTGGTTTTCCAGACTCCCTGTGATTACAGAGAGGTTGGAAATGGTGAGGGTGGTGTCGTAAAATGGCTCTGAAGACTTAGATATGATCAAGAGATGGTGAAAATGGGTGGAAATTACAGGTATGATCAGGTGATGGGTTGATAGAAGGGAGGAAGTATATGGGTGTGGAGAGAAATAAACTATAGAGATGAATAAATAAATCTACAAAAAGAAACTAGAGATTCAATGTAGAGATGTTAAATACTTATTGGAAAATAGATTGGAAGACGTAGGTGATGAAGATGATAATAATAGAGATCCAGAGAGAAGGGACGTTATATACGTGTCACGATAGTTTAGACATCCACTCCTTTCTGTTGTGAATCTGTGATCATGAAGAGGATGATGAATGGTGATCTGATGTTGGTAGTGCTCCTGTGCGTCTTCTTTTACCTGAGTGCTAAAGAAATTTGAGTGCTTTAAGTCTTTGGAAGAAAATGAGATCCCGAATCAAATGACCAATCCGAGAAAAGGATTTTTGAAACATATTTAAGTTAAATGGCAATGGTTAGGTGACTGACGTTGGTTGAGATATAACTAGAGTCAATCAAGGTGGGAATATCTAGATTGGTCAAAAATATTCAGATTGTTGCTATTTTTGGTGTGATCTCCAACCTTCTATCGAGTCTCAAGTGATATATCATGAAAATATAAGTGGAAGTCCTTTTAGGTTTGTTACTAGGAGTTAACTCTAGGTTTTAGACTAAGTCCTAGTTAGTTAGGATAGGTTTAGACTCGATCTTAAGTCATTAATGAGGTTTGAGTAGGTCATTGAGTGAGGTGGCTAGGTGAGGTGGTTAAGTGAGGATATTAATTAATTTAATTAAAATGTGCAATATGGGATATGAATAGGTAGGATATGTTTTATTTAATTAATGAGGTTTAAATGGGAGAATGAACCAATTTTGGTGTCTACATTTTGCCCCTTTTTGTTGCATAGCTTTTATTTGCAAGAGAATTTGACAAAAATAGGAAATTGGTGTTCTAGATGTGAATGGAGGTTAGATTGCCCCAAGTAGGGCTAAAAGTGAGATTGCTCCAAGTGTGGGTGGAGGTGATCCCCCTCAAACAAGGAATTGATGAGGTATTAGACAAAGTCGGTGAGTGGTTTGATAAATATGTAAGTGATGAAAGTGAAGGTGGGTGGGTTGTAGGTAAGGGTATGGGCACTTTGGGTAATGGCCTTTCACACAGAATGTTTTGGTTCTTAGAATAGAGTTGCTTCTATCCTTTCATTCTCTTGAGAAACAGATAAGGGTTAGGGCTAGGAGGAATACCCGTTGAATGTTGAGAGGGTGTGCGCGTACCGTAGAGAGAGATCAGATCGATTGCGAAGAACTCTTTTTTGTCTAGGAAGGACTACCTGCAAGTAAGAATACAAGACCACCAGATTTTAGTTAGACAATAAATGAGGGAACTGCCTTGGGCCCAGGAAATATTAGACTTCCTTTTGAAGGTGGTCAGTTCCCCTTTTAATACAAATTAACACAAATGATAATAAAGAAACTATTGCGAAATCACGATTTAGGTACCTCGTTACAAAGCAGTAGAGACTAAACTACCAATAATAAAACGTCACTTTGTTTGTTTGGTCAATGGTCGTTGATACGTTTAGCTCGAGCTACAGGGATAAACCAGACTGGATCTGAGGTTGTTAGGAGACAAATAGGTGAGAGGAAGGTTTTGGGTATAAGTCACAGTGACCGATGCCGGTCACTGGATAACCGACCTCGGTTAGAGAACCGCTACTGGTAGGGGATAACCGACACCGGTAGGGTCAGTAATCTAGGCACTTCTGGATAGAGGTTGGTTGCAGGGTGATTGTGGGGTTTTTAAGACTGGTGGATGGTTGAGGGGAATAGTGAGATGACGGGGAAGACTCAGAGAGTGATAAGACTATCTTCTGGGAAATACAAGGCTATATGGATGAAGGTTAAGTGTAGGGTGCTGGCAGGTGGTAGATCTAGGAGTGAGCTTATAATTACTATCAATCAAAAGACTCAGGAAATGGTGCTTAGAAACATACAAGACACTACTTACTCGTTCTTGATGAAGATTCAGGTCCAAGGAATGTGGTAGTGACAGTAAGGCTCAGTTGGGATGATCTGGTATTGGAAAATGAGCTAATGAAGCTATCCTCAGTCTTTTCTAATGCTTGAACGGGGGTGACAGCAATCCAGTGGCTCAGTTGTAGTCTTCGGCTCGATGCTCTTCTCTGCAACCTCTTCTACTTGTCTTCACTTGTCTCTGTCTTGCCAATGAATTTCTGGATCCTTTTTCAAAATGAGTTCCAGATCCTTTGTTTTTGGTCAGGGGAGGCCATTTACAGGGAACCGATGGCGGTTACATAACCGACGGTGGTCGAGTAGGAACCGATGTCGGTTAAGTCAAAGTGGGCTATTTTTAGTAAAATAGCCAACTTTCCCTCCTTTTCTCCCGAGAGATTAGTTGTGGGCTTGGTCAAGTCATTATTAGGTTGGTTTTGGTGTGGGTGAGGGGTAATTAGTCATGGGTGTGGATGTAGACCAAGTTATAGGTCTTAATTAGGTTAGTTTAGGGTTAGGGCTAGGTCATGATGAGGTGGTGAAATGAGGTGGCAGGTTTGAAAATGTGGATTTATTAATTATAAGGTAATTAATAAATAATTGTGCAAGGTTTAGGTGGTGAGGTTAGGTTGTGAAATGAGATGTGGGGCACAGGGTGTCGTAAGACACAAATTTGGTGTCTACATTAGCCCCTTGTTGTCGTGTAGCTTGTCTTGTAAAGCTGCACTGACAATTAATAAGAAGTGATTGCCCCAGTTAAGGGTATAGGTAATCCCCCGCAAATCTATCACAAATTGAGGCGACGTGAAATCAGGGATAGGGTTGATAAAGGGTGAATGGTGTTGAGATGATGGTAAGATGGTGGGATAAGTTCAAGGAAGCAGATGCACGTTGAAATGCAGTAGTACGACCAGGGTACACGATGTGAAGAGCAAACAAGCAATACATAGGCAAAGGTCGATAGTTTATCCAAACAAGGTTGATATAATCCTAGTATCCAAGGCATAGGAAGTAGCTCCAGGGGATATAACGGGTAAGGTATAGGAACATTTTAGGCATGTTCGGCAGTACCAAATGGTTGGTTTGGTTGAGATAAATGTCACGGTCTCGGTCTAGGTAAAGTTGGTCGACTGATCAAGTCAAGTATCCTAATCATGCTAAAACATGAACAGGTGAGCCTGATTGAACAAAAAGTTACATGATGGGTGGATAAAATTGTAATTGGCGGGTCTTGGGCGAGGTATGGAATTGGTGTGATCTTGGGTCAGGCTGATTGATTAGTGAGGGCCATGGGGCAGGCCTAATTGGTTGAGGGCGGCTTTGGGTCAGGCCTGATTGGGTGGTTGTGGCCTTGGGTCGGGCCTGATTGATTGGTTGAGGGCCATGGGGCAGGCCTGATTGGTTGAGGGCGGCCTTGGGTTGGGCCTGATTGGGTGGTTGTGGCCTTGGGTCGGGCCTGATTGGTTGGTTGCGGCCTTGGGTCGGGCCTGATTGGTTGGTTGCGGCCTTGGGTCGGGCCAAATGGTTGGTTGCGGCCTTGGGTCGGGCCTGATTGGTTGGTTGTGGCCTTGGGTTGGGCCTGATTGGTTGGTTGCGGCCTTGGGTCGGGCCAAATGGTTGGTTGCGGCCTTGGGTCGGGCCAAATGGTTGGTTGCGGCCATGGGTCGGGCCAATTGAAGTCAAAATAAGGCTAGTCAGCAAAGCTAGGGGTAGGTGATGGGGGAAAAAGTGGAGATTGGTGGATAAGGGCCGGAGTTAGGTGAAGGAAGTAAATAAATGATATCGGTTATGTGTGATCGATATTGGTTCGAAGACCGATACCGGTATTCTAGGGTGTAAGATAACCGGTATCGGTTATAGGCCAAAACCTATAAAAAGAAAAATACGGCATGTCATTGTCACTTTGTGAATTTGAGCACCCAAATTTAGCTGTCTGAGGTGGGAAGTGATTTTGTTGAGTTTGTGGGATGAGGTGGCATTATTTGAGTGGAGGAGTGAGTGGTTGGTAGACCCCAGCGATCAGGAGGCAGAGTTTGATTGGTGGAGAACCCAACTGAGGAGATTTGGGGCCATGGCACAGCCAGGAGGAGCAGGAGGTGCTGGACCAGCTGGACCACCGCCACCTATCCCACTACGACGACGTGTAGTTGTACCGGTAGGCTTTGAGCTCTTACCTATGTGAATTTAATGAGTTTAACTTAGATGTGGGTTTTGGGTAGGAATCCTAATTTTAATAAAATAAGGAATGAATGGAGGTAATGTGTAAAATGGAGTGGGTAGGTAGGCTAGTTAGGCCAAAATGGCAGGGTGGGTAGGTTTTTAGGGTTTTCTTGTGGGTAAAAGGGGAAAAATAGAAAAAAATAGTTTTTGCAGACCGTTTTGGGTTCGGCCCCGGAATGGGACAGTGACCGATGTCGGTCACTAGGCGACCGACATTGGTCACCGAATGTTTGTAGAAATTACTTTGTGGGTAGACAAGCGTCGGTCATATGTCGACCAGCGTCGGTACGTAAAATGCACTTGGGGGGGCCGATGGTGGTCAAGGGTGACCGGTACCGGTCTGCATGGGCAGGATTTGTTTGTTGTTAGAGTTTCGTCTTGTTGTTTTGTGTTTTTGTTTGGGGGTGAAGGGGGAGGGGTAGAGGTGATAGGAAGGGTGATTGGGGTGGGGGGAAATGGGGTTGATGGGGGTTGGTTCAGGTAGGATAGATTAGGTGTTGGGTATGAAGTAGGAAGTGTTAAATTGGCGGGGGTATAGTTAGATGGCTAGAGTAGATCAGGGTGGCTGGTAGGGTGTGAGATAAGGAAAGGGGGTATTGTAGATGTTATAGGGTAAGATAGGTGGGTGTAGATGTGTGTTGTAGAGTTGGGTTGTGGTTGGGTGGGTAAGTGGGTATAGAGAGTTAAGGTAGGTGTTTACGATGTAAAGGGTAGGCCTGATGAAGTGGGTTGTTTTTGCAGTAGTGGGGTATCATGCGAGAGGTTGGACTCGGCGGAGTCCAGCGGTATAGCGCTGTGGATAGGGACCACAACCTGATGGTTGCCCTCATCGAGAGATGGGATCCGGCAACCAATGTATTCCATATCCCTACTGGAGAGATGATGATTACTTTAGAGGATGTATATCGCATCTTGAGACTACCGATCGTAGGTGAGGTAGTGTTCCAGGTGGATGTGGAGACAGTGATGGACAACATCCTACATGTATTCAGGGATACAGCCCCATTGTTGACCTATCACAGCACGAGCATTGCCTATGGCGACATGTATCGCGCACACAGACAGGAGACACGGCTTGTCGTGTTGATGATGATAGGTATCACCTGCTTCACCCTCCCAGACTCAGAGGGAGGCCGCTTCCCACGGGATTTGATGGGAGTTTTGCACGAGATGGTAGAGGAGCATACATGCTATGCCTAGGCACCAGTGTATCTGGTGCAGCTATACAGAGAGTTGTGGGGTTATCACCGTATGAGGTGATTCGGTATTTTCTTGACATTTTTGTTACACTGCTGGGCATACGAGCACATCATCTGTATACGACCAGTAGGGCTGCCCCAGCAGCCAGGGCCACAGATTGTATATAGATATGGATTTCAGAGGTGGTTGGGGGTCGTGGGCCAGCCACGAGTGGTGCTCACAGGACGAGACGTGGCCTACTACCGTCATATGTTGGAGGGCTTGACCGCACTGGACATTATATGGAGGACCTACAGAGGCCATCAGCCCCGAGGAGGAGCCTGAGCACAGATGCACTGGATCCAGTATAGTTTCTGGATAGCAGGACGGAGGCCTGGGGAGTATGAGTGGATACCCCTAGAGAGGGTACGATGGAAGTTGGGCTTGCGACAGGATGAGCCACCTCCCTTTGCACAGTACCAGAGGGATGATGTAGAGGCCCCACTACCTGCACCGCAGCCAGTTGACCCCGACTGGGTAGCAGAGAGACCGGCTGGCGATATAGTGGATGATGCCGGAGTGACAGGGGCCTTTTTGGTTTGGTGGGCAGGGGAGAGAGCAGCCAGGAGAGCACAGCCCGCACAGCCAGATTTGGCGGCTGTTATAGCGGAGAGGGACCGGCTCTTAGGACAGGTGTAGTTATTACAGGGGCAGCTTGCTGCTGCACAAGCACAGATTGGGGTGCTACAGGGGTAGTTAGCCCAGGCACAGGCTCAGGCACATCCGCAAGCACCGGTATAGCCACAGGCACCACCACATGCATAGGCACTCGCACCGGTACAGGCACCCCCACAGGCACAGGGTGTACCGGCAGGACAAGGGCCACTACTATTAGGAGTCGGGGGACCAGCCCCAGTAGCCATGGTGGCACAGGCCCACTATATGGAGGCGAGAGCGGAGGCCTGGTATTATCAGGATGTCCTCGATGGTACTGGGGCTGACTATCAGCCATATGTGGTGCACAGAGCCGAGACATCTTGGAGCCAGAGATCCTAGGGAGGTGCAGCCACAGCCGATGGGTCTGTTACAGGGAGGAGGCGAGAGCCAGCACAGGGACCAGCAGGGAGACAGGCCGAGGGTGGTGGAGAGAGTTGAGACATCTTGGGAGCGGCGATGGGTTTTTTATATTGGATATAGACACCGGTCTGTGAACCGGATATGTATATAGAGGCTTGCGTGCCCACATATGATTTATTTATTTATTCATTTTTGTTGTATATACGGGCCTGTGGGCTGAGTACATGTTGTATAGTTGATACCGGCCTACGAGCTGAGTATATTTTTGACATGAGAGACCGGCCTACGAGCCGAGTCAAGATTTTGACAGGGATAGTGGCCTGCGTGCCAACTTTGTATCATTTTTAGATCACAGAGGCCCCCATGCAGGGCAAGTTGTATATTTTGACATTGATATATATAGATGATGATTTTGATCCACATGGTGTGTAAAAAAATGTCTTATGTGTTTTGTCGATGGTTTTTGAAATTTAATGTATATAGATGATGAGTTTGATCCACATGGTGTGTATAATGATGGGTTTGATGTATATATTAAAATGTCGCATGTATTTTGTCGATGGTTTTTGAAATTTAATGTAGATAGATGATGTTGATGAAAGTGTGATGATATGTATATGTGTTGATGGGATTTTGATGACAAATATTGATAATGATGTCGTTATGCAGGAAAAAGATGCGGGCGCCACCAAAAATTTGCAAAAAATGAAGAAAAGGCCTAGGTTAAAGCAAACGGAGACATATGACCGATATCGGTTAGCTAACCGATGCCGGTAGATATATGACCGATACCGGTTAGGTAATCGATATCAGTTATGCTAAAACAAACTTTTGTAAAAATAGAAAAGCTTGGGAGACAACTTGAGTTCTTATTTTAAGAGGCATGCAATAAGTTAAATACAAGAATGCGACGTTGTTTGAAAACTGATACAGGTAATTGCATGGGAGAATTGAGTGATAAGGAAGAAAGAGATAGGTAAAGTGATTGTGGGCTAAGATTAAGAAGGCAGGAAGGCAAGTGATATTGAAGAGGGTGGTGAACATGGCTGAACAAGAAGAAGCAGCCAGCGGGCAGAGATGAGAGGGAAGACAGGTTCCACCTCAAGCTGCTACGTCCCAAGAGGTAAACTGTTTGGTTTTAATTTAATTCTTGCATGTTTTATGAATAGGATGAGAGAAGGTAAGTGGATAGAGACGAGAAAGAAAAGGTGATAGGTAAGGGTTTGGGATAGGGTGAGCATTATGGGGTAGGTAAGCAGGTGTTTCACGTATGTTTGTAGGTGCAGAGAGGAGTAAACGAGCAAAATAATTATCATAGGGGATGTTTTTAAGCAGGCTAGATAGGATTGACAGTGACTAGTATTGTTTAGAGATAACCGGTATCAGTTAGGCAACCGGTATCGGTTATCTATAACTGATATCAGTTACTGTATGAAATTCCAGAATGTGAGAAAAAACACTTGGGGATTTGATTTATTGAATGGTTTGTTTGTTGGTTTGATGTATGCAGGCAGAGGTAGGGTTAAGGATGAATGATAGTGTGCCATCTTTGTTGTCACGAGTCCGAGCGGATGTAACACCAGCTGAATGGACATTGATAAACTGTGTATGGTTAAGTGGAATCCGCTATTATTCACGAATCGCACGCAATCATGCTATGTTGCAGGCATTGATTGAGAGGTGGAATCTAGAAAAGAATACCTTCTATCTACCAACAGGGGAGATGACAGTGACGTTGGAAGATGTGTTTAGAATTTTGAGGCTCCCAATTACAGGAAGACCAGTGTATCAAGCGGGGCCTAACGCGGCGCGGGGAGCGATAACAACAGTATTTGGTTCAGCTGCACGAGATTTGACACAACGAGGTTTGACATTCACTTATGGTACAATATATGCAACACACCCTGAGGAAACAAGGTTGGCAGTGGTATTAATGATAGCGGTGGGAGTATTATGCATTACTGAGGGTGGATGGGGGAAGATTTCAAAAATCATTGATGTGTATTATTTGGGAAATGATAGAAAGGAGCGTGACTTTTACATGGGCACTCGCATATCTGGTGGAGCTATACAGGGGTTTATGGGCCTGCAGGTGAAATCACAGGATGGCACTGGATTGTGCATACTTATTACATTGTTGGGCCTATGAGCACATTGTGTGTGTGCGACCAATAGGCCGACCAATCTAGGAAAGAGAGACATGAGTGCAGAGGTTGGGATTCAAACGATGGGTCCAGACAGAACAAGAGGTGAGATCCCAGGCCGTGATAGATGACATCGAGTATTATAGGTAGGTATGGGAGATGGTGATGATTGTGGATATCCGTTGGAGGCCTTATGGGAACTATATGGTGACAGAGAACATAGCAGAGGATTTGAGGGGTGTAGAGCGATTGAGGTGGATCGCGGGGCACAGGCCAGGTGAGTACGAGAGGATTCCTCTAGATCGCGTGTGGCAACAATTTGGATTTGTTCAGGTTATACCCATGGCTTATAGACCATACATGAGGATCGACGCTGAGGCATCATTCTCACCTCCCCGGCCAACACCTCCAGAAGGGCTAGAAGAGATAGCAGCCGATCGCAGGGTAATGGACGCGGGGGAGCGACAGAGGCTTATAGATTATGGTGGGTAGTAGAGCTGTGAGGTGTATGTGAGAGGGCCGATCATCTTGACATAGCTATGATTACATCGGAGAGAGACAACCTGTAGGATTTGGCTCACCAGCTTCAAACACAGGTGAATGAGACAATGGAATTGTTAGAGGTTTCGCAGTTACGAGTGGAGAGACTAGAGGCAAGATTCCTCCACGCGAGAGGGCGTATTCGTATGTTACAGGAGATGTTGGCGGATCAGTGGGAGGAACCAATAACAGTGGCACATTTGAGGATGGAGAGGCCAGGTGAGTGGTGTCGACGATCGTGATCACCACCTGATTCAGGAGGAGACGCAAGGGTCTAAGTGAATTTCATAGGGGTATAAGAATAAATAAGGATGCCGACCTGTGCGTCGATGATAGAGAAGATGCATTTGTTTAACATCTAAATAAAACTGAATATGTATGTTGATTTGAGTTATGATAATAATAAGAATGGTTGTGTTTTGAATGTTTTTTTTTTAAAAAATAAAAATAAAAATAAAGATGAATGTGATTAAATAGAAATACACAAAAATATTTATATTTACCACACATGATAGGTTATGGTAGGGGATGGTCGAGCTAACCTTGGGAGACCCCATGTCTCCTAAGTGATGCCTACATAGCCCATTGCACAAAGCAAGGAGGGGCCTCAGACCGATGTAGTTCTCCCTTAGGACCAGGGAGAGGTGAATTCAGGAAATTTGGTTGTGGTTAGGCAATTTGTTGGTTGGTAAAAAAGAATATTGATATTGGTAGGGTAATGTTGTTGGTGTTGGTAAGATATTGGCAATGTTGGTGTAGGTATAGGTGAAGTGAAAGTTATCTTACCCAAGTAGTAGGGAACCATGTCCTGATTAAGGTCAACACATAATCCTAAATTTGAGTAAAAGAGGCAAAAGTGTCCCGTAGTTGAGAAGAGCTAAACAAACCACATAGTAACGTAGGATAAGCTTGAATCCCTAGGTGCCTTGCATAGGCGAGAAGTCAATAGGTGAAAAGAGTTATATAATCACAATATATCGGATATACGTCACGTCCCTTAAGTTTTGTTGCTTTGACGAATGGTGAGGTGAAGTGGTTGATATAGTTGGGGTGCAGAGAACTTGTTATAAGGTGAGTATTCTGACGAAAGAGAACCAAACCTAAATAGACAAGTCCATGACTCAAAAGTGCTTTGGAATACTGCTTTTTACTTTTCTGGATATAGACTGATCGATGCGGGAAGTCTACATGGGATATGTATTTTGTTGTTCTTGAGGTCTTCACGAAGCTGATCAATGCGAGAAGCTTCTGATAAAGGCTGACTTTGTATAGCTATCCTTCAAGGGAGCAGTCTATTTATAGTAGCAGATACGGTTTTTGTGTATAGCTATCCTTCGGGGGAGCAGTCTATTTATAATAGTAGAAGTGGTTTTGCACATAGCTGTCCTTCGAGGAAGCAGTCTATGCATAACTTAGAGGTCTAGATGTCTGTTTGGCATGAAGCATCTAGTTTTGTAGAAAGTTTGACTCAAGAATATCCCATAAGCGTGTAATTGAGAACGTGTTATTTTGATACTTTTAAGTCATGGACCAGACTAAAAAGGGGAAGGCACCTTTAAGAGGAGGTGATGACCAAACCATGTGAGCTTGATTCTATTTTGAGCTGCATGAAACAAAGTGTATGAGGTGGTAAACGAGCTCAAGCGACGAGCGTAAGGTAGATAAGAAGTGATATAACACTAAATTCAACAGTATAATGGTCGAAGATGCAAGGAATTAAGGGGTTCAGGCTCAGGTTTACCATTAAGCGAAGCTAAACGATAAGTGCCTGATCCGTAAGTGTGAGTGATAATGTAAGGCCCAATCCAATTTGGAGTAAATTTTCCGCGTTTACTCTTTTCGAGTTTTGTTACATGTTGATTCTCTTTGAGGACAAGATCACCAACCTTAAAGGTACGCTCATGAAGTCGCTTATCATAAGCACGCTTGATGTGCTTTTGATAGATTTGAAGGTGGTCAAGAGCTGTAAGATGACACTCGTCAAGAAGATCCAATTGGGCTAACCACTCTTGGCGGAAATCATCATTGGTGAGAATATCCTGAAGAGATATTCTTAGGGAGGGTATTTTTATTTCGAGAGGCAAGACAGCCTCGGTACCATATACCAAAGAAAATGGGGTGGCATTAGTGGAGGTATGAATGCTGGTATGATAAGCCCAAAGGGCAAAGGGGATGTGATCAGGCCAATTTTTTTCCAGAATCGTTAACGACTTTCATGAGAATTTTGGTCAAGGTTTTGTTAGAAGATTCAGCCTAACCATTTTCTTGTGGATAGTAAGGTGATGAGAAACTAAGTTTGATACCAAAGTTGTCACAAAGGTCTTGTAACAACTTATTTTTGAAAATTTTTCCATTATCTGTTATCAGGTGATGAGGAACACCAAAACGACAGATAATGTGATGGTTAATGAATTCTATGATTTTTTCTTTTTTGGTTGAAATGAGTGGAATGGCTTCTACCCATTTAGTGTAATATTCGGTTGCTGTGATTATCCAACGGTGACGTTGCGAAGAGGGCGGGTGAATCTCACCAATAAGGTCTAAACCCCATTGTGAGAAAGGCCAAAGATCTCGTTCGACCTGTAGCGGATGGCCAGGGGTAAGTTGAAGGTTGGCATGTTGTTGACACATAATACAACGCTTAACATATTCGTAGCAATCATTATTAAGAGTAGGCCAATAATAGCCTAGGCGAAGGATCCGTTTGGCCACGGCAAGGCCACTAAAATGTCCACCACAAATGCCGTCATGGACTTGTTGGATGGTATAGGTGACCTCCGTGCCGGTTAGACATCGAAGGAGGATGCCATCAAAGCCACATTTATAGAAGAGTCCCCCCATGACGACATAATGAGAAACACTTTTAAGAAAAGCACGTTTGCCATTACTAGTAAGGTCAGGTGGGAGAACAGAGGTTGTAAGGTAGTCGTGAAGTTGGTGATACCAAGTATCCTGCGAGTCAGCAGACACATTATTTACCATACAAACATCCGGAGCTGAGTAAGATGGGGCAAAGAGTTGTTGAACCAAGAAAAATATGTCAGAGTCGGTTGGTGAGGTAGGAATTTGCGAGGCTAAGCAAGCCATAGTATCCACAAATTTATTAGTTAAGCGGGGAATGGTTTGGATAGAATAATGAGTAAATAAGGTCAAAAGTGAATCCACGTAATGTTTGTACTTTTGAAGTTCCTCATTTTTACATTGGTAGATGCCCATAACTTGATTGACTACTAATTGAGAGTCACCGAAAATGTTAATAGATTTTACACCTAAGTGTAACGCAACCTGGAGACCCAAAACAAGGGCCTCATATTCCGCTGTATTATTAGTGAAGGGAAAATCGATCCGGAATGAAAGAGGCATAGGTTCAGCGTCCAGAGGAATGAGAACAACACCGGCCCCTTCGCCGCACTGGCATTTAGATCCATCGAATAAGATGGTCATTGAATATGACTCCTCACTAAGTGAAAGAGTGGCAATGAGTTCGTCAGGGAAAGTAAAATTAGTAAACTGCTCCCCAGGTAAAGGGGCTTCCGCGAGTTGGTTGGCGATAGTTTGTCCTTTGATTGATTTCTGGTGTACATATAATGGATGGGGTCTGCGTTGGTGAGGTGGCGACAAAAGTTTTGTGATTCAGGAGGTAATGTCGGAGTTTGGTAGCCACGAATGATAGGGCTAAACACAACTTTTCTACATGTGTATACCTAGTCTCGTAATCCACAAGAGTATGGCTTATGTAATAAACGGCTTGTTCTCGATGCTCGGAGTCACGATGTGTGAGCATGGCTCCTACAGCATGGTCAGTGGCGGAAAGGTAAAGGTAGAAAGGGCGATTGTCTTGAGGTGGGATAAGCACGGGTGGCTGCAAGAGATAGACTTTAAGATCCTGAAAGGCCTGGTGGCACTCTTCACTCCATTGAAAGGAAAATGTCCTTTTTAAGGAGATGATGGAAAGGTTGACATCGATCTGAGAGTTGTGAGATGAAACACCGGATAGATTGGAGTTTTTCCCAGCAAACTACACAATTGTTTGAGGTTAGTAGGTGGGGGGCATTTCTAGGATAGCTTTGACTTTAGCTGGATCGACCTCGATGCCACGCAAAGAGACAATAAAACCAAGGAGTTTTTCCCGAAAGGACACCAAAGACACATATCTTTGTTGACCGATATCGGTTAGCTAACCGATGCCGGTAGATATATGACCGATACCGGTTAGGTAATCGATATCAGTTATGCTAAAACAAACTTTTGTAAAAATAGAAAAGCTTGGGAGACAACTTGAGTTCTTATTTTAAGAGGCATGCAATAAGTTAAATACAAGAATGCGACGTTGTTTGAAAACTGATACAGGTAATTGCATGGGAGAATTGAGTGATAAGGAAGAAAGAGATAGGTAAAGTGATTGTGGGCTAAGATTAAGAAGGCAGGAAGGCAAGTGATATTGAAGAGGGTGGTGAACATGGCTGAACAAGAAGAAGCAGCCAGCGGGCAGAGATGAGAGGGAAGACAGGTTCCACCTCAAGCTGCTACGTCCCAAGAGGTAAACTGTTTGGTTTTAATTTAATTCTTGCATGTTTTATGAATAGGATGAGAGAAGGTAAGTGGATAGAGACGAGAAAGAAAAGGTGATAGGTAAGGGTTTGGGATAGGGTGAGCATTATGGGGTAGGTAAGCAGGTGTTTCACGTATGTTTGTAGGTGCAGAGAGGAGTAAACGAGCAAAATAATTATCATAGGGGATGTTTTTAAGCAGGCTAGATAGGATTGACAGTGACTAGTATTGTTTAGAGATAACCGGTATCAGTTAGGCAACCGGTATCGGTTATCTATAACTGATATCAGTTACTGTATGAAATTCCAGAATGTGAGAAAAAACACTTGGGGATTTGATTTATTGAATGGTTTGTTTGTTGGTTTGATGTATGCAGGCAGAGGTAGGGTTAAGGATGAATGATAGTGTGCCATCTTTGTTGTCACGAGTCCGAGCGGATGTAACACCAGCTGAATGGACATTGATAAACTGTGTATGGTTAAGTGGAATCCGCTATTATTCACGAATCGCACGCAATCATGCTATGTTGCAGGCATTGATTGAGAGGTGGAATCTAGAAAAGAATACCTTCTATCTACCAACAGGGGAGATGACAGTGACGTTGGAAGATGTGTTTAGAATTTTGAGGCTCCCAATTACAGGAAGACCAGTGTATCAAGCGGGGCCTAACGCGGCGCGGGGAGCGATAACAACAGTATTTGGTTCAGCTGCACGAGATTTGACACAACGAGGTTTGACATTCACTTATGGTACAATATATGCAACACACCCTGAGGAAACAAGGTTGGCAGTGGTATTAATGATAGCGGTGGAGTATTATGCATTACTGAGGGTGGATGGGGGAAGATTTCAAAAATCATTGATGTGTATTATTTGGGAAATGATAGAAAGGAGCGTGACTTTTACATGGGCACTCGCATATCTGGTGGAGCTATACAGGGGTTTATGGGCCTGCAGGTGAAATCACAGGATGGCACTGGATTGTGCATACTTATTACATTGTTGGGCCTATGAGCACATTGTGTGTGTGCGACCAATAGGCCGACCAATCTAGGAAAGAGAGACATGAGTGCAGAGGTTGGGATTCAAACGATGGGTCCAGACAGAACAAGAGGTGAGATCCCAGGCCGTGATAGATGACATCGAGTATTATAGGTAGGTATGGGAGATGGTGATGATTGTGGATATCCGTTGGAGGCCTTATGGGAACTATATGGTGACAGAGAACATAGCAGAGGATTTGAGGGGTGTAGAGCGATTGAGGTGGATCGCGGGGCACAGGCCAGGTGAGTACGAGAGGATTCCTCTAGATCGCGTGTGGCAACAATTTGGATTTGTTCAGGTTATACCCATGGCTTATAGACCATACATGAGGATCGACGCTGAGGCATCATTCTCACCTCCCCGGCCAACACCTCCAGAAGGGCTAGAAGAGATAGCAGCCGATCGCAGGGTAATGGACGCGGGAGCGACAGAGGCTTATAGATTATGGTGGGTAGTAGAGCTGTGAGGTGTATGTGAGAGGGCCGATCATCTTGACATAGCTATGATTACATCGGAGAGAGACAACCTGTAGGATTTGGCTCACCAGCTTCAAACACAGGTGAATGAGACAATGGAATTGTTAGAGGTTTCGCAGTTACGAGTGGAGAGACTAGAGGCAAGATTCCTCCACGCGAGAGGGGCGTATTCGTATGTTACAGGAGATGTTGGCGGATCAGTGGGAGGAACCAATAACAGTGGCACATTTGAGGATGGAGAGGCCAGGTGAGTGGTGTCGACGATCGTGATCACCACCTGATTCAGGAGGAGACGCAAGGGTCTAAGTGAATTTCATAGGGGTATAAGAATAAATAAGGATGCCGACCTGTGCGTCGATGATAGAGAAGATGCATTTGTTTAACATCTAAATAAAACTGAATATGTATGTTGATTTGAGTTATGATAATAATAAGAATGGTTGTGTTTTGAATGTTTTTTTTTTAAAAAATAAAAATAAAAATAAAGATGAATGTGATTAAATAGAAATACACAAAAATATTTATATTTACCACACATGATAGGTTATGGTAGGGGATGGTCGAGCTAACCTTGGGAGACCCCATGTCTCCTAAGTGATGCCTACATAGCCCATTGCACAAAGCAAGGAGGGGCCTCAGACCGATGTAGTTCTCCCTTAGGACCAGGGAGAGGTGAATTCAGGAAATTTGGTTGTGGTTAGGCAATTTGTTGGTTGGTAAAAAAGAATATTGATATTGGTAGGGTAATGTTGTTGGTGTTGGTAAGATATTGGCAATGTTGGTGTAGGTATAGGTGAAGTGAAAGTTATCTTACCCAAGTAGTAGGGAACCATGTCCTGATTAAGGTCAACACATAATCCTAAATTTGAGTAAAAGAGGCAAAAGTGTCCCGTAGTTGAGAAGAGCTAAACAAACCACATAGTAACGTAGGATAAGCTTGAATCCCTAGGTGCCTTGCATAGGCGAGAAGTCAATAGGTGAAAAGAGTTATATAATCACAATATATCGGATATACGTCACGTCCCTTAAGTTTTGTTGCTTTGACGAATGGTGAGGTGAAGTGGTTGATATAGTTGGGGTGCAGAGAACTTGTTATAAGGTGAGTATTCTGACGAAAGAGAACCAAACCTAAATAGACAAGTCCATGACTCAAAAGTGCTTTGGAATACTGCTTTTTACTTTTCTGGATATAGACTGATCGATGCGGGAAGTCTACATGGGATATGTATTTTGTTGTTCTTGAGGTCTTCACGAAGCTGATCAATGCGAGAAGCTTCTGATAAAGGCTGACTTTGTATAGCTATCCTTCAAGGGAGCAGTCTATTTATAGTAGCAGATACGGTTTTTGTGTATAGCTATCCTTCGGGGGAGCAGTCTATTTATAATAGTAGAAGTGGTTTTGCACATAGCTGTCCTTCGAGGAAGCAGTCTATGCATAACTTAGAGGTCTAGATGTCTGTTTGGCATGAAGCATCTAGTTTTGTAGAAAGTTTGACTCAAGAATATCCCATAAGCGTGTAATTGAGAACGTGTTATTTTGATACTTTTAAGTCATGGACCAGACTAAAAAGGGGAAGGCACCTTTAAGAGGAGGTGATGACCAAACCATGTGAGCTTGATTCTATTTTGAGCTGCATGAAACAAAGTGTATGAGGTGGTAAACGAGCTCAAGCGACGAGCGTAAGGTAGATAAGAAGTGATATAACACTAAATTCAACAGTATAATGGTCGAAGATGCAAGGAATTAAGGGGTTCAGGCTCAGGTTTACCATTAAGCGAAGCTAAACGATAAGTGCCTGATCCGTAAGTGTGAGTGATAATGTAAGGCCCAATCCAATTTGGAGTAAATTTTCCGCGTTTACTCTTTTCGAGTTTTGTTACATGTTGATTCTCTTTGAGGACAAGATCACCAACCTTAAAGGTACGCTCATGAAGTCGCTTATCATAAGCACGCTTGATGTGCTTTTGATAGATTTGAAGGTGGTCAAGAGCTGTAAGATGACACTCGTCAAGAAGATCCAATTGGGCTAACCACTCTTGGCGGAAATCATCATTGGTGAGAATATCCTGAAGAGATATTCTTAGGGAGGGTATTTTTATTTCGAGAGGCAAGACAGCCTCGGTACCATATACCAAAGAAAATGGGGGTGGCATTAGTGGAGGTATGAATGCTGGTATGATAAGCCCAAAGGGCAAAGGGGATGTGATCAGGCCAATTTTTTCCAGAATCGTTAACGACTTTCATGAGAATTTTGGTCAAGGTTTTGTTAGAAGATTCAGCCTAACCATTTTCTTGTGGATAGTAAGGTGATGAGAAACTAAGTTTGATACCAAAGTTGTCACAAAGGTCTTGTAACAACTTATTTTTGAAAATTTTTCCATTATCTGTTATCAGGTGATGAGGAACACCAAAACGACAGATAATGTGATGGTTAATGAATTCTATGATTTTTTCTTTTTTGGTTGAAATGAGTGGAATGGCTTCTACCCATTTAGTGTAATATTCGGTTGCTGTGATTATCCAACGGTGACGTTGCGAAGAGGGCGGGTGAATCTCACCAATAAGGTCTAAACCCCATTGTGAGAAAGGCCAAAGATCTCGTTCGACCTGTAGCGGATGGCCAGGGGTAAGTTGAAGGTTGGCATGTTGTTGACACATAATACAACGCTTAACATATTCGTAGCAATCATTATTAAGAGTAGGCCAATAATAGCCTAGGCGAAGGATCCGTTTGGCCACGGCAAGGCCACTAAAATGTCCACCACAAATGCCGTCATGGACTTGTTGGATGGTATAGGTGACCTCCGTGCCGGTTAGACATCGAAGGAGGATGCCATCAAAGCCACATTTATAGAAGAGTCCCCCCATGACGACATAATGAGAAACACTTTTAAGAAAAGCACGTTTGCCATTACTAGTAAGGTCAGGTGGGAGAACAGAGGTTGTAAGGTAGTCGTGAAGTTGGTGATACCAAGTATCCTGCGAGTCAGCAGACACATTATTTACCATACAAACATCCGGAGCTGAGTAAGATGGGGCAAAGAGTTGTTGAACCAAGAAAAATATGTCAGAGTCGGTTGGTGAGGTAGGAATTTGCGAGGCTAAGCAAGCCATAGTATCCACAAATTTATTAGTTAAGCGGGGAATGGTTTGGATAGAATAATGAGTAAATAAGGTCAAAAGTGAATCCACGTAATGTTTGTACTTTTGAAGTTCCTCATTTTTACATTGGTAGATGCCCATAACTTGATTGACTACTAATTGAGAGTCACCGAAAATGTTAATAGATTTTACACCTAAGTGTAACGCAACCTGGAGACCCAAAACAAGGGCCTCATATTCCGCTGTATTATTAGTGAAGGGAAAATCGATCCGGAATGAAAGAGGCATAGGTTCAGCGTCCAGAGGAATGAGAACAACACCGGCCCCTTCGCCGCACTGGCATTTAGATCCATCGAATAAGATGGTCATTGAATATGACTCCTCACTAAGTGAAAGAGTGGCAATGAGTTCGTCAGGGAAAGTAAAATTAGTAAACTGCTCCCCAGGTAAAGGGGCTTCCGCGAGTTGGTTGGCGATAGTTTGTCCTTTGATTGATTTCTGGTGTACATATAATGGATGGGGTCTGCGTTGGTGATGACAAAAGTTTTGTGATTCAGGAGGTAATGTCGGAGTTTGGTAGCCACGAATGATAGGGCTAAACACAACTTTTCTACATGTGTATACCTAGTCTCGTAATCCACAAGAGTATGGCTTATGTAATAAACGGCTTGTTCTCGATGCTCGGAGTCACGATGTGTGAGCATGGCTCCTACAGCATGGTCAGTGGCGGAAAGGTAAAGGTAGAAAGGGCGATTGTCTTGAGGTGGGATAAGCACGGGTGGCTGCAAGAGATAGACTTTAAGATCCTGAAAGGCCTGGTGGCACTCTTCACTCCATTGAAAGAAAATGTCCTTTTTAAGGAGATGATGGAAAGGTTGACATCGATCTGAGAGTTGTGAGATGAAACACCGGATAGATTGGAGTTTTCCCAGCAAACTACACAATTGTTTGAGGTTAGTAGGTGGGGGCATTTCTAGGATAGCTTTGACTTTAGCTGGATCGACCTCGATGCCACGCAAAGAGACAATAAAACCAAGGAGTTTTCCCGAAAGGACACCAAAGACACATATCTTTGGTTGAAGATGAACACAGTATTGTAACAGGTGATTGAAAATAATGGTTAAAACATCGAGATGTTCGTTGTGATGTTTAGATTTCCCAAGAAGATCATTGACATAATCCTCAAGGATAGTGTGCATAATGTCATGAAAAATGTAAGTCATAGCCCACTGATAGATTGCACCAGCATTCTTAAGGCTGAACGGCATGACACGATAGCAGAAGGTTCCCCAAGGAGTTATGAAGGCGATTTTATGTTGATCGGCCGGGGCTACCAAAATTTGATTATATCCTGAGAAGCCATCCATGAGAGAAAGCATCTCATGGCCCACAGTGAGATCAACAAGTTGGTCAATACTTGGTAGGGGGAAGTCATCCTTTGGGCAAGCGAGGTTAAGGGCCCAAAAATTTGTACATATCCGAAGTCCCCCTGTTGCTTTAATAATAGGTACGATGTTAGAAATCCATTGAGGATAGTCAATAGGTAAGATGAAGGAAACAGAAAGGAGTCATTGAAGCTCTTCTTTGACCAAGAGGGAAATACGTGGATGCATTTTTCTTAGTTTCTGTTTAACTGGTTTGGAATCGGGTTTCAGGGTAATGTTATGGACAGCAATGTCAGGATCAATTCCTAGCATGTCAGCGTAGGACCAAGCGAAAGCTTGGTTGCGGGCACGGAGGAAGGTAGTGAAGGCCGTTTGTTCTGATGCGTTAAGAGATTGTCCGATCTTCACAATGTGAGGATCGTCCTCTGTGTGGATGTTGATTTCTATAGTCGACTCATTCAACATGGTTTGAGTTTCAGATGGTAAGGCGTGTTGAATATAAGAGTCATCTGCACCCAGGTAAGTAAGGATGGAGTTGTCATCTTGGCACTCAACAACATTAATTGAAGGTGAGTCCTCTTCGATCATGTCTGGATACAGAAGGGGAAGATAAGATGGGTCCTCATTATCGCATTGATAAGTGAGAGGACCCAGGAAGATAGCGTTTATGAAAAAAAAAAAGTTAGGAGGGATAGATTCAGGGTCTATCGACTCTGTGGGTGACGATGGAAAAATGGGTGATGATGGTTCAGAAGGGGTGACGTTGTCGTCTTCCCAGATACAACTGACATGAAGTTTCTTTGGTGTAAGTGTTTCAGAGAATCCAAGACCATGATGATATTTGTGTTTGCGTGTAGTCACGGGAATGATTGTATGTCGGCCTTGTTCATAAAGACCAAAACCAAAACCTTTCCAAGCACAGCGAGTCAAGAAGGTGAGGGTGAAACAACAATTTGTCAGGTATTGAAAATCAGATTGGAAGGGAACCACACCAAGGGGAGGTTCAGGGGTAACGAAGGATGCGTCAACACCCCCATATGTTAGGTTGGTGTGGCAATTAGGTGGTCTGTAGGAGATTACTTCCCCCACACGACAGTTGTAGGTAGGATGCGCATGTAACTGTCCATACTCCTGTGGGGTATGGAAAGTGCTAACGTTATATAGGTGATACTCCCCAAGCGTAAGGCATTGAAAAACATCTACTAAGGGATCTGAGGTGGTGATGTTGTCCGCGGGAAAGGAAGTGGTATTTGCGGCAGTGGTTTCATTGGTTGAAGGTGTAGGTGCGGTTGAGGTGGATGGTTGAGGTGTGGTTGAAATAGATGGTTGGGTTGGATGAATGGGTGTCTTGACTGGTACAAGCAAATCATTAGGGTGATATAACATATTGTAGGTTTTGAAGGGGGAGGGTCAGCTTTTATGGTGTAGGACTTCCCCTCATAGTCAAATTTTATGCATCTATGTAAGGTGGAGGGAACGCATCCCATAGCTCGGATCCAAGGGCGGCCTAACAACATGTTGTATTGGAATTCTCCCTCAAGGACATAGAAGAGTTCAGGTAAAGTACATGGCCCTACACGAATGTTAAGGATCACAGTGCCTAAGGTAGAAGTAATAGCATCATTGAATGAACGCAACATGGTGGGGTTGGCACACATGCAGCTAGAAGGGATATTCATTTGTTGGAAGGCTTTGGAAGATATGATGTTTAGGCTAGCACCTCCGTCAATCATAACACACTGTACCCAGATGTCCCGGATGTAAGCTGAGATAAAAAGAGCGGGGTCAGGATCTTCTGCAACAAATTCAACAATTTCGTCTTCAGAGAAACTGACAGCAGTGGTTTGTTGTATAGGGATGGAAGTGGTAGATTGTTTGGTGAGAGAAGCAATGTGGTTGGGTGTTAAGATGGCTATAACGGGAAAGGTTTCGTTAGGTAAGACCTCTATCCCTTGAAGGATTTCAACGAGAGCTTGGCGATGAGATTCAGAGGTTTGAATGAGATCGTACAGTGTAATTTTTACAGGTGATTGGTGAAGTTGTTTGATCATGGTTTGGTGGGCAACTCCATCAGAGACGGGGTAGGCAGGTCTATGAATAACCACTTTAGGTGGTGGTGCAATCGGGATGGTGGACGGAGAAAGAGAGGCCGCAGGTGTGCTTTCTTTAGCTTTCCCATTGTTTTTATGCCCTTGAGTAGCAACACTAATCATGTTGATCTCGTGAACATGAGAGGAGGAAGATGGTAGGGATAAGTCATTATCTTTGAGAGGTGGGGTTGTAATAATAATAGATCTTGGTGAGGTGGGGACAGGTGGTATAGGAGAGGGGATTGAAGCTAAAGGTTTCTCCCTTCGTAAGTTGTCTTTCTTAGGTTGTCTATCCGAGATAGGTGATTGACGAAGGATGGCTTTCAAATCTTTGCATCCCTCTACATCATGTCCTGGTGTGCGATGGTAAGCTTAGATTTAAGACTCATCACAACCTATAGGTTGAGGCTTAGATGGATCATAGGGTCTAAGTGGGGGTAGGGAAATGGTCGCATTCTCCACCAACATCTCAAGGATTTTGGCGTAAGACCCTTTGAGCAAGTCAAAGTCAGAGGAAAACGAGGCTATTGACTGGGTAGGTTTTGGTAATGATTGGGTATGGTTAATTCGTATGGGTGGTGGTTTGGACAAATGGTTTTTATAATTGGATTTAACTAAACTTAGCTTTTTTGGTGCAGAATTTATGTTTAGTTGATTAGATGATGAGGCCACAGATGATGTGGTGGTAGGAAACAACCACGGGGAAAGAGGAGTGACAACAAACAAATCCTTTGATGATGGAGTTTGTTTAGGGTTGATAGGTGGACAGGATACTTGGGGTGACGATGTTGATAAACCCATGGATCTCTACATGGGTGTAGAAGGTGCAGGTCATTTTAAAGAAAACGCAGGAGGTATAATGTATTGAGGCAACGTGGAGGGGTGAGGTCCCAATATAGAAGGTAGGTGTGACGGCGAGGGTTTTAGTTGTGACAGATGTGTAGATTGGACTTGAGGGGATCGGGTTTGTCTCTTAGTTGTTGTCCACTCAAAATTCCCTGCTCTGATGAAAGTAAAAATTTCAAAATTTTGAGTTTAAGTGTTTTCTCTAATGTACCGAAGTCGTGAAATTGAGAAAAGTATGCATTTTGGGTCATTTTGTATGTATTTCGGGCCTGTCGGACATTTTTGTCCCGCGTGTCCCAAGTTCCGAAGTGCGTTCTGTTCCCCGATCGGCCGAAATCCCCGAAGTTGTTCCATTTTCGGGCCCGTCGGAACTTTTCGTCCCAAGTGTCCCAAAGTTTTCGTGCAAGTTGTTCCAATTTTCGGCCGAAACACCCGAACCGCGTACTTCGCGCGTCTTCATCCCGAATGTCCCAAACTTCCCAGACCTATTGTAACATTTTCAGCCCGAACCGCCCGAGTCGCGTACTTCGGATCTTTTCATCCCAAGTGTCCCAAATGGAATTGTGCAAGTTGTTCCATTTTCGCCGTCTTCACCTGAACCGTACTTCGCACTTTCATGTTCCAAATGTCCCAAAGTTCAAAAATTCGGACAAGTTGTTCCATTTTCGGCCGAAACGCCCGAACCGCGTACTTCACGTACTTTCATGTCCCAAATGTCCCAAGTCAGATTGTGCAAGTTGTTCCATTTTCGGCCGAAACGCCCGAACCGCGTCCTTCACGCGTTTTCGTCCCAGATGTCCCAAAATGCATTTGTGCGTCTTCTCCCTGTTTCGCCCGAATCGGCCGAGCCGCGTGTTTCGCGCATTCGCGTCTCACATGTCCCAAGCGAACCAAATGCCATTCATACTTAGTTTTTCCCGCTCTACCCGAATATGTTGTTTTTCAAACTGATAGATATGAATTTAATGCGCATTGATCACCCTTCTCTCTCCTCAACGGCTATATAACGAGCAAGCCACCTTTGCAATTCTTACATTGTTTCCATGCTACCCTTGCTCGAACCCTTGCAACCTAATTCCCTGTGCGTGTATCCCTTTTCTCTGTAATTCCTCCCCGAATTTAGGTTGCGGCTCTGATACTATCAATATGAAGATCAAAGTCCTGGAGGAGGCTTTGGGAGAACTAAAGAACAGTTGGCAGAAGGGCGAAGCTTTCAAGACACTGGTTGTCTCTGCTTTCAAAGATATACACTGTCATCTTCAGGATGAAAATTCTGGTGTTTCCCTTTCCTTGCAAGAAATCAAAGCTCAGTTCAGAGCTTTTGTAAAAGATAATTTATTCAAGGAAAGCTCAATCTCCAAAGAGAAAATGAAGGAAATCTGCTCTCTTCAATCTGCCATTGGAGAAGCAAATAAAGATTATCATACTCATGTCGAGTTTGATAAAGAGATGGAGAAATGTCTTGGATTTTGGACTCAGTCTACGGCCAACACGTCAGTCCCTCGTGGCAGAGACATAGCTGAGGCGTTAAAGAAATTCAGGCAGCGGATTCTGAAGTCAGTGGGTCCCTCTCAGTGACTGGCCACCTGTCTTCTTCCCCATTCTTTTCTCTTCTTCCCTTTCTTTTCCGTTTTCTTTGTAATAGGTTGAGGTACTGCGATTGGCGGTCCTTAACTATTCTTTAGTTAAAAGAAACGGTTACGAAGAGTAACTGAATTGTAAGCTATATAATGGCCTTCTTTACGCCATTCTAAAAAAGAGGAAGAACTTGGCTTATTTTCTGAAAAGTGTAAATAGATCATAAAGAAATCAATACAGAAGGACTTTCCATTCTTTGTCTATCTGATCTCTGTTATTCCTAAGCTTTCATTTATTTTCTTTGTGAAGATCATTTGTCTCAAGTTTATTAGTCTTGCCGATTGCATACTCTTCGACTTTGCAAGCATGGTGATCTTGTATAACCAAGAAGGAACTTTGTGTCCTTGATTAATGAATCTGTGTTATGTTAAGAAACTTTGTGTTCTAGCAGATGTTATTTACAGAACTTTGTGTCTTTGAATTCCATCTTATTTATCCGATACAAATGATCTTGTTTCAATTCACTGTGACTTCGCATACATAAAGAATTACTCTGATATCTATAATTCTGCATGTTGCCTTTCTGCTCTTTCCCGTACTCTCATTTCCTCAGTCCTTTTTGTAATTGATGATCTTCATAGAAAACACTTTCGTAATATCCAAGTTTAACCAACAAATCATGTCTTGTACATTTGTAAATAGGTTCGTTTCTGAATAAGGGAACCTCTCCCATTAAAGAGGAGGGACTTCTTGTCCCCTGACTGTTGCTCTTCTTAAAAGTCCTATTTGACGACCAACAGTTTTTGGCGACTCCGCTGGGGAAAATGCATTCCAGTTCTGTAATTTTTGATCATCCTTTGATCTGGCGACTCCGCGTTTTACTCGAGGGAGGAGGGCCCTTGGTGTTGAAGATTCTCAGTTTCAGCTTTTGGAGCAGCAGGGTTTTCCTTTCCCTTCAACAAATAGAAGGACTCGTTCGACAAGCACTCCACCTGTTCAAGACAGAATTCCCACAGGTGGTTTTTCTTCAGAGCCAGCTAGCCCTAATCTTCAAGCTTTGATTCTTGCTGGTGTTGCAGTCCCTCTCCAAGCCGTTTTTCCAAGAATGGCGGCGCCATTACCATGGGGTCATCGTGTCGGGCCCCTGGCCCTTACTCAGCCTTTGCATGAGTTACCCAGAGGTAACCGGAAGAACTTCCCTAAATTCAAAGGCGATGGCAAAGTGCATCCTGATGAACACATCGCAGCCTTCATTGTTGCATGTGGAGTTCTGGGAGTCGAACATGAAGACGTCTCCGTAAGGCTGTTCGTTGAGACGTTACAAGATAATGCTGCTGATTGGTTCTACCACCTTCCGGCTGGCGCTATCACCGACTGGGACACAATGAGAACTCAGTTCAAAAACCGTTTCAAGCCGGCAGAAGATGTACATGCCTTGCTAGCCCAAATCTCTCAGATAAAGAAAGATTCACAAGAGCCCATGAGAGAATTTGTGGCCCGATTCAACAAATTGATCAATAAAATTCCGCAGCTTACCCGACCTGTTGATCAAATTCAAAAATGTTTCTTCCTAAATGCTCAATCGCCCAAAGTTAGTTATGCACTAAGAAGGGCTAATCTCGCAACATTGGTCGAGGATCAAACCCTCGCTGTTAGTATCGAGGATGACTTGATCATGTCAGGGAAGTTGAGAAGAGACCCTTCCAAATCTAAGTCTGCTGCTTCTTCCTCTTCCACCCCTGGACCTAATACTGATCCATTAGTTCAAAAACTTGCAAATGATCTTCTTGCCATAAAGAAACAATTAGCTCAGCATGCCCCTTATGCAGATGTTCCAAGGAGAAATTTCCAGCCCAGAAATCGTTTGCCTGCTTCTCAAACAAGACTAGCACTTGAAGGACCTCCTGTTAAGGTTCCTGTGAATGCAACCTGTGAAGTTGAAGAGCCAGATGATGATGAGGATAATGAAGCTTGCGAGGAGTTTGTGGAAGAATTTGATGATGAAGCAGATGAACTTGAGGGATCTCGAGTTAATTTCTTCACCACTGAAGGCATTGATGATGGAGATGATTATGATGAAGTAGTAGCAGACATGAATAGTGAATCATTCGCTGTCATGACTCGAGAGCAGACACAGTCAGAGGGAGAAAGTGACACAGCCCATCAAGAAATCTAAGGAGCAGTCGACAACTATTCCCGTGATTGCAAAAAGAGGATCTCCTATCCCTACCTCATCTACACCAAAGGTGAGTCCTATTAGTTCTACTTCAAAAGTTTCTCCTTCTTTTTCTCCTAAAGTTGATAAGCCTAGAATTTCAA
The DNA here is from genome assembly GCA_019776745.2 of Taxus chinensis. Classification (NCBI taxonomy): domain Eukaryota; kingdom Viridiplantae; phylum Streptophyta; class Pinopsida; order Cupressales; family Taxaceae; genus Taxus; species Taxus chinensis. The sequence goes on from CM034153.1 coordinate 741,177,666, forward strand.
ATGATGATGGCCCGTCCACTTCTGGGTCTTTTGATATTGTTGATCACCTGAAAAAGACCAAGGTCCAAATCTCAGAAGCTGAGTATTATCAAACCCATCCCAAAGCTTTTGCTAAAATGATTCACTTTGTCAATTCCCATTCTAAAACCACCTCTAAAGGCCTTTTACCCACTCCTTCTTCTGCACCACAGCCTAGCCTGGTAGCCGCTGTCACCTCGCCTAATGACAAAATCAAGCCTTTTTATGTAACACTCCTTATAGCTGGCCATAGGCTCAGTAATTGTGTCATAGATTTCAGGAGCCTCAGATAATGTGATGCCTGCTAAAGTAGCTCATGCTTTAGGCCTGACTCTCACACGCACTTATGGATCTTGTTACTCTATGGAGAGTAAAGAAGTGCCCCTGGTCGGAAGAATTAAAGATGCACAAGTGGCTTTTGCTGCTTTGCCTGAAAAGAGAGTTTTGGCTACCATCTTAGTTGCAGATATTCCTCCTTCATACGGGATGTTGCTAAGTAGGAACTTTTGTAAGGACGTAGGTGGAGAAATCCAAATGGACTGGTCACATGCACTCGTGCCTGTCAATGGACAAATGAAGAAGTTGCTGCCTGAGAAGCAGTCTGAGTATATTGTGCAGAAAACGGATGATCCTAAAGCACAAATACTCTACGAGGATATGGGGCATGGTAACTACATGATTATGTCCCCTGATGAAATCCAACTTCCCAGAGTGTCACCTAAAGATCCTAACGGGGTTTGGATTTTAGAGTTTGATGGAAGTTGTTCCTCAGCTGGTTCTGGAGCCGGTGTCCTGCTGGTGTCACCTGAAGGAAGTCTACACCCCTTTTCATTTAAGTTGCAGTTCGAGAATACTAATAACACAGCAGAGTATGAGGCTCTCATTCTTGGATTGCAAGTGGCCAAAGAACAAGGTGTAAAGAATCTTCTGGCTCGTGGTGATGCAGAGTTGATTGTAAAGCAGGTCAGAAACCTTTTTCAAGTAAAAAATGGAAGGCTGAAACATTACCGGAACCAGGTTTGGGATTCCATTGAATTCCTTGATGCTTTCTCTATCGAAGCAGTACCTAGGGAAAAGAACAGCAGGGCTGATTCACTAGCTGTCTCAGGGTCACTACTGATTCCTCATCCTGATTTCTCTCAAGACAAGTTCACCATTGAGATGATCCATCGACCTAGTGTACCTGATAATACCAATAACTGGCAGGTTTTCAATGATGATCAACATTTGCTTTCCTTCCTGGAACTCAAGGGTAATTTCGAACAACTGTATTTTGAGGGAAGTGACAACCTGCCTCGTGAGAGTGTGCTCTTTGACAAAGCAGTCGCCCAAGGAGAAGAAACAGATCAGGAAGGGTGCATTAAACTCAAGGGGAATAAGATTCCTAAAGGATTGGTAAGCTTAGAGGAACTATTTGATAAACATGACAGGTATGTGAAGTCTAGAGCTTCTACTGGACCTCAGCAATCAGCTGAGCATGACAAAATCAATATTGGGAGTTCTACTGATCCTAGGCTAGTGAATATTGGAAAATGTTGCACAACAGATGAAAGAAGAAAAGCAATTGATCTTCTAAAGAGGTATAAGGATGTTCTTGCTTATTCTTATGAGGATCTAAAAGCCTTCAAGCCAAAAGATATGCAGCATTCTATTCCTCTCAAACCAGGAATTAAACCTTTTAAGCAGAAACAGAGGCAGTATAATCCCAAAACAGCTGACAGGATGAGGGCAGATTGGAGGTTGCTGATAGGATATCTGTTCACCAGCAGAAGGTTAAGGTCCTGTTTGACAAGAAAGCCAGGTTCAGAGATTTCCAAGTTGGAGACACTGTGTTGCTATGGGATAAAAGGCATGAACCTCGTGGCAGCCATGGCAAGTTTGATTCCCTGTGGCTCGGACCTTTCAAGATCAGACACTTTGCTGGTGAGAATTCCTTTTATCTTGATTACATGGATGGTTCTTCTCTCCCACTTCCTTATAGTGGGCAGTATCTCAAGTTGTTCAAGTCCTAGGTGATTAGGGAGTCCCTTGTATATTCTGTACAGCGTTTTTGCTTTTCTTTCCTTTTTGTTTTGGTGTGTTGCCCTCTGTATTGATCTACTTTTTGACTCCGTTGCCCAATGGATAAGGTACTGGTCTGCTTCCCCTGAGTTTGTCTAAGTTCTTGCCTTGTCTCATTCCTTGAATTTATGCCAAGTCATCCCCAGAAGGAGCCAGCTGTTGTCCACTCAAAATTCCCTGCTCTGATGAAAGTAAAAATTTCAAAATTTTGAGTTTAAGTGTTTTCTCTAATGTACCGAAGTCGTGAAATTGAGAAAATATGCGTTTTGGGTCATTTTGTATGTATTTCGGGCCTGTCGGACATTTTTGTCCCGCGTGTCCCAAGTTCCGAAGTGCGTTCTGTTCCCCGATCGGCCGAAATCCCCGAAGTTGTTCCATTTTCGGGCCCGTCGGAACTTTTCGTCCCAAGTGTCCCAAACTTCAAATTCGTGCGAGTTGTTCCAATTTTCGGCCGAAACACCCGAACCGCGTACTTCGCTGCTCTTCATGTCCCGAATGTCCCAAACTTAATTCTGCAAGCTATTGTTCCATTTTCACCCGAACCGCCCGAAGTCGCGTACTTCGGACTTTTCGTCCCAAATGTCCCAAATGGAATTGTGCAAGTTGTTCCATTTTCGGCCGAAACGCCCGAACCGCGTACTTCAAATGTCCCAAAGTTAATTTTGCAAGTTGTTCCATTTTCGGCCCAAATGTCCCAAGTCAGTATTGTTCCAAATGTCCCAAATTTTCAGGCTCATTGACCTTTTCGGCCGAAACACCCGAACCACGTCCTTCGCGCGTTTTCATCCCAAATGTCCCAAAATGCATTTGTGCGTCTTCTCCCTGTTTCACCCGAATCGGCCGAGCCGCGTGTTTCGCGCATTCGCGTCTCACATGTCCCAAGCGAACCAAATGCCATTCATACTTAGTTTTTCCCGCTCTACCCGAATATGTTGTTTTTCAAACTGATAGATATGAATTTAATGCGCATTGATCACCCTTCTCTCTCCTCAACGGCTATATAACGAGCAAGCCACCTTTGCAATTCTTACATTGTTTCCATGCTACCCTTGCTCGAACCCTTGCAACCTAATTCCCTGCGCGTGTATCCCTTTTCTCTGTAATTCCTCCCCGAATTTAGGTTGCGGCTCTGATACTATCAATATGAAGATCAAAGTCCTGGAGGAGGCTTTGGGAGAACTAAAGAACAGTTGGCAGAAGGGCGAAGCTTTCAAGACACTGGTTGTCTCTGCTTTCAAAGATATACACTGTCATCTTCAGGATGAAAATTCTGGTGTTTCCCTTTCCTTGCAAGAAATCAAAGCTCAGTTCAGAGCTTTTGTCAAAGATAATCTATTCAAGGAAAGCTCAATCTCCAAAGAGAAAATGAAGGAAATCTGCTCTCTTCAATCTGCCGTTGGAGAAGCAAATAAAGATTATCATACTCATGTCGAGTTTGATAAAGAGATGGAGAAATGTCTTGGATTTTGGACTCAGTCTACGGCCAACACGTCAGTCCCTCGTGGCAGAGACATAGCTGAGGCGTTAAAGAAATTCAGGCAGCGGATTCTGAAGTCAGTGGGTCCCTCTCAGTGACTGGCCACCTGTCTTCTTCCCCATTCTTTTCTCTTCTTCCCTTTCTTTTCCGTTTTCTTTGTAATAGGTTGAGGTACTGCGATTGGCGGTCCTTAACTATTCTTTAGTTAAAAGAAATGGTTACGAAGAGTAACTGAATTGTAAGCTATATAATGGCCTTCTTTACGCCATTCTAAAAAAAAGGAGGAAGAACTTGGCTTATTTTCTGAAAAGTGTAAATAGATCATAAAGAAATCAATACAGAAGGACTTTCCATTCTTTGTCTATCTGATCTCTGTTATTCCTAAGCTTTCATTTATTTTCTTTGTGAAGATCATTTGTCTCAAGTTTATTAGTCTTGCCGATTGCATACTCTTCGACTTTGCAAGCATGGTGATCTTGTATAACCAAGAAGGAACTTTGTGTCCTTGATTAATGAATCTGTGTTATGTTAAGAAACTTTGTGTTCTAGCAGATGTTATTTACAGAACTTTGTGTCTTTGAATTCCATCTTATTTATCCGATACAAATGATCTTGTTTCAATTCACTGTGACTTCGCATACATAAAGAATTACTCTGATATCTATAATTCTGCATGTTGCCTTTCTGCTCTTTCCCGTACTCTCATTTCCTCAGTCCTTTTTGTAATTGATGATCTTCATAGAAAACACTTTCGTAATATCCAAGTTTAACCAACAAATCATGTCTTGTACATTTGTAAATAGGTTCGTTTCTGAATAAGGGAACCTCTCCCATTAAAGAGGAGGGACTTCTTGTCCCCTGACTGTTGCTCTTCTTAAAAGTCCTATTTGTCATGTGTGAATAGGAAATTTTGTATGGAAGAGAGGTGGGTTGTGATTCCGGTCCACTGTGGGTGTGATACAGGGGGTAAATGAGGCACTGTATCAATGGGCGTTAAGAGGTCAACCGGTCGCTGAAAAGATTTAGGTGATGAAGAACTAATAGGTAGGAGGGCATGTTTGAGAGAATCTGTCATGATTAAAGATTTTGGTGATATTGGTTCGAGGGGTTTCTCATCTAAGGATGACAAAAAAAGTGGCGAGCCTTCCTCTTGTACAACAAGAGTGGTAGAAGGAGATGTTTGGGAAATAGATAAGTTAGATAACATCCGCTCACAGTCTTGCAGAGATGTGGTGTAAGAAGGCTCATCTGTGAGAAGAGAACTCTGGGCGGTTAATTCATTTATGGGTAAAGGAATGGCAAGGATTTCGTCTTGTCTTGATGGTAGTGAAGGGGGTTCGGGTCCCTGCGTTAGTGAAGAGGCTTGATTCAGAATTTCCTCGATAGAAGCTTTTGGTTGGGAGTCGAAAATTGCATGGATTTCATGAACACTCTCCTCGGCTAAGATATCTTTGTTTATGTTACTATTAGATGAGTGGTTTGGGAATGGTTTGTTGAAGATTTTTAAATTCCGAGTTAGTAGGGGCATTAGGATTATCGAGGGTTATATCCGCTGCATCAACCATTTCCTGCACTATATTTTTCAACATCTTGCAGTTTTCGTGACTGTGTCCCTTCACGCGGTGGAAGTTATAGAAGTCATTTTCTTTGTACCAAGAAGGTATAGCGCGGGTGTAATCAAACTCGGAGTGAGGTTTAACAGGAGGTAAGGTGATAGCTCCCGCTTTGAGAAATTTTTCTAAGATGACACCATAAGTTTCTCCCAAGGGCTTGTAATTGATGGTTTTGGCTTTATACTTATAGGTGGTTTTTGGCGGGGTATTAGACGGTGCTTGGGATTTGACCATCACTGCGTGTACAGCTCCTTTTGATTTTGAAGCATTTGATGCGTGAGAATTGGTGGTGTTAGGTTTGTTGGTGGAGTCTTAGGTTCGGAAATTAGGGTTTTTGTTACGCAAATGCAATTTATCTTCCTCTAAGGCTCGAATTTCTAGTTTTCGAGCCATAGTAAAGGCCTCATCAAAGGTGCGGAAAGTTTGAATTTGGATGGTAGGAGAAATGTGCTTAGCACTGGCCCGCGTAAAGAGTTCGATAAGTTCAACCTGAGGCAAGGCATAAGTAAGTTGGTTGATAAGGCCCCGCCATCATCCAATGAAATCTGCGATAGATTCGTCTTCAAATTGTCGGATGGCATAGAGGTCGGTGATAAATACTTTCTTGGCAATGTTAATGGAGAAATGATCCAAGAAATATTGGGCGAATTGGTTAAAAGAGAAGATTGAGTGCTGGGTTAAAGCACTGTACCACTCCAAGGTGGGTCCTGATAAGGACATGGGAAAGGTGTGGAGTAGTAAGGCATCGTCATGAGCAATCCGATAGCAGGCATGTCTAAATGATCACAAGTGTTGTTGAAGATCCTCCTTACTATTAAAATGAGTAAATTTTGGTAATTCTCATTAAGGAGGATATGAATGAAGGGGGACAGAAGGATGAATAGGCTCTCAATAAACTTTCTCGTATGTCAGGGTGCTACGGCTTCCTGAAACAGAAGCCTCCAGATTTTGCATCTTGTCCATCATTTGTTTGATTAAATCAGTGGTTGGATGAGATGATGGTGCGGTTGTCGTAAACGGAGGAGGATTGGGCCAAGGGCCACCACTAGACAATGGTGGGGTTAAATGTTGATAAGGTATTGAGGACGAATATGTTGAGGTGACTGAATAAGGCTATCCTATATAAGATGTTGAAGCTACCGGATAAGTGTGTGGAAATGAAAAGGTGGGCGGAGCTTAAGAAGGAAAGCTTGTGTGGATAGGTGACAGAGAGCAAGTTATAAAAGGAGTAGTCTGCAAAAGAGATGAGGTAGGAGCAGTCATCGGTAATGATATGTTGGGCCCCAGATTAACCAAAGGAAAGCCAATCTATGCCGTATGAACCCCCAAAGCCACTGAGTTGGGAGACTGGGCTAAGGATGAAGAAGGCAAGGTAGAGTTATCAGGTGGGAAAGGAGCTAAGTGAGCAGCTATACTAATAGGCATACCAATAAGGAGTTGACCGTCAGGTGTACGGTCAGGGGCATGAGACAAATAGTACTGTACAATGCTAAGATTAGTGTCTAAATTTTTTGTAAATTCCTTATCTCCTACAGGGATTTTGGGAACCTCGCTAGTGTTCATAGGATTTCCCATAGGATGTGAAGGGGGTGATTCAGGAAAGGCATGGAACAGGCATGTGAAACCATGGCTACGGCTTGTTTCTGAGTGATAACAACCATGGACAAGAGTACACAACAGGGTTTCAATCTATCAGGATCAGAAACAGCCACAAAAGGTTGGAATTGGTACGTTGCTGGTTTTGGAAACTGTGAAAGACAGTAACCGATATCGGTCAGGTAACCGATGTCGGTAAGACTATAGCCGGCGTCAGTAAGTTAACCAATGTCGGTAGAATAGGACCGGTGTAAGAAGTTGTAAGAAGTTACTGATTTGGGGTTAACAATGCTTAGTATGCCTACCAAACTGTTCTGAAGTGATCACTGAAACAGTGTATGACAGAGAAACAGAACTAAAACAAGCAAGATGCACAAGCAAATCAAGAGACTAACCCTAGGATTAGTTTTAATTATTGTGGGCTTATGCCTTAGATGCAAGATGATGTCAATCCTAAACAAAAGACCTAAGGGAGATGTCAAGTTTGTTTTGGCTTATAAGGTTACCTCAATCGGGCGGAGGAATACCACGGAAAAAGGGGGGATGTTTGAGCTGTTGAGTTAATTATGATGTAATTTGGTATGTGTTGTGCAGTGAAAGTAAGATTAATTTCTTGTCAATACCATGGATATCACCCCCACGTGTACGACCTGTTACTTAATCTATGTTCACTAGAATTGAAAACAACAAGCAAGAATGTGATGCACATGTTTTAAACCCAAATCGAAAATGATATTCGATGAAGCAAAGAAGATGACTTTCACTAATGTAAAGATGTGAAAGCAAGACAAATTATTTTACTAAAAGAACAAAATATCTTGTGAATATTTAGTAGAAACAAACAGCAAGTATGCTCCCTATATGAAATCAAGCAAGAAAGAAAGAAACCCCAAATGGGTCCCACCGGGCGTGCCAAAATGTTTCACACAGAATGTTTCGGTTCTTAGAATAGAGTTGCTTCTATCCTTTCATTCTCTTGAGAAACAGATAAGGGTTAGGGCTAGGAGGAATACCTGTTGAATGTTGAGAGGGTGTGCGTGTACCGTAGAGAGAGATCAGATCGATTGCGAAGAACTCTTTTTTGTCTAGGAAGGACTACCTGCAAGTAAGAATACAAGACCACCAGATTTTAATTAGACAATAAATGAGGGAGCTACCTTGGGCCCAAGAAATATTAGACTTCCTTTCGAAGGTGGTCAGTTCCCCTTTTAATATGAATTAACACAAATGATAATAAAGAAACTATTACGAATCACGATTTAGGTACCTTGTTACAAAGCAGTAGAGACTAAACTACCAATAATAAAACGTCATGTTGCTTGTTTGGTTAATGGTCGTTGATACGTTCAGCTCGAGCTACAAGGATAAACTAGATTGGATCTGAGGTTGTTAGGAGACAAATAGGTGAGAGGAAGGTTTTGGGTATAAGTCACAGTGACCAATGCCGGTCACTGGATAACCAACCGCGGTTAGAGAACCGCTGCCGGTAGGGGATAACCGACACCGGTAGGGTCAGTAATCTAGGCACTTCTGGATAGAGGTTGGTTACAGGGTGATTGTGGGGTTTTTAGGACTAGTGGATGGCTGAGGGGAATAGTGAGATGATGGGGAAGACTCAGAGAGTGATAAGACTGTCTTCTGGGTAATACAAGGCTGTATGGATGAAGGTTAAGTGCAGGGTGCTGGTAGGTGGTAGATCTAGGAGTGAGCTTATAATTGCTATCAATCAAAAGACTCAGGAAATGGTGCTTAGAAACATACAAGACACTACTTACTCATTCTTGATGAAGATTTAGGTCCAAGGAATGTGGTAGTGACAGTAAGGCTCAGTTGGCATGATCTAGTATTGGAAAACGAGCTAATGAAGCTATCCTCAGTCTTTTCTAATGCTTGAATGGGGGTGACAGCAATCCAGTGGCTTAGTTGCAGTCTTCAGCGCGATGCTCTTCTCTGCAACCTCTTCTACTTGTCTTCACTTGTCTCTGTCTTGCCAATGAATTTTCAGATCCTTTTTCAAAATGAGTTCTAGATCCTTTGTTTTTGGTCGGGGGAGGCCATTTACAGGGAACTGATAGTGGTTACGTAACCGACAGTGGTCGAGTAGGAACCGATGTCGGTTAAGTCAAAGTGGGCTATTTTTAGTAAAATAGCCAACTTTCCCTCCTTTTCTCTCAAGAGATTAGTTGTGGGCTTGGTCAAGTCATTATTAGGTTGGTTTTGGTGCGGGTGAGGGGTAATTAGTCATGGGTGTGGATGTAGACCAAGTTATAGGTCTTAATTAGGTTAGTTTAGGGTTAGGGCTAGGTCATGATAAGGTGGCGAAATGAGGTGGTAGGTTTGAAAATGTGGATTTATTAATTATAAGGTAATTAATAAATAATTGTGCAAGGTTTAGGTGGTGAGGTTAGGTTGCGAAATGAGATGTGGGGCACAGGGTGTCGTAAGACACAAATTTGGTGTCTACAAATGGGTAATGCTCAAATCAGGTAATACGTAATAGAAATCGAACACATGTACATGTATAAACTACGACATGGTACTAGGTAGAAGAGCATGTAAACTCTACATCTTCTAAGGTTGATAGGTTTATTCAAATGAGGTTAAAGTGAATTAGGTATCCAGAGTACATGATATGGTCCAAAAACACAACTTAGGTTAGGTTCAGGACCATTTAGGTATGATCTGGTACACCAACGGTTTGTTCAAGATAAACAACATGACAATAGGAAAGGTAAGGTCATTAGGCTAAACCACACGGGTAACAACATCACAAAGTATAGCTAGTACATAAGTTCAAAGGTCACAAAAGGTAGTTCTAGTCAGGGTATGTAGGTCAATGCATGAGTAAAGGCTGAGGTATATGTAAATAACAAGTCCCTAAATGTGATTAAGGAAATGTATAGGTAACTTAGGCATGTGGGTTGGGTGTAATAAGTGTTGGTAAGGTCAAAAGGTATTTGATAGTAATGAGTTTAGGTCAAAATGGGAAAAATGTAGGTGAAATGGTATTGGTAGGTGACCGAAGTTGGTTATAAGGTAATCGACATCGGTTTGGTAGGGCACGACATGACCAACACTGGTCATGTTGGTTAGGGATGGAGTGCAGGTGGCCGCTTTATAGGCACATGTAATAAATTTTCAGGGCCAGCTGGCCACCACACAGGCATAGGTTCTTGCCTTATAGGCCTAGGTTGCAGCACATGTACCTCCACAAGCTCAGAGATCCCTTCAGGGTCCCATACTATAAGAAGCAGTGGTGGGACATGGTCCCACAGTACAGGGAGGAGGACAGGGATCCTAGGTATAGGGATCGAGGCCAATATTAGCAGTAAAAGACACACGGGTTGCATTGAGACCTATGACACCACCTTAGACAATGAATATGGTGAGGTTTAGGGATGCCCTAAACGAGGCACATTATTATCAGGATCATTTGATGACTTCTAGGATAGATGTCCCTTCTTATGTTGAGTATAGAGCCTAGTAGGTAGTGAGTGAAAGGATGATATCCCGCACTCATAGTTCAGAGATCACAGGGGGGTGGTGAGCCCAAAGACAGGGGTAAGACAAGGCTACAGTTCATGTAGGTGAGGTCCAGCTAAGGGCCAAGTGGATATTAGACCAAGACCCATGAAGGGTGGAGAGATGCTGGCAGGGAAGCAAACAGGTTGGTAGGAGGAGACATGTGAGACTGGCCTAGAGGATATGAGGTGGGGTGATGTGTAGTCACTTGAGATGTTTTAGATTTTTGATAAATATACCGGCCTGCGTGCTGAAGATAATGAGGTTATATATGAGAGTTTTTATTTTGATTTTTATAACGGCCTATGTGTCGAAGATAGTGAGGCTATATCTGAGTGATTTGAGATAATTGTATGTATTTTTATATGTGTATTGATACACATAATTTTTCCTAGTTATATATATGATGATATTTGTTGCATGGATGATGTACCTATGTTTTTAATTTCCATTATTATTGTGTTTTGATTGAAACTAGGTGAATTAGGCATGATTCAGTCGAGGTCATGTAGGCATTATTGAGTTTAGGTCATTTAGGAATGGTTGAGTTTATGTCATTTAGGCATGGTGGAGTTAGGTATAGGCATGGTGGAGTCTAGGTGAATTAGGCATGGTGGGGTCTAGGTAATTTAATTAGTCAAGGTCATGTAGGCATGATGAGGTCAGGTATAGGCATGGTTTGGTTATGTGTATGCGTTTCATTTAATTTCCAAGTTATTGTTAGTGTGAAAAATAAATGATTATGTATATGTATTTCATGGTGTAAATTTTTGAAATACTTGATATTATGGATATGTGAAATGATTGATTTGGATGTTTTGATGATATTATAGGTATGTATGTTTTTATGATTTGTTGAATTTCCAAATGTTTGTGAAAAATGGAAACTAAGTAAGGTATAATGTTAATAGAAAAATGAGGGGAAATTGGTTAGGGTAAAGAGTGGCTGAGCTAATCTCCAAGGGTCCAATGCCCTCAGAGTGCTACCTACATAGCCTTGGGGAAAAGGGGCCTCGAGCCGATGTAGTTCCCCCGTAAGCTAGGGAAGAATATGATGAGGTAGAGGGATGGGTCAGTAGGTTTTAGGCATGTTTTGAGTCTAGGTCAATTAGTCATGGTTAATTTTAGGTGATTTAGGGTATGGTTGAGTTTAGTTCAGTTAGGCCTGGTGATGTTGGTGAAAGAGGAATTCTTAAAAAGTAGGTGTCAATGGTCTAGTCATGTATAGGAGAATCAACAAGTAATGAATAAGGTTAAGGGTAAGAGGTGACAAAAAATATCCACCTAATTGGTAAGAACCATAACAAGTCTACCATACCAAAGATGAGCTTATGAACGTAAGACCCTAAAGGTGTTTCTTGGTTGACTATTCGAAGGGTGAAGAAAGTCACATGATCATGAAATGTCACATTTGCGGCATGTCCCTTGAGTGGGTAGAAAATTAGGGTGAAAAATGCGATGTGGCGAAGGCAAGTTGGTTTTAGCATAACCTAGTGTGAGACAACATGCCTATTTGGAAAGAGACCCAAGATCAAAATAGGCAAGTCCACGATAAAAAATTTAATCTTTTCCATTTTACTTTTGATTTTGTTTTTGTTTTGATAGACTGGTCGATGCAGGAAGTCTATGTGGGATGAGTATATTTTCTCCTTGAGGTCTTCGTGAAGCTGATCGATGCGTGAAGCTTTTGAATATTTGATTTTATTGTTTTGCAAGAATAGTCTTCTTATTATGATAGACTATGCATAATATGGATAGCTTGGTATAGTTTTCCTTCGAGGGAGCATTCTATTTATAGCAGTGAGATAGAAAGCATAGATTTCCTTTTTGAGGGAGTCATATTTTTGCTAGAAGTTTGACTCAAGGAGATGAATCCCATTTTTTTTGCTTTTGGACTTTTAAGTCATGGACAAGACTATAGAGACCGATAGGCTCTTGTGTTACAGAAAAAATAATAGCACACAAAGGCTAACTATGAAAGAGAGGGTTTAAGTGATGAACGACCATGAGATTCCATCTTTGAAAAAGATTAAAATTATCCATGAGAATCATGCCATGAGTAGAGTCACGGTACTCACATTGAAGAAAAGGCTTAAAAGGTAACAGGTAATCACATGATTCTTGTTTAGTCATTGATCCTTAAAATAGGTAAGCGGAAGGTGAATGGTGCTCAAGGGATAAGCATTTAAGTGACAGAAGGTGATATAGGACTTGATTCAACAATATAATGGTCAAAGATGCAAAGAATTGAGGGGCTCAGGTTCGGGTTTAACTTCAAGTGAAGACAAACTATAAGCACATGATCCATAGGTATGAGTAACAATATAAGGTACAAGCCAATTAAGAGCAATTTTTCCCCGTTTAATTTTTTCCTCTTTTGTTACATGTTGATTTTCCTTTAGGAAGAGGTCACCAAACTAGAAGGTTTGTTTTTGGACATGTTTATCATAGGAATGTTTGATACGTTTTTGGTATATTTGGAGATGGTTGCGAGCATTAAGATGATGCTTGTCTAATAACTCAAGTTGTGCCAAACGATCTTGGAAAAAGTCATTTTTGTTGAGCATCTTTTTAAGTGAGATACGAAGAGACGGAATCTGGACTTCAAGAGGTAGAACAACCTCTATATTGTATACTAGAGAGAAATACATGGTAGCAATTGAGGTATGAATACTAGTACGATAATCCCATAAGGAAAAATGAATGCGTGTATGTCAGTCGTTTCCAGTATCGTCAACTACTTTCATAAGAATTTTGTTTAAGGTTTTGTTGGTTGATTTTGCTTGGCCATTTTTTTAAGGGTAATAAGGTGAAGAAAAAATAAGTTGAATGCCGAAGGTGTCATAGAGTTTTCGTAGGGTTTTGTTTTTGAACTGTTTTCTGTTATAAGTGTTGAGGCGGTGAGGAACACCAAAGTGACAAATGATGTGATGGTTGATTTATTCACATATTTTCTCATTTTTTGTAGAAATAAGAGGTATAGATTTAACCCATTTAGTATAATATTTGGTAGCGGTAATAATTCATTGATGACGTTGGGAAGAATGAGGATTGATCTCTCTGACAAGATCCAAACCCCATTGAGAGAAAGACCAAAGGTCTCGTGTGACCTATAAGGCATGCCTAGGTGTGTGATGAATATTAACATGTTGCTGGAATTTCACACAACAATCATGGTTTAAGGTAGGCCAATAATAGCCCAAGAAGAGAATGTGTTTAACGAAAAATAAACCATTGAAGTGACCTCCACAAATTCCATCGTGAACTTCCTTGATGATGTAAGGAATTTCAGAACTTGTAACGCAGTGTAAGAGGATGCCATCAAAGCCACATTTATAAAGAAGACCACCCATGATGAAATAATGAGAGAAACTTCTGAGAAAGGCTCATTGTCCATTGTGAGTAACATCTGGAGGTAGAATTGAAAAGGAAAGGTAGTCAACAACCTGCTTATACCAAGGATCACGTGGCTCAGTTTAAATGGTTCCAACAAGGTTGATGTGTCAAAATAGATAGGAAGGTGATTGTATCCTTTGTACTGTTATAAAGATTTTTGAGTCGGAAGGATAAGCAAGACAAGTCATGGTATCCACAAATTTATTAGTGGAATGCGGGGTGGTTTGAAGTTCATAATGTACAAAGGTAGTTAAAAGTATTTCAACATGATGCTTATACTTTTGAAGTATCTCGTTACGACACTGGTATATACCATTAAATTGGTTTATAACTAGTTGGGAATCTCAAAGATATTAATTGATTTAACATCTAAGGTGATGGCGGGTTGAAGGCCTAATACGAGTGCTTCATATTTAGAAATATTGTTAGTATAATCAAAATATAGTTTGAAATATAATGGCATAGGCTCACCATCAAGAGGAATGAGGATAACTCCAACACTACCCCCATGTTGACATTTGGAATCATCAAAGAATATGGTCATCTGGTAAACGATATTGTCCAAAGAGAGGGTAACGATGGATTCATCAGGGAAGTCAATGTTAGAGGATTGATATCCAGAGAGAGGTGCATGTGCAAGTTGGTCAGCGATGGTTTGTCCTTTGAAATATTTTTGATCAATGAATTCAAGTTCTAGGTGTGCAAGAAGCATAAGCCAACGTGTTGTTAGCATAATTTAGCATAGGCATATTTATTGCATTTTATTGCATTGTCTTTTATTTAATAATGTGCAACATGTGCACTCTAGTCTAGTGACTTGCATTCAATATTGTTATGTTGGATAACATTCAATATTGGTATTAGTAGTAATTACATGTGCATGTGAGATGGGTCTTATCATCTCATAGTTGGTGCCTGATAGGGTGTCATGTCTATCCATCTGAGGCTGTCTAATATCTATAAATATTACAACTCTTGCATTGTTATGTAATCTGATTTCATGATCAATAATATTTGTGAGGCTTCCGTCCCTCTTTGGTCATTGCAATCTTATTCTATTCTATCATTTAGTATCTAAGCTATACCATTATTATCATTTGGTATCAGAGCTATACCAGTATTATCATTTGGTATGAGAGAAGGTTCTATCCAAGCAAGGTTGAAGAGGAGCACTATTGGAGAGGATCCATTGGAGAAGAAGATCTGCATCAAAGGAGAGCTATTGAAGCATCCCACATCCTCCATTCCTTCCAAGCATCCCTCAACTAAAATTTGACCTATCCACTTATTTAGAAGGTAATTTTTTTTTATTAGTCATTGGCATAGCCAATTGATCCAACATATTGGCGGAATATTTCAGATTTGGAGATCTTTAAAAAAAAAAATCTTGAAAAAAAAAAAGATTTGTGAAAAAAAAGAGATCTTAAAAAAAAAAGGAGAGAGATCTTGAAAAAAAATTTATAGATCTAAAAAAAAAAAGATCAGATCTAAAAAAAAAATCAGATCTGAAAGTGGAGGTGTGAAGAATTCGGGAGCAAAGGTTGAAGCAGTCCCATCAACAAAATTCCAGTAGATATCTCTTAGAAAAAAGGACATAAATTTTTCATAAAATGTCATATTGATGTACCATTTTTTTTCTGGAAATATAAGAAGGAGGTGCACAATTTTGTAATTTACATCATATTCAGATTCGGTCTCTACATATGACGAAAAGTCTGTACAAGTTGGATCATTTTTCTGAAAAAAAATCAGATCTAGCTGGTAAATTGGTAAGATATAAAAAATTAAGATTCCGATTCTTCTAAAATTTTGTGAGTTTCAAGAAAAATATTTTATGATGCTACTGTAAATTTTTTAGAAAAACCCAGATCATTGTTTGTGATAAAAGGTGAACACAATATTCAGATTGTTTGTTTGGATCTTGGGAACAAACAGGTCAGTGGTTCAATTCCCACTCTCTCCATATTTTTTATTAAATTATTTTTTTTGGAAAATTTGGAGAAATTACATAATTTTGAGATATTTCCAAATTTAGAAGCTCACCAAACACATTTAGATCCACCGCTAAATTTAGTGGAAAAACACCTATTGGGGGGTAAAAAAATATTTTTGGCCTAAATTGTGTATTTTGTGATTCTAGACCCTTTTTTGTAAAGAGGGGGGACACAAAAACTTCATTTTGATGTACTTTTGGAGCATTTTGTACTAATATTGGTGCATAAAGTGAAAAAAAAAAGAAAAAAAGTGCAATTTTTTAATTTTATGTTTGGTTCTATCACACGAGATCTTTGATCTCATAGCAGCGTTTGGTATATACGGTGCCTCTAGGAAGCACTTACGGGTGATGTCATCGTGACTACTACTGTACTTAACACCTAACATAGCTGCCTAAACGTTGTTTGGGCATCGACCCTATAAAATCGACGGGGAGTAATAAGGACACAATACACACACATTTGAGCCCTCCCATCCGTTTGTGCTTGCACAAACCCCTCTCCGTACTGTCTAAGTACCACGTACTAAATTATTTCACGTGCTTTAACACCTCTTTCCGTACTAACGGGTATATTGAAAGGGTGATCTTCTTCCACATACCGACGGGTATATCGGAAGGGAGCTTATATATAAAGGTTTGGTATATCAGCCTGATGGTATATTGAGAGGGAGACCATAAACCTGGAGTGATAAGAGCCTTACCCTTTGTTAGAAATTTAGAGTTTTAGAAATTCAAATTACAGAAATGGGTGCACAAGCACCAAATTTCTTCTTGCTAGATTCAAAAACTGCTTAGAGGAGACAACTATGCTATATGGAAACCAGAGATCAAGATGTTACTTGAGTTTGAAGACCTATGGACAGTTGTAGATGGAAAAACAACAAGATCACTTGATGATGGAAGACAACAAGTTCAATTTGACAGGGCCAATCAAAAGGCCAAGTTGATCATCTTGTTTAGCGTAACAAATGATGTGCAACCCCACATTAGAGATGCCACATAGGCCAAGGATGCATGGGATAAGTTAAGCATAGTCTATGAGGCAAAGAACAAGAATGTCATCCTCAACCTACTATCACAACTACATACTCTCAAGTTCAAGCACAATGAGAAGGTTGAAGTTTTTTTGAGATGAGTTGCTAGTTTGATGACATCTTTATTAGCATTGGGAAAAGAGATAAGTGATGAAGACCTCGTACTAATTATGTTGTGAGCACTTCCTCCATCCTACAAAATCTTTGTGACAACTATCAATATGAGTGAACACACAGTCACCTTTGAGAAGTTGGTCAATCTACTCCAACAAGAAGAGGCAATGAACAACAAAGATCATGAAGATGAGCAAGCACTATCTTCCAATCATAAAGGAAAGGGGAAATTTTAGTCCAATAATAAGAAATCCCAATAAAATCAAAGTCAACAAAAGGACCAAAGTCAATGAGACAACACCAAGAATTGTCCCATTTGCAATAGAGGGGGACATGACATCAAAAAATTGTTGGTACAATTCCTACAATAAGGGTTCATCAAGCAATTCAAAACCCAATAACCAACAGGGTAACAATAATTCAAATAAAGGGAAGTCCAACAACAACAACAATCAATGTCAGAAAAATGGTAATTGGAAAAGAAAACCCAAACAACAAGGGTACATTGCCAAACATGAGGATGATTCAGATGAAGGACACCACATGTATTCTACTCAGTTTGATGAAGAAACTAAGTCCACACAAGATATTTGGTATGTTGACTCGGGTGCAACTCGACACATGACTGGACACAAGGATTGGTTCTACACACTACGTGACTCACCTAACAAGAACCATGTGTCATTAGGTGATGACTCATCATACAGTGTCAAGGGGATTAGAAAAATTTCACTGCCTCTTAGAAAGCATGACTGCAAAATCACAAATGTATTGTATGTACTTGGGTTGACCAAGAATTTGCTATCAGTTAGTCAACTCCTTGATCACAACTTGAAGTTGGATTTTGAAAGTAATAATGGAGAAAAAATGTGCTTGATAAGAGATAAGTCAAGAGGTTCCAATATTGTAGCAAGGAGCCTCCAATGTGGGACGCATGTTCCAACTTGATTTTGTCCACAAGGATGATCAAGCTCTAGTGGCCAAAGACACACAATTTGTAGAACTATGGCATTGTAGATATGGTCACATCAGTTTTGGCCCATGCAACCAAGTCATTCTGGATGTCAATACTTCATGCTTTGTGTTGATGACTACTCAAGAAAGATGTGGATATATTGTCTAAGAAACAAGAGTAAAGCCTTTGAGACATTTCAGAAGTTCAAAAGCACTTGTTGAGAATGAAGTTGGTCGCAAGATCAAAACTCTCCGCTCAGATCAAGGGGGGGGAATTCACAAGCAATGAGTTCAAGACTTACCTGAAAGCTCATGGGATTCATTGACAAATGCCTCCTACTCACACACCATAGTAGAATGGTATAGTTGAGAGAAGGAATAGTACTATCATGGAAATGGTGCGATGTATGATTGACGACTCAGGTTTAACAAAGACATTTTGGGCAGAAGCTGTAAGAACTGTAGTCTTTTTGTTGAATAGAGTGCCCATAATAGCTCTTGAAGGAGTGACACCTCAAGAAGCATGGTCGAATCGGAAACCATCAATTACACACCTAAGAGTATTTGGGTGTAAAGCTAGCATGCACATACCCAAGAAGAACAGGAACAAGTTGGATATGAAAGTTGAGAAACTGATATTCATTGGATACAGGGAAGAAGCACTTGGGTATAGATTATGGGATCCAAAAGCAAAGAAAGTATACACAAGTAGGGATGTTGAGTTCTTTGAGAAGAAATAAGTAGATGCTGCACTCAACGACTCAACAAACATACAGAATACACCTCTTGTGAAGACATAATTTGATGTTCCTACTAAAGATGACAGTGATGAATTGGATGATGATGAAAAATTGGATCCACCACAAGCAAATGGAATAGCTAAGAAGTTACCTAAATGGTATACTCAATTAATAAGAGATGCAAATTTGGATGAAGCACCTAGCATATCATCCAATCCTAGACCTAGAACTCGCAGTCAAGCTCGTGAAGAGGTCAATTATGCCCTAATGAGCAGAGTTGTTGAAATAATTGAGCCATCTACAGTTTAGGAAGCCCTACAATCAAAAGCTTAGAAAGATGCCATTGATTCAGAGTATCAGTCAGTGATGAAGAACAATACATGGCAACTTGTCAACCTTCCACTAGGGAAGAAACCCATTGGATGCAGATGGATATTCAAGACTAAGTACAAATCATATGGGACTATTGACAAGTATAAAGCAAGGCTTGTAGCAAAGGGGTATGCACAACAAGAAGGCATTGATTATAAGGAGACATTTTCTCCCACAACCAAGATAAAGACAATCAAGATGATCTTTGCTCTAGTTGCACAATTTGGTTGGAAAGTCCACCAAATGGATGTGAAAAGTGCCTTTCTTAATGGAGATTTGCAAGAAGAAGTCTATATGACTCAGCCAGAGGGTTATGTAATACCAAGAAAAGAGATGATAGTATGCAGACTCGTAAAATCTCTATATGGCCTAAACAGGCACCCCGGGCATGGTACATCAAAATTGATGAGCATCTCATAAGTCATGGATTCGAAAGGAATCCTTATGACCACAATCTCTACCTCAAAAAGCAAGGGGGGGAGATTGTCATTGTGGTTGTTTTATGTCGATGATCTAGTCATTACAGGTAGTTCTGTGAAGATGATCGATGTAACAAAGAAGGATTTTAATCGATCGTTCGACATGATAGATCTCGGGCTCATGCACTATTGTCTTGGGTTGGAAGTATGGAAAAAAGAGAATCATATCTTTGTGTCACAATTGAAATACACCAAGACAACGCTCAAGAAATTCAGGATGATGGACTGCACTCCTATTGCTACACCTATGGAAGCGAGACTTCAGTTATCTCGTTCCGATCCATCACCACTGGTGAATGCAACTCTCTATCGGCAGTTGATCGGGAGTCTCATTTACCTGACATATACTAGACCAGATATCAACTTTGTAGTTAGCTATTTATCATGCTTCATGTAAGAACTGAAAATATGTCATTGGAAAGCAGCAAAGAGAATACTAAGATATCTAAAGGGTATAGTTGACCTTGGTCTAGAGTACAATAAGAACGAAAACTTCTTCTTGACAAGATATTTAGATTCAGATCATGCAGGAAACATGGATGATAGGAATTCAACATCAGGCTTTGTCTTCTTTATGGGATCTGGACTGATATCATGGGGAAGCAAGAAACAGAACTTTGTTTCTCACTCTTCTATAGAAGCAGAGTATCGAGCTGCAGGTGAAGTTGTTTGTGAAGCAATATGGCTATGCCGAATACTGGAAGGAATTGGTCTACCACAACAGAAATCTACTCTAGTATATGTTGATAATGAAGGAGTTCTGAAGCTTTTTCGCAATCTAGTATTTCATGAGAGAACCAAGCATATTGAAGTATAGGTTCATTTCATACATGAGCATGTATTGAAGCACAACATACAACTCTAGTTCTGTCCTACAGCTGAACAGAAGGTAGATGTTTTCATTAAGTCACTTACACGTGAAAAATTCACACTGTTTAGAGAGTTCCTCTCCACTTCATTAGAAACTATGCAAAATTAAGGGGGGGAATGTTAGCATAATTTAGCATAGGCATATTTATTGCATTTTATTGCATTGTCTTTTATTTAATAATGTGCAACATGTGCACTCTAGTCTAGTGACTTGCATTCAATATTGTTATGTTGGATAACATTCAATATTGGTATTAGTAGTAATTACATGTGCATGTGAGATGGGTTTTATCATCTTGTAGTTGGTGCCTGATAGGGTGTCATGTCTATCCATATGAGGCTATCTAATATCTATAAATATTACATCTCTTGCATTGTTATGTAATCTAATTTCATGATCAATAATATTTGTGAGGCTTCCGTCCCTCTTTGGTCATTGTAATCTTATTCTATTCTATCATTTGGTATCCAAGCTATACCATTATTATCATTTGGTATCAGAGCTATACCATTATTATCATGTGCAACTTGTTGATGTTGGTAAGGTTTGGTGTACATGTAATGTAATGGGTATTTATTGGTGACAATGAATGTTTTGTGGTTAATTAGGTTATGAAAGAGTTTAGTGGCGACAAAAACTAAGGCTAAGAAGAGTTTTTCGGTGTGGGTGTATCTAGGTTCATAGTCTAGAAGTGTACAACTTATGTAGTAAACCTCTTATTCCATGTGTTTCTCATCGCAATTAGTGAGCATGACACCCAATGAATGATTAGTAGAAGAAATGTAAAGCTAAAATGGTTGGTAATCCTTAGGAGGAATGAGCACATGTGGCTGGAGAAGGTATTTTTTTAAGGCTTCAAAGGCTTTGTGGCATTCATCATCCCATTTGAAGGAGACATCCATTTTTTAGGAGATGATGAAATGGATGGTAGTGGTCAAAAAGTTGCAAAATAAAGTGATGAATAGATTGCAACTTGCCTTGCAAACTACGAAGTTGATGAAGGTGAGTAGGTGGAGGAATTTTGAGAATAGCCTTGATTTTAGTGGGAATTAACTTCAATGCCATGAAAAGAAATGATAAAACCAAGGAGATTTCCATAAGAGAACAGTGAAGACACACTTCTTAGGTTGAAGGTGAACACAATACTTGATGATAGATGTGTCAAAATGTGACCTTAAGGATTGTAAGGTGTTTGGCCCAATGTTTGGATTTGCAAGAAGATCATCAACATAATCTTCCAATATGTGATGTCATAATGTCATGAAAGATATAAGTCATATCCCATTGATATGTAGGACCAACATTTTTAAGGCCAAAGGGCATGACTCGATAGTAGAAGGCTCCCCAAGGAGTGATGAAGGTAGTTTTGTGTTGATCTTCTGAGGTGAGTAATATTTGGTTATAACCCAAGAAACCATCTATGAGTGATAACATCTCATGGTCTGGTGGTAAGATCAACTAGTTGGTCAATACTAGGTAAAGGAAAGTACATCTTTAGGAAAGCTAAGTTAAGGTCATGGAAATCTATGTAAATGTGGAGTCCCCTAGTCGCTTTTGTGACAAGAATGATGTTAGATATCCATTAGGGATAATCAATGGGTAGGATGAAAGGAAACTGAAAGAAGATCGTTGAAGTTCTTCCTTGACAAGAAGGGAAATGTGAGGATGAATTTTATGCAGCTTTTGTTTTATAGGTTTGGCTTTAGGAATAGTTACGATATTGTAGACCACAATGTTTGGGTCAATACCGGGCATATTACACATAGGACCAAGAAAAATCATTGCTATGATCTCAGAAGGAAAGAAGTAAAATCTTCTTGTTCAGCATGGCATGTAAATATTGGCCTATATTTAGAATGTGCGGGTCATCCTGAGTGTTAATATTGATTTCGATGGTCGATTCATTTAACATGGTTTGTGTCTCAAAAGGTAACGACCGGTTGATATATGAATCTTCTGCACCAAGGTAGGTGAGAATAGACTCATCATCCTTACATTAAACGATGTTAATAGAAGGTGTATCATCATCAATCATGTCAGGATATAGGAAGGGAAGAGAAGAGGGAGCCTTACCATCATCATTGATAAGTTAGAGGTCCCATGGAAATTGTGCTCACAAATGATAAAAGATAGGAGGAATAGATTCTAGATCTGATAGACTCATGTAGGTGAAGGTGGTGAATTTGGTAACATGGGGTGAAGAAGGTTTTTCATCCTTCAATGAGTTCGGCGTGAGCCTTCTTGGAAGATGGTTTAGAAAATCCAATACCACTGCGGTCTTTCTGTTTACGAGTGGTACATGGGATGACAATATGGCAGGCCCTATTCATAGAACCCAAAGCCAAATCTTTTCCATGCACAACAATGGAGGAAGGTGTGGGCAAAGTGACAGTTGGTGAGAGATTGGAGGTCAGATGAAAATGGTTGCATTTGGGAAGGTGGCTCGGGCAAGTAGGTAGAAGTATCAAGTCCCCCATATGTTAAGTTAGTGCAAAGGTGGGGAGGACCATAAGGGAAACCTGGTCCTATGTAGTGATCATAGTGAGGATGTTGGCATAGGTTACCATACTCTTGAGGAGTAAGGAATGTGTCGATGTTATATAGGTGATACTCCCCTAGAGTGAGACATCGAAAAAAACCTTCTAAGGGATCGGTAGTTGGTATATGGGTAGCAGGAATAGATGAATCACTAGGCGATTGTGAAGAAGAAGCAATTGGTGGTTGAGAAGTAGATGGGTTAAGTGGATGGGTCAGCTGTACCGAGGCTATGAAAAGTAGTGGGAATAGAGGAATTAGGTGTGGGAGAGGTAGCAGACAACATTAGTGGATGGGGTTGTGGGTGAAGGAGAAGTGACAACGGTGGTAGATACCTTAACTGGTACAAGAACATCATTAGGTTGGTACATCATGTTACAGGTTTTGAATGGTGAAGGGTCAGCTGGAATGGTATAGTTATGTCCTTCATGTTCAAATTTTACACAATCGATGTAAGGTTGAAGGAAACACAACCCATGACGTGTGATCCAAGGTCGGACCAAGCAACAAGTTGTACTGGAATTCCCCCCTCTAAGACATAGAACAATTCTAGGAATGGTACGGGGGCCCACACGAATGTGGAGAATGATGGTGCCAAGGGTGGAAGTGATGACATCATTGAATGAATGCAGCATAACTAGGTTATTATGCATGCAATTGGTCAGGGATGCACATTTGGTTGTACACATGGCCCAAGGAGATGGTTTTAATGCTTGGCACCACCATTGATCATAACGCGTCAAATGCATATATTATCAATGTAAATGGAAATGAAAAGGGCAAGGATCAAGATCATCTGATTGGAGAGGTACTAATCTCGTCATCAGATAAACTTAAGGTGAAGCTACTTGATGAGTGGTAGGGGGTGTAGAGGAAGGGGATGAATTTTGGTGAGAGAAGCCAGGTGGTGAGGGGTGATAATGGAGGCCATGGGCATAGGGTCATTAAGTAAAACCTCAATGGATTGAAGAACCTCCATGAGGGCCTGTTGATGTGATTCAAAAGTTTTGGACAAGGTTATACAAAAGACATTTTTAGAGGGGATTGGTGTAATTTTTTTATCATTGTATGATGCGGAGACCCCGTCAGAAATAGGGTATGTAGGTCCACTAAATGGTGATTTTTGGTGTGGGTACAGATGGTATATTGGGCACAAGGATTGGCCTGATGGGCTAGTTGCTTTCTCCTTTCCTTTGTCTTTTTAGGTGCGAGTGAAATCTTGGATCATGTTGATTTGAGGAAGAAGAGGTGGATCGGAAAACCCGTGTGTCAGTGAAAGGTATAACGAAATGATGGATAAGAAATCATAGTGAGGGATAAGAGCCTTGTTATATGAAGTAGGACACACTAGCAGTTTTCATTGGGGTTTTGGCTAGCTATCTTATGTGGACCATGTTGATCTCAAATTTTAGAGGAGGATAAATGGGTTGTGGAGGTGGTGATGCAGGTCATTGGATAGGTAGTGGGTGAGTAATGTGTGGTGATATGGTGAAGGTGGAATCAAGAAATTCTCGATCTATGAAGATCGATGGATATTTTTTATCAAAACGTGGCCGATTTCATCATAGGACAAAGTTGGAGAAGAATGGTTTTTAGAGCCTTACAATTTTCTACATCATGTCCTGACACACGATGGTAGGTGCAAATTTTAGTATCGTCAAACCCTTTTGGTTTGGGTTTAAGTGGGTCATAAGGTCTAAGTGGTGGTAATGTGATGACAGAGGTCTCTAAAAGGTTAGCTATAATGTTAGCGTAAGACCCTACTAATGGATCACAATGTGAGGTGAGTGTGGGTCTAGATTGAAGGTGTGGGTGATTTTGATGTATGAGGTGCTCACAGGAGGTGGAATTGGAGGTGAGATGGGTTTGACCATTAGTTTGGTAGGTGGTACTATTTTTAGGCTTGGGTTATACCTTCTTGGGTAAAGGTGTAGTAGATGAACTAGTGAATACAAGGTGTTGTAGGATTAACTACCTCTTTAGGAGGGTAGTGGGTTTTTCAATTTTTGTTGCCACCTTAACCTGGGTAAAGGTGAAGGAGGAGTACATGATGTAGAAGGGAAAGAAAGATGGTGGAAGAGGATGAGTTAGCAAATGATAAAGGAGGTACGGTGAATGTTCACCCCTGGAAGAGGCAAGGTGGAAGGTATGGGTTGAAGAGAAGGAAATCTCATAGGTATCATGATGTAGGTATACTTTCCCCCCCAGGTGCATGGGGGGTATAGGTCGGTAAGAAGAAATGCAGATTAAATCGGAGAAACTGTCCGCTGCATGCAGAGTAATTGTGTGCTACATTGTCAGACGTAAATGGTTACGAAATGACACATGATTTTTCTGGAGTCCTTCTCATAAAGTGTTTCAACAACTTGGCGATAGTACCCATGGTCCAATGATTCATGAAGTGTATGTGCTTGTATAAGTTCCATAAATGGCCATGTGATTACAGTGTCGATAACATGAATCTTTTGTGCTCATTTGAACGTCAACGTAAATGGTTAGTTGCATGCACATTGGTGTTGGACATGGTCATTTTTTGGCCTTTGGAAGATGTCATGACCCACAATCCCAATCTTGGACATGGTCAAATGCGTATACACCTGGTGAAAACTATGTAAGATGACTATGGTTTGGAATCAGGATTATCTGACATGGTAGAGGTTCATCATGTTCATCATGTAAACTTGGCGAGTTGCTAGTTGAGAGTGGCTCGACTGGTAGAGGAAGGAATGCGCCTTGGTGAGTGATGCAACCATGGCCTGAGGGGTGATAATGGTGCTTGACATAGGGTAATAAGTTGGCCTCAAACCTCTTCTATGTTGACATCAGTTTTAATTAGATCGACGCCTATTCTTGCAATACTTTCAAGGAGGTGCAACATTTTTAGATCGGGAGTTGGTAACATTTCGAAGTGTTTTATTTATACTTGATATTCCAATCAAACCATGCAAGCTTTTACTATGGGCTCGAGTTGCATAATGATTTAGGTTGGTGCAGGATAGATGGTATATTTGTTAGGAATTGGATATTATCCAAGATC
Source organism: Taxus chinensis (assembly GCA_019776745.2). Classification (NCBI taxonomy): domain Eukaryota; kingdom Viridiplantae; phylum Streptophyta; class Pinopsida; order Cupressales; family Taxaceae; genus Taxus; species Taxus chinensis. Next base: position 741,203,481 of record CM034153.1, read on the forward strand.
CTCTGATCTCTTGTTTATCGACTTTTCTATATGCATTAATTAGGTCCCAGAATGGCAACTCAAGTTTCTTAATGCTCAAGACTAGTAAAAAAAACCCACCGAAGAGTGGTTCATGGTTCCCAACCCTCCATGATGGATAAAACTGACGTATGAACAAGACTTATGAAATGAAACCTAAGGTATTTGACAAAATGACTTTTGGCGGTCAAATTACTAGGCACATATTAAATTTACCTATTGTTTTGTAGGGTCATTCTTCCTATAAATGGATTTCTTAAGATGTGGGTCCTTGAATAGGTCTTACGAGGGGACATCATTGTGGTGATCCAGGGATAGGTCAAATAGGGTCTCCAATCATATGATCAGGTCAATGTGCAAAGTATTTAGTTAATTTCAAGGAGGGCCCCAAATAATGGAGAACTAACAATGAGCCAGTGCCTTGATGGGATCCTCTACATCATGTCCCATGACCAAGATGGTAGGAGTAATGTATCTAATCCTTTTGGCCAGCGAGTTGGTTAGTGGGATCATTTAGTGGATAAGGCCTTGTGATGACAGATATGTTCAGGTTAGATTTGGCCATAAAATGTTGTCACACCTCTACCATTTCATTCAACACACACCAAAGGTTATTGGGTCTATGATCTTAAGTGTTGCATTTTAGTGGTTTGGGTAGTATTACAAGTTTTTTTTAGAATAGTTTCTGTGCAAATGGGCTTGATCACTGTTTGTAGCTGGTATTGTTTTATATTTATGTCTTTGTACCTTATTAAAGGCTTAGTTTAGATTTAGAGTAAAATTGTGTGATTTCATTATTTTACATACATCTTGAACAGAGGAATAGGAACCTTGAGCACTGTATTTTCCATTTTTGTAAACACCGATAGGGACATGGGTCGCTACCATTCAGTGAGGAAGGATCCATTTAACTATGGGAAGGAACTGTAGAGGATTCAACCCAGGAGATTATCACAGTAATAAAGGAGGATCATTTTGATTCGTCCATCGAAAGGAAAGTTGAAAGGTATGGGTACATTTATTGTAAGGAAATCGGATGTACTTACAGGCTACTGTGGTGGGTAGGTGTATAGGTGGTTAAGAAATGTAGGCCATGCATCCGTACAATGATGGTGAAAGGTGTACATTGTGCATAGTAGATTAGGTGTAATAAAGGATTGTGAAGTGGTGGGCTGACTGCACTTTTAAATTTAAAATCCTTGGGTAAGAGGTTTCTTTACCAAGGTAGATGGGTGAGGCATCCTAAGATAGATGGAAGGGGTGAAGGTGAAAGAGGTGTAGTAGGTGAAACTAGTGTATGCGGCCTAGAAGGTTGGGTCTTCCTTTTAGGTGGAGGAATGGTTTTTGCGTGGGTTTGGGAAGATGTGGCTAAATCCAATTTGATAGGAGGATGGACTAGACTTGATGTTGGCATGACACCCAATGTGGTGAATGGTTCTGGATGTGGGGGAAGGTGTAGGTGTAGGTAGGTTCTTAGGCATAGGAACAGGTTTGATTATTGGTAAAGGTTTAGGAAGTAGGAGAGGGTGATGAAGAAGAGGTTGTTATGACCAGTATGGTCATGGTTGGCTTCGGTTGCTTGAAATACCTTCGGATAGATCATGTAGAGGTATCTACAGATGACATTTGCATTTGGGTTGAAAAGGGTAGCCAGAGAGGCATCCCCAAAGCATGGAATTATCAACATAATCCAAGCATTCTGGCCAGGTGTGAAAACAACACTGTTGTAAGAGGAGATGATGTTGATTTAGTAGTAAATCCCTATAAATTATGTCTGTGAGATAGGGGAACTGGTTGGCTTCAGATTCTGTGGGTAAGAGAGCCGAGAGCATATAAACTGGATCCTGGAATGCTAATGGGGAATTGTCACTAATAGGCAGTGGCCACTTCTAAAGGATCCTCTATTAGTAGGGGAGATGACAGGTTGGATGAGGTAGGTTCCTCTTTTGGTGGAGAGGGAGGTGAGCATGACTCTCCCATGGGTAGGAGAGTTAACATCGTGCAGGTTGTTCATTAGGTTGCGAGGTAAGTGGTGAAACGACATCGGCAGAAATTGTGGACTCCTCCGTGGGTGAAGGGGGAGATGAAGGGGACTCCTTTGTGGGTGAAGGAGTAGATGAAATAGGCTCCTCCGTGGGTAAAGGAGCTCGTGCTAGAATCTCCTCGATGGAGGGGATAGGAGGAAATTGAGGAAGGGCCAGGTACGGTGTCAAACACAGCATGGACTTCACAGTACATTATTGTCATTAGTTGAAGGTTCACTGACTTTGGTTAGATGACGGGGGTATGGTTAGGGAATGAATTCTTGAAGATATGTAAGTTTTGATTAGCTGTGTGTTCAGGGTTGTCCAAGACAAGATCTCCATCATCTAACATTTCCTGGATAATTTTTTTAAAGGTTATACAATTACCATCGTTATGGCCTTTTACGCGATGATAGTTGCAATAGTCATGTTCCTTGTACCATGTAGGCATAGGATGAGTAGGGTCAAAACTAGTATGTGGTTTGATGGGTGGAAGAGCAATTGCTCTGGATTTAAGAAGTTTTTCTAATAATGAAGAATAAGGCTTCCCTGATTGGAGTGTATTTTTCATTTCTCCCACCTGAACTGAAAAGCTTGAATGAGAGAAAGGTTGGAAGAAGGTTTCGATTGATTAGATGGGTGAGATGGGCCAAATTTTAAAACTACCACATTGGCAGATCCTTTGGCTTTGGAATAGTTTTTTTGGGGTTTTGAAGAGGAAGAAGCTATCATTTGATTTAAATGTAGAATTTTTGTTACGCAATTGAATTTTCTTCTCTTTTATGGCACAGATTTCAAGATTTTCTTGCCATGGTGAATGCTTCATCAAAGGTGCATGGAAGGTTTGGACTTTGAGAGTTGGTGAGATGTGCCTGGCACAAGCCTAGTGAACAACTCTATAAGTTCAGTTTGAGGTAGCTGGAATGTAAGCTAGTTGATGAGGCTCTGCCAACAAGTGACAAAATCTGTGATAGAATCGTCGTCATATTGTCGTGTTGAGTATAATTCAGTCATGGTGACCTTCTTGACAATATTGTATTGAAAAATGGTCCAGGAAGGCTTGAGCCACTTGGTTAAATGAGTAAATGGAATGTCAAGGTAAACCACTATACCAATCCAACGCGGGGTCCTGTTAAGGACATGGGGAATGTCCACAAGAGTAGAGCGTCGTCATGAGTGATTAGATAACACCCATGTTTGAAAGACCACAAGTGTTGTTGCGGGTCCTCTTTGCTATTGAACCGAGTTGAATTTGGGCCTTTCCCAATGTGTAGGGTATGTAACGAATGGGAATAGATGGATGAATGGGATCATTGCAGATTTCATCATATGTTAAAGAGTTGTGAGAGCCAGAAACTGATGCTTCTAATGTTTGTATCTTTTCCATCATCATTTTAATAAGGTCGTTGGTAGGTTGTGATGACTGGGCACCCCCTGTAGTATAAGGGGGTTGATGATGAATGTATGATGTGGATGAAATCTCCAGTATATGGTGGTTCTGAGTATGAGAACTACGTGAGGGGGGTATAGATGCATGCGGAAAATATCTTGAATAGGCAATAGATGAGATAAGTTGGTTGTTGGTGATATGTGTAAGTAGGTGGGGTGGATGTAGCGATCCTTGTAGTGATTGGAGGTAAAGATTGTGGGATGGAGAGGATGATGTTTTGGAATGGGGTATGGGTTTCTGACACCATGGGTGGCTGCGATGCAATAGGTATATACGAGGTGGAAGGGTGTAGACAGTGGCTATGCTCAAGGTGGCTGATGAAGGAATGATTGACACCATGGGAGCAACCATTACGTCAAAAGTGCGACTGATGACTGTAGGTGCTATAGGTATTGATGATGTGGAGTCAAGTTGGGATACTACAGGTGGTAAGGTGATGAAGGTAAGGTCGAGTTAGTACTAGCTGACGCAGAAGTAGGGGCAAGGGAAAGGGGGATGGACATAGGCATGTCATATACCAGTTGTCCTGATGAATCCCTGAGTAGATGAATGGGAAAGATAATGTTGTAAGGAAGTGGGGTTGTGGTCAAGGAGTCTTACAAACTCCTTGTCACCGTTACTGATGATAATGGGCTTAGTAGGATCCATAGGTAACAGGATGGAAGGTGGTGATGGGATAGGAAGGAGTGACTGAAGGATCACGTGGAATACAAGGGTGTTGGCTTGACTATGAGTCAAAACCATGTGAGTTGGAGTAGGATTAGAAATTTTTTCTTTGTAAATGACATAGAAAAATAGATGAAATGGAGAAAACTAGTTCTGGGAGGTAAAACCAGGTCATTGTTTTAATTAAAAATTAAAACAAAGGAACCGATGTAAGTTGGCTTAACTGATGATGGTGATAGGGTGACTGATGCTGGTTAGGTTAACCGATATCGGTTACTATAGGAAATGATTTTTTTTTGCAAATGGGGAAATAATTGATGAAAATAAGACAAATCTGGATCTGATAGTGATTTTAAAGATCCAGGGGTATGATGATATGTCTGAGGAACTTTAGATATAATAGAAAATGTGGTGAGTACTATGTTAGTGAAAATTCACAGCACCCCCAAAATGATCTATGGATTTTCTTTTCTAAGGCAATGTCATTTGGTGTGAATGCACAACATTGAGCTTTCCCAAAGTGTGGGACCTTTGCAAATGGGGAAAGCTCTCCAGAGAAGGCTGGTTACCTCTTCCTAAACTACCTGCCACAAGATTTTCCAGTGTAGGCAAGCTAATCTAATCCTAATCTAACTATGCCAAGGAGACATAGAGAGAGAGAGATAAAAGAGGGAAAAACAGAGCCTACACTAAAATGGTGATACACCAAAGAAGGAAAATGTTGAACATCTATCCAAACTACCATGGAACAAGAAGAGGTGAGCAATGGAAAGGATGGACAAGTGCATCACAAAACCAAGGATGGATTTCACACAAAAAAATGTCCCAAAACTCCATGAACACAGCTCAAAAACTTGCAATGAACATCCAAACATGCACAAATACCTGCAATGAAGAGAGGTAAGAAGAAAACAAAGAAAAATGAACAAGGATGGACAAATGCATCACAAAACACTTTTTTTTTTTTGCTTAGAAGTTTGCACAAAACATCATTTTACTGGTAAGAGGAAAAAAATGCCATTACAGAGTAGGGAAGGAGGTTATAACTCCATTTTGACCCTAGGGAATAAAATAATGGAGGGCAGAGCAAAAAGAATGAACAAAACTGTTACAAATGAGCTAAAATTGGCTTTTAACCATCGAGCAGAATGGAAGAAAGGAGAAAACGCAGGAAAATTGATTTGGAACTTTAACCACCAACAAGATTCATCTAATGGGCCTAAAAATGATGTGTTTCCATAAAAAATCCCTTACTTCAAAGTACATTGCTTTACAGAGAAAAAAAGAGGCCCATACTTCATTAATTTTGGTGGTTGGATTCATTTTCTGTGTTTTTTACATGCCAGATACTTTTTTCCATTTTTCTCTCACAAATCTCCATTAAAAATAAAAATTTAATATTCCATTGTGTAGAGGATTTCCACAACTTTCCAAAATGATATAAAGAGCATGAAAATCCAAGCTCGGGATCAAAAGTTATGCCCCTCTAAAGATTTAGGGAAAAAATGGCAATTTTAGGGCAAAATTCGGGTTGGTGGGCTGAAACTTGAAAATTTTCCATTTTTTGAATTTGGGAAAATGTCCCAAAAATTCCCCACACCCTGCCTCTACTTTGCCACGTGGCACATTCCCATTCACTGATGGAAACACGGGTTCAAACCCACTTTTCCCCTTTGATTTTTTTATTGGGAAAAATTCCCAAATTTTCCCCGCACTCCACCGCTCTGGTGACACATGTCAGCTTCTGGTTGCTTAGTGGGGGTGTGCTTCTTTTTCTCCATTTGTGCCTCTGTCACTTTGGAAAAAAAACCAAAGTTTCCTTCGTGCCTCCGACTCCCGCCACTGTCGTGGACACGTGTCGCTTCCTCATTGGCCATAGGCCTTCAGCAACTTTTTCTCCATCCTCCTCCACGGGCCTACAGGCCAAAATTTGCCCTTTGCACCCTTTTCCCTCTTTGGAAAATTTTCCAACTTACCTCCACTGGGCTGACCTCCACTGCCACGTGGCACCTTCTCATTGGCTGCGGGCTTGTCAAGGGAAAATTTCCCCAAAAAAATCCACCGGGCCATAACTTTCGAAATATTTGGAGTTAGGAGGAAAATTTTACCTTTCTAGAAAGGGGAAGAAAAATCCTATCTGATGGAGCCATTTCTAGAAACCCTTGAGTGCTTGAAATGTGTGAAAATTGAATTTGAAGCACAAGGAAGAGAAGAATGAAGGAAAGTTAGCCAAAATAAGTAGCGGCTCATTTTAGATAACAATTTGGTGACTCTCAGGGGTCATCTGCCTGCTAGATGAATGATCAGTGGCCTTTGAAGCATACATTGGGCACGGAGTCAAGCTTGATAAACTGATTCTGATCTAAACTATGGAAATTTTACCTTTGAGCCATTTGGAAACCCACTGAAACTTGGAGCTGATCTTCACCAAAACCCACTGAAATGGATTGTGCAAGAGCAACACAACAACACTAAAAAACTATGTACAAAACTAGAAATCATACATACCCCAAGTGGGATATGTAGAGTGTGCACAAGCACTTCTTCTACTGAAAGAAAACCTACCTACTCTACTCTAACTGGAAACAAAGGTGAGCTAAACAAACCTTGCAACTGGTTGTGCAAAATAGCTTCCTTTCTTCAAAATTGACAGCCATGCAAATGATTTAGAGCTAAGTATGGCTGCTTAGATGAGTGGAAAATCAAAAAGAAGCTGGGTCTTATACCCAAATTAGCAAGGTGTCAACTGAAAGAAAATTGAATACCTCTTTTAGTTGCTCTGCATTTGGATTGAAGAGGTATGACAGCTAATCCTTGGTACTTTGTAGCTCATCCTCATGCTTAAAAGTAAGCATGTCTGGTTGTGACTTCTCCTTTGGCTCCAATGAAGCCAAATACCTTATTGGGAAAGGTTTGATCCATTTTATATGCCCATAGCTCTGATTTTCAACTCCAAAAATGGAGTCTTCTTGTAGACCTTCTTGAATGAATGGTGTGGAAGAAATGATGGAACTCTTTTGTTGTTTTCCTTCCTCTAATGAAGAACATGGAAGATTGAAATCTTCCAATATTGATTCCAAAGAGCTGTTATAAGATGTAGGCTGTTGCAAATGAAAGTTATCCTCCATGACAACAGGCTCAAGTGTTTAGAATGTGGATGATGAAGGATAAAATGGTGTGATTTCAACTTGTTCCTCTTCATCAAAACAACCCTCCAAATCTGACAGATAAACTACCTCATTGTTGTCCTACTGTAAATGTTCAACCTCTCCCATGGTGTTCTCTTGATCTGCAACTTGATCACCATGGTTTCTTTCATCCTCCAACATTGATTTTGAGAGATCAAACTCTTCTTCAGCACTAGAACTCGAGAGAGATGAAGTAGAAAGAAGAACTGAAAGTTCTTCTATAGCCTTCTTTGTGCTCAAAACTTTGGGATATTGAAATTTTCTCCCCCACAGCTAGAATGTGCTCCTCTTCTTTTGAATTTGGAGCAGCTTCTCCTTCCTTTGCTGCTTGAAGGCAATATTGATGTTGATTGAACTCTTCCTTTAGCATGAAGTTTGTCAAGTGAAACTCTTCAATCATTTGCTCTAGAAGACAAGTTGGGGCTGCAAGATCTCTTTTAGAGCTTTCCTCTTCCATGGCTGATTGTGAAACTTGAATTGGATCAACATATTCTTCAAGTAGAGTGCCAACATGGACACTACATTCTAAGAAAATTGATTACTGATCTACCTCTTCTTTTTACTCTTCTTCTGCTGCAACAAAATCAGTCCTAACCACCACTTGTTCTTCAACCTTTACCTCCTCTGTAGGCTTCACCAGCAAAGGAATTTTTCTTGATCCCATATCTAAGAGACAAACTTACTAAGCCCTTAATCATTCCTTCTTTTCTTGGTTCTTCCTCTTGCTATCCTTCATGACTGATTTTTACAATTTCTTCTTCCCAACATGGGTTTGGGAATGCAAGAGGAGGGGTGGGTTATGACTCAACCATTTTTTTCATTTTGTTTGTGGTGGTCGAAGAGATGAAACTCTCTTGTTTCCTTGGAGTGGAAGATATTTATTTTTGCTCTTGTGGAGGGGATTTTGATTTGGAAGGGAAAAGGACAAAAGAATTGAGATGAGGTGGAAGACTAGGAGATGGAGAAATGGGATCAACATTTGGCACAACATATGGGAAACTTGAAGCTTGACACTTCTGAAATGATATAGATTGAGAAAGAGGAAAAGAAAGAGTATGAGATGGTGTGCTTACCCATTGACAAGGTTGCTGAATACACCTCTCATACACCTCTATTCCCTCAGTCCACTTTACAAGTAATGACAACGTTGTAATCATGAAGTCAAGATTCTCTTGAGGGCTGTAATGCCTTGGAAAAGGTCCCACCCATGGACAAGGTGCTCCACAAATGATTCCAAATGCTTTCATTTGTGCTTGAGCCTTGGATTGCACCATGCCAATCTCCATGTTTTGGATTTTCTCCAACAAATCAACATCTTGCATTTGATTGTCTTCATTATATGCATACCCCTTCTCTTGGAAAGAACCATAGCCAAATTGATTTTGGCACTGCTGCTCATATGAATATGCATGCTAATCTTGAATCTACTCAAAATGCTGATTTGAAGGAGTTGTAAAGCATGTTGGAGGTGGATTTGGATGGCACCATTGTTATAAATGTGAATTCCATGATGGAAATGAAGTCATGATTGCAAAACTTCATGGGATGAAAGAAGACGGAAGAGATGGAAGGAAGAATGGATGAAAAATGAATGAAAAGGAAGGTCTTTATCTTCAGAGATGAGTTGTTTACCAGATGGAGTCATTAGATGTGTTTGTAATTTGCCTCCAAAGGCTGAAATCTTCACAGGAACACAGCAACCTGCAAAAGATGAAGTGGAAGATCTCTAAGGTCCCACTAGGCATGCCAAAACTATTAGTGCAAATTCACAGCACCCCCAAAATGACCTATGGATATGCTTTTCTAAGGCAATGTCATTTGGTTTGAATGCACAACATTGAGCTTTCCCAAAGTGTGGGACCTTTGCAAATGGGGAAATCTCTCCAAAGAAGGTTGGTTCCTCTTCCTAAACTAATTACCACAAGTTATTCCAATACATGCAAGCTGATCTAATCCTAATCTAACTATGCCAAGGAGACAAAGAGAAATAAAAGAGGGAAAAACAGAGCCTACATGAAAACATTGATACACCAGAGAAGGAAAATGTTGAACATCTATCAAAACTGCCATGGAACAAGAAGAGGTGAGAAATGGAAAGGATGGAAAAGTGCATCACAAAACCAAGGATGGATTTCACAAAAAAAAATGTCTCAAAACTCCATGAACACAGCTCCAAAACCTGCAATGAACATCCAAACATACACGTCCTTACAACTCAAAACAAAAATCAAGAAAAAGTTAAGAAACACAAAATCTTATGGGTGAATTTTATGTTTTAGCTTATGTTATTTAAGAATGACCCATGAACATAACAAATGTTTTTGTTATAATATGATTCCTATGAAAATACAAGATCTAAGGATGGTTTTAGATAATTTTTTGTGTGGGGGCGGTCCTTTCTCTGAGATAATGACTAGATAGAGAAACCAGTTGAGTGTCCACTATCAATCCTCTGATCGTGTGATCATTGAAAACTTCTTCTAGGTAGGAGGATTTTTAAGAAGATGTGTAAATTATGTAAGTGGTTTGGTATAGAGAGAGAGTGTGAAAGTGAACTATGATTACATTAGTCAACCATCAGTTGGGCATGACTTCCAGCATATAGGTTTCCCTCAAATTAATGTGAGCTATAATGAAACAAACTAGAATGAAATGCAAGTGTTTTAAGCCCAAATCCACAATTACATTCGATGTAGCAACTGGAGAAGAGGAAGAGGAATGATCTTTCACTAATGCAATGCAGTAAAGGGAAGACATGTTTTTTTTAAGAACTAAAAGTATAATTTATTTTAGACAATAACAAGAAGGAGAATATTCCAGAGAAGAAAATTAATGTGAATACTTTCTGAAGGGAAATAAACACACAATTTTTACCTAGGAATGACAAATACAAAGGAACCCCTGTTGGGTCCCCACCGGGCATGCCAAAATGTTTCATCGGATTCTTAGAAAATTAATGAAACAGATAAGGGTAGTAGGACAATGAGGAATACATGTTTTTGATGTCTGTTGAAGGTTGTGCGCACTTTCTGATTTCCTGATCCAAGTTGATTGTGAGAGATCCATTTTGGCTAGGAGGAATTACCTGTAAATGTAAAACAATACCACCAAATAGATTTAAACAAAAAAATGAGCGGACTACCTAGCAAAAGCTAGATTTGGGAAGCATGATACTTCCTTAACAGGCTGTCAATCCACTTTTATATTACAATATTAATGCTAGTTAAATCATACATGAAGTAAAGATCCTATTGGAATTGAAACGATTTAGGTATCTCATAAAAAATAATAAGAAAGGTTGTTCAAAAGGATGTTTAATGTCAAAATGGGAGGGTTGACTGGATAGGGTTGAGTTGCAGGTCTAGTACAGGCTCTGGGTAAGGTCTGGTGAGGATTAGAAATGGTTATGGGCTATTGGAAAGTGGGTATTAGCTCGCTGATCTGAGCTATATTGACAGAAATAGTAACTGGTGCCGACTGACTGATCGATGTCAGTTAGGCAGAGTAAAGCAATGTCAGAATGGGTAATCGGTGTCGGTAGGGTCAGTTAGCAAAAATGTTCTTAGAATTAGTTTTCTAGACTCCTTGTGATTACACAGAGGTTGGAAATGGTGAGTGTGTGGTCATAAAATAGATCTGAAGAATCAGAGATGATTAGGAGAGGGTGAAAATGGGTGGAAAGTTCTGGGTATGATCAGGTTCTGGGTTGATGGAAGGGAGGAAGTATATAGGTGTGGAGAGAAACAAGCTACATAGATGAATAAATAAATCTACACAAAGAAACTAGAGATTCAATGTAGATATGTTAAATACTTATTGGAAAATAGATTGGAGGAAGTAGGTGATGAAGACGGTAATAATAGAGATATAGAGAGAAGATCTATAATATTCATGCCGCGGAAGTTCAGACCTTCGTTCCTCTCTGTTGTGAATCTATGATCGTGAAGAGGATGATGAATGGTGATTTGATGTTGGTAGTGCTCTCGTGTGTCTTATTTTACCTGAGTGCTAAAGAAATTTGAGTGCTTCAACTCTCTAGAATAAAATGAGATCCTGAATCAAATGACCAACTCGGGAAAAGGATTTTGGAAACGTATTTAACCTAACCGTCAACGGTTAGGTGACTGACGTCAGTTGAGATACAACTTATGTCGGTCAAGGTGAGAATATCCAGATGGTTGTTATTTTTGGCATGATATCCAACCTTCTACTGAGTCTCGATTGATAGATCATGGCAAGATAAGTGGGAATCCTTTTAGGTTTGTTACTAGGAGTTAAGCCTAGGTTTTATACTAAGTCCTAGTTAGTTAGGATAGGTTTAGACTCGGTCTTAGGTCATTAATGAGGTTTGAGTAGGTCATTGAGTGAGGTGGCTAAGTGAGGTGGTTAAGTGAGGATATTAATTAATTTAATTAAGATAATTAATCTAATTAACATGTGCACTATGGGATGTGAATAGGTAGGATATGTTTAATTTAATTAACAAGGTTTAAAGGGGAGCATGACCCAATTTTGGTGTCTACACTCCGAAGCAAAAGTATGAGATTCTAAAGTAAAACTATTAGATTCCAAAGCAATTCAGTCAGAATACGAAGCACTCCAGTTAGACTCTGAAGCTTTCTGGTCAGATTCCAATGCTATACCAAACAATAAACTACTTTGTTAGTTAGATCCTTCAGCATTATTTGAAATCAATGAATCCAACAATCTTCTATGTCTTTCAATTTCATTTGACATCAATGAAAATTATTTCAACAGTATCCCTATTTTTCATTGATAGCAACCAACCACATTTTATGGCAACCAATCACTTTATATAACCAACCACCTTGTAGCTTGCTCCCCCTTTCTACAAAACTCTCCTTTTTCTATAATGTCTTGTTGAACTACTCTCTCTTACATTAACTATGTTGTATTTTCTGGTACTACTCCCTCTTTCTTTAACTCCCCCCTTTTGACATTAATGGAAAAGGCGTAAAAATTATCAAACCTCTCAAATCTCTCCCCCTTGGGGTATGTATCCGCTGATCACTTTCTGACTTTTCTTCACTTATGATAAGGAAAGGATTTGTTCCCCCTAAGTTCATGTTTCCTCTATAGAAATTATGTGCATAATGATACTATTGCAATGTTCTTTGCTTTGGTTATAGATAAGAAATTAAAAACCTGCTTCTTATTTGTCCAAGATCTCAAAATGTTATCCAAAAATAATACTCCTCTTAAACTCTTTCTGTCATCAACACTTGACAACCCACTCTACTACTTACATGACTTCAACCAAATCAGCTCTATGAGTTCTCTAAGTAACATCTTTCAACACTCTCAATCATATTTTCATGTGCATCTTCTTCACTTATTGTGAACAAAAAAAAACTCATTAACTATTTACCACTATCCAAAATCACACTTAGATACTTACCTTGAATCTAGCAACTTGTCTGAAGAACTTGATTCTTTCTCATATCTTTTCTTGGTTGTAATTTATTTTACTTTAAAAATATATTAGATATATGCTGCTAAAGACACTTCTTCTTCTTATTCAGTATTGGTTTCTCCATAATATTTTAATTCAATCTTTGACATCTTCCTAACCTTTTACATCTGGATACTTTTCATCTGACTGTTGTTCCACTGTAAATAATTCAATATTTCTGAATTATTTTATTTTCATCCTTGGCATTGCAGTTCAATACATCCATGGCTCTTGTACAAGCATAGATTATTCTTTCTAGAAATTTATCTTTCCCTCATCACTATATGTCGAGTCCTCTTCACATTTATAGATATGCTCATCCTGATGACCATTAACTATCTCATCTTTATCTTTTTCATTCTCATGAGAACCCTTCATTTGTAAACCCTGCGGAGACTCCTCTTTTTGCATTTCATTATGTTCTACCTTAGAATTATTAACATCTACTACCATCGCTTGGCCAATCCATTCCTTTCCTTTGATTTCATCATTGAAACTCTCCTACTTTTTTTTTAACTTCCAAAATTTTATGCATTCACCTTTGAGTTTAGCACATTCATCCACGTTCTTGTTTTGATCTTCAATAATAATTCTATAATGTCTTTCCTCATGTCCATATTTATTACAATTATACCAAAAAATATCATCTGATCAAGGAGTAAAATAATTATACCTTCTATCTAAGAAACCAGCCGCAACTCTATTTTTATTCCATCCATCCTCATTTATTATTTATGAGGGTTTCCACACTTCTGCAAAAACATGTTATATGTACCATTGTTGTGGCATTTATAACATACTGTGTTATTATCTCTATGTTCTAAAAATGAATTGTAGTTTCTATTTGAAACTCCAAAAGAACTTGCATTTGCACTCATCTTATTATCAAAACTTCTTGCATGAGATCTACAATCTACTGCTCTATTCCAAAATTGATTGTATGAAAAACAATGACCATAAAACAAATTCTAAAACCTGGTCATATGATGTTGCCTTAGGGGAAAGGATCTTCTGTCATTGTTTGACATGACTTTGTGAGGAATGATTTTATTCTCAGGAACATGAATCTCTTTCTTCTTGTTGCTTTCATCATAGATTGCTTGAAATTTGAGGAACATGAGTCTCATTCACCTTATTGCTTTCATCTCTGATAGAAATTTTAAGAGCATATGCATGTGTCTTTAACTTTTCTACATCTTCTTTGGTTGATCCACTGATCTTCTTTCAATCCAAAACCAATTTTAATAAATGGTCATATCTTTGATTATTGAGTATATCATCTAGTATTTCAGTAATCTTCTCAAACTTGAGGCATCTGTTCAACTTAACATTTGTCTTCTCAAGTTCCTTTCTTAAAGAAATAATTTCAGATTCAAACTTCTCACATTTTTCATCCTTTTGATTCATCTGGGTTCTCACATCCTCTTCCATATTTTTAATCTCTTCAAGTTGAACTTTTAGACCAATAATGGTCTTATTATATTCTTCAGGATCTTGTGACAGCTTTGATTTTGAAGCATCATATTCTTCTTCAAATTTATGAAGCTAGTTTTTTTGTTTCTTATTATTTTTTCTAAGAATCTTGATCTCATCTAGATCACTAATGAGCTATCCTTCAAGATCCACCACACCATCTTCTTCATCTTTTAAAACCTACCCTTCTTTGCAATCTCTTGACTTTATTGTCATGAACAATGATTCATCCTAATACTATCAGAGTCACTTTAATCACTTTCCTCAGATGAACAACTACTTTCCTCCTTATTGTAGATATTTTTCTTATGCTTGTGGAAGTTCTCATATTTTCTTTTCTTTTAGTTCTTCTTAGACTGATAATACTTGTTACTTTCATTTATGTTGTGATCTTCCTCACTATCATTGTTTTTTATATTTTATATGTGGATATCTAGAAGAAAAAAATCATACTAATACAATTAAAACATTTGAAGGGTAACATACCTTTGTATATCTAGTTCCTTTCTTCATCTTTTTAAAAAAATTAGCTTCTTCCTGATCTGATTAAATGCTGAAGCAGTCATGTGACTCGTGATTTATTTTTTCACCTTCTTTGATGCTTTGAAGGTTGCCTCTCTCTTATTTGATTTATCTTTTTCAATCCTCATCTCATATGCTGTAAAAATCCCATGAAGTTCATCTATTGTTAGGGTGCTTAAATCCTTAATTTCTTCAACTTCTAACACCTTAACATGAAACCTCAAAGAAATATATCTAAGTAATTTTTTCACAATAAATTCACCATTAATTTATTCTCTAGATCCTCTAATGGTGTTGACAATTTCATCCATGTGTAAAAGATAGGCAACAATGTTTTCATCATCCTTCATCTTCAAAATATCAAATTAAATTCTATGAGTTTGGAGATTTTCTTTCTTTATTTTGACATCTCTTTCATATATGTTCTTGAGTTTAACCTAGATTTCCTAGGAGAGATATACAATGCATCACTTTAAAAAAAATTGATTCAACCAAACCACCAAAAATTACATTTATATCCTTTTACATTGCTTTCACTAGCCTTCTTACCAACTTGATCTAGTAGAGGAGTTTTTGAAGCATCATAACCACTAACAATTGATTGCCAAATGTCAAACCCAAAAGACATTAAATAGGTGTGCATCCTTATACTCCAGAAATCATAATTAGTTCCATCAAATAATGGAGCACTGTTTAAAGATAATCCTTCTTATTTTTTTCATGTGTGCAACAAAGATCTACCTTCCTATGGTCAAACTATTTAAAAGTAAATATATTTGATACCAATTTTTAACACACACTAATATTGAGAGGGGGAGTGAATCAATATTATAATTTGTTTACTTATTTAAACATTAACATCCATAACATCAAAAATCACATAAGATATAAAAATTGCACAACCATAGAACACAAGATTTATATCGAAACCCTTTCAGGAGAAAACCTACAAGAAAAGAAATTTGGATCTACTATCCAAATCCAGCCCAAAATATCTCAATATACATTTGTAGGCACCATCCTAATGGAGACACCAATCCCCAATGCTGGAGTACTAAATCTGCTGATTCATGAGAATCAAATCACTAGAAACACCAATCCTCAATATTGAGCACCAAATCAACTAATTCGTGAGCACCAAATCATTGGAGACACCAATCCCCAATTCCGAGCACCAACTTAGCTATTTGTGGGAACTAACCCACTAAAGACACCAATCCCCAAATTGCGAGACAACGAACTCAATAATACACATATCCACATTTTGTAGTTTCTTCTTCAACCTTATGATGGCAATTCAATCATTCTCTTCATACAAACAAATAAGATCCTTCTTCCAACATGGATGCTTGTCCAATCAGATTGGCTTTATACTTTTCTCTTCAATATTGTTCAAAATTTTGTCTATCTGGTCTGATGTGCACTTGTCCTTACACTCAGAATGCAACTCCACCTCTTCTCAAATTCAAAAATCATTCCATTATCAAATATCCATGCTCTTTTTCACTCATCCTTTCTCTTTAACAATTTTTCATTTCAATCTGGTTGAGTTTTCTTTTCTCTTCTTCATCAAGTTTCCATTAATTCATACTTAGAAATTTTCTTGAGACACAAAATAATATCTTCATGTTGTGCACTTGCTACTCACTTTCTACATACTTGTTGTCTCACTCATTGCACATTCATTACACAAACATATCAATTCATACTCTACATAAAAACTGAGCAATTTTTTATTTATGATACACCTTCACAACCTCCTTTCATATTCTCCATGTAGGTACACTCCTTTCACAACTTCATTATTCACATATTCATTTCACTAATTTCTCCTCTTAAGCACACACCAAATAATGATTCTACATTCTCCTTTTGCACATGATTTCAAATCCTTGGAAGGTCAGCCAAACATGATCATAAAAAAAATGATTCAACAAAATTAAAAAATAATTGTCGGCCCAAATTATTGGTCCCATACCAAGACAAACCACATACTTCAAACAGAGCAAAGCAGTTTGATCAGAATTCAAAGAAATAGAAAGATACTTTGAAGACTTAAAAGTATGAGACCCTGAAGCAAAAGTATGAGAATCCAAAGGAAAACTATGAGACTTTGAAGAAATTTGGTCAGAATCCAAAGATTTCTAGTCATACTGCGAAGCTATACCAAACAAAAAACTACTCTTTCAGTTAGATCCTTCAACATTCTTTGACATCAATGACTCAAAAAATATTCTTTCTTTCAAATTTCTTTGACATCAATGACAATTATTCTAACATGATGTAACAATTTGGCTAATTACAAATTGAATGGTGGAAAGACTGAGAGCCTTCCCATGACAAATGTTGGTCCAGTCAAAATATGGCACTTAGCGAAAAACATATAGAAGGTTCACACGGAGGAACAAAGCAAATTCAAAGGTGTAAAAGGGTCAGGAAAGAATTACGTGTGAAGAAGAGAGATAGATTTGGGACTTAACCATTTTCACGTGTACGAGCTATTTTTGGAGATAGCATGTCGAACACACAAACCGGTTAAAGACTTACTCGACACACATTGGCTATTTTTGGAGGATCGGCTATGAAGTGCTTTACATGGGTACATAGGCTGAGAATATATTTACTACTGACAGTTAACTAGAAGAAGTCTATTGTTAGCGCACTTGCATGTGTGGCTATTATTGTAATGACGTGTGGCTAATAATAGCATGCGACCTATTTTGGGATTAGATAAGTGGTGAAGGGAAAGTCCCCACCCTTATAAATATGTAATGGTCTATGTAGTATGAGATATACAAAGATAGATATAGGGTATGAGAGATGTGTAAGGATTTAATTACTGTGAATTATACTATCAAGATCTGTTATGCGCATAAGCATATGATGCTAGTATTGTAAGGAAGCTTCTGTGTATTTATTCATTTAATATAATGGAGTTATTGGATTAAATCAAGGTGTTAATCATGGTTATATTTTATTACTGCATAAATGATCTCATATTTTATCATGTGATTCATGATTCTTTAGATCTAGATCTAAACATGCTACTGTAGAATGATCTAGTATGGATCTGAATGCATTAAGTCTTCATCATGTTAACATCCTTTAACAAAACCCTAAAGAGGGGCCTGGTACCTTTGCATGTGCTTTGGGTGAGCACTCAGTCTAGGTTGAGTGATGTGTCAGCGCACCTGGGATTTTATAGTAATTCTAGGCTACATCATTGGTTCCATTGTTGGGACCTCTTTTTCAGTTATTTTCAGGATGGTTCACGATGAAGACATACCGGTTGACCCTAGCAAGTGTTGAGGAGTGGATACACAACCTAGAAAGAAGAATACGCATAGAGGTTCAAGACTGGATTTGAGTTTGATGCACATGCAGTTGGGTGGAGCAGAATATGTATGATTGTTTGTAAGAGATCTTCTTCGCTATCTTTCCGATAGAACTATATGAGTGGCTGGTTGCTTATGCATCTAAATGGAATTGGAGGTATCACACACTTGTCTAGATGTAGGAATAATTTCAGAACCTTTATGATGCTGATCTGATTTGGACTCGTGTTGTGGATACATGGTTCTATGGTGTTTTGAGAAGCTATATCTTGGAGTACTCAATTTCCACTTATTTGTGCCCAGAGGTAGATGAATTCCAATTTTTACGATATCCCAGGGGAACTTACCTGCAAGGAATTCCACTGGTGATCAAAATTATGATGGTAACCCTGAACTTGGAGAACAAATTGATGGCAAACTAAACCCCACCACACGTAGGGACAGTGAGAGCAGGTTTGGTGAAAGATGGCAGACCTAGCGACAGAAAGGCAAAGAGAGGAAAGGTGGCTTGAGTATAATGAGGCACACGAGAGGGAGATAGAGAAGCATCGAGATGTTGCAGAGTGAATGGTTTTATGGAGAGAGATAGTTTGGGAAGGGTTTGAAGTTCACACAGAAGACATGGAACCCAAGCATCAAGAACTCCCCCATTTGGAAAGCATGACAGGGAACCCTCCTTGGCCTCACGTAGAAGTGCACGCCAGTAGAGATGACCTGGGCTATGGGTGCGCATCTGAATCCACCTGACAACCTTTCCCTTGTGCACTTTGGTTTTCCAGTATCTAGTACAACAAACATAGTCAGCAAGCTAATTTAGGTAGTGGGAGAGTAGGAGTGAGTCATATAAAAATCACAATGATGGCAGCACAAATGAGCTTCATTGTTATATGGGAGTACCTTTTCGAGTGTATCATCCACATAGAATTTAGGTGTAAGCATACTTTTGGACTCTCTTCTGGGAGTAGTAATACTTCATAGACTATCGGGGTGCAGTTCAGTACTACTGTTGGGACACAAGGAAGTACATCTTCTAGTCTGACTCTAGCTACGGGTTCAGGATCAGGAGGTATAGGTGGCTCTAGTTATGTGGATCTGGTGGTTCTAGGGGCAGAGGAAACACATGGAGGTTTTGGATCAGGTGGGAAAGGTCCACACCAACCCCATAATATTTACATGGAGATGTCTCTTCGTCTCCCAAAATATAGGGGCATAGAAGATGTTGCTGAACACATGCACATGTGTGAATACTGTGGTGTACAAAAGGAATCATGGACTTCTGAGCGTAGGGAAAGTCAATTTTCTACTATGTTACAAGGGTGTGCACACATTTGGTATAAAAAGTTTGACCCTGATCAGACTTGCATAGACTATGCAGCTTTTAAAAGATGCTTTCCTTAAAGAATTTCATATCCTGGAGTTTGAGCAGAAGAGTATAAGTGTGCTCAAGGATATCAAGCAAGGCACTACTGAAAGTGTCAGAGAGTATGATGCTCATTTCAAAACACTTTTATCCAAGATTTCTTATGATATTCATGCAAGCCAACATGCACAATGGTTTGTTGGGGGCCTAATAACACCTTTTAGAAGGGCGCTATCACATAAGACATACACTGATCCATGCAAAGCACTTGAAGCATCCTTACGCGCTGAGGCAGTTGGAAGTATAGACACTAGGGTGAGCCCATTTTTAGAAGCACAGATCATAGCTATGGAAAAGCAGTTGGAGAAGCTATCAGAAAATTCAGCACATGAGATGTGCACAGGGATTTGGTGCACAAATTGTGAAGTGAAGGTCACACAAAGGATAGTTGTCCCCGCATATCAGTTCCGCTCATTGTTGTTGGATTGTGAGATATGTCATTTAAACCATGATGTCAGCCATTGCCCATTATTACAACATGCGATAAGGAAGAACATTTCATGCTACTACAAAATTTGTAGGTCCACGACTCATGACGTAGAATAGACTCTGGACTAATTGGTTAGATCCATGATGCCATAGACATATTGGTGTATGATAGACATGTGTATCAGATAACTCTAAAGGCAAGAATGAGCATAAATATTGGGATCAAAATCAGGTGTGCTATGATCAGAGTGAAGGGAGTTTTGAAGGCAGTCATGGCAGAGGTCAAGGATACCATGGTGGATTCAGAGGACAAGGATGTGGTGGTGGAAGAGGTGAGTTCCCATGTGGAACGTGTTACACATGTGGATCTTTTGACCACTACAAGTGCGTGAATGTCCTCAGAATATTACATGTTCTTTCTGTGGAAAGAATCATAGTTATGAGGAATGCCTGGACTCTTATGAGCATCTTAGTAAGTAACATAAACAAGAAAACAAAGGTGCATAGGATGGTTAGGATATAACATCGCTGTGGAAAATCAGTGGATGCCCAAGTTGGAAGCAGAATCTGAGGCATTGTAGGTAAAAATCATGACCCATGTTGAAGCAGTGCGTGCTAAAGAAGCATTGCAGTCAGAATCCTACCATCACTAAGGAGGAGGTTCTACATGCACGGTACCTAGATCCTTCCCATCAGAAGGAGGTTTACCAGGAAACCATGGAGGTACTCAGGAATCTTCAGGGTGAAATACAATATTTAAAGGAGCAATCACAGAAGATGGAGCAAAAGAAAGCATCAGAGATGATCCAAACTGATATGGATGACTTGAGAGAAGTGTGCAAATTGTTGTGCTAGGAGAATATCATTCCATTGTTGGGGAATTGGTTAAAAGGAAACACTCCCGTGTGCAAGTACTGAAACTAGATGACAGATCCTGCATGTAAATCTTCCCCTCATAGCCTAGATTATGACAAGGAAATAACTCTGAATGTTGTTGTGGATGGGTGGCTATTGAGTAATATACTAATTGATACAGGTGCGAAATTCAATGTTCTTACTTTAGATGCATGGGTACAAATGGGGAGACCTCCATTGTAGCCATCCTCTAATGTTTTTTTCATGGCTAACTAGACTAAGGCCACTCCCATTGGAGTTTTAAAATATGCATCCATTACCATAAAAGGAGCCAAGTTCAATGGAGATTTTGAGGTTTTAGCACTGGTAGAGTCGGATAGCTTCCTAGCTCTACTAGGGCATCCTTGGTACTATACAAATAATGTTGATCTTCGGTTCAACAAGGGTTATATCAGCTTTGAAAACAAGGAGGAAAGAGTTATTATCCCTTTAATAAATGGAAAATATGTGCCCTATGTTGAGCCCTTGAGTGAAGAAGACTTGAATAGGATTTATGTACATGCATCATCCAGGATCCAAGGTGCTTGAGCCATGTAAAGAAGGAATCCTTCAGTGGGAGGATGCACAGTCTATTAGCGATACTACAAGTGTTTCTTGTGATAATTGGGCTCATAAAACTTATGAGTTGGTAGGGCACGAAGTGAAAGAGCA
This sequence comes from Taxus chinensis, assembly GCA_019776745.2. Taxonomy (NCBI): domain Eukaryota; kingdom Viridiplantae; phylum Streptophyta; class Pinopsida; order Cupressales; family Taxaceae; genus Taxus; species Taxus chinensis. Next base: position 741,225,045 of record CM034153.1, read on the forward strand.
TATTTCCTAGGGTCAAACCACGTTATATCAGGATAATAGGTAACAACTCGATACCTTGTTACACCAGAGAAGGAGACCCTATGGTGTTCCTACGTACCATGGAAGAATAGTGGATAGACCCCCTGGAGAGAAGGAATATGCTAGCATATACCCTATGCGGGATAGCAACGTGCTGGTAGGTGGTCCACAAGAATAATCTTGTAGGATGGAATGAAATTAGGATTGCTCTTTCCACTAGGTTCTTCAGGAGTAATGCACCTACTCAAATATAAACTTATCATTGGTAATCAACTTGTTCAACACCACATTCATCAGTGTGAGAGACTCTGGAAAGATGGGCAGGAAGCTTTACCAACTTTTCTCTGGGTGCACAAGTTTTATTCCACTTTACAAGGTTGCATGTATGTGTGGTATGTATATGTAGAACTCCATAGAGAGATTGGAAATTGGCAGGATTTAATTGCATGAATGACCCAAATGTTTGACTTCTTCTCTACCAAGCCTCTGTAGAAGAAGTATTAAAGGTCATAAAGTGCTTAACTATGGGAGATAGTGCCAAGGCTGAAGAACTCATTTAGGATTTATTCGATGAAGGAAACTTAGGAGTGTGATTTGTTGAAGAAACAGAGCCCGATGCCACACTACTTCAGCGCGCTTGCCTTGAGAAAGAAAAAGTAAAAATGGTCTACTTAGTGGATGATGAGGAAGTAGAAAATCTAGATGTAAACCATTCAACAGGTAGACGTGAGGTGTTGGACAGTGTAGATAAGACCACACGCTCCTATCATGAACCTATGAAGACAAATAAAGTGAATATTGGATCAGATGTTGAGCCTAAGGAGGCCATAATTAGAGACTATTGGTTAGACTCTGAAGTGGACAAAAATCATAGAGTTATTACGGGATTATCAGGATTTATTCCCTTGGGGGTACCATGAGCTTAAAGGCATGCATGAATCATTAGGGGAGATGAGGATAAATCTTAAAGAGGGTGCATGCCTAGTTAGAAAGAGACCCTACAGGATGAACCCCAACTTGCGTGAAAAGGTCAAAGAAGAGATTGACAAAATGTTGAAGTCTAGAATCATCAAGCCCCTTGAATGAGTCAAAATGGGTTAGTCCAATGGTGATCAGTATCAAGAAGGATGGTTGGATTAGGATCTTTGTGGACTATAGGGAAATGAATTTTACATGTGTGACAGATCCCTTTCCTACTCCATTCACCGAGGAAATACTAGAAGGCATTGTAGGGCGCAAAATCTATTTGTTTACAGATGGGTTCTCTAGGTATCATCAGGTTAGGATTTCCCAGGAGGATCAAGAAAAAGACTACATTTACTACTGAATGGGGTAGCTTCACCTATAATGTGATGCCTTTTGGTCTGAAAAATGTGCCTGTTGTATTTTTGCGCATAGTTGTTCAAGCATTCAAGGAATTTATTCACAACTTCTTGTAGGTTTATTTGGATGATTGGACGGTGTATGGACTGGTCAAAGACCATTGTGACAATCTACGCTTAATGTTTGAAATATGTAGATAGTTGAGTATCTCTTTGAACATCAAGAAGTGCATATTTGCTACACCATTTGGAATATTGTTAGGACACATAATCTGCAAGGAAGGTTTATTGGTTGATCTAGCTAAGGTTGTAGTCATTATCGGCCTAAAAGAGCCTACCAGTTAGAGTGAGGTGCATGGATTTTTGGGTCATATAGTATATTACAGGAAGTTTATTAAAGGATATGTGAAGGTTTCTACACCTTTGGAGGAGTTACTGAAAGGAAAAGGTATGTTCTATTGGGGAGAACCATAGCAACATGCATTCGAGACATTAAAGGAGAAACTTAATACTGCACCTATTCTGTGCTTTCCTTCGTGGGACCAACCATTTCATATAAATGTGGACTCCTATGGCATGGCCATTAGTGCGATGTTGGATCAGCTGGGAGAAGCTATTATAGATCATCCTATCTATTTTTCTAGTATAAAGTTGACTTCTACAGAATAAAATTACACAACTACAAAGCGTGAAGCTTTGCCAATGATCTATGCACTAGATAAATTTAGATAGTACCTGCTAGCTACACCATTTGTCTTTTATACAGATCACATGGCATTTAATTATTTGGTAAACAATCCCATTTTAAAGGGGTGCATATGCAGTTAGGTACTCTTATTTCGAGAATTTGATTTCACGGTTGTGGTAAAACCAAGGAAAAGTAATTATGGACCAGACCATTTATCTAGAATACAGTCAGGAGAATAAGTACATGCAATTGAAGATACAATTCCCAATGCAAAACTATATAGGTTACAACGCACACCATAGGAATTAGAGGATGTTGCTATGTTTCTACAGACAGGTATGACACCAAAGGATTGAAATCCTTAGAGAAGAAAAAATTTGCTATACGTGCAACACCCTATATGTTGATTAGTGGTGACATGTACAAATTAGGTCGGGATGAAATATTGCGCCATTGTGTATTGGAACATGAATGCACAAATATCATGGAGGTAGCTCATGGTGGTATTGTAGGTAGCCACTATTCAGGTGATGCCACTTTGCGCAAGATTCTACTCGCTATATTATGGTGGGTGACTTTGTATAAATATTATAAAGCATATTGCAAGGCTTGTGATCACTGTCACTGCCTTGGGAAACTAGGTCAATGAGAATAAATTTCTTTAAGACCTATTAATAGTACAAAACTGTTTGAGAAATGGGCTATTGGTTTTGTGGGTCCTATTTCACCATCCAGACACAGGAATGGATCATGCTATATCATCACTTGCATATATTATCTGACAAGGTGGGTAGAAGCAACACCTACAAAGGATTGTAAAATGGCTACAACAACTAGGTTTCTATGGGAAAATACTCTTACAAGGTATGGATGTCCATTAAGTTTAATGAGTGCTAGGGGTACATGTTTCTTGAAATGAGACAATCAGGATACTGTTGGATGAATTCATGGTTACACATAATAAGATGACACACTATCATCCTCAGGACAATAGAAATATTGAGGCTTTCAACAAAATTTTGAGCCAAACATTGACAAAGATATGTGATGTTGGAAGAAAGGATTAGGATGATAAAGTATCTATAGTGCATATCACACAACATATAAAAGGTTGAACAAAGCCACACCATTTTAGTTAGTGTTTGGCATGGAAGTAGTTCTTCCTATGGAATTCATGTTACCATCTTTGAGTATTGCGCACGCTAAAGGTCTAGCTGATGAACAAGCATTAGAAGAGCAGATTGAAAAGTTACTCAAACTAGATGAACGCCGAACAATAGCATGTTGGATTAAAAAAAAAGAAAATTCCAGGTAGAAAGCATGACATGACAGGCACATTAGGGATAAAAATATTGAGAAAGGACAAATGGTTCTTCTCTATGATTCTAAGTTTTTGTGCCATCTAGGAAAAATCAAAGTACATTGGTTGGGGTTGTATGTTTTCACTCACATACTTGAAACAGGTGCTTGTCAATTAGAAATTCTTGATGGAATACGGTTACCCGGGTACTTCAACGGGAGTAGGATGAAGCCATACTATAAATAAGTATTCTTGGTGTTTGTAATAAGGCAATGTTGCCATTTAGATTAGGTTTTCAATTCTATATGTTCCTTAATGTATTTCCTTATTTGTCACTATGCTTTGTCAATTTAGTTGGTGTTTTTGTGTAATAAGCACGTTTGCGCACCAGAAGCTAATTACTATTTGAAGCATTTATATGCGTAGATGACCGCACATACCCTTAGTGTGGGGTGGTTATTGATATCTAGGTACAATACTATTAGAAATAAGTACACATGAAAGGAACAAACTACTACGTGTACTATTCAAAGTTGGATGATTGTTAGAAAAGAGATTTCTTCTATACAAGATGACCATAGATGGAGATAAATGATGGAACATTATAACACAAGGTAAGTGGAGGCTATGAAGATTACTAATGGAAGGTGCAGTGACAAGGTACTTAGGTGCATGGAAGCATGCTGAAGAGAATTCTGCAGCCATAAGGTAGGAGGGTGCACTAGAAGGTTATGATTAGGGTGCAAAGATGTACCATGCAGAAAATGGGAAAAAATTATTAATTAATGAGGATTGTTGGTAGGTGACGGAGCAATAAATAAACTAAATTTTTGAAAATCTATAAAAGGAGGGGATGTGATTTCATTCTTACCATTGCAATAGCGATAATTTGAAAGAGCCAAGTGCGGCCAAGCTGTGAGAAGAGTATTCAAGTGTGAAGAGTTTGAATCAAGACATGACGAGTAGATTTATGTGCAGAGGAAGCTTGTGTCCCTAGTTGTAAATTATTTGAGCAAAGAAAGGTGTTACAAAGGAGCTAGGGCATGTAATTTCAATTAGGGCATGTTGAATTGAGATAGGGTTTTGGTTTACACATTACATGAGATAGAAGGCGAGTATTTGAAATTAGAATATTGTAGGTTATAGATGACACTAAAGAAAGCACCTACCGTAGGAGCTAAGGGGAAGAATTAAGTGGAAGTAGAGGTTAAGATGACTCCTAAGAGTAATTTTTCAGAAATACAGTATCTAGAGGGTGTGATTGTGGGTCAGGAATGGGATTCCCACATTTGGAAGAGCAAGATCAGTGATTATAACCATCATGCACTTAAAAATAATGAGTTGGATGCGTTATTAAACACAAAGATAAATAAGCACATAACAAAAGACATGCTGGTGTATGACGACATTGGGGAGAAGGTTTTTAAGTAAATTGGAGTTTACCAGTTGTATGAGCTCCCCTACTTTGGTAAATATGAAACCTTGTACCATTGGTTGATGAGCAGGGTACATGAAGATTTATTCTATTTTGCAGGATGCAGGGTAAGGATCACAACCGTGTTGATCTCAATAGTAATAGGGTTGAAAGGCACATGAGTAGATCTAGATAGTGATTTAACTGATAAGGTAAAAATCCTGGAGACAAAGAAGGAGTTGGGGTATACCAAGGGTCTACACGACATGAACATTGATAAACTAAAGAAGTAACCAATCACACAAGTAGCTGCACACTTAGTTACAAAGTTGAATGACCAAGAAATATGGTCACAAGTAAACACAATGTGGCTACACATTACGAAGAAGATGTCACAGGGAGTGACTTACAACATCTCTAGTTACATAATGGAAACTATCATTGAAGAAGCATGCATAGGAGAGAGAATCAGTTTTGGGGCTATTCCTTTATCCCTGGTGTTTATAGAAATCAAGGTACCTGATGGGCCAAAGGAGAAAATATGGGAATACCCTATGAAGAAAAAATCACTTGTGGAAATATTTGGCAAGTACTTATGTGAAGGATCAATGAGCAGACCATTCAAGCATAGGGTGGAGAAGTGGTATGATAGGCTCCACGCAGCGTTTGAATAATAATGGCGCATACCCAAGGAGTTACCTTATGTAGTAGGGAAGGCAATGCAGTTCATGGTTCACCATGAAAGATGGGACTTGGAGCCCATGTTGCAAATCACCATATGCCTTCACAACATGATATTTCCAGGCATCAGTTCACCAATTTTTGGATGTGCACCACCTAAGATTCAATGCAGACAAGGTATATTATGACTACCATACACTGAGAAAGACATATGTATATCCAGGACCTTCTTTGTAACAAATTTAAGCCTACCACTCCAATCTAGAGTCCACCCAAGTTCTTACCTCCCAAATTTATGTTTTCTTTCGTAGATTTATGAGCGAGCTTGCTAAATCCCAACATGAATTTGATCATAATCATCAAACTACCAATTAGTATTCCCCATCCCTCCTAATTCACCTTGTGTCAATACTACCATCCCTTATTCTATTCACATTACCTCATCTACCACCATCACTTCTTTTCCTATTCAATCATCTCAAGAATCATACTTTCTTCCTCCCATATTTGAACATCATCACACAACCTTACCCCTCATCTCTACTTCACATATCCATGCCTATGTAATCACATCCAAACCTCAACTATCTGAATCATTGAAAAATCATCAACCAACTATTCAAGGTGCTTATTAATACATACTTCCCACTCAACCAACTCAAGTCTCTCAACCACCAACCAATAACATCCAAACCAACCCCCTAGCAAATCAATCAAACATTCCTATTTCACAAAAACCAACCCAATAAAACCAAACTTACCATATCCCCATATCTTAATATCAAGCTTTATCCCAACCCATTCAATCACAACCACTTAATTATATTCCCCTTTATCAACCACCTCCACCAACACCAACACATCCCCCAACATATCAAACATATCAAAAACCTAACCCCTCCACATCATATGCACCTCAAACTCATCCATTAACATCTTAATCATCTAATGATACATTGTAAACATTATTGAATAGAATGGATAACCTTGAGGCCACAACTTTGGGATCTAAAACAAAATTTTCATATGAATAAATATGTAATGAACCCATCAATCCATTTGTCCCCATGAAACCATATCCTCCTCATTGGTAATTGCTAAAATTATCCAAGTTCAATAGCAAGGAGGATCCATAACATCTATGAGCCTTTAGACATGAATGTTATCTTATTTCCTATGATCAATATCTCATGCTTCACACATTTCCCATGTCATTGGTAGGTCCTACACTAGATTGGTACAACAATAACCCACAACAGTCACTATTCACATTTATCCAACTAGCACAATTATTTCTTAAACATTTCTCAATCAACATTGCACGTAATATTAGAATCGTCGACCTTTATGCCATTCGATAGTATGGCGATGAATCTATCACATATTTTATTGCATGATGGCACAACATCATTAATCAAATATCATTTCCCCTTCCACAAACATAACTTATTTAAATATTAACACCTTCTTGTGCAAAGCACATCTCTTCAACTCTCCAAATTTAATATTTTCAAACCTTTGAAGAGGCATTCACTATGGCTCACAAAATTGAACTCTGCACCCTTGAGAAAGGCCACCTTAAACTTAGATCATATAATCCCAAATACGAGTTCACCAAATCCACCACACATAATGATAATTCCAAAAGTATTTCCAATACCATTATGGTTAAATAACCATATACTTCTACATCCACCTCACATGTTGTAACATTCCCATTTTAAGACTTTAGAAGAAAGGGAAATTTTATTTTTTTTAACATACATAATGTTCTCTGTTCTAAATTAACATAGTTTAGAACATACATTCCAATGTCAATCCATCTCATAACAAAAAACCATATATAACTTTAAATGACTCGGTGGAACACCGATCTCTCATTTCATGACTCGGTATTTAACCGATCTCTCATGTTACTCAATAATGTGTATACTATGTATACTTGGTTTATTTTACCTTTTTAGGGGCACCCATGTGTTCTGTCTAAGAGGCCTATCTGAATATTTGTTACATATATTCATCTGAAATCCTACATCTTAGACTAGGATAAATAGGACAATGCAACCAACAAATTGCAATATTTTGGCCAATTTTTTAAAACATTTTTATCATGTTTACATTCCTAGATGGCATACTCATCAAATAGAATAAGTCCCTCACCACACTTGTTCTATTATCTTGAATGGTCTTTCCTGATAGCAATGCTTAAAGATTCAACTAACATCATTTAACCTATTAGGTTACAAGTTGAAACTACATGAGAGGTAGGTATGCAGGTAAAATATCCTTCCTAACTATTCCAATTACATGTTTAAGTTTGTCTTTAAACAAAACAACTTGTATCATATAATGACATGATTGATCTTAATGTTATGGAAGGAAGTTAATTATGTCCTTTCTTATTTCAGCCTTAGCTTAAATAAGTTTATTAAAAAACTTTATTTTAGACTTCATGAAGATGAAGTCTAAATCCCATTTAATTCCTTTTCAAGCATTCCATATTTGATTATAGAATTCTGCCTAAGGAAGAACACATTCAACCATTCACTTATTATATTCATAACACTTTAACAAGATCTTTAGATAAACTTATATGATTGATTTCAAGGAAAATATCCTTTTTCCTAAATCAAGGACTATTGTCCAATTATGAAAATAGGTAACATATGTTTTAATACAGCCAAGAATTCACACACACACACACACACACACACACATATATATATATATATATATATATATATATATATATATATATATATATATATATACACATACATATATATATATATATAATTCAATCATAATTCCTTTCTGTTGTTTTAAGGATATATTTAAGAGTGTCAACTTATTATATGCATCTCTTTTATGTGAAGATAAACCAACTAATATTTCTTATCCTCAAACCAAATCCCATAACACTTAAGTGTATAAACTTACCTTCTACATTTAGGATATTACTTAATAATACATCCCATTTTATGCCAAAGAAGGTAATACAATAAAGTAGTTTTCAACAATCATCAAACCATTTATTCATTAAAAAGGAGTGTTCCATCCATTGATTACAGAAGTATTCCAAAGACTACAAAGTGTCATAACAATAATATAAAACTAGTTTTATTACATCTTCCTTTTCTGAAAAAAATACATCTCAGGTAATGATGCCACATAATTATCATAATAAAGAGACAATTTCTTTTAGTAAAAACATATGTAAATTTTTATATGTATTTCTCCTTTCATCTTTTACGAAATCCATCTGTAAAATTGTTATCATGAGTCAGTTCAATGAACTGAGCATGATAAGCAATATAACATTAAAATATTATGCTTTTATCTAGTTGTTTCATAATAAGAACCATGTTGTTTATGAAATAGTTCCAAAACATAACAAGATAAACAAAAGAATTTTCCCTAAAATATTACAACCAAGAAGGAGAGAAAATTTTAAAGTTTATATATGTAAGGATTAAGTAAAGACTAATTAATCAACATAGTTAATCCTAACTTTTCAAGAAGTAATACTAGATAAACAAATCTACCTTTCAGAATATGCATATTGTTGTGCTATTTCAAGTGAACATCAAGATCAATACATGATGGAATAAAAAGACAAAATAGAATTATATTCCATCTAAAAATCACAACTATAGCAAGTTCAACAAGAATCTAATTTAGATTGATTAAGATTATGTTTCAATACTCCAAATAAGGAAGACATAATCAATAGAAACAACCTAGGTAACTCATGGATTCAAGCTTCCAAAACTCTACGTTCATATCAATCTCAAAATCAAACGAACCAGACATAATGACATCTAGCAATCTTTGAGATATCAGCGACTGAAGGTTCAATAATTCACGAATAAGGAAGCAAAAACTAAAATTTTGATAATTCACCTCTCAATCGCTCATTCCTACTTCAAAGAAGGGAACATGGAACTAAAATTTCAAAACCATACTAATACAATATCATTCCCAGTCTTATCTTAAGTTTGAGTTCATCCAAAAGGAAAGATTACAAAAATAATGAATGAAATAACATTCCAGAACTAAAGAAAGAGACTTCAACCAATGTCCTCAAGAGTCTCTTCAATATAAAAGTCTCAAAGACATCATAGTAACTTAAAGATTTGAGATAGTATAACTGTTGCAGAGAAAGGAAAACGGATATACATCATGCAGATCCAGTTTTCACAAACCCTAATGTTGGAATAGCTGATGAAGAGCATCAATTAAAGTGACCAAACTTCCATCTATACAAATTTAATTAGACGTTACAACACGTCAAGGAGGAAGCCACAAACATATCCCATTTCACAAGCTAATCAAACACTCTAAGAAAAGACAAAAGAAATGATTTAGAACAAACTTCCCTAAGAGTAACGTACATCAAGTGCTTAATCAATCATGGGAAACCCACTTAAGATTAAAAATATCTTAACTGAGGTGCCAACATAGCCTAGAATTGGGTAATAATTAACAAACCAATCAAAGAACAGAAAGCAAAACATCCAATAGGTTATCTGTCTTGTCTTCATGAAAATAAAATCCCAAAATAAGATTCTACCAATTGATAAATGAATCGATTCAATTCCTAGAAAGGTCAGTGTTGAAAGGAAAAGAGGAAAAACCATACCAATATCAGAAATAATATCCAATCAAACTAACAACCATCAGAAAAGGAGGCAGATAAATCATTCGAGTAACCTCCCATTGACAAGATCTCAATAACTATCAACCATCAGAAAACATTTTCAGATCAAAAGGTCTAAAAGAAACCCAAAATCCCAGAGTGGGTTATAAAAATATGAAGATATGAAGTAAATGCAATAGAACAAAAGTTAACCATTTTCAGTCATATCTTCCTATTCAACTTTCATAGACAATAAATTCCATTCATACAAAAATCGACAAAGGAGTGAAGATATTGTGCCTTCAAGCTCAATGTGGGCATTCATTTACTCCTAACCTGAATTGTAATTGCAGAGAGTTTTAAGAAAGAACACATAGATTCCAATAGTTCCTATTTGGGGAAAGAACCAAATCATAAATAAACCCTAGATCTATATGAATGTATACCCATGATAAAATACATTCTCAAAAAAAGTGAATCAAAATAAAGCGGTTACTACTACCATCATCGAACAACAAGACCAAAACAATGAACACATGCTTAATCTAAAACAATGGCGTAATGCCAACAATAGTAAAGAGAGTATGCAAGTTAAAATCTACGGATTTCAACAAAACCATGCTACTAATAAATCATTTACAACCTCCGCATAAGTTTTCAATCAATCAAAGAACAAAGGCAGACCCGTTTCAGTAACAAGAAGGTTTGATTGCAAACAAGTTAGCATAACAGCCACAAATCAACACTTCTAGATTTCATCTTCTGTACAACAATGAACAACCATTTTACATCTAGAAAAACAAAATAAAAACCATTAAAGCAAGAATAATCAGACATAAAATCAGAAGGTTTCAAAATAGAGCAGATTTTTTTTTATGAAGTATTTAAATAAAAGTGAAAGACTTAATAGATAGGGCCTATCATGCTTGATAGAGCTCCTTCCCTCACTTTCTCACTGAAAATATTCAAGCAGAGCTTCGATAGCTAATCCTTTCCATGAAAACACAAACAAAACTCCTCAAAACCTTCTTCTCCTACCTCTTATAGCTTCACAATGATATTTTCATCACTATCACCACCATGCAAGGTAAAAACAAACATGCAAGGATTCGAATTGAGGGTTCAAATAGAAAATATGTATGTAAAATTGAAGCTCACAAAAACCAAATGATCAATGTGAAAAATGAAACCATAATTTCTTCCAACTTCCCTTCTTCCTAGGTAGTTTTTCACCATTACCAAAATAGTAAATGTCAAACAGGACTGACAATCCTTCCACTTCTCCCGCCACCACCAACTTGTGTTTGGCCTCTACTAAATTTAAAATTTCATGCAACTAACATTTTAGCAGAGGTGACAACTCAACCTCTTCTTTCCTTCCATGCATTCGCCAAATTTGTCTTAAATAGAGGTTTTAATGCCCACTAAATCATCATAAATACCTTGAGGTTGGTGCCACCGACTTGCCTTATCATGTCATCCCATCCTTCCCCTTTAGGTTAGCCTAACTTTAGGTTAGGTTCAAACATTAGTTTAGGAACTAACTTAGGTCCTTAGGTTAATTTTTAATAAACAAACCTTATTAATCAAATAACCTAGCAACTTAGGATAGGATTACCATCTTAGGAACATAGATTAATTAGGTCCCTTTAACAATAGCAAGAATTGTATCATAAAACCTACCAAATGAAGGATAAAAATGTCATCCAAAGATTACATACAAATTAGGGAGCAGAAAATCTCATCCAATATTCCAAGACAACAAGAGTTCAGAGATCCCATGATCTATCCAGCTTGGTCAAGATGACCATAATGTCATGAAATTGAAAGCATGCCTTGGATCATTGAAATTGATCAAGGGCATCATTATCCTAGAACAGAGGTTAAGAAAACTGCAGCACAAGTTTGAGTGTAACAAAACTATGAACTAGTTTAAACTGAATAATTTTTTTGTTTTCCCAAGTAGTAATTATTCAACATAAGAAGAGATGAATTACTTCATTCTTAATTCACCATAAACATGGTAGAATGGTATCTATTCCAGCAGATAATATATTATCTACAACAAACATGATTTCTAAATTCACAAGAGTACACCATCTTCATACAAGAATCACATATCAACGTTTGCAACTTCCTATATAGAATCCCTCTTATAGATCAACCTGTTATGTTTTGTGGAGCCTATTTGCATGTTAGAATGTGGTACACCTTCTATGTGTTACACTCGGGTATTTTTACGGTGGTCTCGCTCGCCGGTGAGCGGGTCAGGGGGGTTCAAGGGCGAAGCCCCCGAAGCAAATTTTCATGGGTGGTTTATTAACCCACGGGTAATGGGTAACCATTATGGGCTGTTTTTGGGCCCATGGTTTTTTCGGTCTTTTGCCCATTGTTTTGATACCCACGGTTTTTTCCCTTGGTTTTGATACCCATGGTTTTTTATCAAACTGCTTAAGTAGTTGTCTATTTATATGGTCTTATGCATATGATAGATGGACAAGTAAATGTATTGCAGATGTGTTTTGAATTCGGGTGTGAATTCTATAGATTTTTTTGAGCATAGCTCCAAACGGATCTGGGTATTGTATTGAGAGAGTGGAGGCTTGTAATAAAATCTGAGCAAGTGATTCTTGGTGGATGTAGCCCAAATTGGGTGAGCCATGTTAAATCTTGTCTCTTTATGTTGTGTTATTTATTCTGCACTTTTATTTGAGATCTGTAATATTTTCTACATATTAGTTTCTACTGTTGCGATTCTGTAAGGGATTATTCCACATATTTTATCTCTTATTTCCTAACAATTGGTATCAGAGCCTGGTTTAGTTTTCTGAAGTGTTGAATTGCAGGGAAAGTTTTAGCTTGAGTGGGAGCTATGGCAGATGAAGGAAGATCTAGGGTTGATAAATTCAACGGGTAGAATTTCAGTCTTTGGAAGATGCAGATGGAAGATTATCTTTATCAAAAGGATATTTATACTCTGTTGTCTGAGAAGGTGAACAAACCCTCGAGTATGATAGATGCGGAATGGGATTTGCTGGATAGGAAGGCACTTGGGACAATCTGGTTGTGTCTTGCTTCTTCAGTATTATTTAATGTTTCAAATGAAAAGACTACAAAAGATCTAATGGATGCATTAGGGAAGTTGTATGAAAAACCCTCTACCTCTAACAAGATATTTTTAATGAAAAAGTTGTTTAATATGAAGATGTCTGAGAATAGTTCAGTAGCAGATCATTTAAATGATTTCAATATGGTTGTGAATATGCTAGCTTCGGTTACAATAGAATTTGATGAAGAAGTTAGGGCTTTATTAATTCTATGCTCTTTACCTGAGAGTTGGAATAGCCTGGTAATGGCGGTAAGTAACTCGGTTCCAGCTAACTCGAAGTTGAAGTTTGAGGATGTTGTAGGGGTGATTCTAAGTGAGGAAATGAGAAGAAAAATCTCTGTGGAATCTTCTACTTCAGGGAATGCTTTGACAGTGGAAACTAGAGGGAGAAAGAAGAATAGAGGAAACCGTGGAAAATCAAAAGATCGGGCAACGTCAAAATCCAAGAACAAGATTGTATGCTGGAATTGTGGAAAGCCTGGGCATGCAAAGAAGGACTATTGGGAGCTTCAGGATAAGAAGAAACAACAGGAAGAAAAAAAGGAGACAAATGTGGCATCGGGTAATGTATGTCAGGATGCTTTGATTCTTTCTTTGCATAATATTACTGAATCTTGGGTTTAAGATTCAGGGGCTTCTTTTCATGCTTCTCCACATAGGCATTATTTTGTTGATTATGTTCAAGGGGATTTTGGGCATGTTTTTCTTGGTGATGATGAGCCTTGCAGTATCGTTGGAAAAGGTTCTGTTCAGGTTAAGATGCAGAATGGGAATACATGGCTATTGAAGGATGTCAGACATGTGCCTACATTAAGGAGAAATTTGATATCGGTGGGGCAATTGGGAAGTGATGGTTGTACTGTGATATTTACAGCTAACTCTTGGAAGGTTACTAAGGGTGCTCTTGTGGTGGTAAGAGGTAAGAAGGTTGGAACCTTGTATTTAACCAATGATAGTACTAATGATTGTAATCTTGTGGCTTTAGATGCAGATACAACATTATGGCAGTATAGGCTCGGTCATATGAGCCATAAGGGCATGGCATCATAAAGAAGAATTTTCCTGGATATACAGAAATAGGTTTGGAGTTCTGTGAGGACTGCATATATGGGAAACAGAAGCGAGTAAGGTTTCTCAAGGTTGGACCTACAAAGAAAGAGAGTAAGTTAGAGCTGGTGCATTATGATGTGTGGGGGCCAGCTCAGGTATCATCTCTTGGGGGTTCAAGTTATTATGTTACTTTTATTGATGATGCAGTAAGGAAAGTTTGGGTTTATTGTATTAGAAACAAATCAGATGTATTTGACACTTTTGTTAAATGGAAAGTCTTGGTAGAGAATGAAACATGTCTTAAGCTAAAATGTCTCAGGTCAGATAATGGAGGGGAGTATTGCAGCAATGAATTTAATGATTACTGTTCTAAGAATGGAATCTACAGGAAAAAGACGGTTCCAGGAACTCCACAGCAGAATGGGGTATCAGAAAGGATGAATAGAACAATAATGGAACATGCTAGGAGCATGAGGTTACATGCAGGACTGCCTCTTTATTTTTGGGTAGAAGCGGTGAGCACAACGATGTACTTGATAAACAAAGGACCCTCAAGTGCCTTGGATGGAGGCATACCTGAGGAGGCTTGGTATGGTAAGAAAGTTGATTATTCATTTCTTAGAGTCTTTGGATGTGAGGTGTTTGTTCATATAGACAAGGACGATAGGACCAAGCTAGAGGCTAAATCAGAAAAATGTACTTTCATCGGTTATAGTGGTGATGACTTTGGATATAAATGTTGGAGTATTAAGGACAAGAAAATCATTCGATCTAGGGATGTGGTCTTTAATGATAAAGTCATGTATAAGCAGCAGTTACAGGAAAATAGGGAAGAATCAAAGAAAGAATATGCAGCAGTAGAGGATCTTCCGGATGGGAAAGTGACACATGAATCAATTTAGGAACCCCCTCAACAGGAACCCCAAACTCCTATATTGAGGAGGTCTTCTAGAGTAAGAAGAGAACCTGAATGATTTTCTCCTTCTCTTTATTATTTATTACTCACTGATAGTGGAGAGCCAGAGAGCTTTGATGAAGCAATGCAGGTAGATGCCAGGAAGAAGTGGGAGCAAGCCATGGATGAGGAGCATCAGGCTCTCATGGAGAACCAGACATGGGATTTGGTGAAGCTACCCGAAGGAAAAAGAGCATTACAGAACAAGTGGGTTTTCAGAGTCAAAGATGAAGAAGGATGAAAGAAAAGATATAAGGCCCGGTTAGTGGTCAAGGGGTTTGTACAGAAACAAGGTATAGATTTTGATGAGATTTTTTCTCTTGTAGTAAAAATGACTTCTATTAGAACTGTTCTAGGAATAGTTGCAATAGTAGACTTGCATTTAGAACAGCTTGATGTAAAGACTGCATTTCTCCATGGTGATTTGGAGGAGGAACTATATATGCAGTAACCAGAGGGCTATGAGGTCAAAGGTAAAGAGGAGATGGTTTGTAAACTGAAGAAAAGCTTGTATGGCCTGCAACAAGCTCCACGTCAATGGTATAAGAAGTTTGATAGCTTCATGATGGAGCAAGGTTATTTCAGATGCCATTCTAACCATTTGTGTGTATACAAAGAAATTTGAGGATGGAAGTTATATTATCCTGTGTTTGTATGTTGATGACATGCTGGTTGTAGGTAAAAACATGTCGGAAATAAAAGTACTCAAGAAGCAGCTAAGTGAATCCTTTGCTATGAAGGATTTAGGTGCAGCCAAACAAATCCTTGGTATGAGGATATCTCGGGATAGGAAGGAACAGAAGCTGACTTTATCTCAGGAAGAGTACATTAAGAAGGTATTAGAGAGGTTTAATATGTAGGATGCTAAACCGGTTGGGACTCCTTTGGCAGGACACTTCAAGTTATCAAAGGAGTAGTGTCCCAAGACAGAGCAGGAAAGAAACTAGATGTCAAAGGTACCTTACTCATCAGTAGTTGGTAGTTTGATGTATGCTATGGTGTGCACTAGGCCTGATATTGCCCATGCAGTGGGAGCTGTGAGTAGATTTATGAGTGATCCAGGTAAAGAGCATTGACAAGTAATAAAGTGGATCCTTCGATATTTGAGAGGGACCATGGGGACAGTTTTGTGCTACAGTGGATCAGACACCACTTTACATGGTTATGTAGATTTAGACATGGTTGGAGATGTAGACAGTAAGAGGAGCACAATAGGTTATATTTACATTGTAGGTAGGACAACAGTGAGCTGGATTTCACGACTACAAAAGCTGGTGGCTTTGTCAACCACGGAGGCTGAGTATGTTACTACCACAGAGGCAAGCAAAGAGATGATTTGGATACAACAATTTCTTGAGGAGTTGGGGCATAAGAAAGAGGAATGTAAGCTATATAGTGATAGTCAGAGTGCTATACACCTAGCTAAGAACTCTGCTTTCCACTCCAGGACGAAGCATATACAGTTGAGATATCACTTCATCAGGAAAACTTTGGAGGAAGATAAGTTGAAGTTGGAGAAGATTCATACCAGTCAGAATCCTACAGACATGATGACCAAGGTGGTCACAAGGGATAAACTAAAGCTATGTTCAGCTTTGGTTGGCCTTCGTAGATGAAAGTGAAGGGTTGAGAAGCTTTCTCAGTGGAAATCAGTCTCCAAGTGGGAGATTTTTTATGTTTTTTGGAGCCTATTTACATGTTAGAATGTGGTACACCTTCTATGTGTTACACTCGGGTATTTTTATAGCTGTCCCGCTCGGTAGTGAGCGGGTCAGGGGGGTTCGGGGGCGAAGCCCCCGAAGAAAATTTTCATGGGTGGTTTATTAACCCATGGGTAATGGGTAACCATTATGGGCTATTTTTGGGCCCATGGTTTTTTCAGTCTTTTGCCCATTGTTTTGATACCCATGGTTTTTGCCCTTGGTTTTGATACCCATGGTTTTGTATCAAATTGCTTAAGTAGTTGTCTATTTATATGGTCTTATGCATATGATAGATGGACAAGTAAATGTATTACAGATGTGTTTTGAATTCAAGTGTGAATTCTGTAGAGTTTGTTGAGCATAGCTCCAAATGGATTTGGGTATTGTATTGAGAGAGTGGAGGCTTGTAATAAAATCTGAGCAATTGATTCTTGGTGGACGTAGCCCAAATTGGGTGAACCACGTTAAATCTTGTCTCTCTGTGTTGTGTTATTTATTCTACACTTTTATTTGAGATCTATAATATTTTCTGCATATTATTTTCTACTGTTGCAATTCTGTAAGGGATTATTCCACATATTTTATCTCTTATTTCCTAACACAACCATATTAGAGGTTTTACACATGTCAAGCCTCCATAAAGAGCTCCTAAACTAACCCCTAACTACACCCCTCTCGAGGAATCTTATAGTTCATTATTTTAAAAATTAATGGTGGTCAATCTCATTAAACTTCCCCTAATCCAGCCATATGATGAAACATGTCCTAAACCAGCATGGTAATGTGAAGAAAACTATTGCAAATATCACCAAGTCCTCATCCATGACATTGAGAGGTGTCACACATTTAAGTATCTTGTCTAAAATCTTATAGACTCTGGTGATATTTAAGTAGATAATCCTAATGCACCACCCAATCAACCCTTAGATGTTTTTAATTAACCATTTCCTAATCATTCACCCAACAATCTGACTTAACCTTCCACATCACAGGAACCTAATTCCCATATCATTAACACCATAGATCAAACAGAACTATCTACAACCATCATTATGACACATATTGCATTCACCCCCATTTCAGATTCTCCACCTACAATTAAAACTTCAACTGTCACCACAACCACGACACCCCCATAAGACTTAACCATACCTAATCCTTCATCTACATCCTTATATATCACACATCCTCCACCTATAACAACTTTAACCCAATCCCCAACATCTACACCTATTCCCATCCTTAGCACAACTTCATCCTCATCATAAATAAAATTACAGCTAAATCTACACCACTTCTTGAATCATCCACTATCCAAACCCCCATAATCAATACACCTAAAACGAGTACTTCCACCACATCTACAACTCCAATTACATCGACACTAACAAATAATAAAACCAAACCATCTTCCACACCCTTAGATATTGGTAAGCACATCATGTAAAAACTTCTCCCACATTCCATATTGTAAACCTTGCTACCAAGCCCTACCATCACGGATTCTTTGGCTACAGATGTCACTATTTCTACTAAGTTTAAACCCTCACCATCAAAAATTAAAAACCTTGGTATGCATATCTAAAAATATCTTACACATCCACATAAAAGGCTAGAAATTCCATCTCCCAAGACTAATCCTCCTAAGAAACTTAGTGTCACATCACCATCTTTAGGAGGATCTATTTCCCTTTTAGGACTAGCCCCTTCTTTTAAATCCCCCATTACCGACAAGTCAATGTAACCCAATCCTTCCTCCAAATCAAGTACCCATTTCAAACCATCCACATCATCTGCCATTAAAGCTGAATCCAAATCCTCTAGATCACCACTAATCAAAACTGAGACTAAAACACAACCATATCCCTCTTCTTCTAAGCCCAAGACAAAAAAAAAGGATCCCTTGAATCCACCCCAAACTAAATAATCCAAACCTTCATCTATCATTCATGAAATCACTTCATTTTCCTTCCCCATAGGATATTACACATCAATGTTTTATCAATTTCTACAAGCTTATGTAATCACTCTTCCATCTATCAAACCATTTGATCCAAACACTCTAATACCTTCATGGTTTTATTCCAACCTCATTTGTGCATACCATCATGCACCTAGACATGACATAGAACATTGTAAGGCTCTTCAAAAATTCATTCATAACCTTATTAATGATGATGACCTTCTTTTTAATGAGGAACCAACTCTCCCACCAATCGGACTAACTCCTTCATCCCAACATTCATCTACAAATACATCCAAATCCCCTCATTTATCTAAGACTTAGGTCACCATCCCACATCCAACCTTGAATTTTTCCAAAGAAGGCCCTTCATTCTATATTGATGTTGTTCAGGTTATAACTAGTTCCCATCCCCATGAATTCACTCAATCTAAATCTAAATTCACTATTTTTGTTCCCTCTAGTGACCCCACTCCATCACCTTCCTCATCCAAACCTAACATCTCTATCTTAGCTTCTCCTCGGCCTAGTACCATTGAACAAAGTGTTATGAAACAAATTCACTAGTCCCCGATTAAGATGACACTTTATGATCTCATCCAAAAATCCCCAGACCATAAACAAGCCCTCATCAAAGCTCTTAAGTGCATACCCACTCCTAATGATGAGGTTTATCCCTTTTCATCTCTTGTTGGGTCCCTATCCACTTTGGTCTTCATATCCTTTGATGATACTGAGATCCTAGACATTGCACCGGAGGAACATGACCTTCCCCTTTTCATCACGGTCCATATCAATGACACCTTCATTCATCATTCTATGATAAACAATGGAGCTAACATCAACTCATTTCATACCACATGTTTGATCAACTTAAGATCCCTAAGTCCATCGTCACCCAATCACTCACGATTTTTCATGAATTTAATGATGTCGTTTCTCTTGCCTTAGGCACATTCATTCTTCCCATCCGCATTGGTGAAAAAATCCTCCATGAACTTTTCTATATCGTAGAAGGGGAGTTTTAATATAATGTCCTCTTAGGGCGACCATCGATCTACACCATGTGTTATGTTCCTTCCACCCTCCATCGATGCATCAAATACAAATATGAGGGGAATATTCTAACCATCCCTTCAGAAACTCCACCACTAAAAGAATGTAACATGACCTATCGACCCAACTATTTCCTCATTACTAAACACGACCCTTCTAAAGAAACCTCTAGCTCATCTATCTCTACATCCAAGTTCCCTAATGATAACTCCTTAGACAAAGTGATGGATTGTCTTTTTATTAGGGATTATCAACATCTCACCCTTAATTCCCTTCTCACACCTCAAAGACTTGGCAAACCTGATAAAGCTCCCATGTACCAACGTAATGTTGGGGATTTCATTTTTTTTAATCCACCTCATCTTCACACCAACCTCATCTATGGTGGCATTGATCACTCTTCTTCACACATTAATGCTCCACCGCACATGAAACTCTACACCAATGGATTTGATTATCTTTACAAGAAATACTTTGCTTACAAATATCTTCATCGCTACGCTTGGAAAGGATTTGGAATGGGGCATTATGAACAAGGCATGCATGACCTTTTCATTTATCAATCTCGTAAACCCCATTAAAAAATCGAACTAAGATTCAAAGAAAAATCTTCTGACCCCCTTCCACCATCTATGATGCTCACGGACATTGACCCTCCATCTTTTCCATCCTATGAGGTTATGGATACGGATGACACTGTTTTCATTTCCTCCACATTTTTTTAGTCTCCACCATCACCTTAGGACTGATCAGTTATCAATGTGAATTTCAAACTAGGTCCCTCCCCCTTCGACATATGGAAATGATAGAGGAAGACTCCCCTACCATTGACATCCTCTAATGCACCGATAATGACATCATGATTTCCCACATGGGGGCAGAAGATTCATATCTTCATAATTCCTTACCACTAGACACCTCCACCTTTCTCAACAAATCCACCATCAATATCAACATAGGCACTCCTCAAGAGCCTCACATTATCAATGTGGGTCAATCCCTTGATTTTTACGATCTTGAATGCTTCACCTTTTTTCTCTCTTGTCACAAAAAAACCTTTGCATGGTTATACTCCAATATGCTAGGTCTTGATCTTTCCATCATTGTCCATAATATCATCACCTTCCCCAACACTAAACCAGTCAAGAAGAAGCTTTTCTGCATGCATCCTTGAGTTTCCCTCCTTGTCAAAGAGGAGTTGTAATGCCTCCTTTCTGCTAACTTCATCATCTTCATTGACTATCCCCAATGGGTTTCCAATATTGTACACGTATTTAAGGCCTCATCCAACCTTTTCATTTGTATTGAATTTCAATATTTAAACCTCGATTTCCCTAAATATGACTTTCCCCTTCCTAACATCTATCAACTTGTGTACTTTACCACATGCCATGAGATGTTGTCTCTTATGAATGGTTTCTCTAGATACAATCAGATCCTTATCGCACCAGAATAACAACATAAAACCTCTTTCATCACTCCTTGGGGGACCTTTTGTTATAATGTCATGCCCTTTGGGTTGAAAACTTCCAAAGCCACCTATCAACGGGCCATGACCTACATCTTCCATGATCTCATTCATAATACTATAGAGGACTAAGTTGATAACCTTTTGGGTAAATCCAAGCATATACGTGACCATCTCACCATCTTTGAAATCCTTTTAGAGTGACTTATTTGCTTCTTCCTCCATCTTAATCCAACAAAGTGTGTGTTTGGAGTGCTTACTGGTAATATCCTTGGCTTCATCATCTCTATCAGGGGTATTGAAGTTTACCCCACCAAAATCAAGGCTATCCTCGAGATACCCCATCCTTCTAACTTGAAGCAGCTTCACAGTCTTCAAGGTTACCTTCAATCTATGCATCATTTCATTTCATAGATCTCTAACCATTTCTAACCCTTCCATCACCCTCTTCATAAGGATGTCAACTTTATATGGGATGAAAAATACCAAAAATCCTTTGATGATCTTAAGCAGTATTTCTTATCTCCACTTGTGCTTACCCCTCCACATGAGGAGGATCCCTTCTATCTTTATGTTTTTTCCATTGATCATGCTCTTCGATCCATGTTGGTGCATTGTGATGAGCAAGGTAGAGAGTAGGTAGTTTATTACATCAGTCACACCCTTTATGATTATAAGATTCACTACACTGAAGTTGAAAATCTTTGTTGCACTCTTTTCTTTTCCACTTCTAAAGTTTGTCACTATCTTCTCAATCATAAGAGTTATGTTGTCACTAGTTTTCACCTCCTTAGGACAATGCATTCTAAACCCTACCATAGTGATCACATCACTCGATGGTTCATGCTCATGACCGAGTTTTACCTAGAGTTCATCTCTTAGAAGTCAATCAAGGTCCAAGGTATCATAGAAAAATTAGCTAATGCCTCTCTTTCTGATAACCTCCTTCCTCATGAATAGTTTCCAGATGAACCCATCAACAAATTCCAACATGATTTTTCTCCTCTCAAGACGAATCTCTTCTTTGATGGCTCTAAGTGTCAGCAAGAGGGAGGTTCTAATGTCATTATCATTCCTCCTTGGGACACTCCTATCCCTATCACTAACAAGATTAAATTTGAGTGCACAAATAATATGGCCGAGTATGAAGCCCTCATCTTAGGTCTTGAAACTACCATCTTGCTTGGCGTTGAAATCCTTGACATATATGGGGATTTTTAACTTATCATCAATCAAGTCAAGGTTTTTTATCAATGTAAAAATGATGTCCTTCATAATTATAAGAACACCGTTGACTTCCTCCTTGAGGCATTTGATAACTACACCATTAAGATCGTTCCTTATTCATCTAATCATTTCGCAGACACTATGGTGTTTCTCACATCTCTCATCCCTTAGACAACTGAAGAATCTAATCTTTATGTTGTTGTTCGGCATCAGGATCAACCATCTCACATTCAAAAGATCCCTAACATCAATCATGTTCATACTAATCCTTGTGATCTTTGGTATTCTAAAATCTTCGACTATCTATCTCAATCCATTATTCCATTTGATTTATCTAAGAATGATAGAAGATCCTTTCTTAAACGTGTTAACCATTATGTCATCATTGGCAGAATCCTTTATAAGTGTGGCTTCAATGGCATTCTTCTTCTTTTCCTTAAATCTCACAAATCCATTTGAGCTATCCAAGAAGTCCATGACGGTTTCTGTGGTGACCATTTTAGGGGTTTGGCCTTTGTCAAGTGCTTATTTTTCATGGGTTATTATTGGCCCTCTCTTAATCAATATTTTTGTGATTATGTTAAGAAGCACGTCAAATGTAAATGACATTTTAATCGAATCCACATTCATAGTCAGGCCTTATAACTAGCTCAGGACCTCTGACCTTTCTCACAATGGGGACTTGACCTCATTGGCCTTATTAATCTACATTCTTACCAATGCCATCATTTTATTATCACTGCTACTGAGTACTTCACCCAATGGGTGGAATCAATCCCACTCACATCAACCAAGGCTAATCAAATTGTTAATTTTTTCTATCAGCACATCATTATCGCTTCACTTTTCCCCAAAAAATCATCACAGACAATGGAAAGTCCTTAAAAAACAAATACCTCAATAATTTTTGTGACTCATTTAATATCAATTTTAGTTTCTCTTCTCCATACTATCCTCAAGCTAACAGTCAAGACAAATCCACTAACATGACTCTTCATAACATCGTTGCCAAGACTATCGATAAATATAGTTGTAATTGGCACCTTCATCCCCCATTTTCTCTTTGGGCTTATAGGACTAGCATCTGCACCTCTACGGGCACTAGTCCTTTCTCTCTCATCTATGGCACCGAGGTCGTTCTTCCTCTTGAAGTCCAAATCCCATCCTTGATTTTTTCTCTTTATGGCTTTGTCTTTGATGAATATTATCATCAAGAGTGTCGAGCACAACTTGAGTTGTTAGATGAATGTCACCTTCTCGCTCTTAAGAATCATCATGTCTATCAAGATCACATCAAACGTGCTTACAAAAAATATCTCAAAGAACGCAATTTTAATATCGATGACCTCGTCCTTACAGAAAATCAAAATGTCACTACTCTAGAAAGGATCCAACATGGAAATTTTTCTCCCAACTAGATTGGAACTTACATTATCATGCATAAGTATAGGTTTGTGCCTATCATTTGGCTTCCCTTGATGGTAAACCAAAAATGGAGCCTCTTAACGCATTACACTTGTGGCCATTCTAGTGTTAGCATACTTACCATTGTGAACTTAGTTATCCAACTAGTCATCAATCCATTATTGGCCATTTACTTATTTCATTGTAATGATATGGAATTGTGTGGTCTACCATCACTTTCCTATATATGACCTTGAATATGGGCACCACATCTCTGCTCATAGCATATCCCTAATGAATAGGTTCTTCCTTCTTGGTGAGAAATCTGTGATCATTACATCCATCACCCACTTGTTCACCTATTGGAACCACACTAAGGGTCCACAGGTGTCACTTGTACATTTATTATCCCCTCCTAAGTGGTCTTCCTAACTATCTCCAAATCTTCCCCATCAAAATTCAAAATTCCATGGAGGCTCATTAACAAAATTCAAAAGAAAACAGACTAATCCCTTGAAAGGATAGTTGTTCATAAAAGCATAAAAAAGTCAAAAGTATAGTCTGATCCCTCAAAGTACAACTATCATGCATATATTACCCCTACCATCTGTAAAAAAAAATCATAAAGCATAAAGGAAAAAAGTAGACCAGTCCCTCAAAGGATGGCTACCCCCATATCATGGCCATAAATGCTTCCCGCACTAATCAACCTTCTATTTGATACAAAAAAATGTAAAATTCAAAATCAAGCATCCTATGAAAGTTTCCTGCATCACTCATCTTTCTCATTCATCGCAAACTTCCCACCTTAAGTAGTTTGTGTTCCCCTCACCTAGAGCTGGGGCATAAATCTCGGGAAACCCACCTATGGAGAACCTATATTCTCACATACAAGTTACATCTGAACCCCTTATGTTGTGTCAACATTATATCTATGAGATCATTGTTCATACTTTCCCTTGTGACTCTTGGGATCACTAACTAGAGATGGTTATGTGTTAGCACATGTTATTGGCTGCAACTGCATTTCCTTAAGTGTTTCCCTCTCTTGTTTTCCTCCAATTTTGTTCCAAGCATTATTTCCTTGTCCACTTCTTCCTATAATCACGTGTCATTTCTCTCACATTTTGGGACACCTTTTATCAAGGTCTCATTTTTTTTTCTCATATCTAATTTAAATCATGCCATCTATATCTATATGTTTTCTTCTAAGTATAACATCTATCACTTTCACATCCATTCGCTAACAAATAAGTCTTCATGATATATTCATTTGTGTAATCCATGCATGTATAAGCCACATCATAATCATATCCATCTTAATATTATAACTTTTCCAAATATCAACTCCATAATCATCATATCATAATTAAATCATCACACGTTCACACACACACACATACACACACACACACACACACACACACACACACACACACACACCACACACACACATCATTGACACACACATACACACACTACAGACATACATGAGTCATATATATCCATATGTGTGTGTGTGTGTGTGTGTGTGTGTGTGATTAATCAAATCTAGTCCATTACATCAATAAAAACTATCACATTTTCGACCATTAAATCTAAAACATCATCAACATCATAAATAAAAATCCAAATATGTGTACACACATCATGAATCATAACCAAAATCATCATCATATCATAAATCCAATATAATCATATATATATATATATATATATATATCATAAGTCTAAAATACATCAATACATATATACAGGCCGTTAAGGCTCCTGTCTAGATCTAGATACATCACCAATAGTAAAATATACATCATATAATCTTAAGTCATGCCCTTTTGGGGAAGGTTCCACTATCAATCCCTAGGTTGCATCATGACCCTTGTCTCGTGGTGGCTGTGCCACACTCGTTGTGCTCCTTGATAATGTTGCACTGCTCGCTACAATGCTAGATAATCTATGTATCTCCACATCCAAGGTAGATTATGAGTCACAATCTTCTCATAATACCTCATCTCTACCACTAGCGCCACACAAAAAATCAAGGGTGTTATCCCTAGAGGTCCCATCTATCCTTCTACTCCCTATGATGTAGTTGGCACAACACTACTTGACTTTGTAGCTAATATCGGTCCAAGCTCCCCAAATATCGACCTATATGCCTCCCACTTCCACTTATATCTATCTTTCTGCTCTCTAACCTCATCCCTCTCCTGGTCATAGGGTCAAGGCCTCTTGTCAAGACACCTCTCCTCCTGTCATGTGGTGTCCCTCTTGAGTCGGGATAGGTATCACTTTGCCCACAGTTGTGTTATCTCCTCTGCACCCCTCTATCACCATCATCACCTTTGGGACCCGACCTCCTCCTCCATGTGCACTTCCTCCTCCTCATCACCTCCCTTTGATCCCTCGGATGCCATAAAAGATGTCACCCATGTAGTATTCATACAATAAATAAACCCAATTTCAACTCCCACATCATCATCATCATCCCATGACACCCCTACCTCCTCTAGTGGGTCAGACCATGGCAGGAATCAATAGATCTCTATCTAACTCATCTCACCTATATACAATGGGATCTCTGGGTACTGTCTGGACTACACCAAACTGCCTCCTAGACTCTATCAAATTGGATGACCTCGATCATGTCGAGCCTCCACCCTTGTATCCATCTAGTCCTATCTCATCCTGGCCAGCTCTACATCTACTATCATGCCATGTAGGAAATTCGCAGTATGTTCACCACCTCACCTGATTTTTCTCTAACTCTGCAAGTCTTTATCCATACCACGTTATGTACTCTATCCCTCCTATCTCCATGAGCCTTGATTGGATCGCCACCTCAAAAATAACCTACCAACTTGATGTGGTCACCTGTAATCCATGGTAACCCTGGTGGTCTGATCACTTCTATGTGCTTGTGAGCCCAACAATGTAGGAGGAACCCCACGTCTAATCTTGTCCTCCTCCCCTCTGTATATGTAGACAACTCATGATATACTTGCGCCAATAGTGCAATGCTAAAAATAAATTACTGTCCTGTGATCTACTATATCAGCCAAGACTCCTACTAGTGTCCACGGAAACCTTGTAACCCCTAAGTTTGGTAGCATGTACCAAGATATCACCATCATAACCAAGAAAATCGATCTACTCTGAGGCACTTCGTGATCATATCTCATCTCATAAGAAAATTCCCCTGAAGAAAATGTAATGTGTGGGGCATCAGCTCTAAATAACCATGTCAACACACCCAACGTCACATAAACTATAATGGGTACCACCTGCTCCCCCTGTATTGGTAATCTCAAAATCCTGTATACATCATTCTAGGGTGACTGTCATCTCACCCATCCTAAACCAAAATGTGCTTATACACACATCCCACCGATTAACTAATGCAATCATCATACCCACATCTCGTGGAATCCATTGGTAGTGTCAGAATCCACCCAATCCAACTACTGCTAAGTGATCCCACTCATCATCTGCTATATCACCCCGAATCTGATCATACAAGGCGAGCACTCTATCTCTCAAATAAAAGGTCTCTCGGGCTTGAAAAACCAATGAAACACACAACCATCAGAATCTCTCATCATCCAAATCTTGTCAAAAATCAAAATCAAGCAATAAATAATCCTCCCATCCCCAGTCAATGCCGACCCAAGTCAGATCGATGCATCTAGAGTAAGGTCGATGCATTTTTAGGCTTAGGTTCGATAGAGACCATGTCTAGTCATACGCCAACCGACCCTGGCACCAAGCTAAAGTTTTTTAAAAATGTAAAAAATAAAGAAAAACACAAAAAATTCTTAAAAACAAGCTATGGTTTAGGCTCTTACCATCCTACGGGTCCTTTGGAACTTCCTCATAGCTCCTTCGACCTCCATTTCTCTCCAAATATCACTCTGTCCTTATAGACCAGAGCTCTCAATCATAAACTCGTCATGTGAAAATGAGCTTATTTGGTTGACCCTTGGGCTTATATATCCTTACACACCATAGTCGCCACTGACCCCCATGGGTCACTGCCGTTTCACCATAGTTGTCACCGACCGCCTCTATTCACCATTCGACCCGACCCTATTTTTTTAAATAATCTCCTTTTTCACTCTCTTCCATCAATCCTTCCTTTCAAAATGATATTTTCTTCCACTTTTTCCTTAATTGGTCTTCTTCTCGCATCCTTGTTATACCCCAGGTGTGGGATTCGTTATCTCTCATATCTATCCATTACATCCTTATCATTGTTGGCCATCCTCATGTTCCCTCTTAGGGTACCATGATTTTTAAATTTTCATTTGTCCCCTAGAGCTTCATTATCTTATCTCTCATCATCTCTTCACCATTATGGCCATCCTTATGTTCCCTCTCGAGGAACCATTATTTTACATCATTTTTTCATCCCATCTCAGATGATTTTTTTTTTATCCCACCCTTATCCTTTTATCATGACCCTAGTCTTGACCATTGTTCACATTTTCTTGGGCATACTCGATGTATGCCTTTCACCCATTGGTCTCATCATCTTGGACATCTATTTGATGTGGATTCCCCTTGGGTTCCCCTCTATTTTATAGTGGTTTTTCCAACTCACAATCATGTAGGAAATTTCCATCATCTCCTTTAAGACTGTACTTTGTTCCCTACTAACGTGACTCCGAAATCACCACCATCTCTTTATTTTACTTATAACTTTTTTTTCAATCCTCATCTGGGATATATTATCCCCTCATCTTCTTTTCTCATCCTTTCCACCCTTCTTCATCTACCTCTTTCAAAATCTTGATCTAATTCCTTTGTGTCAGTCAAACCCTACTTTCAGGGAGAGCACCTAATCAATTATCTTTTCCATCCTCTCTTGTGTTTTTTCTAGTGGCTTGTGTAATGAAAACCATTCATCAAAAAGGGGAAAATGTAGACACCAAAATTTGGTATCACCACCCTTCACTCCGTGTTCGCTCTGTTTTTCCCTATATTCATCCATTCAAATTTTATGTTCCCTCATAAATTCAATTTTATGCCATCAATCATCATTTTCCCACCTTTGCTCTTATATTTTCCATCTTATTACCCCATCCCATTTATGCTAATTATTCTGAATTATCTCTAATCCTCATCTCGTTATTTTATTCATCCTAAATCATCATCAATTAATCCTAATCCTCATTTAATTCAGTGATCTTCCCTAAATTCTCAATTTTGTTCTTTCTAGGCCATCATTTCATGTTTTTTACCCACCCATGGTCTTTATTTTCTCATTTGAACCATTCACCTTCCCATTTATCCATTATATGCACCCTGATTGGTCATTATCACCAAAAACCCTAATTTTCCCTCTTTAGGCCCATTTTGCCTTGAGTTGGGCATCATTCCACCATCCAAATGGACGGGTCCCTGTATTTGGCAGTGACCCATCCGGGTCACCATCAAATCTATAAAGCCACCTTTACCCCTCCTTCCAAAAGGATGCAACTTTGAAATATTGATCTCTTTTGTGATCTTTTCTTCATCTCTGAGTGCCTTTTGCAGTTGCCTAACAATCTTGGATTCTTCTTAGAGCCTTTGGACATCAACTAGGGATATTTTGGGAGTTATCTTGTCATTACATGCTTCGATCTATCATCATCACATTCTTGTGGCCACCCTCATTGTGTTTGCAAGTTCTGTAATCATCCCAATGCTTTGTCATTACATTATGTCACTGTCTATCTTCATCTACAAGATGTCATTTTACCCATTTTAGTCGTCCAAGTCCAAATCAGCCCCAATCACTATCAACCCTGCCCAGTTTCCATTGACCCAGCCTGTGTTCATATCATTTACCATTTTCCCCCTAATTTTCTTACATCCTTTTTGTTTCCCCTTATTCCAAACTTTTGGCAGGTTCCTGTTGATCATTAAGAGTGCATTATCAACTTCAGATCTAGCTACAAGAGGACTTGCAGGCATATTTTTCTAAATTTACTTCTCATCCAGCTTCAGTCACCGTCGACTGGCCTTCTGTAGTCTCGGGTCACTGTTGACCCCTGTCAGGTTTGGTTAAATTGTTCATATTTAGATCAGATATGATTTTATCATCTTAGATCTATTTGTCAGTTTTTGTTTTATTCCATATTATGTATAGACACTACATTCAATTTATCAATATCTAATTGTATTTCATCTTGTTTACAAGAGGGTTAACATCCATCCTAGGAAGCTCACACTTCTCGGGGTCATATTTTTTGGGAAACCCTCCATATATCTACTAATCCAATTTTCCTCCTAGTCTTCTTTGTTGTGTAAGTCACTTAGCTCGCAGTGAATAATAGTTCATATTTCACCCATATCCATCCAGTCCCAAGGTACCATAAATCCTTCATATTTGGAGTTACTTGTTTCATTTTATTACTAGTTCACTAATCTAAACAGGAATGAATAAACTTGGTCAACAGTATCATGGACCTACATGGTACCCTATGTAATAGAATGTTTGTAAAATTTGTATTCTATTACATGGGTGAGTGCCCCTATAAATACCCTCTTTTTATCAATCAAGAAAGAGTAACCCTAAAAATATTAAAACCAATTAGTAGTTCAATTTTGGCTCCAAGACATGAAATATAAGATATCACACATATTAAAACATGTACAAGTGATTTTTGTTAGATTGTGGAGGCTATTTTCATGTGAGAAAGTGTTGAAGACTGTACACTAAGAGTATTGCACACTTTCCACAGTTGTCTCGTCGGGGTTCGAGGGTGCAGCCCTTGAGAAAAAAAAATTTGGCCTTACACATGCTCAATATACCAAGAAACATACTTTTCTCATATGGGTGGTATTTTGACCCATAGGTTTATGGGACAGTTTTGGTCCATGGTTTTAATACCCATGATTTTGTAAAACTGCTTAAGCAGTTGTCTACTTATATGGTTTTGTGCATAAGGTAGGTATTATATAACATTGCAGATGTGTTTTGAATTTGGGTGTGAATTCTGTAGAGTTTGTTGAGCATAGCTCCAAACAGATCTAGGTATTGTATTGAGAGAGCAGTGGCTTGTAATAAAATCTGAGCAAGTGAATCTTGGTGGACGTAGCCCAAATTGGGTGAACCATGTTAAATATTCTCTTTGTGTTGTTTGATTTTATTCTGCACTTTTATTTGAGACCTGTAATATTTTTTGCATATTAGTTTCTATTGTTACGATTCTATGAGGGATTATTTCGAATATTTTATCCCTTACTACATAACAATTGGTATAAGAGCCTGGTTTGGTTTGTTAAAGTGTTGAATCAAAAGGAAATTTTTGTCTTGAGTGGGAGCTATTGCAGATGATAGAAGATCTACGGTTGATAAATTCAACGGGAAGAATTTCAATCTTTGGAAGATGCAGATGAAAGATTACCTTTATCAGAAGGATCTTTATATTCCACTGTCTGAGAAGGTGAACAAACCCTCAAGCATGGCGGATGCAGAATGGGATTTTCTTGATAAGAAGGAACTTGGGATAATCCGGTCATGACTTGCATCTTTGGTATTATTTAATGTTTCAAAGGAAAATACTACAAAAGAACCAATGGATGAATTAGGGAAGTTGTATGAAAACCCCTCTGCCTCTAATAATATATTTTTAAAGAAAAATTTGTTTAATATGAAGATGTTTGAGAATGGTTCAGTCGCATATCATTTAAATGATTTTAATATGGTTGTAAATATGCTAGCTTCAGTTACAATATAATTTGATGAATAAGTTAGGGTTTTATTAGTTCTGTGCTCTTTACCTAAGAGTTGGAATAGCCTGGTAATGGCGGTAAGCAACTCGGTTCCAACTAACTCAAAGTTGAAGTTTGAGGATCTTGTAATGGTGATTCTAAGTGAGGAAATGTGAAGAAAAAGATTTGGGGAATCTTCTACTTCAGGGAATTCTTTGACAGTGGAAACTAGAGGGAGATAGAAGAATAAAGGAAGTCATGGAAAATAAAAGGATTGGGCAAGGTCAAAATCCAAAAGCAAGATAATATGCTGGCATTGTGGAAAGTCTGGGCATGCAAAGAAGGACTGTTGGGAACTTTGGGACAAGAAGAAATAACAGGAATAAAACAAGGAGGCAAATGTGGCAACGGGTAACTGTTAGTGTAAATCTACATTACCCCCTAAATGACCTTTAGATTTGCAGTCTAGAATTTAGTCATTTAGTGTGATTGCACAACATTGAGTTTTCTCCAAGGTGTCAGACCTTACAAGGTGAGAAAACTCTCCAGAGAAATTTGGTTCTTACTCCTCTGTTTAGGTGTATGCATGAATTTGCAGAGGTTCAATACTAATTCCTACTCTAAATTCCAAGGAGACAGAGTTGAATATGCAAAAAGGGGAAACAAAACTAAGCTAAAACGGTGATACACCAAAGGAGTGATGAAATTTTGTTTTACAAGTAAACACAGATCATAAGAATGTAACACAGAACATGCACAGATTACCAAGATATAATGAAGGATCATAAGATAATAATAACACATGAAAGGATTGAAAAATCATTCACAGAGCATGCATTATCATTCCCATTTTTTAATACGATGCATTACAATGGTAAGGAGGTAAAAATATGTGTTATAACTTGTATGAGAGGTCTGAAACTCCACGAATCCACTTGCTAAGGAGAAAATTAGAGCCTAAAAGAGAAAAATGTCCAACAAAACAAAGGATTGAATCCTTTCCATCTATTGCTGAAGCAAGGAGAGAGAAAAATAGAAAGAGAAGCAAATCAGATCTTCTAATTCAACAATCTACCATTAATCCCTTTCAAATCATTCTGCAAACCTGTCAAATTGATTCCTTTTTTCTTCTTTTGTGTGTTGGAGGAAAAAGTGATGGATTTTAGCAAAACACATCTCTCTAAGCAATCTGATCTTGGATTAATGGTGTGAGAAGACATTTTAGGGTTTTTCCCTCACCAAATCAAGTTGATTCTTCATCCTTAGCGTGTGGGAGAAGGCAACCATGGTGGATTGAGAAAAAAACAACTCATTCGAAGCAATTTGGTTTGCATTAAAGGCATAAAATACATTTCTAGATTTTTCTTCCTCGAAACCTACAAAAAATGATGTTTTTCACTCCTCTAATGCATAGAGGAGATCAAGACCTTTCCAACAAGTCTGATTTTTCCCAAATCTGATCTTTGGATCGAAAGATATGCCCATTTAAAGATTTAGGGAAAAATCAGGGCATGAATTCAGGCACAAATTCAAGGCATGAATTAGATCGAAAAATAGCGGCAAATCAAATTTGAAAATGGGTCCACGGGCCCAAATTTTACTTTTTGCACTTTTGGACAAATTCCCAAAAATCTCCGTGGGCCCACCACTCTCAGACATGTGGCACCTTGTGATTCATATGCAAGCTTCAAAATAACATTATGCCCCCTTTTCCTGCGTGGGAAAATTTTCCAAAAATCCCCCCCACCGGCCTGATGCTCTGAGACATGTGGCATCTTTTGATTGCTCGGTGGGGATGCACCTCCATTTTTCCCTTTTAAATTTTAAATTGGGAAAATTTCCCAATTTACCTCCATGCCCCACCACTCCGCCTTGACATGTGTTGGCTTCAAAATGATCCGCGGGCCTTAAGCAATTTTTCTCCATTTTCTCCTTTGCGGGCTTGCGTTCCGATTGTGGACTTTTGAGTTTTTAGCCCAAAAGGGCTAAGTGCCAAAAATTTTCCTGCGGGTCATGCCTTGGCAAAGTTTCCTTCCCCTTCGCAAACTTGCAGGCCACTTTGTGACTTTTGTGCTTTTAGCCCAAAAAGTGCTAAGTCTTAATTTCTTCCTCCGCTCCACCAGTCCAGGACACGTGGCATCATTTCATTGGCTGCGGACTTGCTTTGGGAAAATTTCCCCTCCAAACTCCATCGAGCCATAACTTACAAAATACAAGGAGTTAAGAGGACTTCCTTACCTTTATGGAAAGGGGAGAATATTCTCTATCTGATTCAGAAATACCCAGAAAAATTTTGAGTGCCTGTAATCTGTAAAAATTTGACTGGGGCACAAAAGGAAGCTAGTTAACCAAAAATAAGAGGGAGCTTATTTTGGTTAACAATTTGACGACTCACAGGGGTCATCTTCCTGCTAGATGAAGTGACCAACTACCTGGAACAATCCATTGGGCATGGAGTCATGAACTCAACTACTTGTTACTCTCAATTCATTAGAAAAGCTCTAAGATGAAGATTGTGAGAGTAGAAAAATTACTTTGACCTGGAACATGATCTGCAAAAGATGCATCCTTGGGGCAAACAAAACTTGTGCCAAAGCACTTAGGGAAATGTAAATCTAAGCTACAACAAAATAATGTGCATAAGCACTTGGAGGAATGAAAAAATCTAAGCTAATATGTACAAGGTGAGAATTTTCCCTTCTAGTAGCAATGCTTTAGATGGATTCCATTAACTGGAATCTATAGTTCCTCACCATCCAATGTAGGCAATTAGAAGGCATTTCTGTTTTTGCAATTTTGTGACCATGTAGGGGCCACTCCAAATGGCATCAAATTTTGAATACCTTTCTGGCTTTTCTCGGTCTGCATCCCATTTCAACACTAAATCTCCAACTTGGAAAGTTCTAGCCTTAGCTTTCCTATCAAAGATTCTCTTGATCAATGCTTGGTCCTTTTCCATTGTTTGGGCTACATGTTCTCTGGTTTCTTGGAGTTCCATCAATTCTACATATCTAACCTCCATGGGCTCACACTCCAACAATTCCAATTGCTTCATGAGTTCCAATGTTGGAAACTCAAGTGATATAGGCAAGACTACCTCCTTCCCATAAACAAGTCTGAATGGAGAGTTTCCTGTGGATCTCTTGGGAGTTATCCTATCAACCCATAAGAGCTGATTTGAGCTTAGTGTGCCAAGTCCTCTGATTTTCATCAAGAGTCCTCTTGATGATCCTTAATAGATTCTTGTTTGTGGACTCAGCTTGGCCATTACCTTAAGGGTAATTATTTGATGAAGTGCTCAAATAGATCCCATTTCTAACAGTTCATTCAGTTACCTTTGATACTATGAATGCCAATGCATTATCTGATATTATAGTGGTAGGTATACCAAATCCAGTTGCTATCCCTTCATAGAAGTCTAGAATGCTATATTCATTTGCCTCTTTGAGTGCCACCGCCTCAGTCGATTTGGTGAAGTAGTCTGTTGTTGTTAGAATCCATTTGTGCCCTTGGTTTGAGTTTGGATTAATGACCCCAATGAAGTCTAAAACCCATTACATGAATGGCTGGTCAACTAAGATTGGGTGTAATGGAAGTGCTGCTAACCTCTCTTTTCCTACGAATAATGCACAATTCTTGCACCTCCTGATCCATGCATAACAATCACTAAACACTTTGGGCCAATAATAACCAGTCTTCATGATCTTGAGAGTTGTCACTCTTGGAGAAAAATGACCCCCAACTGATCCATTATGGAACTCTTCTAACATTTTCTCAATCTGATTTTTCCCAATGCACCTCAGCAACACTCCATTGATATATTTTTTGAATAAGATGGCATCAACATGTACATACAGAATAGCCTGCAATCTAAAGTGTCTTCTTTTGGCTTTGTTCATCTCTGGAGGGCATAGGCATGTTTGTAAGAAGTGCATTATGTCTTGGGTCCAGCAAGGAGTGAGCACACCACCATTTTCTTCTTGAACATCTCTTTGTTCTTGGCTATCTTACAACACCAAAACAACATTCTTCTCTTTGCTTGCTTCAATTGATTGACTCAAGGCCAATTGCTCACACAATCCCTTTCCTCGGACCAGCAATTGAACCTTGTTGTTTGAAACTAGATGCTTAAATTTCTTTAAGCTCCTAATCATTGCAAGAACATGCTTGTCAATGAAGGAATACCTTACTTCATAGTCCTCCAAGATTTGGCTAAAGAAGGAAATTGGTTGCTCTGCATTTTCTTTGTTCTGTTGTACTAAAACTGCAGAAATTGTATCACCACCACCAAATGCATAAAGGATGAAGTCTTTGGAGAAATCTGGGTTAATGAGAGTTGGAGCCCGTGAGATAGATTCTTTGATTGCCTCAAAACTTTCCTTACCTTCAACTGACCATTTGAATGCCACACTTTTCTTCAACATCATAGTTATTGGTTTCACAAGAACTGCAAAGTTTGGAACAAACCTTCAAACAAAATTGATTCTTCCCAAGAAAATTTGAAGAACCTTCTTATGACTTGGTAATGGTAGTGCTCTTATTACTTCAACCCTCTCTAGATCAATTGCTAACCCTTCTTTGGAAACAATGTGGCTTAGGAGTTTTCCTTCATGACCTAGGAATATGCATTTTTTGGGATTCAAGGATACTCCAAATATTCTACATCTTTAGAACACTTGTCTCAAATGAAAGAGATGGTCTGTTACACTTTTAGAAAATACAGTAATATCATCTAGGTATATCAACACTATTTTTTTGATCAATCCCTTGAATGTCATATCCATTTCCCTTTGGAAAGTAGCTCTGGTGTTAGACAAATCAAATATCATTTTTCTATATGCATAGGTTCCCCATTTGGTGGTGAAGGATGTTTTGAGCTGATCATCTTCCTTTACCATGATCTGATTATACCCTGAATAACCATCTAGCAATAAAAACCTCTTAGAGCCAACAACAACTTACAAAATCTGCTCCATAGAAGGAAGTGGGTAGTGATCCTTGAGAGATGCTCTATTCAAATATCTAACATCTACACATAACTTGATTTCTCCACTCTTCTTTCTAACTAGAACCAAGTTTACAACCCAGCTTGAATGTTTGATGGGGAATATGATACTTGCCTCTATTAACTTATTCAAGTCCTTCTTCATGAGAGGCTCAATGTGTAGATTGACCGGTCTCTGTTTTTGCCTGATGGGCTTAGCACTTGGGTCTAGTTCAATTTTGTGTTGAGCTAGCTTGGGATTGAAACCTCTCAAGTCTTCATAGCTCCAAGAAAATACATCTGGGAACTCTTGGAAAAGTTGCATGAATTCATACATTTCTTTCTCGGTTGCCACTTTACCAATTTGAAGTGACTTGCCTTCTCCAACTGAGATGGGCTCTAAATCCTCTCCCTTGAATTGGATGTTAGCTTTCTCCTTCCTAAATTGATCATTAGGATTGAATATAGACTCTAAATTCAAAATTCCTTTTTGTAGTTTGTTGGTTCTCAGTTGTACCACTTGATCACCGTACTATTGTTCCAACTTTTCCTGATTTTTGGCTGAGAACTTAGCTTCCTCTTACAATAAATTGATGATTTGTTGATCACTCTCAAACACTTGCCAACTTGCATTATTGTCTAGCACTAATGGACTCACAATCACATGGATGTTTGGTTGCATTTTTATCTCTTTTGATACTCTCCACAACATCAAAAGTTGCTCCAACTGTTGCAAGCCTATCAGCATCTTGGTTCTCTTTCCTAGGGATGGAGTTGATGCCAAAGCCCTCAAAATCCTCAATGAGATCCCACACCCTATTCTTATAACTCTTGAGCAGGTCATTCTTGGTAGCATATTATCCTTTAACTTGATTAACAATCAGCTCACTATCACCAAAGACTTGTAAGTTTTTGATGCCTCTCTTCCTTGACCAATGCAATCCATGTATCAAAGCTTCATATTCAGTAGTGTTGTTAGAACATACAAACTAAAATCTAAAAGTTGAATAATACTTAATTCCTTGAGGTGAAACAAGCATAGCTCCTCCTCTTACACCTTGTCTACTTCTTGATCCATCAAAGAACAACTGCCATACCTCATTGTCATCTCTATGGTTTGGCTTGGTGATGCTAGGAAGAGGTTGATTTTCTTCATGCATGTAATAGACTCCTAGTTCAGATTCCTCCATTTCCTTGTAGGGATAAAAAGCATGTACCTTGCTTTCCCATTTGTCAAGAGTCAAATCTGGAATGCTTCCAACTTTGGTGTCAGCTTCATGTGTGCTTAGATAATCCTCTTGATCAAATGTTGAACATTTGGCATTGATTGGGCTTGGAGTATGAGGCTCAATGTGAAAGTTTGCAATAGGTTCAGACCTGATTGTGGCCTTGGCTCCATACCTTGTCCTAAATAGCATGTGTGATCAGTAAGCAGATAAGTAGCCTCTAATTCTAGCTATGAAATCCCTTGTCAAACATATGGCAAAGAGTGGTGGAAAATCTATCACCGACACATCTTGCAAAACAGTGACATTAGGGCATGCATGTAAAGTAAGGCTCAAATATTTAATTACCCCAACTATTGCTACTATTTTCCCATCTAATTGCACCATCCCCTTAGATATGACTTCATATTGAAGGCACAACTGATCAGCTATTAGCTTGGGCATCATGGAACTACTTGCCCCAAAATCAATCATACAATTATGTACTAGTTTATCCCCAATGATCAATGAAACATAGAATGGAGGGGGCTTCAAAATTTTACCTTTATATCCTCCATGATTCCCCTCAGGTTGAGTAGCATTTGTGAGTACCTTCTCTTGCATATGAGCTAGCTGATTGGAGGTTGACCAATTCTTCATGGCAGCTTGTAATAGATCCCTTTGTCCTAGGATGGATAGTGACTCCCACATAGATATGTTCACATTGGTCTTCTTCATTTGTTCAATGATGTTAAATGGGGATGAACCATCTCTTTACTACCCTTTAGTTTGCACATTGTTTTCATGTACATGGGCTACAACAGCTGGCATTTGAGTTGGTCTAGAAGGTGGCTTGGGCTATCTTTGCACATTTGGAATTGCATTTTTCTTGCCAACACCTTATAGAGTGATGGAAGGTTGTGAATCACTTGGATCTAATGACTGCCCTTCACCAATATTCCTCTTCTTGGACCATGTGTTAGCTGCTACACTCTGAGAAGGTGTTTGATTCATACCACAAAAATATTCAGCCTGCCAATTCACAAGTGTAGTCTCATTTGGAGTTGTATCTTGTTGAGATGTCTCTTGTTGTTGGTTTGTTTCTCGACTCACTTCACTCTCTACACCAGTTGTTGTCACCATCAAGGCTTGGTTCAAAACACCATTGAAGCACATAGATTAGTTGTGAGGTTCATTGCATGGGAAACACCAGTCATACTCTTGAGCTATATTATTTTGCACCGGCACTAAGGCTTTAGAGGTAGATGCAACATTGGGGTTATAGAGCTGAAATGGTCTATTGACAGGAGGCCTTAATTGATTTTGATTTGCAGCTGGGTTGGGTGGCCTATCAGGCTGATATGGTTGTCTATTAAGCTAAGTTTCAGGCTGACAAGAAGGCCTAAAACTTTGATCTTGTTGTCTCTTGAGCGTAACCAGCTCATTGCCCAGATTTTGTAATTGTTTCATAACTTCTTAAAGCTCATTTGAGGCACTAGAGGATGAAGTAGAAGTTTCATTTGAACTCTGGTTTCTAGGGGTGGGAATAATAGCTAAAGTAGGTGCTTGACTAGTACTTGGGCTTCTCAACTCTGGATATAAGGGTATAGGAGGAATAGGTGCAAGTTTACCATCTTGGATCAAACAATTCTTAGCCCTGATGGTGATGTTGTAAGCTGCAGGTAGAGTTGCACCTCCCATGGATTGGATCAACATAGAAATGTCAGAATTTAAAGCCTTGAGAAAGTATAAAAAAGCATCTTGAGCTGTTGGCATCACTGCCAATGGGATTCTATACCATGTTCTTTGAAATCTGAAATTGAAGTATGTTAGCTACTCATTAGAAGCTTTCTTGATAGTTGTTAGTTGCTCGAATAGAGACAAGTTGTCCCCTTTCTCTCCAAATTATTTATGGAGGGTTGTGTAAAACTGGTTCCAATTTTCGATAGAGCCTACCTCAAGGCTCCTGAACCATTGCAAGAATTTCCCTTTGAATGAAGATGCCAGTAATTTGACAGTAATTTCCATCTCAACAATCTCATGGATTGCACAAACATTAGCAATGTCTTTGACATGATCACCAGGAGTGGTCTAATTTTCTCTAGTAAATTATGGGATGTTCTTCAATGCTACAATTGGAACTGGGTTTTGTGCATTGAGAGCAAGTGGGCTACTACCAGTAAAGTTGACATAAGGATTGGGTTGTGCCATTCTGATTGGCTTGAGAACCCTTGTTGATTGGATGAAAGGTCTACCAGGTGGAGGAGTTGATAGAGTTCTATTTAGTGGAGATGGAGACCTTTGAACCCTTCTTCCCCCCTTCTCATGAATCTTCAAGCTTGGACTACTGAAACCAGTTGATTCTATCCTTTTGGAGTCACCAGATGTGCAAATCAAGGCTCTTTCAAGCAAGAAACTTACAATAATTGCACATCAACTTTGTTACAATGAAGATGAAGACCTCTAAGGTCCCACCAGGCATGCCAAAATTGTTAGTGCAAATCTACAACACCCTTAAATGACCTTCAGATATGCAATCCAGAATTGAGTCATTTAGTGTTATTACACAACATTGAGTTTTCTCCAAGGTGTGGGACCTTACAAGGTGAGAAAACTCTACAGAGAAAGTTGGTTCTTACTCCTCTGTTTAGGTGTATGCATAAATTTACAGAGGTTCAATACTAATTCCTACTCTAAATTCCTAAGGAGACAGAGTTGAAGATGCAAAAAGTGGAAACAAAACTAAGCTAAAATGGTGATACACCAAAGGAGTGATGAACTTCTATTTTTCAAATAAACACAGATCATAAGAATGTAACATAGAACATGCATAGATTGCCAAGATATAATGAAGGATCAAAAGACAATAATAACACATGAAAGGATTGAAAAATCATTCACAGAGCATGCATTATCATTCCCAGTTTTTAATACGATGCATTACAATGGCAAGGAGGTAAAAATATGTGTTGTAACCTGTATGAGAGGTCTGAAACTCCACGAATCCACTTGCTAAGGAGAAAAGTGGAGCATACAAGAGAAAAATGTCCAACAAAACAAAGGATCGAATCCTTTCCATTTATAGCTGAAGCAAGGAGAGAGAAAAATAGAAAGAGAAGCAAATTAGATCTTCTAATTCAACAATCTACCATTATTCCCTTTCAAATCATTTTGCAAACGTGTCAAATTGATTCCTTTTTTCTTGTTTTGCGTGTTGGAGGAAAAAGTGATGGATTTTAGCAAAACAGCATCTCTCCAAGCAATCTGATCTTAGACTAATGGTGTGAGAAGACATTTTAGGGTTTTTCCCTCACCAAATTGAGTTTATTCTTCATCCTTGGCGTGTGGTAGAAGGAAACCATGGCAGATTGAGCAAAAAACAAATCATTTGAAGCAATCTGGTTCGTATTAAAGGCATGAAAGATGTTTCTATATTTTTCTTCCTTGAAACTTTGAAAAAAATGATGTTTTTTACTCCTCCAATGCATAGAGGAGATCAAGATCTTTCCAATGAGTCTGATTTTTCCCAAATTTGATCTCTGGATCGAAAGATATGCCCATTTGAAGATTTAGGGAAAAATTAGGGCATAAATTTGGGCACAAATTTCAAGGCATGAATTAGGTCAAAAAATGGCAGTAAATCAGATTTGAAAATGGGTCCACGGGCCCAAATTTTACTATTTGCACTTTTGGAAAAATTTCCCAAAAATCTCCATGGGCCTGCCACTCCTTGACACATGGTATCTTGTGATTAATCTGAGGGATTTAGAATAACATTCTACCCCCTTTGCTCGCCTGGGAAAATTTTCCAAAAATCCCTCGCCGACCCAACACTCCGAGACATGTGGCATCTTTTGATTTCTCGAGGGGGATGCGCCTCCATTTTTCCCTTTAAAATTTTAAATTGGGAAAATTTCCCAATTTACCTCTATGCCCCACCACTCCGCCTTAACACGTATTGGATTCAAAATGATCCACGGGCTTGAAGAAATTTTTCTCCATTTTCTCCTTTACAGGCTTGCGGGCTAATTTTGGACTTTTGAGTTTTTAGCCCAAAAGGGCTAAGTGCCAAAAATTTTCCCGTGGGTCTGCCTTGGCAATTTTTTTCCCCTTTGTGGGCCTGCAGGCCGCTTTGTGAATTTTACGCTAAGTCTTAATTTCTTCCTCTACTCCACCAGTCCGGGACACGTGGCATCATTTCATTGGCTGCAGGCATGCTTTGAAGGAAAATTTCCCCTCCAAAATCTGCCGAGCCATAACTTGAAAAATACAAGGAGTTAGGAGGACTTCCTTACCTTTCTGGAAAGGGGAGAAAATTATCTATCTGATGAAGTAATACCCAAAAAATTTTGAGTGCCTAAAATGTGTAAAAATTTGACTGAGGCACAAAAGGAAGCTAGTCAACCCAAAATAAGAGGGAGCTTATTTTGGTTAACAGTAATGTATGTTAGGATGCTTTGATTCTTTCTTTACACAATATTACTGAATCTTGGGTTTTATATTCGGGGGCTTCTTTCCATGCTACTCCACATACGAATTATTTTGTTGATTATGTTTAAGGAGATTTTGGGCATGTTTTTCTTGGTGATGATGAGCCTTATAGCATAGTTGGAAAAGGTTCTATTCAGGTTAAGATGTAGAATGAGAATACTTGGCTATTAAAGGATGTTAGACATGTGCCTACATTAAGAAAAAATTTGATATTGGCAGGGCAATTGGGAAGTGATGGTTGTACTGTGATATTTACAGCGGACTCTTGGAAGGTTACCAAGGGTGATCTTGTGGTGGCAAGAGGTAAGAAGGTTGGAACCTTGTATTTAACCACTTATAGCACTAATGTTTGTAATCTTGTGGCTTCAAAAGTAGATACAACATTGTGGCACTATAGGCTCGGTCATATGAGCCATAAGGGCATGTAGAGCATAAAGAAGGATTTTCCTAGTATAAATAGGTTTGGAGTTCTATGAGGACTGCATATATGGGAAACAAAAGTGAGTAAGGTTTCTCAAGGTTGGACCTATAATAAGTTAGAGTTGGTGCATTCTGATGTATGGGGGATGGCTCATGTATCATCTCTTGGGGGTTCAAGTTATTATGTTACTTTTATTGATGATGCAATAAGGAAAATTTGGGTTTATTGTATTAGAAACAAATCTGATGTATTTGACACATTTGTTAAATGGAAAGCCTTGGTAGATAATGAAACATGTCTTAAGCTAAAATTTCTTAGTTCAGATAATGGAAGGGAGTATTGCAGCAATGAATTTTTTTATTATTGTTCTAAGAATGGAATCCACAGGAAAAATACAATTCTAGGAACTCCACAACAGGATGACGTGTCAGAAAGGATGAACAGAACAATAATGGATCATGTTAGGAGCATAAGGTTACATGCAGGACTACCTCTTTCTTTTTGGGTAGAAGTAGTGAGCACAATTATGTACTTGATAAACATAGGACCCTCAAGTTCCTTGGATGGAGGCATACCCGAGGAGGATTGGTATGGTAAGAAAGTTGATTATTCATTTCTTATAGTCTTTGGATGTGAGGTGTTTGTCCATATAGACAAGGATCATAGGACCAAAATAGAGGCTAAATTAGAAAAATGTACTTTCATTGGTTATGGTGGTGATGAATTTGGATATAAATGTTGGAGTATTAAGGACAAGAAAATCATTCGATCTAGGGATGTGGTCTTTAATGAGAAAGTCATGTATAAGAAGCAGTTGCAAGAAAATAGGGAAGAATCCAAGAAAGTATATGCAGTGGTAGAGGATCTTCCGGATGGGAAAGTGACACATGAATCAGTTCAGGAACCTCCTTAATAGGAACCCCAAACTCTATATTAAGGAGGTCTTCTAGGGTAAGAAGATAACTTTGATGTTTTTCTCCTTCTCTTTATTATTTATTACTCACTAACAGTGGAGATCCAGAGAGATTTGATGAAGCAATGTAGGTAGATGCCAGGAAGAAGTGGGAGCAAGCCATGGATGAGGAGCATCAGGCTCTCATGGAGAACCAGACATGGGATTTGGTGAAGCTACCCGAAGGCAAAAGAGCATTATAGAACAAGTGGGTGTTCAGATTCAAAGAGGAAGGAGGTAAGAAAAGATACAAGCCCTGGTTGGTGGTTATGGGGTTTGCACAGAAAAAAGCTATAGATTTTGATGATATTTTTTCTCCCATAGTAAAAATGACTTCTAGTAGAATTGTTCTAGGAATAGTTGCAGTAGAAGACTTGTACTTAGAACAACTTGATGTAAAGACTACATTTCTCCATGGTGATTTGGAGGAGGAAATAAATAGGTAGCAACCAGAGGGCTATGAGGTCAAAGGTAAAGAGG
Source organism: Taxus chinensis (assembly GCA_019776745.2). Taxonomy (NCBI): domain Eukaryota; kingdom Viridiplantae; phylum Streptophyta; class Pinopsida; order Cupressales; family Taxaceae; genus Taxus; species Taxus chinensis. The sequence continues at coordinate 741,269,273 of CM034153.1, forward strand.
AGATGGTGTGCAAACTGAAGAAGAGCTTGTATGGCTTGAAACAAGCTCCACGTCAATGGTATAAGAAATTTGATAGCTTCACAATGGAGCAAGGTTATATTAGATGTAATTATGAACATTACGTGTATACAAAGAAATTTTAGGATGGAAGGTTATATTATCATGTGTCTATATGTGGATGACATGTTGGTTGCAGGTAAAAACATGTAGGAAATAAAAGTACTCAAGAAGCAGCTAAGTGAATCCTTTGCTATGAAGGATTTGGGGGCAGCCAAACAAATCCTTGGTATGAGGATATCTCAGGATAGGAAGGAACGAAAGCTGACTTTATCTTAGGAAGAGTACATTAAGAAGGTATTGGAGCGGTTTAATATGTAGGATGCTAAACCGGTTGGGACTCCTATGGCAGGCCATTTCAAGTTATCAAAGGAGTAGTGTCCCAAGACAGATTAGGAGAGAAACCAGATGTCCAAGGTATCTTACTCATCAGTGGTTGGTAGTTTGATGTATGCCATGGTGTGCACCAGGCATGATACTTCCCATGCAGTGGGAGCGGTGAGTAGATTTATGAGTGGTCCAGGTAGAGGTCACTAGCAGGTAGTAAAGTGGATCCTTCGGTATTTGAGAGGGACCATGGGGAACAGTTTTGTGCTACAGTGGATCAAACACCACTTTGTGTGGTTATGTAGATTCAAATATGGCTAGAGATGTAGATAGTAGGAGGAGCACGACAGGTTATGTTTACATTGTAGGTGGGACATCAGTGAAATGGATTTCACGACTACAGAAGCTGGTGGATTTTTCAACCACATAGGCTGATTATGTTACTGCCATAGAGGCAAGCAAAGAAATGATTTTGTTACAACAATTACTGGAGGAGTTGGGTCATAAGAAAGAGGAAGGAAAGCTACATAGTGATAGTCAAAGTGTTATACACCTAGCTAAGAACTCTGATTTCCACTCTAGGATGAAGCATATATAGTTGAGGTACCATTTCATCAAGACAACTTTGGAGGAAGAGCAGTTGAAGCTAGAGAAGATTCATACCAGTCAGAATCCTGTAGACATGATGACTAAGGTGGTCATAAGGGAAAAAATGAAGTTTTGTTCATCTTGGTTGGTCTTCACGGAAACTAGTGAAGGGTTGAGAAACTTTCTCAGAGGAAAACTAGTCTCCAAGTGGGAGATTGTTAGGTTGTCGAGCATGTTTTCATGTGAGAAAGTGTTGAATGATTGTACACTAAGAGTACTATACACTTTCCAAAGTTTTCTCACCGGGGGGTTCGGGCCGGGTCGGGCCCCGAGTGGGGCTCCGGGGGCGGCAGCCCCCAATAGTAGGGGTTCGGGGCGCAACCCCTGAGAAATTTTTTTTGGCCTTAAAACGTGCCCGATATACCAAGAAACATTATTTTCTTATATGGGTGGGATTTTTGACCCATAGGCTTATGGGACGGTTTTTGGCCCATGGTTTTGATACCCATGGTTTTGTAAAACTACTTAAGTAGTTGTCTACTTATATGGTTTTGCGTATATGGTAGGTATTATGTAACATTGTCGATGTGTTTTGAATTCAGGTGTGAATTATGTAGAGTTTGTTGATCATAGCTCCAAATAGATCTGGGTATTGTATTGAGAGAGCGGTGGCTTGTAATAAAATTTGAGCAAGTGATTCTTGGTGGACGTAGCCCAAATTGGGTGAACCATGCTAAATACTATCTCTTTGTGTTGTGTTATTTTATTCTACACTTTTATTTGAGATCTGTAATATTTTTTTCATATTATTTTCTACGGTTGCGATTATGTGAGGGATTATTCCACATATTTTATCTCATACTGCCTAACAATTTTGGGGATTCTCTTTACTCTTGAATTTATCGAATTTGGGGATATAAAAATGAGGAGGGTTATGTATAATGGGAATCAATTAATTATAAAGTTATATATATGTTAGTTTAGGGTTTCCAACTCCTTAGATTTGCAACTCAAGATTATGTATTCTATCCAAGAATTGTTAGTCAGCTATGTGAGTTTGTAAGAAATTGTGGGTATGAAAGGGATTTAATGAATAATGAAGAGTAATTTTTATCCCCAAAATGAGAATGTTTTTTTTTTATAAATGGCATGTGTGTGTGAGTACTTAGAGAGAGGGAGTGAGTGATGAGTGAGTGAATGATGAGGTATAAGGATTATATGGGGTATAGAAGAATAGACATGTAGTGTGAAGAAAGTAATGCTCTTTAACACATGGTTTTATGGCTGCAAGAGTGGAGTGGTCTCATGATTGGTGTTAGTAGAGGATATCGGTTGAGTTGACGTGAATTTGGAATGGGTAGTCTCAACATGGATTTTAGGTATGACAAGTGGAAAAGTAGAAACAAAGGTAAAGTGTATGGATTCATCTTAACAAATTTAAAAGTTATGAGAGGTGAGTTCTTAATAGTTTTTCCTCCAATAATTAGAAATAACCTCTGGATTTAGGTCTAGGGTAGTATCAAATTGAGAAATCTTGACATGGACATGTGGGAACTCAATTTCTTTGTCATGTGAAGCATTATACAGAGAGTTTTATGTGTCATTTTTAAGAGGGTTGGAAGTAAATTTTCATCCTCCATGGAACCAATGATGGTTATCGTTATGTGAAGAAGAATCCATGGTGGGTGGAGAAGATCTCAAATCAATATTTTGTATGATGGAAAATGGGGAGATACCATGAAACAACGGGTGAATGTAAGAACAACATAAAATAATGTTGGATAGAAACAGGGACTACGATATAACATGGGACTATGAGAGAAATCTAGTGGAAAAGGGTACTAAAAACACAACCAAATTATTCATAGGGATCACATGGGCGACTAAGATTTACTATGTAAATTTATGATTTTTCTAGAGTCTACAACTAAGAAGTTACGTTTCTTAAGAAAAAAATGAAAATATAGTTTTAGTGTTCTACGTAAGCCATAAACTTACATACAGGTGTGTAGTATCCTAAGGAGGTGAACTACTATAATAGATCATGAAGCAATAATTCTCCTAGAAGCTCAAACAAGTGTGTTTTTGTTTCCTAACTTGGAAACATTATTTAGGAGGGAATTTGAATGGCCAAATGTATTTCAAAAATAATATTTTCTTGTATTGTGATAGGAGAATTCAGTGCAATTGGTTTCACATCTATTCATTTTATAAGTCAATAAATGTTTATATAAAGTCACCTTCTCAGGTAAATTTGTAACTTATCCAAATTATTAACCAACAATAATGCACATGTGATTCTATTGTCTTAGTTGAGAATGAAATTGATGAGCAAGAAGTTCCACCCAAGATGAGAGTACCATGTAGTGTAATAAGAATAGATAAAAACATACTATAGTCGGGAAACAAATTATTTTCCCAAATTTGGAGCAATTTTTAAAAGTGGGAAAAGTTTTTTTCAATCCTTATTTTTCTCATAACTTATACATATAAGATCCATTTTTATATCCATCTATGTCATTGGGAAGTTGATTAAGATAGGTTACACATTGGAATCAATTTGGGGGAGAATTGATATCTAGTTTGTGAGAAGTTTTAGACTGGGTTTTTTCACTCCTTTTCTTTTTATTGCAAAATTCTCACTTGTAACAAATTATCTTCTATTTTTTCCTTATTCCATATGTTTCCTTGTATCTCTAGGTGATCCATGATTAACAATGATTGATCTTGATGTTTTTAATGAAGTATTTTGATTGGATCTTATAAGAGCATGTGTGTATTCTCTTCCGCATGACATGCTTATTCTTCTTTTGGATTCATTTTATAAATGTATGGGGCCTATTAGATTCTCTTTGCTTCTCATTATAAATAATGGGGACCCTGGATTCTCTAGTAGACTACAATTGTAGTTCCATTTTCACCATATACTTCTTGCACTTCCTTGAGTAATTCAAGCTTGTTGATCATTTCTATATAATTGGTTCTTTTGACGATCTCTATATTTTCACTAACTCAAATTCGTGATTCTATAAAATTATTCAATTCACACTTAAGAGGTCCATTTATTACAACATTTTGTAGGATTCCCAAAAAAATGGGAAAAGATTTGTCTCGGCATGGTTTATTATGTGTAAATAACTAGTTTCCAACATTAATGCAGATTTTTTATAATGGTTATAGCTATGAATTTGTGGAAGTAATAATATAACTTTAGGGAGTTTTGGATTAGTCATCCATCTCTGATTTTGTATGTGAGCTTGTTGGATTAAAGTTTTAAAATCTTTTTCACTTATTGTTAAATATTCTCATTCATTTCTTTTCATTTGAGTGTATTGGGTGTCCCATTTCTATGCAACTTAGATGCATTCATAGGATTGATTATGTAATGTATGTTTAAGAAATTTTCACCATTGTTTGTGTAAATAATTCTTTAAGTTTATAATTCTATCACAATATTAACCTAGAGGACCCTAAATTTCCTTGTAAATTGATTATAACTTTGTAATCCCAACAAACAAGGAATTGATCCCCACTATTGAGATCACTTTGCATTCATTTTGAGGGTGTTCTCTTTACCCTTTTGGTGAGTTCCCAACAAGAACATCTTAAGGAAGTCTCCTTTGTACTCAATTGGTTCGCTAATCCACTTCATTTTATGTCCCTCTTGTTATATTTTTTTACTAAAGTGTTGGAGGGATCATGAGCCTCCTATTTACATTTTTAGTTGCAATATTTGTTTGAATTGTCTGAGTGATTATTGCATTAGTGACAAATAATTGGGTGTGTAGTCATTGTGGTAATATTTGTTGTTCATATTTTCTCTCTTGAGTTGAAATTTTTATCTATTTGTGTCATATATTGCTTAGGGCATCTCCCCTTGGTATCATAAAGCTATAATAAGTAGAGGTAGAACACTTCTCTTATTTGTTGGTCTCAAATTTATCTCAATTTGTGAAGAGAGTCCACTTACTATAATGATTCATATGTCTCCCTTCACCAGGATCCCTTAGGTGCATATTTGAGCTCCAATAGGGTGTGAAGGAGAGATGACACCATGTTTGATTATTATAGAGAAATGAATAACTGAAGTGCTTCATGTTGCGACAAGTGCTCATGTGAAAATTTTGGATTGAATTTTTAAAATACCACAATAAACAGTGTTAGAAAGTTGACAGCTACCAACAACTATTACAATATATCATATTTAAAAGTATGTGTATATTATTTCAAACTATATTTTACAACCATGAATAATTTTTCATTTATTGAGGACAAATAAAGTAATAGAAGTTAGAAAAGAAAAAATAAAAAAACATAACATTGAAAAATAATAATATTTTAAAATTAAAAAATGTACTTTTATCAATAAGAAAAGTATAGTACATAGCTAATCGTACAAAAAATGGTTGGAAGAATTCACACCCCAAAATCAAAAAGTCTCGAGAAAAGAC